>CM057095.1:19042576-20242576 GCA_029959045.1 Taenioides sp. WSHXM2023
TTGATTCAACTGTTTTGTTGACAGTAGCATGATAGCACTGTTGTTAGCGCGCTAACAGAATGCTACAAGGTCATGAAGGGACAGCCTCGTTTGTAATGATACATAAAACAAAACTAACAATCAAAATGTACCCCACCTTTATCTGTTCTTGCGACTGTTCGAGTAAGCAAATTAGCGGCATTATTTCCAGATTTCAGAGGGCTCAGTCTGGCTGCAATCGCAGCAGCAGACCGGAGAACACTCATGCCCACCATCTCTGCTGAGGAGCACAGCCCAACAACAAGACCTGTGATTGGCTGTTATCATTGACTGGGACCGAGATAAAACAAAGTGTGAAAAGAAGAAAAGTGAATATATTACTTCTGTGGAATATTTACTTTTCAGTCAAAGTGTATCAGCTTTTCAAAAGACACAACATTTTTAATCTTTTATTAAATATTGTATGTGAGTAATGCATGCTGGGTAATGTGTGAGTAAAAATGGCGACGTCCTCGTCTATGGGTCGAATTTTCAGTTTATGTAGAAATTTTCAAAATGTCTTGAAGGTAACTTCAGCCACTAAGCCACAACATTCAACGATTTCTTTTAACAAATGCTACGTTTGTCTTCACGGGTATGCTTTTATTATTTTTTTAAACTTCTTTTCAGTCAGTGTGTTTGAATGTTGCACATGTCATGAAGCTAACTGTTTACCCCAATAGCATGCAGTTAAGCCTTGTTTTCTACTGTATTGTGTTACTCTCTTATTAGAGGAATACCTCCCTTGGCTTCTTCATTATCCCTTTCTGCTAGCTCTGTTCAGCACTGTCGGGCCCTGCACACATCCGTCAGTAGGAGAGGACTGGATGAATTCTTTGATTTTCCTGAGAACAGGGGTGAAACTACTGTTAAGTCAGGTTCCGTACACCTTTGCAGCGTACTCAGCAGTGGCCTTTCAGACAGCATTTATGTTTATTGTGTTGTTGATTTCTACAGGTGCTCCATGGACAGCTAAACAGCTGAGGACAAAGAGCAATGAAGATTTACACAAACTCTGGTCAGCTTCACTGAAAAGGTGTTTATACATTTAACTTTGCAATAGGCATATGATGTATACATTTTGTCACAGGTATGTGCTCCTTAAAGAAAAGAACATGCTGCTGACACTTGAGCAGGAAGCTAAGAGACAGCGGCTTCAAATGCCAAGTCCAGAGAGAATACGAAAGGTTTGTATTTGATGTTGAAATATTTTTTGACAAATCACAGTTGCCTTTAAGAACTTACAATTTGTTTTTGTGGCAGGTTGAACGATCCATGATAAGGCTGGAGACTGTAGTAAATGAACGAGAGACTGCATTGCGGCTGCTACAGACGGGACGAGAGAAGGGTAGACCAGGAGACTGGAGGAAGAACAAATTTGGATATGTCTACTGGTAGAAATATGTTATGCTTGTAGCCTAAAGCAATACATTACTCGCACTTCTAGAACTGTGAAAGTCTATGCACTATTTTTCAGGTACCGTTTCAAAGAATATGCTATCCCATGGTACATGAATAAGCGTTATAAGAGAAAGCAGTTCTACACTCCAAATTTTGTTGAGCCCCATATAAGGTAAGAAAGAATATTTTAGTGTTTAACCGTTAATTCAAATACTAATCTATAAGTACTATTCTTGCAGGTTACGTATAGAGAAGCACATGCGAGAGCGATCTAGGAAGAAAACATTACAGAAACAAACTTATGAAAAACTCAGAGAGAAGTTTCCCCAAATGAAGGCGCCTGCATCCTGAATGTGTAACCTTTCAAGAAACACATCTCTACAACAAAACTTGAGAAACTGTACATGTTTGAAAGTTGTTGCTCTGTTTATAAACTATGCTAAATATTAAAGTTAATTACAGTTGGCTTAATGTGGTAAAAGTTTTCCCAGTGTTGTATTTTTATAGTTTTGCCAAACCATTTTTACCTACTCCCACCTGCATTATAAATATGATCAGGCTATTTAATATTGCTAGGTTTCAGATGGCATCACAATAAAGAAGTGTAGCCTTTACTAAATATGTTTTATTAAAATATGCAATGTGGATGGCAACAAGTAAATTAAATAAATGTATATGAGCAAACACTGGGGAAGCATACTTTGGCTGTGAACTTCTACAACCATTGGGAAACTATTGTGCAGTTTCACAAAACGTGAAATGAATATATTTGGTTGTACAGTTTTGTTCAAATGAGACAACTTTTGTGTATTCGGGGAAAAAGTCCACCAGCCTACAATCTTAAAATTATCAGACTACCAGTGTTTTAGTCTGATGCAATCACATTAACATACAAAAATTTATCTATCCGGTGTCCTGGATCAGGAAAAAAAAATAAACCATGGTGACATGATGACTATGTGGCGTGGTCCAGCTGGGGAAAAAAAAAAAAAAAAATCAAGGACATTTTCTGTCCACACACTGCTTTCCTCCCTCCTCATACTCTTGCTTGGATATCCACATCTGCTGGAAGGTCCCCTAACACAGGTAAAAGCACATTTCCATGATAAAAGTTAGTTTCTATAACAGTGAGGTTATATAATAGTACTGATGCCTCTATAATATCTTACAAGTGATGCCAAAATTGAGCCTCCGATCCAGGCACTGAAACGACGTTCAACTGTAGTGTTGTTAGCTATCAGTTTCAGTCTCATGCTCTGCAAAGCACAGCAAAAGACAACATTAATCTCAGAGTCAAGTACAGGTAACTGATAAATGAGAGACATTACAGAATACTTACAGGGGGAGTTTTCTGGGACAGTTCTCTATTTAGTCTGTCTGTGAAGCCTTGGATTAGAGTGTTACCTCCTGTCACAACCACACTGCCATACAAACCCTGAAACAGCATACAGCATGTAAAACTTGTATCGTGCAAAAAGCAGTGTAGTGGAAGAAAGAAAGATGTTGTATTTAACCTTACCGGCCGAATGTCGATATCACACATTCCTACACTGGTTGTTACAACATGACCAACACCTAACATTGTATTTCCAGACAATCCCTGAAATATTAAAGATTTTAAGATTTGAGTAAACAAAAATAAATAAAGCTAGGAAACAATGAGAATCTTGGCACACACCTTTGCATTTGATGGGTCAAAAAGCCCTTCAGGGATCTTTAGTCTCTCTGCTCCAAAGTCACAGTTATAGCCATTTGGGAGCTCATAGTGCACAGTTGGCATCTGGGCAGCAACCCTAACAGAAAAGACGGGGACTTAGACACTAAGCAGTATGTTTGCCAATACTAGATTATTCTTTCAACTGCTTTTACAGCTGTTGAGTTGTAAAAGGCCCATGAAAGTTAGTAAATTTGACCCATATAGTTGAAATGATGCCGTTTAGGACAACATTTTTTTTCCCTGTGACACATGACACAGGAAACATTTTTCAAACATGTTTCCTGTGTCATTTAGATGAAATTCCTGTTCTGAGTTATAAAACCTCTTTTCACAACACAGGGCATGTTTTGGAGTCTGTGTATGACATAATGATTATTTGGGTACTTAATTAGTTGACGATTATCTAAAGGATCGATTAGTTCCAATTAACTGATCAAACACTACTTATACATCTTCTCATCATATAATCATACTGTATAGTTTTGTCTGAATGCTACAAACAAGTTAAGCCTTGATACCTATATTATACCACAATAACACATTTTACAACCAAGTGTCATTTTCAACACTAAATAATGGAAGTTTCTTTTTTATTACCTTGTGGTTTTATACTAGTTTTATACTATTCAGGACAGGTTAAATCTTGTCCTGTTTTGTGATTTTTTCCCCCCTATATCCATTTTTGAAACTATAATGAATAATTTGCTTACTGCTCATCATATGGGGAATCTGAAACTTGCAGTACAGAAGCCTGGAAATCTTGGATGACGCACTGTAAATAATAGAGGAAAAATTATTAATTTCATTGGTAATGTATACAACAACACTACTACAGGTTGTTTTTCTAATACAAGTGGAAAATCTAATGAAAGGTTTCTACTTACATTGCACATGTAGTTGTGCCATGAACGACTAACTTGAGGTAGCTTCTCCTTCTTCTTCCAATTGGCTGGGGCACCTTCCCGAACAGCTTCCTATGATCAATGAAAAGCAAAGGGTTACACATTTTCTCCAAATTCCAATGTGTAAATATTACAGCACTGAAAAGCAGAACCTAAGAGATGAAAGTCACACCTTGGATGAAATCATGTAAGGAGGAATTATTTCAACATTTAATTCCTGAAATAGTTCTCGACACTGCATACTCATAAAATCTCCAGCAAGGGGTGATTTTACAATTCCTGTAAGAGAAGCCAAATTGTTTTAACAGATATTTAAATTGCATATGCAAGCTTTCTTGATTGCTGTTAATGCATTTACCTTGTTGTAAGACATAGCCATCATGTACTGGGATTGCTGTGGTGTGTGTGGCTCCGCTGTCTAAAACCAAGCCTGTTGAGCGACCATTTGCAAAGCTATTTTGTTGAATATAGGAAAGATTATCCAGAAAATAATAAAATGATGAAAGTGTAGGTCAAAATAATCAATAATTTAATCAATGTTTTACGTAAAGGATACGCAGACAAAACCGCAGATTTGCAGAGGAAGAAGGCAGGAATGTTATAATGCTCAAACATCAGCTCTGTTAGTTTTTCTCTCTTGGCTCGTGTGTTCCACTAGGGAAAAAAGTGCAATCAAAATTACATTATTCATAAAATGTTAAAGCTGCAACAGCTGCTATTAAACACTGAACACATTACTCACTGATGCCTCCGACATGAGCACTGGGTGCATGCTTGGTTCAGACTTGAAGTGCATTTTGTAAGTATGATCCAGGATGGCCTGAAAGCTGTCCCAGTCTTCAACTGGATACAAAAAAGGCAAAACAATTATTTAAAAAATGATCATCTTACTATGACTTCAGTGTTTCTCACTCATTCATTCATGTTTGTTCTGAGATGGATAGAGAGGTATTTTTTTCAGCTAGGTCTGTCAGTCAGTAATTTCTGATCATCATGATACGCATAAATCCTCTGCCAGTAAATGCATCAGGTATGGAGCTCAGTTGAGACTGAGTTGAGTTGAGACTCAGTTGAGACATGTTTAATATGAGGAAATTATAATTTTAGCCTAGCCCTAGTTTTGACAGTATAATAATACAGAATGATAATTGTGGGACAAATAAAGGATCATCTTATCTTATCTTGTTACATTACTACTGAAAAGTGTATTTGTTTTTATTTAAATGTTTAAATAGTTTATTAATGAAAAATGATTTGCTCAGGGTATCTAGGTCTGCCTTTGACATGCATAAATAATGAGCAGATTTTATCAGCGTTGGGTCAGAAAATAGAGCAATAATAAGCTATTTTAAAATAATAATTTGAAAGGGGCACTTGTGTTCCAGGTCTGGCCTCTTAGGATCTCTGTGTTCCAATTGTGTTACTCCACTTCAATTAGGGATGGTGTAATACTTTTCTCAAAATAGCGTTCCTAGCAGCCTCAACCAGTCCTGAGGAGACTTATTAAATAGGTCAGCTACTTCAGAGTGTTATGAATGCATAAGCCACACACTCTGCTTTAAAATCATCAAGATGAACTTTAATCTTTTATTTTACACATTTTCTGATTATTTAATTTAAAGTGAAATACATACTCATTCCATTCTTTAATGGCGACATGACTTCCATATTCTCTCTGGGTACCCGCAATTGGTTTGTGTCAATGTAGTAAGTGGTGCCACTCTGTTTCCCCTTGTCACCATCAGTCTCCATCGGTGTGCTGCCATCTTCCCTGTCCAGCGTCACCCCAATCACAGTGGGGAAATCCGCCTATGTCATGTCATAAAAATAAATCAATAATCAAATCAAATCAAAACATCACCACCTATGCAACTTAATTTAGCAACAGTGTAGTGATATTGCTCTTCTTTTCTGGCAACCAATTAAAACGTCACTTGAGAAAGTACTTTACCTTGGGACAGTCTTCTCCTGCATAGCCAGCTCGAACAGAATATGAACCAATGTCAAACACCAAAGCTCCAACTTCATCTACAGAAATAAGACAGGTGTGGTCATGTAATTACCTTTATATCGACATCCAAATAAAAAAATAAAAAATAAAATAAGCATTAACTCTGATAACAGCTTGGCAATAAAATTCAAACGTGTAAACAGTTCAGGAGGGTGATAAAAGCAGTAATTTAAAAAACTAGTATCAAATATGTGCTTTACTTTTTGCTTTTTTTTTTTTTTTTTGTTTTTTTTATATATTACAGTACAGTTTGAATTCATCCCCACATCAATTATTTCCAAAATACAAATGCTTCCAGGCACAACAATAGCGGTGCGTAAATCAGCCTCCATTCATTCTCGTGTTATTGTGAACAAGTGCAACTGATGGATATCTGAAGAAAGTTTGGCATAATACATGGACATTTTATGAAAAGGATGAATAATATGAGCCTGGTCGGTGATTGCAGTACAGTTAAAGTGACAGCAGTAATGTGCATTTAGAATATCTCTATTGACGATTGCAGCTAACTGTGCCTTGTTAGCCCGCTAATGCTAAAGAAACAGCGTGGGCAGTTACCGGATGAATTTAACACATTTTACTTACCGCCACCGTATACGCCACCACTCATCCTGATTTATGAGGATCGTATCTTTTTTAATGAGCTGAAGAAACAAAATAACAGTCACGGGCAAATCACAACAAAGGCTCTTGTTAGCATGGATATTTGGACAAAGCAGGCGCCACCGTGCGTCTGGAGAGGTGTCCAATCAGAGCGCAGCAGCACAGCTACACTTCCGCTTCACCCGTGACGCGCCCACTCCTTTTCCTGATTCAAGTGGACGTGGCCTGTGGACTTCATATCAATGTAAGTGAGGTTTGGCATTTAATTTTGTTCTATCAACTCTGTCAATATCGACTCGAGATGGTTTTGCGACGATGCATATTGCATAATAGGCTGTGAAGGTCAGCACAACTAAATTACACACGTTTAAACTGAAGGACCTTGAAAAGTAGACTTAAGACTAGTCGCACCGGTCGATCTACTGCTGTAATGCCTGCGTGTTTGCACTGTAAGAGCGTGTTGGAAAATAAACAGAGTGTACATTCGTTCAAATAGAGTTCAGACGTGCACACACGCATCTTAAACGCACAAATAGTTGTTTTCATTATTACAACTGAATGATAAATGTTTAATGCAGACCTTGGTATAGGTTTGGACCAGCTATGCAACCTCGTGCTTTTTGGCATAGATTGCGCAGGCGCAAAGTAGGGACAATGTTGAGCAAGTTTCTGAATTGCCTTGAAGCTCAATTCTGTTTGATGCATTCACTGGAGAGGAGGGTTATTCATTTGCCGCTGTGTAATATTGTTTGTGTGAAATTAATGTTTAACTGTGTCTGTCCCCAGCACCCATGCAGCGCTGCCTCACACTGACCATTGCCCGTCACAGCAGGCTTCTTCTCAGAAACAACTTTGCGTCTGTCCACTACAAGCAGTCAGCAGCTATGTCAGGACTCCTGATAAATGACAAGAAATACTCCTGGCTGAAGGAGCTAGGCCTATCAGAGGACAACCCTGGAGTGTACAATGGAAGCTGGGGTGGCACTGGGGAAGTCATAACATCATATTGTCCTGCCAACAATGAACCAATCGCAAGAGTCACCCAGGCTACAATGGCAGAGTATGAAGAAACTGTTCAGAAGACCAGAGAGGCTTGGAAGATCTGGGCAGATATTCCAGCACCAAAAAGAGGGGAAATTGTAAGGCAGATTGGTGATGCTTTAAGAAAAAAGATTAATGTTCTTGGCAGTCTTGTATCACTAGAAATGGGCAAGATCTATGTTGAAGGTGTGGGTGAGGTTCAAGAGTATGTAGATGTCTGTGATTATGCAGTAGGTCTGTCTAGAATGATTGGTGGCCCCATTCTGCCTTCAGAAAGACCAGGACATGCCTTAATTGAACAGTGGAACCCGGTAGGTCTTGTAGGCATCATCACTGCCTTCAACTTTCCTGTTGCTGTCTATGGATGGAACAATGCCATTGCGCTGACTTGTGGCAACGTCTGCCTTTGGAAAGGAGCCCCCACCACACCCCTCACAAGTGTTGCAGTTACCAAGATTGTTGCTGAAGTTTTGGAGAAAAACAATCTTCCAGGTGCCATCTGCTCCATGACCTGTGGAGGCGCTGATATTGGCACAGCTATGGCCAAGGATGAGCGTGTGGATCTGCTGTCCTTCACAGGCAGCACTCATGTGGGCAAACTTGTGGCCATGATGGTGCAGGAGCGATTCGGCCGCAAACTTCTGGAGCTGGGTGGGAACAATGCCATAATTGTGTTTGAAGATGCAGATCTGAATCTTGTGGTCCCCTCTGCTGTGTTCGCCTCTGTAGGAACAGCAGGCCAGCGCTGCACCACAACCAGAAGGTTAATGCTGCATGAAAGTCTCCATGACACTGTGATAGAAAGAGTTGTCAAAGCCTACAAACAAGTCCGCATCGGAGATCCCTGGGACCCTAGCACTCTCTATGGGCCTCTTCATACCAAACAAGCTGTAGACCAGTATCTGGCAGCCATTGAGCAGGCCAAGCAGCAAGGAGGCACTGTGGTTTGTGGAGGAAAAGTGATGGACCGTCCTGGTAACTACGTTGAGCCTACTATCATAACAGGGCTGGCTCACAACGCTCCTATTGTCCACACAGAAACCTTTGTTCCCATCCTCTATGTTCTGAAGTTTAACACTGAAGAGGAGGCTTTTGCCTGGAACAATGAGGTCAAACAAGGCCTTTCCAGCAGCATCTTCACCAAAGATATGGGTCGCGTTTTCCGCTGGCTGGGGCCCAAAGGCTCTGACTGCGGCATTGTGAATGTCAACATTCCTACCAGTGGAGCAGAGATTGGAGGAGCCTTCGGTGGGGAGAAACACACAGGGGGAGGAAGAGAGTCAGGCAGTGACTCTTGGAAGCAGTACATGAGGCGTTCAACATGCACAATTAACTACAGCAAGGATCTTCCTCTGGCTCAAGGAATCAAGTTTGAGTAAACTGTGTAAACGTAAACAACATAAATCACATGTTTAACACCTGCAGCCAAAATCTGGTAGAAATGTTTTTTTTTTTTTTGTTTTGTTTAAGAGTCAAGTGATAACAAAAAGAGTACTTCTGGTTTTGGTTACCTCCAAATTAAGCACTTCCGAAAAAAGGTAAACCGGACTGTTGCAAATTTTTAAACATACTGAGGAAAAAAAGGGTACATTTAATATATAATCAATGGCATTATTATTTCTCTGGTTACATCCTGGGGTGGTTCACTACATCTCCTTTTGAAAACTGACGGTTTGTGATGTTGAATTTAAAATTATGGTTTAAGATTTTCTAAAAGGTCAAAGTGTTTTTGTGGGTTTCAAAGCAATATCTAGTAAATAAATAACTTTATTTTTGTAAACAATAATCTGAGAAGACATTATGTAATGAATGCATTGAACAATTCAGACTGTAATTTTGCTTCAGCTGTGAAATTTGTTCAATAAAAATACTTCATGTTTACACGCACATGGCCACCTTTTTCTTCAAGCACTAAATCACTAACAATACCATAAAAAATAGTCATTATGTTCATAAGTAGTGGTTGACAGGTCTGTAAAATAGTGGCTATATACACATTATCCCTTTAACAGAAATGCTACCCTTGATAAGCTCACCCTCCCTTTCTGCTGCTCATACTCCAGCTCTGTCTCTCTTTTTAGGGATCCTCCTCCCAACAGCATCTCCACTCAAGCAGAGAGCCAATACCACAGGCTACTACACCACCCATAATTCATGCTATTCAGCCATTCAGGACATAACCAGGGAAATTTTACTTCCTCTGCCAATCATCAGTGCTGGAATCAGGTACTTTATCAGCCTTATTAATGTTTTGTTATTTTGTGCGTGTGCGTGTGTCCGTGTCTTGTGTAGTGATGTAAAGTGAAATAAAAAGCTTAAAAATTAAAATGGAATAGGAGGGGCAGTCAGTATTACAGTTATCAATTCTATAATACGAGGCTAATAAAAAGCTACATCTTTTCCCCTAGTTACAGCATGGTCATTTATGCTTAAGGTAGTTGTAATACATCTGATTTACAAAACAGAGGATTCCAAACTAGTACTTACACCTCTTGAGTTTCTTCGCAACAGCAAAATCACTGAACACATTCATAATGTTATTCAGTTATTTTACAGCTATGTAGTGTACTATACAGCTGTCGTCACAAAACTTGACTTACACTGTGGCTCTGTAGTTGATAGTGTGACTCTCAACACTACATGAAAAGCATTATCACAGAAACAAGGAGAGCTCTTCATAGAAATGCCACCCTGAGAGTCCGCGATCCAACAATAGCACAGAGATTAGGCTGCTGCCTGAGGAAAGGATGGTCACTATCAGGGTATAAATGTAATCAGCAGGATTCTTCACTTTATTTTAACATGCATGAGTTCCTAATATGAACAGAGCTTAACTTTTTTTTCACTCATTTGGAATTTCTTTTACTTTTAACCCAATGTTTAAAAGAATACACTTTGATTACACTGTTGATCATGGCCGCGGGAAATCTATACATAAGTCATGCAATAAAAAAAGATTTATTAAGCAATTTAAAGTATAAAGGGCTTGTTATGTGTAACATGACCCTTGTCCAGAACAGTTTTACTCCCTCAATATTTTCCTACTCAATTTGAATGTGTATTTATAACAGCAAGTCAGACACAAAGAAGGTAAAATACATGTAGAAATACGTGTGTGGAAAATCCAAATGGAGTAAGTGTAACGTTTGTCTATTCAAAATATATATTCCCATTTGGCCAGTTGATCTGCCCTGTTCCCTGCTTATAAACATGTTGAGTTTTTTTCTTTGAGTTCTTCATGCCCACTTGGCAGTTTAAATCAGACTGCATCTGCACTCATGGCATAAGAAAAATTTGACAAGAGTGATAGTAGTGACGAGCCTCCCTCTGCACTCTCCAAAAGGGCCCTCTCTCAATAATCCATTATGCACTGCAGCTCTGGCTCTCCCTGGTATTTCTCCTACCTTCTTGACGTCAGTTGCCATTTGTGAGGGTTGCCCAGGCAACGGCCAGCCTCCCCGGGAGATGTCTGGTGGATAAGACGGCCCTGATAAAGCCTTTTAAGGTTGTACTGTTGCTACAACTTTAATTGTCTTTGATACAGTCAGAGTATCACATGCAGGTTATCAGGATGTGTCTGTGCACACAAGATGGGACTGAGCAAAGAAATGTGTAAATTAAAAAGACTCAAAGTTACATCCATCCATCTTGATGTATATCACAGACTGTTATTAGCTTTACAGTACTTTTGTTCAGACACCTACTATAAGAACTATGAATAAGACTATTCAAACATGGACATACAGTATCAGCAATGTTTTAATGAAGTTTACTGACATAAATATAAGTTAATTGATTAAATAAAAAATAATTCATTTCTCAAGACATATACCAATAACTGAAAGAACCAAGATTAAAAAAATAAAACTTCGAATAAAATGTAACAGAAAATATTGAACAAAACTGCTGTTACAGTACTAACAGTTAATGTTGTAACACACGTTATCCATGTCCGCCACCTGTTTTACATCCATGCAAATATTCCCTCTATTTGGCAACACTGTACATGATAGCTTTCCGGGCTCCAAGGAGCTATTTATAGTCACAAACATGTGTGCCTTTGGTTTTTTCAGACATCAGGCTATTGATGGGCTATTTTTACAGTGACAATTTGCTCCCTCCCTCTCCTTTTGGTTGCCAGGCAATGAGCTGAGGGACCTGATTGGCCGAGAATGTGCTTTTGGCCATTCTGACTCTGAAGCCTAATGAATTCAAGACTCTTCATGGAGTAAGACAGCTGGACATAGTTTTTATTTTCTGAAATAAAATAAAACTTGAATTATATGTATGCAGCTTGTTCCCTAAAATGAGTAGGCCTATGACACACCTTAGGGTGTGAATTCAATTAGACTTAATCTGACCCCATGCCTCCCCGAAAGGAAACCAGGCCCGGGTAACTTTCATCTTGCCACCATTGATTGTGGCTCGTGCAGCGATATGGAAAAGTCTATCCCACTGCTCCCTTTCATTGGCCACATTAAAAATTCATCCTGTCCTAATGGGGAGAGATCCCTTTCAATGGGCCCACTGCAGGCCCACTGAGGAGTGAGTCTCTGCACAGCTGTCCTCTCTGCTATGGCAGGTTTTGTGGCCATTTAAAATTAATGTTGCACATTTTAAAGTTGTCTTTAATTACTTAATTTTGAAAATGTATTGTGATTTCACACTGGCTATGCATAACATTTACCTAAACTGTACTTTTCTATTTTCTAAGAGTTCTATTTGTAATTCCAAATAGTGATATACTACAAATTCAAATGATTGACCAGCCCTGTGCATTTTGTGATTTCTTATGATTTTTCTGTTTTCCAGTGCTTTACAGATATTTACAACACATAAAATGTAAATATGTTTGCGTTTTTGTAATATGGAATCACTAGCAGTACTATGGGCTTCCTCTGTCCTATTCGGTTCCTTTTTGTTGAGGGGGCTGACAGTCAATACCATTCTGCGCGCTGGGTTACTGAACCAAATCAAAACTATTTTAAAATGGACAGATTAGATATTACATCCCAAACACGTGAAGGCACAACCATGCAAATAGTTGTACATAGTTTTCTTACTTGAAAGTGTGTGAAATGGATGGTTAAAAAGTCAAAACTCCTCTCGCCCTCAGCCGCGCTCCCCCCTCAGTGTAGGCTGTTGCCATGTTCCCACTTTCATGGGTGTGGTGATTAGCTTGCTTGGAGGAAAAAAAATAGTGAAATCCAACCGGGCTAGTCGCGTTCAGGATCATTAAAACTGCCATAGTCGCCCTCAGATTAACTGTATTTTATTTACGGGTTTCTTCACAGTTAGGGCCATGGTTGTCGTGTGAAAACGGAGCAGTGTGGCACGGATAGGAGGCGCGGACTGAGTCTAAAGCCTGATTCAGGTAAGACGCGCAGATATCTTGATATTTGTGTCATTTTGCTGTTTCCTGTTGCATTTGTACGGTCTAATATTGAGTTCCAAAATAGTACATACAGTGTAACACGCATTTCCATGACGCCACGTTGGATCCTAATACTTTGACATTACAACAATTACCCCAATTGTGTTTTGTCATGTTAGCCCAGCTGGAGAAATATACAGTTATCAAAACGCGGCCTTTCGGACTGTCAAACGACGCGCAGGAAACTCATTCGTGTAGCCCAGCCACAATCACATCTGCTCATTTCACATTTGGAGTTTCTGGGTTTTGTTTGCACGACTCTCTGCACTGCGTGTTTCTTGGGGATTTAATATTCACAAATGACTCGCCTTGTCATTTTTAGCTTTCTTTTTTTTTTTTTTTGGGCGCAAGAAGAATTAACAACATTAACTTTACGTGGTATTATAAATATGAGTGCAAACGAGAGAAGTTGTTGTGTAACGATGTGTGTCGATGTACTTAATTCACACACGATGCTCATTTATGTATTACGAACGTTTTGCACGTATTTTTCCAATGTGGATTTTACCTACAAATGGCAAACTAACCTAACCTTATATCAAGTTATCAACTCGTAATGAGAGCATGCAATAAGGGCCTGCTATTTGAATAGTGGATAAAGGCACTTTATTTTTATACAAGTCCGTATGTGCCTGCTTTTGTCTAATCCACCACTTGAATCCCTTTTGTTTTTGTTTTGTTTGTTTAGTGTTCATTAGATTATCTTTAGTAGACTATAAGGGTTTATGAAATAACTTTGCCTTACTGGAAACTACCTGTCATTTCCTCCATTCTGCAGATATTTGCAATAGTTAACAGGTCAGGCTTCAACAGGTTCACACATGGTACAGCAACTTGCCTATGAAGCTTTGTGGTAACTTCACATAGACATAGGTTATTATTAAAATTGTGCTAATTTGTTGTGTGAAAAATAATTATTTAGTTCACTGCATCCCCACACTGTTGTTTTCTTCTGCTGTGTAGCTGCTTAGATTTTACTGGGGCTGTTCAATTAATCAAATTTCAGTCAAATCAAGACTCGTTCTGTCAAGTGTTTGTAATGGAGAGGCCTGCAGCCCGTCCTGTGGCAGGCTGCACATTTGTTGCTTATGACTCCTATTGCACAGTTTGCCTGCAGCTCATTAATGACATTAATAGCAGGTTAAAAATGTGACCAGTCTACTAATTAACTCCAGATGGGAGTTTTTTATGACAACTCTGTGTTAATTAGCTTAGTTGACTTACAGTTTACAGACTATACAATGTCTCACCCTCCACCAGTTGTTTGACACCACAGTCATAGCTATTTTCAATTATTGGTCATTTTTGAAGAATTCAAATTTGCATGTAACCCATCACGGGTTACAAATACTAAATACTACTTCTAAACTACTATTGACTGGTGTCTGCAGTATGAAGCTGAACAAGTTTTAGGGCTGAGTTGCAGTTAGATTAGTTTAACAGCAGCTGAGGTGCCACAGAGTCAAACAGTGATTCTCGCTGTGCAAGAGTTCTACCTGGACGTGTTTTGATTGTCATTGTTGGAGATCACCTCTGAAGGGTCAGAATGCTACAGTGATGCTTCTTGTCAAATGAAAAATGCAGGTCACTATACAAGCAAAATAATGTTTCCGGCTTCTTCATGTAATCAGTGTTCACTGATTTGTTTTTCCATTTATAAATGTCAAAAAGTATTGCAAAAAGCAAAGCACACTTTGCCAACCACTTGTCATTCCTAGTTAATGTCAGCAGTGTACTGTCACTCAAAAACACATTTCAGTAATAATTAATTACACTGCAACATAAAAAGTCAGTTCTTGTCATGTGTTTTGAATCTAGATCTGCAATAGATGCAAGTGGGATGTCAGTACAGGTTCAGCTCTTCTCTTTGATACAGCGTATTTCAGAGGTGTACGGTATAATAGATGTAAGGTCATCATAATGCACACGCATCATCAGCGCTGGACTGACGTTGAAAGCCCCTCTGGCGTCAGTTGGAGGAGGCAGTGACGTCGCTGAGAGCCAGACATGCTTTTTGTCTCTCTCTTGCCTTGTTGCTTTCCAAGACCTCTTTTTGCTAAGCATAAATAAGAATCAGTATCAACAGTCAAATGATTTTAACAATTTTGTAGCTAAAAAGTTGTGCAAAAGTCTGTACAATGGCTGAACAACCCAAAAATGACCTATGGTGAGTTTTTGCCCAATGACCCACATTGAAGGCCCCTATGCACATGAAGGCATATATACATCTGGACTGCCTCATGAATCTCATACTGTACATTTGAAGCTCTATGGCTGGAGCAAAGTGAGTAGTGCAGTGCCACAACACAAAGGCAGATTGAGCCTGGAAAGGTCAGGGTCTGGCTCAGATGGCCTTTTGAACTAGACTGGGGTTGTTTGAAGACTCAGACCACCCACCAGGCCTCCGCCCGTCCCCACCCTGCCCCTCCCCACACGCTTTGGTCCCAGACAGGATGCCAGTGTTTGTGAAATAAGTGTCCCATCCTTTTGCCATATATACTGATTTGACATGTGTCTCTTTCTGCTGTTGACTTACATTGTTCTGGTTTGTGTTGCAGGTGTTGGGGGGCGAGTGATTTCCCGTCCCAGTCAGTATTTGGACTAGAGTGGCCCGAACACCCTGCAGTGACAATGAGTGAACTGGAGCAGTTGCGACAGGAAGCTGAACAGCTACGCAATCAGATCAGAGTGAGCCTCTTTTTAGTTTGTGTTCACTTATTTCATATAAAATGTCCAAAAGTGGTTATCAAGTCATTTAATATACATACATACATACATACATACATATTATAATATATTATATAATATAATAGTAATATTTATGTTTTTTTAGGATGCTAGGAAAGCTTGCAGTGATTCCACTCTATCACAGGTAAAAAATAAAAATGGTAACAGTAGTAACAGAGCATTCCTTTACGTAAACACTGTAGTTTAGAGTTGAATGCTCTTCCTTTGTTTTGGCAGATCACAGCTGGCCTGGACTCAGTTGGCCGGATACAGATGAGGACACGGCGCACTCTCAGGGGACACCTGGCTAAAATCTATGCAATGCACTGGGGGAGCGACTCCAGGTACTGCGCCTTATCTCATAACTATACATACAAATAGATGTAATAGATTTTCCAGTCAAAATGTAAAGCCACTGTGTTAAGTCAATGTTCTTCCTATTTCTTTGTTGATGCATTGCACTGGGGCAGTGACGGCAGTCCCAGGTGTGGGACTACACGGTTACTAGTATCACTTGAGTCTACTAATATTACTAATATTACTATTACCACCAATACTACCACTATCACCACTGTATTGCCACTACAGCTAACACTGGTACTTTCACTGCTACATCTTTCATGTTACTTTATAAATATTTTTTAAGGTTAAAGATTCTAAAAATTCTAACACTGTTTTTACTTTTATTCTTAGTAGTTACTTAGTAGTACTTAATATGAGTGACTGAAAGTCCTCAAGGTCAAGATGAAGAAGACTGATTTATATCAGTCTGCCTCAGGTATTTTTAGATTTGTTTAATTTGTATTTTTCCGGTGTGTGTGCGTGTGTGCGCGGGTGTGCGTGTGTGTGTGTGCCTAGCACCCCGTGGATGACCCTGCAGGAGGCCAGTGTTTATTTTGTATACAGCCACTGACATTATGCAGTCACTGAGTTTGGTGGTCCTTCTCTTGATTGTAGTGTAGCACTGTCAAACTACTTCCTGTCCTCGGAGTAACTGACATAAACCTGAGGGCAAGCTTTTTTTGCATCTTAAGACCTTTACACTCCATTTGAAAAGTTTGCCCTTATTTTTTGAAAGTTGGGTAATAAATTTATTCTAGAGAGTTTAGTTGATTAAAAAGGTAACCTGAAAACAGCGCAGATCTTTACCAAAACAGCAAGCTAACAAATTAATGCTATTAATCTGAGGTGAAAAAGTTATTGAATTTGTTCTGATCGATATGAAGGTATTTAAAAAGAAATGTCTTGTGCATATGTGAGACACTACAAATAAATATCTTTTAAATACCCAGATGTGCCTGCAATTCAAACAGAAAATAGGAGTGGCTGGCTCACCAGGCAATTGGAGAGGCTGGACGTGGGTACCATCCAACTGCATGACAAACAGGATTTCACAGCTTTTTATTCATATCACTGCTTTAGACTGGCTTTTTGAATGTGCAGTGTCTTCCACCATTTGACCTGTTTTTTTTAATAAGCCTTTCTATTTTGTACCCAGGTTACTTGTTAGTGCCTCTCAAGATGGAAAGTTAATTATTTGGGACAGCTACACAACAAATAAGGTGAGATGGTGTACTGCTGTTGTGTGTGTAGATATTTATTGCAATATTTGTTCAAAGACTGACTTCCATAAACTTGACTGTCCCCAGATGCATGCCATCCCTCTGCGTTCTTCCTGGGTGATGACGTGTGCCTATGCCCCCTCTGGGAACTATGTGGCCTGTGGAGGTCTAGACAATATCTGCTCCATTTACAGCCTGAAGACTCGTGAGGGCAATGTGCGTGTCACCAGAGAGCTACCTGGACATACAGGTAAAGAACACACTCCAACTGCAGTGGTGGTTTGGCTATGAGTGACAAAATTATATTTTTATTGTTTTTCAGGTTATTTATCCTGCTGCCGTTTTTTGGATGATAACCAAATACTGACTAGCTCTGGGGACACAACTTGGTGAGCAATGAGCAATTATTATTTTAATAAATTACTTAATTAAAAAAAAAGTGTTAATAACACTATTTGACACTGTAAATATTTCTTTATCCAACTTTATTTTTCTTGCAGTGCATTGTGGGATATTGAAACTGGCCAACAGGCCACCACATTTACAGGCCACACAGGTGATGTGATGAGTCTATCACTGAGTCCAGACTATAAAACATTTGTGTCTGGAGCCTGTGACGCGACGTCAAAGCTGTGGGACATTCGTGATGGCATGTGCAGGCAGTCATTCACAGGTCATGTGTCTGATATAAACGCTGTCAGCGTGAGTACCACCCTTTAACCATGGCCTTTCAAATATATTTTATAGATAATTTTATAGGTGTTTTATATAGAGGAATCACACAAACACATCTGTCTATATATCAATGAAACTGTGACCTATTTGTGCAGTTTTTCCCCAATGGAAACGCCTTTGGAACGGGCTCAGATGACGCCACCTGCAGGTTGTTTGACCTTCGCGCTGACCAGGAGCTGATGATGTACAGTCATGACAACATTATCTGTGGCATCACTTCTGTGGCATTCTCCAAAAGTGGTCGTTTGTTATTGGCTGGTTATGATGATTTTAACTGCAACGTCTGGGACACCTTGAAAGGAGAGCGTGCAGGTATGACTGACAAACCCACTTAAAAACAATTAGAGGGACAGTTTCATCATTTGAGCCACAGACTCCCCAGGTGTTAAATATTGAGGAAGTGACAAAAGCTGTTGCTTCTCTTGCAGGTGTGTTAGCTGGTCATGACAACAGAGTGAGCTGTTTAGGGGTAACAGAGGATGGCATGGCAGTAGCCACTGGTTCCTGGGACAGTTTCCTCCGGATCTGGAACTAAAAGATCCTGATGTACTCAATCACTGCCCAAGAAGTTCCCCACTGCAGCCCCACCTGCGCCTGGAGCCTCCCCTGCTGGCCTGGGCTCTTGGGCCATACACCGAGTCAGCTTTCATGCTCTGACCTATCCCAGAGATCCACCTGCTGCTGACAACCTGTGAGGAAGTACAAACTCACTCAACCTTTATAAATAATGTTCTTTTTCACCAGTCAATTCAGAATCAACAGATTTAAACATTTTGGTAACCAATCAAAGGTTAAACTAAAACGTGCCCTTTTACCATTATTTCCTTGGGGTAAAACAAACCTTTGTTACTGAGACTAACAACAAATATGTTGACTGTCAGTGTGTAATATGTAAATGTATATAAAGACAGTATATATGTATAGCATTATGTGTGTATATATGCATCATATATGCATATATAATGTGTATGTATATATTTTTGTAGTTTATTTCCCACCCATTTTTTATGATTTTGGGGGGTTTAGTTTAAATGTACATATCCATAATAATATACAACATTATTTCAGAAATGATTCTTAAAAAACTTAATTTATCCGTGTGAGTACCAGAACAACCTTTAACACTGCAATGTACAATTTCACTTTAAGTTTCTGGTATTGTTAATAATCAGGCCTGTTCTTTTGATGTTTTTTTGTTTATAGGTTAAATACATTTTGTATCCAGTTTCTTCTTTATTACAATTAATGTTTTTTTCTCCTCTTTTTGCATAGTATTTGCAGAATAATTCTGCTAAATTCATGTTTTAACATTTTAAGGAAAAACTGAAGGGGTCAAATTTGTATCAAGCTTTACAGAATAGTGATTGCTCCTCCGGATTGTATCAACAACTTGGGAAATGTAAAAGAGATGTGTGATTTGTAACTCAAACAGTATAGGTCAGATAATCCCTTTCTATGGGCATAGACACTATGCTGTTGTTTATCACATAAACTGGGCTTAAACTGACAAAATTAAAAAACTATCCTCTTCACATAAGTCTACAAAAGTGTGCAGTGTCCTGTAAACTCTGAACAGGACAAAGACTGTAAAGAGGGTATTGGCATATGTCATACTTCCACTATTTTACATTCACTGTATGTTAAGGTCTCTTTAAAATGTATGAGATCAGATTAAGACTGGTAATATCATAGTAGCTACATAAATTCCTATAGTTAAACTTCGAAGTATTGAGAAAACACATTTTTCACTTAGTTGACAGAAATGTATACACAGTTGAGGGCTAGAAATGCACTCTTATCATAAAGTCATGTCTTATCATAAAATCATCAAGCACCTGTTCCTTCAAAAGTAGATTTCCAGTATTAAAAAGTTTATATTTTGGCTTTTGGGTTATTCCCATTTTCAAAACCTAACACTTTACTAATACCTATATGTGTGTGAGTTGGACCTAAACATCCCATCTCAGGTGCCTCCTCTGGTCTTGTGTTTGTGGAGTGTTTGTACTCCTGAGATATGGCACTGCCAGTGTGTCCCCATTCTGCCTTACAGATGCATACAAAATATACACAAGAAGACGTGCTATTGTTATTTAAAGGATCATTTTGATACTAATGAACACTAAACATACTAGTAGAAACATCTGCAGCTCTAAGCATCATGACACACCCACGAATGAATGTTGTAGATTTAAGCCTGAAACTTCCTTTGAAATGTAATACTTGAAATGTATTGCATGACAAGTGTTGAAGTGTGCATCATCTATATCTGTGATTTTTAATGTTGCGTTTTCATTTGTGCCAAAACCGTCCACAGACCAGAGCTGTGAACTTGAAAGTGCCAGATATTTTTAAAAAATTAGTTTTACACACTATCCAATATTTGGCTGAACAGGTGGGCTCACAGCTGGGATAGTTTTTACATGATGTTTTAAGACTATTGTCTTGGGTCTGTCTTGGGTATCTGAAACATGATAATAATCTAAAGGTCAGTAAGATACATGGAGTAATCTCTAGCTAAGATTGTAACAAGACTAGTTATTATTGTGACTGACATTGAAGTATACACCCTTGTTTAGCAGTAACAGTATATAGCATAAGCACCTCTGCAGTGCTCGTTCCAAGAGTTAAACATTAATCGATAAATAGCTTTACAACATGACAAAACACGTCATAGACACCACAGCCTTTAACACCACTGTTGATCAACTGACAGTGGCTCGGATCTAATGACTGTATTCTGAATTAAAACAGTATTAGCAAAAGTTCACTTAAAATCTACTATGTGCCTGTTTTGCTCATGTTAAACACAATGAAAAGGTGCTTAATTTAATCAGTTTAATGTGATTCAGTAGCTGATTCTAAAGAATGCATTTAAGACGTCTGTAGTCTTACCTGATTTTTTTTTTCTTCTTAAGGACTAAGCATAAACTCTATTAATGTTTTACCATCACAGCACCATCACAGATTAAGCACTGCCCTTTTATTCTACATTGTTCTATATTGTATTATTTATTGTTTTATGTATTAAGCCAGTAAAGACCAGGGACCTGATGGCCATGATAATCTTACAGTGCTATTGTGTGATAAGTGTAATCACTTGTTATGGAATAATTTTTATAGTCTTTTTCACACCTGACCCTTTTTGTATTTGTACAGTGGCTTGGTGATACTGATATGTTGCCATGAGTAATTGTAACCAATAAAAAAAAAGCTTTTAACCATAAACTTGTATGTGTGTATGAATGTATTTTACCATTTTAAGGTGCACAATGTAACTAGGTCTGCCACCTCCACGTCTCCATGGAGAGGTTATTCCTTTGCCTGGAATGTTCCTCAGTATGGAATCAGACTTGCCTGTTTATTCAATTACAGGTCTTTTTATTATTACCTCTCCACAGATCTGACCCACCCTGAAAACATTGATCCGTCTTGCCGACGTCGACGTTGCCGACGTATAATCTTAGACGTCGAGCCGACGTCTACACGACGCAACGCAACGTCGAACCGACGTTGTTTGAAGTTCGCGATTTTTCGGTATTCCGTCATATCTGACACAGGTTAACGACGTTGGCGCGACCGTCGAGCCGACGTTTGTAATGACAATTCGTTTCAATAGAGCTCCGGGAGATGACGTCACGCTATCCCAGCATGCACCACCGGGCGCCATCTTGGCAGGAATTATTGTAAACAAACTAACTAACTAGCCTACAAAACTTCCAGCTTACAACGATGGTAGACTCATGCTGTGCCCCTGGATGTACAAACCACCGAGGACAAGTTAAAGATAAAGCCTTTTATCGCATTCCCAAAGATCCAGCTCGGAGGGGAAAATGGATTTCTGCGATAAAACGGGCAAGAAGTGCGCTGAAGAAAACCGAGCGTTGGAACCTGTCACCTAATGGATTTCGCTTGTGCAGTGACCATTTCATATCAGGTAATTTCACGTAAACATTATACATTTAATATTATCTTAAATGGTGCTGATAGTTATTGTTTTGGACAATAAATATCACCGACTAAACTGGGTGGATTGTATTTCAGTCGGACGAGCCGAAACGTCCTCAACCTAATCTACCAACCCAGTCTAGTTGGCGATATAAACCTCACTGCGGTGGTTAATGTCCAGACCTAAAAACGTATTAGCTAATGGGTTGCATTCATGTGACATCACAACATTTTAAACTGCCTGTATCATTGAATAGTGAATATTTTTTCTCAGTGTAATCTTAGTGGTTTCTTTACTTAACGTTACTTATTTTGTGTCCCAGGTAAAAAGAGTGACAACCCGCTTTCACCTGACTACATCCCATCGGTTTTCAAGTATGTGCCGTCACCCGTGAAAAGTGCTAGATTACTCACTGAATATTGACTAATTATCCATTTTCCAACTGGATTTTGTCCCACGTGGTTTATCGGCTTGTATTTGAAATTCACTTTAGATATATTGTCTAAGATTTGGGTTCGTAATTTTGGTTGTTATTTTGTTAGTGATTCCATCCAGTGCTGGCACACGCACGGTGTATGCATAGTTAGGGTGTGTTTAGTTGATAAAAGTATGAAAATATGCTATGTTTTGGTGCTATGATTTCTCATGATTGTTCAGGTATGTTTTGACATGTGGTTAGTATTTTATTTTTACATTCAGAAGTTGATCTCATTACATTTATTTCCATCTACTTATATAGGTACACAGAAACTTGTAGTGCATTTTAATGCATTTGAAATGTAGTTAACTTTTTCTGTTGTAAATCAGCCTTCAGCAATATATTTTGGTAACATTTTTTGTACATTGTAATTAAGAACCACCCTTGGACATCATATTTTGATAATATGTGTGTACATGAATTCAAGTATTATCAATAAATGTTGCAATACTGCAACAAAACCTACATGCACTGTTCACCTGTGATTACTTTCCATAAAGTATGCAATTTAGTAGTACAATATATACAGTATATAAAAAGCCTAATTAATAGTTGGGTAGACGTTGGGCCAACGTCAACCGTCTTTTGATGACGTTGGCCCAACCACTTGCCAATGAACAAAATGACGTCGGCCCAACGTCAACTGCTAACCTTGGCCCAACGTCAACTGCCAACGTCTAGCCAACCGTCTTTTGATGACGTTGGCCCAACCACTTGCCAATGAGCAAAATGACGTCGGCCCAACGTCAACTGCCAACGTTGGCCCAACGTATACACATACGTTGGCCCAACGTTGGCATGACGTCGTCATGTTATCAGGGCAGTACATGGCCGGATGGCGTCACCTGCTTGTTTCTATGGAGAGTCAGGTTTAATGCCATAGTATGGAACATCCCTGGCAAAGCTATACAGTGTTCAGCATAAATGAGTACACCCCCTTTGAAAAGTAACATTTTATACAATGTCAATGAACAAAACAAAACATATTTGCAAAATGTGCACAGACTAAGTTTAATACAGCATTTGTTGAACTTAGGACAAAAAACTAAGGTTAATAATATAACTTAGATTACATAATTTTCAGTTTTAGTCAAATTAGGGTGGTGCAAAAATGAGTACACCCCACTGAAAGTCTCAGAGCAAAGGTCCATTTTAGGCTCCAAATGTGTAATTGAACAAGCATTCAACCACAGGTCAGTCTAATTACTCATTACACAGGTGTCCATCAGTTACAGCTACAAAAGGCTGTTACTTAAAGCAAACGCCTTCCCATTGCCTGCTGTCAATAATGGCACCACACAAGACCTCAGAAAGAACATTATTTCTTTACACCAAAAAGGTGAAGGCTACAAGAAGATCAGCAAAGCCTTACTTATTAGTAAGAATACTGTTGTAAAAGTGGTTCAAAAATTTAAGAAAGATGGAACTGCAACCATCTCACAGAGACGTCCACGTCGGCCACGGAAGTTAACACCTCGACAGGAGCGTCTTCTGATCAGAAGGGTTGACGAAAACTGGCATGCAAGTTCCCTGCAATTATCTAAGGAAGTAGAAAGCCAAAGTGGAGTGACTTTCCCTTGACACAATACAGTGCCGTACAGTGAGGAGGAATGGCATGCATGGGTGTTGTCCTCGAACGAAGCCTCTCCTAAAGCCCAGTCACAAAAAAGCCCATCTAAAGTTCGCCAGGGCCCATGCTGACAAAGATGAAGGCTACTGGGACTCTATACCCTGGAGTGATGAGACCAAGATCAATCTTTTTGGAACTGATGGCTTAAAATCTGTATGGCGTCACAAAGGTGAGGAATACAAAGAAACATGCATGGTGCCCACAGTGAAACATTGAGGGTGTAGTGTCCTTATGTGGGGTTGTGTGAGTGCTACTGGTGTTGGGGAGCTGCATTTCATTGATGGCATCATGAATTCAGAAATGTATTGCTCTATACTGAAAACAAAGATGCTTCCGTCACTTTGTGCCATTGCTCGTTGTGCATTCCGTAGCCAAGTATGTCACCTGATCCGAACCCAACTGAACATCTTTGGGGAATTCTGAAGAGACAAGTTGAGCATCACTCTCCATCCAACATCCAGGCCCTGAAAGAGGTCATTGTTGAGGAATGGAAAAAGATTTATGTTGTCAACTTGTTCATTCCATGCCTAGAAGACCTGAAGCGGTCATTAAAAATAATGGAGGCCATACAAAGTACTAGATGTAGTAGTTTTTGTTGTTGTGTACTCATTTTTTGCAGCACCCTAATTTGACAAAAATTTAAAATTATGTAATCTATGTTATATTATTAATATTAGGTTTTTGTCCTATGTTCAACAGATGCTGCATTAAACTTGGTCTGTGCACATTTTGCAAATATGTTTTGTTTTCATTGACATATTGTATAAAATGTTACTTTTCAAAGGGGGTGTACTCATTTATGCTTAGTGCTGTAATATCTCCATGCAAAAAGCAGGTGACAGACCCCCCCCAATAGAAAAGTTAATCTTTATTAATACAAAAATGACACTCAAAAACTAAATAAAGAGGTTTGCCAATGGGTAAATTACTTGTGCAGAAAAAGTGTTCCAACTTCCATTCTATGAAAATGCACCAGTGTTACACAATATAATCTGCAGAGATAATAGAATGATGCACAATACTGCATGTGTGTACCTTCACATCCTTTCAAAAATGCCATTAAATTATTTAGCTTACAATGACTGTTTTGGTTTACATTTTTATTGAAAAACTTTATCAAACTTCATAGGTCATTGGCCCAACAAGTCAAATGGGCATATTCATAGGCATATTCACAGTTACAAACATATTAGTGTCAAACCAGCACCTGACCACTGGTACAGTATCCAACTGAAATCATAGCGCCACCTTGTGGTTTCTGCTGATCATAGATTTGTTTTAATCTAATGTGACAGGATAAATAGGGAATATTAAAAAAAAAACAAAAAACGTGAAGTTAGTTACTTATTTTGGTGTTAATCTACAAAAATATCAAAATAAACATTTAGAAGGAACACAACCTGGATGAAAAGAACAAGCAGAAATACTACATTATTTTAGAGGCTGGAGACTTTATATTTTCTAAAAATATTTAACTCATTATAAAAATAAATAGTTCCACTGAATGACTGGATCTCTATGGGCTTCTCAATGCTGCTGCTGCAGGTATTGTTTTGTGAATGTCTCCAACTGTTTTTCCAGCTCTGTGGCTTTATGTCTGCAATAAATAAATAAATAAATAAATAAATTTTGGTTAAAATATATAGTTTTGTTTGAATTTCATTCAGTAATGGCATTGAGGGGCTGCACTGACCGCAAGATCTTGGACTGGCACTGCACCATCTCCAGTTCATCTATCTTGACAGTGAGTCGCTGTATTTCCGCTTCCAGCTCTCGTTGCGTCTGGTCCACCTGCTTACAGAGGCGAGCAAAGGTTGTAGCCATCTCCCTGGTAACAAAGAGGACACAGTCATAAAACCAGGATACAGAGGGGCACTTGGTGGTAATGTAAATGACGGCCATATGTTTTCAAGTAGACTTCAAAAGACTAACAATAATTACCTGAATATAGATATATTTTAATAGATATATTTTTATATATTTTTTTTTTTTTTTGCAGGGTGAAGTGAGATTAATGTAGGAGCTAAACCTAGATTACTTTACTGGTTTGAAGATGCAGCATTTGACAGTGTCAATATAAAGTACCTTCATGTTTTGCCAGTGGACCAAAACAAATGTTCATACAGAAATTCCACAGGCAAATGATTTAATTGGAAATAAAAAAGTAAAGGCACTCTTAAATGTATCTACAACATTTTTTTGACTTAGAAATGGGATATGGTATTATTATTACTCAATAATGAGCACACATGAACCATTTATTTAAGGTGATATTCATTCAAAATGAGGGGTAACCAAACTGTATTTCTTGAGGGACCAGATTGGGAAATGACAAGCTGTTCTGGTTTACATTCAATAACAGTCTTCTCATTATTCATTCACTGTATACTCTGGTGGCAAGCTACTTCTGTTGGCTGTGTAGACTGACAGAAGCAAGGCTGCCAATGTGCACCATCGCACCTTGGATCACCACCTATCACTCACATACTACATTCATACTGGGCAAGGTTAAGTGTCTTGCCTAAGGGCACAACATGCACAACAACTGAGCCTCTGTCACCCTTATCTCAATACCCACTGGACCCTAATTTAGACACACCGATCTAACACAACCACCATAGACTTACTGTTGGACCTGATGACTGCAGTTAGCGCTTGTGAAGCTAACAATCAGCTGCAGCTTATCAGTAGCATAGTCCACAAACTGGCGTTTTAGTGAGCGCTCTTTGGCTTTTGTGGTCCAGGTTAATCTTTCATAAAGGTACAGCAAACCATAGAGCGAGGCAGTCAGAGCAATGAGCCTCCAACCAACTGCTCTGTAGACCTAAAATAAGCACAAAATCACAGGTTAGGTTTGCACTGATTATTTCAGACATTTGTCATTTAGGTATTGTAAACATACCACGCCCCCCACAACAATAACACTCATAGATGTGCGGGAAGTAAGAGATGCCACGTTTGTTGCCATGGCGAGCATTAGGTCGTCTTGTGTCATTACGGCTGTTTGTTGGTCTGGTGGTCCTGCAATGGAGGGAGGGCCTGAAGAAGGGGTCTGGGCTGGAGGCAACGCTGGTTGAGAAGCCTGCTAAATGGACACCAGTTAGGCTGTTTAGTTGCATTTTAAGTGTGTTATAAAAGTATTAACTTAATATTAGTAACCTTAAAGTTCTGGTCCATTATTTTGAGTGCTCTCTGTGCATTGACGGAGCCCAAGAAACGGTGAACTAATGCTGACCAGCCTAAAGAGAACTGAAACTCTATGTTTTCCTGGAAGTCACAGCAGATTGTGGCACAGTTTAAGTCGTAACTCAGATCAAACTTCCGGCTGGGCACCAACATGTTGATTTGCCCTTGGACTGAAGATGGGAGCAGAGGAAGCATACTCTCTGGAGGCAAGGAGAGACAAGATTTAGGAGTTTGTGGCATCACATTACTGAACTCAAGATTCTGAAGTTGAAAGCGAAAGCAAAACTTACCAATCATGTAACTCTGGCAAGACTGAACTGAGGCAGTGACAGCATCAGAGCAGCGGAAAGCCAGGTTTTTGCCCATGCCTTCCTCAACATGAGTCAGTAGCTCCTGTAAGAATTCCATATCACAGCATATTTCTTTATATAGAATAAGCACAGAAAGTGATCGCCAAACAAGCATTGGGGACATGTACTTACAGATTTGTAGAGCTTGAGAACATGAGGTGAGGGATGAAAGTTTCCATGAAACTCATCGACAATTACATGTAGACGGCAGATCTCCTCACCCATTGCACTGGACACCTACATGGTACAATATAGTAACTTAGAAAGCTGCTAATTAATGCAAGTACTGTATATCCACGCATGTGGTACTGCAGTACCTTTGATTCAACATCCTCACTGATGGCTTTAATCTTCTTTTTGATCTCATCAATGAGTAAGTTCAACTGATTTTTAACAAAATCGAGTCGATCCATCTGGTATTCTCGATCCTCCAGGGCTGCCACTCTGAAGACCCAACCCCAAACCAAATATCATGTCTCTTATACAAGAGATATCTATAAAAGCCTTGCTTCATTTATATGGAATAACTATTCATTTACCATCTTACTTGAACAAGCATGAAAAAAAGAAGAAACTGTTTCCCACCTCTTCTCTGCCGCCTCAATGTTGATGGCATCCATGATGCTCTTGACTTTTTCAGTGATCTGCTTGGCCCTGATAGTGTGCTGTTCAAACTTTGTTTTCACTGCTGACTGCGAGATACACTCCTGCGAGGCCATAATACACACATTACTGTGACACTTACAGGGCTGCACTAACTGGACTGTTACCATGAACAAAAAGAGGCAAGATGGACACCTGCTACTTTAACAAAAGAGAAACGGGAAGAAACTGAAACTTTTAAAATGGCTGTAGCAGTTGTACATCTTGTGTCCATTAGCCAATATAGTGTCACAGTAATCAGAAATTATAAAAACAAGAACTATTCAACTGAATAATTGACTATGTAAATTAAGCAATATGGAAAAAAACAAAAGAACTTAAGAGCCAGAATACAATCTCTGATGAAACAAATTAAATCAGCCTTCGCCAAAGTGAATCTAGACTTCAGCAATGAAGACCCAGGTTGAGAGAAAAGGCACTTGAGTGTCAAAATTCCTGTTGAAGTGAAACTACAAACATAGTACTGCAGACAAATTAATCACTAAAGTAAAATCTGGTCAAACGTCAAGACCAGCCCTTAAAGTAGCTACATGCATTTGATCAGCCAACCACTGGATTTTAGTACTAGTGACACTTTAGGGAGAAACAGATTGAAGAGTATTATTAAGTCATGAGACACCCAGGCACACCTCAAATCTCCTCTCAAAGCACTTGAACTCATTCAGTCTTTCTTGGAAACCATCAGCCAATGCTCCACCTGTTGGGCAAAATATATGAAACAAAAACAAGCTACGGTTGCTGTGTTATGCACACTACGCACATTTACTTCTCATATAATCATAAACAATTGGGGCAGGGCCCTTACCAGTCTCAGGCATGCCCTGTGCTCGTTGCATACGGGAGTTGAGCACCTCTTTGGCAGAAACAAAGAAGATGTGGTCAGGGGCCTTTTCACCATCCAGAACCTTCAGCTCCTCCACCAAGAATTTGACACAGCGGTCAGTGTGCTGCTTTCTCACCTGCAACAAATGCTCTTTAATAAGTTACAATGTCCCAATGCTCTATGATCTGTCACTATTGTATAAACACAAAAATGAATTATAAATAATACAATATTTGTCGCTAATGGCATAGGATGGAAAATGAATATGGGAAGACCAACTCACATCATCCATGTACTCGGGTTCATTTGCAGAGGCATCCCAGCGGTTGTTCAAAATAAAGATGTTCGGTTTTGACAATCGTTCATTTACTTTGTGGAAGAAGTGCTTTTCCTAGATGGATATTAAAAAAAAAAAAAAAAAAAAAGAGTTAAACAATATTACTTTTAATCAGCAGCCAATGAGCAAGCTGTGGCCCCTTTAACAAAGGCATTCAAGTTACGAGGCTAAGCCCCAGTTTACATTGCTCGAATGCCAGAGGGGAACAAACAAGAACTGGGCTGGTGTTGGCACAAATAAAAGCATATAGCATATTCTGCATTTACTCAGCTTCTAAATATTTAAGAAGTCCATTGATGTTATAATTTGTTTTCAATGCATGGCAAACATTTATATTTATGATGCTAGTATATTTTATTTTTGCTGCATTACATATACACTAACCAATCACAAAAATGTTCTTACCGTGTTCATAAGAGTAGACTCTGAATTAGCAACCAGAACAAAAACATCAGCATCTAAACAAAACTTGTCGATCCAGCTGTCTAACTGTGTCGTAACATCAGTCCCTGGGCTGTGGAGTTGAGAATAAAAAAATTGAGATTCAAACAAAGATAAAACATTGATCTGTGGGATATCTTTCACCTGTCGACAAGCACCAGATCATCTCTAAGTAAAGCACATTTGGTCTTTGGCCAAAAGACCCGAACAAGGCAGCCGGCATCCAGGCTCTCATCCATGTGCAGAGCATGAGCTAGCTGGTTTACAGTCTGTGTAAAAGTGAAGTCATTATAAGCACATGTCAGTGTATTTCAATGTTTTTCTCCATATATTGGTCAATGGTTTAAGTGAAGCATGTCTGGTGTAGTGTAAACATGGTAAGTTTTACCTGTACTCTGGTGTTACATGACATGTTTTTCCATGTCCTGTAACACCAGAATACACACAGGTACATTTGAGAAGGCTCCTTTTAGCGTTTGTCTCATTTAAAGGTTGTCTATACAAATACATTTTGAGCATAAACTTTTTGTCACCTTAATGCTCTTTTCTTCTTCAGAACCCTCAGTCTTCAGATAAGCCTTGTCCTCATCTGTACCTTCCACACTTAGAAAGCAATTGGTTGTGTGTCCAATTCCACTGGGTAATACTCTGTCCCGCAGCATGGCGTTGATAACAGTACTTTTGCCATTACTTGTCCTAAAAAAACGAAAGACAATTAAAAAATAAATAAAATGCATTAACTTATACAGTGCTTTTAGAGAGACTCAAAAGTTCAACATTTGCATTACTTCTGCAGGGATATCTGCCCTGAGGTACTGACAGAGGCATGGCTGCCACTCTGTGCCTACAGTGCTGTCAGTCACCACCAATCACACACACATTCATTCATGTTATGAATAGATCATATTACAAAGTAAACAAAGTAGAATGACATTGAGTAAAGTTGATTTAAATGAACAAAAATAGGCATACCTGCCAAAAAATGCCACTTTCATGTGTCTTCTTGCTAGCACCTCCTTTATAATTGACAGCTTGTCAGCATAAGCTTGAATCTCTAACTTTTGGTCCTCATTTGCAATGTTTTCCAAAGACTTATTTTCACAAGTTTCTGCAAAGCAAGTCCAGTGAAGTAATTCTTTATGGATGGAGTAAAATCAACAGTTTAGAAATTTGTGAAAAGTCATTCTTCTCACTTTCAACAAATGCAGATGTCTCTTTGACATAATCCAGTAGCTGTTCAAACACCTCACTGATCATTTTCTTGGCCAACACGAAATGCTTCAATGGGGAAAATTCCCCACAGGCCGAGTCTGTTCGTCTGAGTGAAGGGGCTGAGGCCATTCTGACAGATCTGAGGACAGTGAAAGGTCAAATACACTTACACACGGAAATTATGTTCAGGTTATTAGTGTTTACAAATCAAATTCTCAATTCTGTATTTATGACAGTTTATTACAACAAAACATGTATCAAGTCAGAATGAGAAGTGAAAGTGACAACAAGGCAGTTTGTAACACTCTCTTATACACCCAAGCAAATGGGTTTCAAACAACGAAATTCACGTGGACTCAAAGGCTATTTGAGACACTGGTCCTAAATAATCATCATGAATGCAACCCTTCAGAAAGACATGTCAAATTACGATTCCAAATGACATGTTATAGTAACACCGGACGCGTGGATAATCGCTTTTTGTGGTAAGTTATGCTATTATACCAATACATTTAATATCTATCTACATGTTCATTAAGATGCTACCAGAAGAAACTAGCTAACAAGCATGTAACACGCCAAATAGAGCAATTACAGTGTATTACATCGATGAAGCAACGCTAAGCTAGCATCAACTCATAAATCGCTGTTAATGTGAGCTTACCTCCGTATCTAATAAACAGGACACTTCTCTCATAACACACTCGATCACCGCAACATTAATTGTTTGCTCTCTTGTTAAAATTCTTCACTACAACTACAACTAACCTTGTGTTTTTCAACCTGAAGTGGCACTGGCCAAGCTAAGTGCGGCTGACAGCAGGCGGAGGAAACGAACTTTCAAAACAAAAGCTGCGTTTATTATTTAGCGCTTTACATTTACTTTGAAGTGTACTTTATATTTTAAGTAACTTCATAGTCAGTACAAAGACAAAAATGTTATCTTGTTTTTACGTTAACAACCAGGCCAAATAAACAATATTGAATAAAAACTATTCTGTTACTGCTCGATGATATTTATGTGATATTATGATGTGTTTTATGTTGAAACAGACTTAAAACAAGTATTTGGGTGATACAGTTCTAATCGACCATAAAATAGTAGTAGTTTATGTTTTATAAATTTGGATGTGTTTACTTTATCACCAAGAGCTTGACTAAAGGGGTGTGGTCAGTGACGAAAGGATTGGCAGACCGAGAAGAGCCAATCACAAAGCAAAGAATTCACTTAGCCCCGCCCCTGTCCCCGGGGTTACTACAGTGTAACACGTGCACATGTTCATTGAGAAGTTCTCACTGTACATGTTGTGTAAAGGAGGACCCTGGAAAAACAAACTTTTTTCAGTTGCCTTTTTCTTTAGGGGTCACTACCTTCTTTAAGTAGGCTACCTCTTTGGTTTTCCTTTTGGCCTTTTATTTTTCAATATCCTTCTCATCCCAGAGTGGACAAAATGCCATAGCCACTTAAAGGTGCACTATGTAACTTTCTGGTGGAAGGACCTATACTGGACACAAAACAATGAAATGTTGACTTTATTTAAATAGCCTACGCCACATTTTTATGCCTCTCACTTTTTCCATTTGATCAAATTAAAGCAAAAATCCTAATTTCAAATTTATTTCAAATTACTCGTATAGGCCTATAGGCTACATTAATTTAGGTTGAAACAGAATATTTAAGGATTAAAAGGTATATTTAGGCTATAAAGTCAACATTTCATGTTTTTGAGAAATGTTGACCCTATAGCCTCTCCATGGAGATGTTATTGTGTAGCCTGGAATGTTCCATAGTATGGCATTAAACTTATCCATCTTTATGGAGACACGCATGTGACTCCACCAGGCCACACATCAGATCTGTGGAGATATGAAAAAAATCACAGTACAAATTCAAGGTAGCAATAATACTGTAAAAGATTACAGGCAAAAGCTTTAACATTTCCATAGTGACAGATGGCAAACCCTCAAGAAAGCACATTATAATCTAATCATATCTGGTTATGTTTTAGGCTCAACTTTATTTAGTAACTTGTTGTTAACATATTGTTTTCAAAACTTAGGGGAATCAGTGAATGGGACAATGGAAAAGAGGAAACGCCTCTTTGTGTGTATGTGTGTGACCTGTCCACTGTCAGAATCACTCTGCGCTGTGAACACGAAATACTCTCTCGGGACGTCCTGTCCGGAACCTGGCTTTGGAATATTGACAATATTATCAACCCTATTGGATTATTTTGGAATACATTTAACATAATACAACTAAACTACTACATATTCTTTTTCTTTTTTGAAACTTGTATGTGGATTGAGCATGGATAATTAAAATGGTGAGGAAGAAAAAGCTGCTTGTGTTTGAGTAAGTACAGTTTAAATTTGTCCACCATTTTATACAGTATGTTACATGGTTGCATTGCATGTGCGTGTGTGTGTGTGTGTGTGTGTGTGTGTGTGTTTGTGTGTGTTTATGTGTGTGTTTAAACTGTCTAACCGAGTTTATCTGACACATAAGTCAATAATAAAATGATACTGATATTGGCAACATTAACTGCCAGTAACTTGAAATCTTTATTGAAAATAACTCGAGGGGAAACTATTTTTCTGTCAGCTTCCTCATTGTGTCAGTGCCATTGTAGCTCAACCAAGAGCCAGAGTGAATTGTCTGTGTGGGTTGTGTGTGTGTATTGTGTATGTGTATGTGGTTGGTCTATACATTGTTGAAGTTGTTGAGGTTTTTCTTTCAATTTATGGTCTATACATTTGGCCTACATTTGCCTACAATTTGTTACATTCTGAGTTTTGTTTACTTTGTTTGATCCACTGTATGATGACAAATTGGAATTCAAAATATCACTGGAGACAGGATTGTGGCGTGTGTAAAATGATGTCTGTCTTTTTCTCACAGTGTTTGTGGAAGCATGATGTGGGATGGATAAACAACAACAGTTTGCTGTGAGTTTATTGTGTCTATTGCCTAAAATCTGCCTATTGTCACTTATCAGTCTCATCAGAGAGCATAGCATAATGTCATTATTGTCATACTTGAAATAGCTTGAATGTGTAGGTCCACACGGTCGTAGAAAGGTTCACTGCTTGTTTGAATTAAAATGTCAAATACACTAATAGTTGTTGTAGTATATTAAAAACATATACTCTTCATTGTTTACAGATGGCCTCAAATGACCCTGACCTTCCTGACCCACCTGGTGACCCCCAGCCAGGTGACCTCATTGAGATCTTCAGACCAGCCTATCAGCACTGGGCTCTCTACCTGGGAGATGGTTACATCATCAACTTAACTCCTGTTGGTCAGTTTACCTGCCATTTTCAATGCTTCTTATGACATTTTGAAGCCCAAATATTACTGCATACTTAATTCCCTATCATGTTCGATATCCATTATATTTTCACTGGACACTAATGATTTGTTCTTTATAAACATTCTGCCCCATGCTCGTCTTACACAGACGAGAGCCAGGCCGCGGCCATGTCCAGCGTGAAGTCCGTCTTCAGCAGAAAGGCAGTGGTACGCATGCAGCTACTCAAAGAGGTGGTTGGAAGTGACTCATATCGGGTGAACAACAAATATGACCACAATCACACTCCGCTGCCTGTATGTGAGATCATCGAGAGAGCGCAGGTGCTGATTGATCAGGAGGTCTCCTATGACCTGCTGGGAAGTAACTGCGAGCACTTTGTTACTCTTCTGCGCTACGGGGAAGGGGTGTCTGAACAGGTCTCTCTCTGTTTATTATTACTTTGCTTTTCATGCTCATTTACTTTATAAGGTCAAACAACTGAAATCAGAAATATAATAACCTGTTTTTATTTATAATAGCTTATTTCTTTGTGGATACAATTACAAAAAAGAATAACTTTGTCCTCAGTAAAATGCAGGATATTGTTCTTTCTATCCCCACAGGCTACACGGGCCATTGGGGCCATCAGTTTGGTGACAGCCGCAGCCAGTGCCTTCTCTGTCCTGGGACTGATCAACACACGATCCAGGAACAGGCCTTTTTGACCACTGGGCACTGCACCAAAGAACCCCAAATGACTAAATAAATACTTGTTGTTGAAATAATCCTTTTTGTATTCAACTTTTATTTATCTGCCTCCAAAGCACCTCATATAGCCTAGGCTGCACAAAAGAGTCAATGTATTAGAAACATTCCATGCACCAAAAAGTGAAATATACTGACAATTCCAATTTCAAAAATGTAAAAAAAAAAAAAAGAGGTTAAATCATGACTGACAGCCAGCAGGTGGCGACAATTCACAAAGTCGCATGCTTGACGAGTAATGATGACGTCAGATTTTCTGCGACGCATTTTATGCACGTGTTGTCTCGACTCAACTACAATCGGGAACTGTACAGAAAATCTTGAATTGTAAAAACATATTTACATCAGACTACACTGTACACACCCGGCTGTAGACATGGGGAAGAAACTCAAAGTTGGAAAGACCCGAAAAGATAAATTCTACCACCTTGCCAAAGAAACAGGTAAATCATACACAAAAGTGTTGACGTTAGCTTTTACCAAAACATATTTTCTTCAAGCTCATCGCCTCGTCTTGGATACTTGAATAGTTTACATTTTATCTTTACAGGTTATCGTTCTCGTTCTTCTTTCAAACTTATTCAACTAAATCGAAAATTCCAGTTTCTTCAGAAAGCCAGAGCCCTTGTGGATCTGTGTGCTGCTCCTGGAGGATGGTGGGCTTCTTTTAAGTTTATGTCATCAAATGTTAATTTGCACCAGGTTTCTCCCTAACATTCTAAGAACAGTAATCACAAAATCTGTTGTTACACATGTGTATGATACTTGTTTACCCTTGAGTGGCTGTTATGTGTTATTGGTCAAGTCATAAGTGAGGGTCTGTATTTTCTAGGTTGCAGGTGGCAGCAAAATTTATGCCAGTTTCGAGTCTTATCATTGGTGAGTGGCATTATTTCCACTGTATCGATACATTTTGAAATGCACTATACACTCATTCATAAAATACTCTTTTAACAGGCGTCGATCTTGTGCCAATCAAACCTATTCCCAGTGTTGTGACCCTACAAGAGGACATTACTACTGAGAAATGTAGACAGGTGAGGGTAACAGCGTGTCAGGAGCAAGATGTGTGTCTGGCTTTCTCGGTGTACCAATCCATATAATTTCTTTTATGCAGGCTCTTAGAAAGGAGCTTCAGACTTGGAAGGCTGATGTTGTGCTGAATGATGGAGCTCCCAATGTGGGTGCAAACTGGCAACATGACGCTTATTCACAAGGTAGGGGCATATGGGAAAAAACAATACTTAATGCACATCAGTAGAAATCACTAAACTATTTGTTTATTTCAGCTCATTTAACACTGATGGCTCTAAAACTCGCGTGTGAATTCTTGAACAAAGGAGGCACTTTTGTAACCAAGGTTTTTCGCTCTAAAGACTACCAACCTCTACTTTGGATTTTTCAGCAGTTTTTTAAGAAGGTGCAGGCCACAAAGCCGCAGGCCTCAAGAAACGAGTCAGCTGAAATCTTTGTTGTTTGTCAGGGTAAGTTGGCAAATGTATTTACCTTTTATGCTTTTGGACTCCTATAATAGCTATGTTGTCCTTCAGGTTTTGTTGCACCAGACAAAATTGACAACAAGTTTTTTGACCCTAAGTATGCCTTCAAAGAGGTGGAAGTCCAGGCAAAAACTGTGAAGGACCTTGTTTCTGACAAAAAGCCAAAGGTATAATAAAGTATTTTAATAAGATCATATCATTTCAAATGCCTAGTTCACAAGTTTTCTCAAAGATATGTAACTTATTATACTGTGTGCATTTCCCTTTCCAGGCAGAGGGGTATGCTGATGGCGACTTGACACTTTTTCATAGTTTTACAGTGACTGCTTTTCTCAAAGCTGAAAACCCTGTAGATTTTCTGTCCAAAGTCAGTGAGGTAAGATTATATGATCCAGTCAATGTATTTTCTAATTATTTAAATGATCATAAATAAGGTTCAGTTATACTGAGCTCTTTTTGTATTTACAGATTAAATTTGACAATCCCGATTTGGAGAGTCATACATCCACAACTGAAGATATCAAAGAGTGTTGTCGTGACATCAAAGTGTTAGGCCGAAAAGAGCTGCGGTAAGACAAAAGAACAAACCTTCAACAGAGGAATATTTTTAATTGTAAAACTATTTATTTTGATTTTGTTTATTTAATTATTCCTAGACTGTTGCTAAATTGGCGGACTAAGCTTAGGAGATATCTTGCCAAGACACTTAAAGAGCAAGCAAAGCAACTGGATCAACATATAAGGTAAACTAAAAGGAATATATAGATGATGCATATTTTTTTAGTTTGAATCTGACAGACACCTAATATATGTGTTGCTTTTACTTCAGCTTGAGTTCTGATGAACAACAAAGTGATTCAGAACAAGAGCAAGAAAATAAAGAGGAAGATGAGCAGGGGGACAGTGAAGAAGAAATGGATAATAAATTGGCTCAGCTGAAGGCAGAGGAAGTGGCTGAGCTGAAAAGGTTTGTCCATTTTTTTATTACATTGCATTATTATTTTTTAAGTCTGTACCCTAGCCAGCCAGAAAAGAAAATGGATTTGTCTGGCAGGTCAGGCTTGCAGACTAGTCTTTTTCCATATTGTTGTACACATTCTCTAACTTAGATTTAGGATAAAATGTTGTCTTGTGGACTCTTAGGAAGAAGAGGAAAATACTAAAGGAGCGGAGGAAGCAGCGAGAGCGTGTGGAGTTAAAAATGGACTTGCCTGGTGTGTCCATCGCTGACTCGAATGATGCCTCCTTGTTCTCACTGATGACTGTCAAGAAGCAGAAGGTACGACCAGTAGCAATATTAAGCAAGTTTACTTTTTAACTGACTACCTCAACCAGCTATATCTTTTCTTTCTCAGGTGCTTTCTGATATATCCAAAGGAGACATGCTAGCAGCTGATTCCATGGTGGACGGAGAGGATGACATTCACTTTTCAGACGATGATGACGATGATGAAGCAGATGAAATGTCCCTGGCTTCTGAACTTGATGACGACGACTTGGAAGAAGTGCACCTGAAAGAAAAAGAACTTGAGAAAAAACCTACAAAAAAGAAGTGAGTCTTTTGGATGTAAATACATCTTTTCTGTTGGAGTTTGCCGTGACTACAGTACAGTATGTCTTTCTTAGAGTGAAATTTGCAGAAGAGGACACAGAAGAGGATGAAGGAGATGAAAGTGGTCTGGTGGTAGAGTTGGAAGATAAGGAGGAGAAGAAAGAGCGAGAAACCAACTTGTGGTTTAGCAAGGTTTGTCTTTTTTATACTTGTTTGTTTATCATGGTTGTTCCGCTAAGATTTGGGAATCAAATTTTTATATTTTATTGCATATTTCTATTGCACATATTGTTTAAATGAATATGTAAAAGAACTTTCCACAAAAGGTTTATAAACATTACTTTTTCAGGGCATCTTCTCTGAGATTGACCTGGAAGGAGATGCAGAGAACGAGCTGAAGCACACTGAATGGTTACAAAGCAAACAATCTGGTAACACTATTTGAACATATTTTTTTTATCAAACTGGAAAAGATTTACATGTATTTAATTGTTGCAACTTATATTCTATACTAGGCAAAGGCAAAAAGAGAAAAGCTGAGGAGAATGAAGAAGAGGAGGTTTCCACAGCTTTAGTAGAAGAAGCTGGACCCTTTCAAACGGCAGAGGACAGTGACAGTGATTCTGATGACAGCGATGATGAAATGTAGGCTCATTTAAATTAATGTATTAAAGTGATTTGCCAGCTCAAATCTGCCCCCAACAAATAATATGGAATAAAAATGTCCTGTTTACAGACAAATATCACAGATGAAAAAATCCAAAGGAGCTGCTAGGATGTCCGCTGAGGCAGATGACGATGACTTTGAAGTTGTTCCTGTAGAAAGCACTAGTAAGAAATCATATACGTGTTGAATATACTCACAAATACACATGTGGAACTAATTGCCAACTGTACAAATTTTTTAGGTAAAAAAATTCAGATTTTAGATGCAGAAGGTTTGGCTTTGGGCTCACAGATTGCCGCATCAAAGAAGAGAGCCAGAGATCTTGTAGATGAGTCCTTTCATAGGTAATGTATTTTCGTGTCATGTCTGACTCATTTTAGTGGTACAAATGTTTGACTTTAATTAGGAAATACATATAAAACATGTCCTAAACTGTTGGCAGATTTGCTAGCTCTGATGAGCCCTGGGAAGTACCGGAGTGGTTCCTGCAAGATGAGCGGCAACATAGAAAAAAGCCAGTGCCTGTCACTAAAGAGATGGTAGAAGAGTATAAACAGAAGTGGAAGGAGATTGATGCCAGACCAATCAAACGGGTTGCTGAAGCCAAGGCTAGAAAGAAGAGAAGGGTGAGATCATTATTTAATCAAAATATTCATTGTACACACAAAATCTGAACTGTGATGAATGATATGATCATGATATGATTTTACCAGATGATGAAGAAAATGGAACAGGCAAAGAAAAAAGCTGAGGCTGTTGTCAACACTGTGGATATCTCTGAAAAAGAGAAGATGTCTCAACTGAAAAGGTGAGACCGCTGCAGAAGAGAGTAGATTGGCATATATTGGCACGTATTAACTCTTTATGTTGTGCATTTTTCAGTATCTACAAGAAGGCAGGCCTGGGTAAAGAGAAGAAACAAGTAACATACGTTGTTGCTAAAAAGGGAGCTGGAAGAAAAGTCAAACGACCTGCAGGTATTAAAGGGTTCTTCAAAGTGGTGGACGGTCGAATGAAAAAAGATACTCGGGCAATGCAGAAAAAGGAGCAAAGAGCAAAAGGAAAAGGAGGCAAAGGAGCCAAAGGAGCCAAAGGGAGACCGGGCAAAGGCAAAGCAAAGGGTGGCAAAGGACACAAAGGAAAGTGAACATTCCCTGTTCACTGTCTCTTTTCTCCGTGCCCATTCAAGCAGGACATTTGTTGAACAATGGAGCGGCGTGTCTGTGACTCTGGAGTCATCTACTGTAGCCTGGACTGTGATGAACTCAGAGTTAAACAAGAGTTACATCTTTCTGAAGATGTGTCTAAGTATCATAATTGAGCTGAACAGTATGAAAAAGCATAAACTGTCTGCTACATTTGTAAATACTGGATATGTTGAATAAATGTAATCTTTCTGTATTTTGTTCTTTTTGCTATAAAGTTTGGTGTTAAATTTTCTAATGTGTCACATTGCAAACCGTAGCATAAACCAGTTTTGCTCTTGGATAAACTTTTCTTAGTAGCTGTATGAATGATAAATTAAATTATTGATAAATGTACATAGGAAATAAAACAGATTGCTAGGTTTCACATGAGATGACATTTTATAGGTCAATATAAGTACAGATAGTGGCTGTTATAAGTTTGGAGGTCTAACAAATTATTAGGTTTGACATTTGTGAATTTTTATTTGAGTAATTTATTCTGAGAACAATTATATAAGAATTAAAAATATATATATTATATTTTTTTTATTTATATTATTAAAAAAAAAAAGTATGATCCATGGTTGATTGCTTTAACGATACAGAATTTGCCTACATATCCCAATGGTCTTTGCGGTTCTCACCAACCGTAAAGCGTCTCCTGTGTCGCAACGCCATGTTGTTGAAATTGCTGAAAACTTTACCCTTCTGCTTTCTCTTTCACATTTGAGCTGCTAATGCTAACATGTAGAATAATTACTGTTACTCTTTTTTCTATTTTTTTTTATAGCGATAATACTTAACTAACGCCTGTAACCTACACAAGGAGAAGTAGTATCTGTTTTCTTTGTATGGCAGAATGCACTTTATTATCCTACTGAGCTGCCTGGCTCTGGCAGTCACTGAACAGCCAGTGGATGACGACTGGATAGATCCTTATGATATGCTCAACTATGATGCCAGCACAAAAACTATGCGGAAACCCGTTGAGGTAACTAATAAACAAGAAAGACAATTTGTTTATTAAGAGAGCTGCTTCCCTTGCTAACTAGTTTTTCTTCGTCGATAGTCATCCAACTATCCCAATGTACCAACCAAAAGAAAAGGATACACTGAGAATCCAGAGGAGCTGAATGAATGCATCCGACATATGCAGATTTTACAGAAACAGGTAAGTGAAAAAGGGAATAATAATGTATGATTCCCGTTTAATCTTTGCATGATTGATGAAAGTACTTTTCAGAATCAAAACCAGGAGAAAAAGATTACCCAGCTGTCTCAGCAACCTACATGTAACCCAGTGTTCAAGAGATTCCTCAGCAGACTCCTCAAGGAAATTGAAAGAGTTGGTTTGGTGAGTTTTGTTTTTATACTGCAGTTTCTTTTACAATTGTGCAATTTCTTTTACTGCAGTTTTTTTTTACAATTGTGATAAATATAAATAAATGTCCCTATATATTCTCAGCCAACTGACTCTGCAGACGGTCTGTATGATGCCCACATAAAGGTTTCCAAACAGACGCTGGCAGAGATCAGGGCTCTGTTGGATGGTGAGGAGAGCTGGAGAACAGGGGCCCTGGACAATGCTATCAGTCAGATACTTATTGATCTTCGCCCACATGACTATGAGGCTTGGATATGGCATTTCGAGCACACATTTGGTGTAGAGCTGTATACGGTATTGATGGTAAGAAAGTTAGTAGAATATCATATTATGGTTTTTGACTGGTTTCTTTCTTGGACAGTGGAAAAAAATAGATTTTATACTGTCTTGTTGGGTCTTAAGCCCCCGATAGTTGGTATTTGTGTTGTGGTAAACCTTTTGTTGTATTGTTTTCAGATTGCAGCTTGTCTTCTAGTGATTGTGGCCATCATAAGCACTGAGCTGTGGTCAACCATCAGCTGGTTTGTGCAGTTCAAGAGGTTATTTGCCGTCTGCTTTATGATTAGTATTGTCTGGAACTGGTTTTACCTCTATAAGGTATCCACTCTAAGAATTGTTTTTAATGTGAAGTATATTGTTTAAACTTTTTAAACATTTTGTATTTCTTTCAGATTGCATTTGCAGAGCACCAAAATAACCTTGTCAAGATGGACGATGTTAACCAAAAATGCACAGGAGTTAAGAAAATCGACTGGAGTGATAGTTTGAAAGGTTAACAAAATATAACATAATCTTTATACCAAGTGTTCTTTATACAGTTTGTTATTTCAGTACTGGATTTTGAATGCTTTTTGCAGAGTGGTTTAGAAGCACTTGGACTCTCCAGGATGATCCTTGTAAACGGTACTATGAAGTTCTAATGGTAAACCCCATTTTGCTGGTTCCTCCAACAAAGGTGTGTCTTTTTGAACACTAAATCACTGTAGTGAAAAAAATATTGTAATATATTAAATGCGTTTTGCTCTTTTAGGCAATTTCTGTTACCATCACTACTTTTATCACTGAACCACTAAAGCATTTTGGCCAAGGAATCAGCGAGTTTCTTAGAGCTCTTCTTAAAGATCTTCCAGTTCAACTGCAAATTCCAGTTCTTCTCACTATCGTGCTCTCCATATTGGTGAAAATGAAACTTTTGGCAAAAATATGTGAATATTCATTTTGATGAGTGACTTGATTGGCTTTGTTTTCGCCTAGGTGTTCATGTATGGAGGTGTGAATGCAGCCTTCCAGCATGGCATTATGGCACCTTTTCGCAGACCACAAAGAGATCCACAGGGTCGTCTTGAGCCTCCTCCAGAGCGTAATTTGCTTCGAATTGAAGGAGGAGGGGACAGACCATATCATGAACCGCCACCACAATCACATTTGGGCCATGGGGACGGAGGAGGGGACAGAGGTGGAAACCAAGTCCGCCAACGTCCTGTGAACAGAGGCCGGGAGCAGAGGCAGAAGATCATTGTTCAGAACTTGGGAAATATAGACCACAACAGAGATGAGATGGATGCAGATGTACTTGGGGCTCACTCAGATTCAGAACTGTCCAATTTGAAATCAGAGAGCAACATGGAACAAGCTGAAGCCAATACAGCTCAGGCAAAAACTAAAGAGACACTAAATAAGAAACCTCCTGGTGCCAGCAATGAAGTTACAGAAGCCAGAGCTCCGTCAAACACTGTAGCACAGAAAAATGCATCAAAGCGTGAATCGCCACAAATAAAGGGGGATGTTCAGGTAAGTTCATTTATTATTCTTGCAGTGGTGTTATCAAAAGCTTTAAAAAGCGCACACATGCACATAAAATGTATTTATAATTTTAATAAATGATATTACCTCTTTTAAGCACTCATATATTGAATGACAGATGGCCTGTATTATCTGTATACATCTTTCCACTTTTGAGCATATTAAGTCTCGAAAAATAATCAATATTTTTCTTTTTCAAGAAGCAAGATGCCACTGAAAAAGATCCATGCCCTGTGTTACTCCAGCCTACTGGAAGAATAGAAAATATTGGACATCCTGTTCAGGAAACGTCACCAGAAGAGACCACATAGAAGCCAAATCTGTATTAGATCTTAAGATTTAATTATTGTTTTAATGTAGTCGGGTGTCAGGCCAGACGCCCCTCAGGTTTTCCAGGGTTTCTGTTCTCACCGACCAGTCAAATTGACCGGTTACAAAAAGGAAATAATTTTTATAATACAAATCTTGATGACCTGCTGTGGTGCATTTTTATCATTGACTGTATGTTTACGCTTATGCTGGTTTCTTGGTGAGCAATATGTGATGTTGCCCATTGTTTTTCTATTAAATAACTAGAAAATCTCAGCTCAGTTTTCAAAGTGATCCAGAATCCAGGATTTCTTCTGGATCATCACCAAAATCTAATCATCTGTTGGATTTACCATTAGGAACATTTCCTGAAAATTTCATCAAGATCCGTCCATAACTTTTTGAGTTATCTTGCTAAATAACAAACAAACAAACAAACAAACAAACAAACAGACTCAGGCGAAAACATTACCTCCTTGGCGGAGGTAATGAATGTTGTAAATGATATTTACTCGTTTTTAAACTTTAATCAGTGTATTCATGCCATTTATACAATAAAGACCATGCTCTTTAAACGCTGATGTGTGTTTTTTTTTAATACTAATTGATGTAATTCATGTGCTGCATAATGTACATATAAAACATTACGAAACTTCATACGCAAATATGAAGTTTCAAGATAAATCTCCCTAGTGGCAGACGGAGGCAGTGACCTGTGAACCATGCACGGACTGTTTCCTGATCGTTTTGTGATTGGCCGAAGTCGACGCTCCTCTGCCCACTTTTTAGCGGAGGTGGCCCAGAGTCGCGTCACCTTTGGAAGCGCTGCCCACGAGTTTCTGACATTTCTCCCTGCGCTGGACTCATCAAAAATGGAGCTATTGGTCCGATATCTGGATAGGAGCAACTCTGTCAGGTAGGCTTTGTGGTCAAGTCAACTTGTGATCAAAAACTGAAATTATTGCACCTTTACAAATTTCAAGTCTTGTATTTACTCTGTTTGTACTATAAACTTATAAATTGTTTGCTTAAAACAGACATTTAATTTAATCTGTCTTAAATATGTTGAAATAGCTTTGGTTACTTGTCCAGACCGTCAATAGAGGCACGTGTTGATGCTACTTTGAAAATAGTGGGTACATTGTGTGTGGGATACTGTGTACCAAACACACAAATACTGGGGCCCATATTGGCTCGGTCTAGCCTTGGACTTAAAATCCAGGTAGTCACATGAATGCAGTCACTGTGCTCTGAACATACAGTTCCAAGAGAGAAATATGTTGAAATATTGCTTCAACAGCAAAAAGAGCTGACTGAAAATGTTGTTCTGTTTCAGTTCTGCATTTTATTCAATGATTTTGACCCCTGCTCAGCATTGCTTATCTATGTTCTCTTAATGTAGCGCTTTGCTTATTTCACTTCACAGCTCGACCACAACGGCAGACATTATAAAAGAGGAAAACCTTAGAGATGACTTGAAGTTTTATTTCATGAGCCCCTGTGAGAAGTACAGAACCAGACGCTACTTTCCCTGGAAAATGGGGGTTCAAATATTAAAAATAATCATGATCACCACACAGGTGAGCACTTTACCTTGAACACAACGACTGACACCTCCAATAGTGTACTAAAGATGTGTTGTTTATTTTCTTAGCTCGTTTTATTTGGCCTCAACAATCAGTTAGTGGTAGCATACAAAGAGGAGAACACCATGAGCCTCAAAAACTTATTTCTGAAGGATTACAGTGGTGTGGACCCAGACGACTACAGTGTGGCTGTGTACACGCAGCAAGGAGTCTATGACAGCCTCTTTTTCATCTTTGATCAGGTGAATTTACATTAGTTTGTGTTATGAAGAGGGGATATTAACCAACAATGAATAATTCAATACATTTGGAGTATTCTGATGATGATAATCCAAAAATACTGAACAGAAAACATGGCTTTAAATGTATTTCTTGAGGTTTTATTAAGACAGATATGATAAAAATGGAAAATTACCCACAAAAGTGCATGATAATATCACTTTATTCCCATTCATAAGGTTCAATTTTAATCTACTATTTTTATAACATTTATTATTATAAACAGTATACCCAATATTTTAAAATTTGCATGTCGTCAAAATAACATTCACTATATCAGCAATTAAATATATTGCCCACCTGTAGTGTGCAATCCTTCTAACTGTATCTTTTCATTAATTGTGGCATTGGTTATTTCTTTGTGTATTTGACATGTGTCATATTTGCAGTACAGCCAGTTGGGACAGTTGTCAGTGGGTCCAATCAGTTATGCAGAAGACACTGATGGAAAGTTGCTTCCAGTAACAGTTTGTAAAGAGAGCTACAGAAGAGGAAGCATAAACCCATCCGATGAAGCATTTGACATAGACGCTCATCTTGAAGAAGGTTGTACATTTCAGCTTAAATGAATCCACTACAGTAGTTATTTAATACTTTTCTAATTTTAAATGCGGTCTTCCAATATGTTTGTTGTACATAACTTATTTTACACACTTAAAATGTGCCTTTGCCACATAGCTCCAATATCAACTTTCTCTTCCCAACCCATTTAAAAAAATAATCATTTTCTTTTTCAGTTTGCTTACATCATGATCCAGGAACTGTAAACCAGTGGAAAACACAAAATTCCTCCTTTTTTGAGTTTGATTTTTACAGGTGAGTGTATTTTGGCATCTCTGTTTAGTTGAATGGACAGTGAGCATGTGCATAATGTATTTTGGCCTGGCTCCTCTTTAGGCTTATTGATATAAAAATCACTTTCCAACTGAAAGGGATAAACCTGCAGACAGTTCGCTCAAAAGAGCTACCAGACTGCTATTCATTTTATGTAACAGTAAGTGAAGGAAATATTTCAATGCAGTGGACCAATTATTACATAGACTTAATTACTGAATTATCTTGTCTTCCTTTTAGATAACATTTGACAACCAGTGTCACAGTGGAATGGTCAAAGTTTTCTTGGACCTTGACGCCAAGAGCTACGCTTGCAAAGACTGGAAAATATCAGGAATAGGTAAAATGCATTTGATGAAACTTGTAATTAGGACATTATTTAGATAACAGAATGCCCTCTACAATAAATACATATCCTGTCTTTTTTATAGAAAAATATTATCTGTAATTTTGGCCTCAAACATGTTCTGAAATTTTATTAATTCATCATTTCAGGTTTCATCCTTCTCTCAAACACAAAACATGTCATAAAAATAATGAATTTTTTTTAACCAAAATCATGCAGTCCTACTTATCCATACATCCAGTGCACAATATCACATTAAGTTGGTTGTGGATAAACTCTGTATTTTATTGAAGCTTGTATAAATTTGTACTCATCCTAAATACAGTTATCACAAACTAAAAGACGTATTTGCATGTTGGCCCGGTTGGGAGGTGCTGTCGGTATGTGTGGGGCGTGAGCAGAGGAGATAAGGCGCTTCTCACAAACTTTTCTGTTTCAGCTCAAAAGAACACGCACTATCTTCTGGTATTTGATGCTTTTGTCATATTGGTGTGTATAACATCGGCCGTCCTCTGCACCCGCTCCATTGTGCTGGCGGTCAAGCTGCTCCAGGTCAGCAGTGAATATATTTCCAGTCAATGTGGTAGACTGCAGTTATTCTCTTAACATAATTTCCTCTGCAAATAACAAAATACAACATCATTTGGTGTATAAAACCATCTAGACCACACAATTTTATTAAATTATTGGAATTCTTGTATTGGTTAAGTAGTTTAATCTTCTCTCTAATGCTGGGTGTGTTTTCAAGTATTGGCTGCCTTTTGTTCAGCCCATCAAAGTATACTTGTAGTGGCATCATTAAATAATTGATTTGACTTTATATCCAATAAACTTTACCTTTTAATAATATAATAGGGCTATTGTAACGCAAATGTTTTTTGTTTTATTTTTAGAGGTTTTCCAGATATTTAGATGAGAACTACAATCGCAAAGTTTGTGAAGAAGACCAGAGTGAGTTTCTCAATGGCTGGTATCTGATGGTCATTATCAGTGATGTCTTGACCATAATTGGGTCCATTTTGAAGATGGAAATTCAAGCAAAGGTAAAGTGTTTTATACATTATTATTATTACTTTTTTTTGGTTTTTGTTTTTTTTTGTAATGTTCAATCTATAATGTTAAGCACATGTGATGTCTATTTACTGTGCTTAGAGTGTTTACATATTGAAAATACTAGGGGTTAACTTGAGTTTGTGGACTGTTTATTTTAAAAGTATTTTAGTATTGAGTGTGCACACAATATATGTTGTACTTTGAACCACAATAAAACTTGACAGTGGCAAGTGACTTACCGGTTGCATAGTACTTGTTTGATAATATCTCCAAAAAATGCCACCACTTTGTGATCTTTGGAGATTATTAACCAAATGCTGTGTCTTTTGTCCAGAGTCTGACCAGTTATGATGTGTGCAGCATTTTTCTGGGCACCTCCACATTACTGGTCTGGGTTGGTGTCATCAGATACCTTGGCTACTTTCAGAAATACAATGTAAGTTTGTATTTTTTGTTTATTTAAAGATCTATTGGCTTTAAAACCAAGGCTTTTATTGCATTGTGTGCTTTTCTATAGGTGCTTATTTTAACAATGAAAGCAGCCTTTCCCAAGGTCCTGCGCTTCTGCTGCTGTGCAGGCATGATCTACCTGGGCTACACCTTCTGTGGCTGGATCGTACTTGGGCCGTACCATGAAAAGGTAATAGGTTTATATGTAAAAAGTACAGCTGGAAAAATGTTCCAGAGTTTGCAGCAACATTGGGAACATCAGCTGATTAGTTTCAGGCAGATTTTTCTTATAGCTGGTGTACTTCTAGACCAAATCTTTTGAGCATTTATCACATAAAGTTGGACTTGCGAGGAGCCACTAGAGGGCAGCAAGTTGCAAGATCTGATCATCAGCTGTTAACAGGTTAGAAAATTATATATATTTTATTGAGTACTAGAGGTGGCTAAAATGTAACCTGTACATTTATTTCAGTTTTTTATTATTAAACCTTTATGTTTATTCCATGCATTATAATTACTGCTATGAGTAATGAGTCAATATTTATTTGTATTACTTAGTTGTTGGTAACTGCAGTCCACTGGCAGAGTACAGTATAACCCATAAAACATCTGACATAAACAAAACCATCTTCTGTCTACATTAGGCCCTCAGGCAAACTTTAGCATGACACCTGCTTTTATTATTATTCACTTTTATTTAAACAGGAGACCAGTTGAGAATCCAGCTCGCTTTTACAACAGTGCCCTGTATACATACAAAAGCAATTATAATGACAATAATATTAAAACAATAAAATACAAGATATAAATATAAACATGAGGCATTTGTCAGTGAATCAAATACAGAATATAAAATCAATTAAAACAGTCACACTGGCCATTTAAAATGGAATTTAAAAGAAATGTAAAATGTTCTACAGGTGGAAACCAAGTAAGCTTTAGGAATGTTTGCAATTTGTCCTCTCTGTAATTCCCATAGTAATTAAAGGCACTCTTACCCAGTTCGCAAAGGGGACATTTAGTATAACGTGTTGCTGTGCTCTAGTGCTATGTGCTGAACATTGTAGTTTTAAAAGTGACATTAAGTAAAAATGCTTTTTCTTTAAAATGGCCTTGTATATAAAAACTAGATGGTGTTGATCACATTTCTGTGAGAGCGATGACCATCCACCATTTTAGTATAAAAGACAGTGAAGTGTGCTGTAGCTGTCTACTACAGTCCTCTAAGGTTTATTTTGCAAAGAGCATTGATTGGTTTTAAAACTTGTGCAGTCGTATGCATGTAAATAAAAATAAAAGTCAAGGATTCATCTATCCACACCCCCAGGTATTTTAAGTGCGAAACTATATAAATTTCGTTACCATCTACAGTAGTGACAGTGGAGTCTTAAGTGTTAACTAACTGTGATCTTCCAAAGATCATAAAATTTGTTTTATTGGGGTTTAGAACAAGTTTATTTTTAACCAGGGTGTTCTGCAATGCAAGGAAATCATCCTTCAGCTTGGGTAAGGCGGCAGACATAGAGAGTTCAGTTGAGCAGATCAGTGTGTCATCTGCATAGAAATGGACAGCAGAGTTTTAAACTGAAGAAACAAGATTATTGATGCAGTAAAAAGAACTGGACCAAGAACTGATCCCACACCTTTGGTTAGTTTGAGAAAGGATGACCTATGCCCATCAGTTATTACTACTTGACTTCTTTCAGTGATCCAGTTGTGAAACCTATATGCATTGTCTATATGCAAAGTCAATGGATTTAAGTCTAATAGGCATGATCAACCGTGTCAGATCATTTTAATAAATCAATGAAACTGACAGCACAGCTTTCTGTCCGATCCATAGCATAAATTATATTGTTGACAACTGTATATGCAGCAGTTGCAGTACAATGACCTGGTCTGAAGTCAGATTGACAGGTTGGCTAACAGAAGAGCTCCGAGGCACACCTACATGCTTTGCTATTATTTTATTTCTTCATGTCAAACGCCAGATGTCAAATGTCAGATTGACATGTGTTTAAAACATGATTAACATTTAAGAACTGACGAAACTGAAAGCTTGTTTTTTGTATACATGTTTTTATAGATGCGTTTGTAGAATTTTGACTAGAGAAGAGAGCTTGGAAATTGGTCAGTAATTGTTTGGGTTGCTTGCTTTTCCACCCTTGTGCAGAGGAGCGACGTAAGGCGGCCACACACTGGGGATTATACTAATAACAATAGTAAGGTTAAAAATATCTGCTACAACATAACCATTAACAGGAGCAGCTATTTTTAAGAGTTTGGGATCTAATGAATCAGCACTTTTTGATTTTTAATAAATTATATATATATATACACACACACACGTATACACACACACTTATACACACACACTTATACACACACACTTATACACACACACATATACACACACACTTATACACACACACTTATGCACTTCTTGGACTTCCTCAAAGAGAACGTGTCACCCATATTATTTTGACCACTAACAGGAACTGATTCAGTTGGCAAACTGCTACATTCTTGTCCATTAAAAATATTACAAGCTGAAATAAAGTGGCTATTAAAAACATCACAAATGTCTTTATCTGACATAATCATATTATTGAACAAAAGATTACAGGGTGAAGAGGATCTACATCCACCTTTTTAAGTTTTTAACAGTTTTCCAACAACTGGAGGATGGATCTCTAGCTCTTAATAATTCAAAATTTCACTTGTAAACCACAGATTTATTCTATTTTAACCCTGTGCTTTTTCAGCATAGATACCAGTAGAATGTAAGTAAGTAGTATAGTAGAATAGAACCGGAGAACTTCTTCTGAGATGGCACAAACTTTAGACAGTTTACTGAAATATAAATCACTAAGAAAATGATGCTCATTAAAGTGTCCATAGCTTCATTTTTAACAGGGCGAGGTGGCAACTTTTTTGTCTCTGACAATGATCACTATGATCCAAGGGAAAAACGCAACTGCTTTGGAATTTATGAGGTTTATTTGTTAGGATTACTTCTATAACGGTCGACTTTTCTGGGATTTTAAAATTAGGCTTGGTAGGTGTTGAGATTAACTGTCTCAAATGTAACTCGCACAATGGGACTTCAGTTCCTCTTGGGCAGAACAAAGCCAGTCCAAATTTAAATCACCCATCAACAGAATTTCTGAGGAGTCGTATAAAGATATTAAATGTGGAAGTTTTTCTGTCACAGAGTGATTAGCAGATGAACGGGGATGAACACCAATTAGCACAGTCTTATTTATGCCCAGTAAAAGTTCCAGACAAAAATTCAAATTCTTACTTTTGTAAAAGTTACAGACCGTAAAGCAGAAAAAGGAAAAATATCTTACACATATGGCCACCCCACCTCCTTTAGTGGAACAGTCTGCCCTAAAAACATTAAAACTTTCAAGAAAAATATCCCCATTATTTATACTGGCATTCAACCAAGTTTCAATTACAATTAGAACATCTGACTTGGTTTGTTGTTATTATTGTTAATATCTATTCAGACTTCTTATATTCAGATCTATCACTCCCCGGACCTTTCAATTGAGTAGCATATCCTGATTACTCTCATCAGATCCAAGTGTATTATTGGGTTCATTCTTGGAGAGCACAATTAAATCAATTATTTATAAAACCATATCCATTAGCAGTGCAAATGTTTTGTAGCCAACTGTTTAAAGCAAACAAACAACCACAGCCCTCTGATCCATGTTTCAGGGACTGAATTGGACCAGATAGGGTACAGATTTTGCCCAGGCTTTCCACAGTTACAATTAAGGATTCAAAGTCACTTGTTAGTTTTATAGATCTTCACATCATTTGTTCCCACAATAACTGTGAGCAGAGGGGTGACTGTCTAAAATAACATAAAAGCAATAACATCTTGAACCTTGAAACCAGAAAAACGGTAAATTAAGCCACAGGTGAGTTTCACAATCTTGAGAGCAGAGAATTACAAGAACGTCTGTCGGACCATCTGAACATCCACCATCACATAGTGCGAGATTGCTGGGTAGATTCAGATAGTCGGGATTTCCAGAAGGAGGAGAGGGGTGTGTATTGTTATTCTTCTGATCATCTACACTCTCCAGGGCTAGCTGGGCTGGCACAGTTAGTTGTGGTGGTGAGTGATCTTCAGGAGCTGAGTCTGGATGTGGAGCTCTCTCTTCCAGCTGAGGGTGTTTGATGAGTGTAGGTGCACATGGAGGAGAGTGCATGGCAGAGGCAGGATGCTTCTTCCCAAGGGGCGCTGTTGCGGAAACTTCAGGTTTGAAATGGGAACACCAGCTGTTCAAACAATGAAAGGGAGATTCTTCTTTGCCCATTCCCTTTCACCACTGATGCCCATGAAGTGCCATTAGCTGGGTTTGAGTGAAACAAGAGGGTTCTAATGCAGCAAGCCTTTCTTGTTGTTTATCTTGCCTTTGGAGAGGTTCATGAATGAGGTTTTCTAATGAATACATTAGAATACCTCATTCAGAATACATAAATCCACATCCACTTAGGCACTCAGCAAACAAATGTTCTTCACAAGTTCACAGTGCAAAATTCCCAGCACACTTGAAGGTGCACTTACTGGTATTGACACACTGAAGATTATTTGAATCTGTTTGCTTTCACAGTAGATAATATACAAATTATGAAGCTCTGGTGAAGGCAAGCAGCATGGCATGATACAAAGTGAGCATAGCAGGAAGTGGTTAGGCTTCTTATGTTATTGTCATTGGGATTAATGTTAACTTACTTGCAGTATTTACACAGCAGTGGCCCGGGGACTCCCCTTTGAGTCCTGCCTGAATGCACTGCGTATTTACCGCTGAAATAAACAAAGGATGTAGTGGGACCTGCCAACCCACACGTCTTCAAGTGCTGTGTCCCAGATCCATGTGTTGAAGGGGATGTTGTTTTTAGATACAATCACACAAACTCAATGTTTGTGTCTGCCTCTGCCCTCAAAAGGTCTGCCTCTTAATTTTTCTCAGGTTCTGTCACTTCTTCCTCAAATGACTCACTTATACAGTATTAGGGATTAGGGATGCCGTACTATAAAATTTCAGTTATGATCTGTTGTGAGACAAAACATCACAGTTCTCAAATATTAATACTAATAAATACTAATAAAAATATTAATACTATGACAACAGTAAAATTCTACATTTTCTTTCATTCGGGCTGTCTACCTGATTACCATTCCTATAGCCTAGTATGTGACCACCTTTTATGAAATCAGACTTTTTGAATTATGCGTAATGTGACATAAAATGTTTTAAAAATCACTTTATATTTAGTTAATTGATGCAAATTTTGAGACATCCAGGAATACGATATTATCAACAAGTTAAACTAAAACAGCTGGACTTACTCAAGTAACTTAAATTGATCTTAACTTCACATTCAGGTTTACTTTTGACTTCAAATTACTTTTTTGCTCATAAAATTGTCACCATTATTGTTTCTTTTTGTTCAGATTCAATTGTGATCTGAATAATCACGCTATTGACTTAACCAGATAATGTTGACACCCCTAGTACTTTCATATCATCTAACACAATACTAAATTATATTTTTGTATTTCTTATTGTAGTTTGAGGGGCTGAGTCTTGTGGCAGAGTGCCTCTTTTCCCTGGTGAATGGGGACGACATGTTTACCACGTTTGCGCAGCTCAAGGACACAAACACATTGGTATGGGTCTTCAGCAGGGCCTACCTCTACTCTTTCATCTCCCTGTTCATCTACATGGTGCTGTCATTGTTTATTGCCATCATCACAGATGCCTACGAGACTATCAAGGTATGATTTCTGTAAACTTCTCAGTACTTTTGAAAGATAAAAAAGGTTTACCTATGTATTTTGGATGTTTTGAAAGAAATATCAAAAAGATGGCTTCCCACTGACTGACCTGCAGAAGTTTTTGAGAGAGCAGAAAGAGGTTACTATCCCAGAAGAGAACGATCATCAACTAATAGATGTCCGACATCAGTGTTCTGTCCTGTGTTGCTGTAAAAGGTATTGTTATCAATAGATTTAATACATGTGTGTAGTATTGAATCTTGTATTTACTTACCAAAGTTGTCATTCTTTAAACAACACATATTTTGCTCATTTTTAGCATTTAGATTTAAACTATAAAATGGGTAGATCATTATTTTACATTTTCTTAATTGTAAACTGCAAAAGTCTAAATGCCTTAGAAATTCTTCCATTGACTTCCTGTTCAAAACTGCCGAACTGAAAGGCCCTGTCTCTTCATACTAGCATTTCACCATAGCCTTTTTGTTACTGAATCATTTTTGAACCCCATATCTGTGACCTGGAGTCTTGATTTAATTTTTTTTTTTTAAGAATCCAAAGTACAGATCAGTGGGTGTAGATAGGGGGTAGATGAAAATATAAATCTAATGAGCACTCAAGCTCAGGGTTGCTCAAACATGCCTGAATCTATTGAAATACAACTCTGGTGTTTCCTCATCGTTAGCTTACTCAATGATTACATCCATCTAATGTTATTTCTACATTATATGTCTTAAGCTGTTGAACTTTTGTCAAACCTTTTTTCATAAAATATCAGGTTTGCGTTTCTTGCCACATCAGCTCTATTGTCCATTTCCTGTACAGTAGGGCTTCTCCCTTCACTGTGAGGCTGTGATCAGCAGGCAGCACACTGGAGCTGAGTCTCCCCCATGCTGTGGTTTTGGCCTGGTCTTACGTGGTCTGAGAGCAATGAAATTAGCGGTGGCAGCTCTGTGGACACACCCAGTGATGGGCTGATTACAGAGAAACTGAGGCTGTGGGCTGGAGGAGCCCCTGTCCCTCAGCCAACACTTTTCTTGTTTTGTTGCCTTCCATATAAAAAGTTCACCTTCGCTGTGGTGGTAGATGCAACTATTTTATATAGGCTATTTTGGCACACTTGATAATGTATACAGTTTGTCTTTACACAGAAAATGGTAGTAGTCCATTATAGTGTGTTCATGTTTTCCTGTTTCTCTAAATGTTCATGTAGTTGTGAGAAGCATAAACCAAAGTGGAATTTCTGTTCAGTTTCAGTTAAAAAAAAAAAATTAAACTTCTTGTTTTGAGTTCCACATACATTTTAACTTCCAGATAACTATGAATTAAGTATAAGATTATTTGTGCTATAGTGAGACTAATGTTCTGTGTTTAGCACCTACATTAATAATAATAATAATTAATTGGATTCATAGAGTGCCTATCAAGACCTCCAAAGCGCTTTACATTGTTCATTCATTCCTTCTGGTGGTGGTGAGTTACTACTGGAGCCACAGCTGCCCTGGAGGACTGAAGCAAGGTGGCCAATATGCGCCATTGGCCCCTCCAATCACCAACAGCACACACACATCACATTCATTCCAGGAAAGGCACTTCACCCATGTTGTCAAGAACAATTTCAACTAAAGCCTTTCCCATCCCACTAATATTATTCCAGAAGTGAGAGTATACAAGGGATGCATAATTAACAAGTTTGTTTGCTCCACATCTTTTCCATCTAAGTGCTGACAGAAGTTCCAGTAACAGACCTCTAACATACAGTAATAAGAAGTAAAATGGGTGTATGTAATGTTAGACTTGTAACTAAATATCATTTGCCTGTGAAAATGGGGAAAACTGCCAGTGACCTTTAAAAATTGAATGACCCTTTGTTATTAGTGCTACTCAAATATGGTTACATTTGACTGTAATTGCCATTATTTATGGCCTTGACTTCGGTAAATGTAATTTATGCAACATGCTCTCAAAATTAAAGGATGAAATTACATCTTGAAATTCATTAGACACTTCCTGCTCTTATCTTGAATATGGAAACATGATCTGTTTTGGTAAAACTTTCCTGAAAGGAAAACCATAATTAAAACCATTAAGTCAGCTGGCGACACACTGTATATTGGAGACAATCATAATGTGCATTAGAAAACTACTCATCTATTCCTGCTCTATTAGAGACAACCCAACTTTCTTTATCCTGATTTCTTGTTCCAATTAACATGAACATTTTCTCCGTGAAGATATTTCATACAGTGACTTGTTTGTTTTACAGAGTTCCTGAGAATGACAGTGTTATCCTGATGAGTTGACAGTTGCTCACTTCCTGAAGAGCAGATTCTCAAAAGACCAGTGTTTCAGTTTTTGGAGAAATACTTTGTTTTTTGTGCAATATGTAATTTATTGTTTGTGGATATTGTACATTATTATCTTTACATGAATGCTTTGTCTTTCTACATATTGGCTTCTCAAAGAGGCTTTGAGCAATTAAAAAGATGTTAAACTGAAATGAAAAATAAATGTTGTATTCTGTAGTTAAATTTGTTGTATTTTGACTGAGATGTTACATTGTGACTTTTAGTGGAGGCACAAGTGCAATGGTAATTTCAGTAATTAAAGTAATTGGAGTTAAGTTTATTGCTGCCATAGTACACATGTCGCAATACTAGGCCCTACTAGCAAAAGGTTAATACTATAAATTATTTTTTATGTTACTGTCAATTATGTATAAACATAAAATAAAAAGATTACCAGCCTTTTAAGTCTTAAAGTTAAACTGTATAATTGACTCCACATTGTTAGAAACACCAAATACCAGTTTTTCCTTTGTGCGTTTTATTGCCTCTCCGCCGTGCCTTGGTCGTCAGTGGAGGAATGTGATTGGACGGCGCACACGCCCTGTACGTCACCGCGCTCCACATGCCTCAGAGGAAAAAGTACTTGTCCACAGTCTCCTCTACTGTCTCTGTCGCAACTCTCTGTCTGTCTTTTCATTTCACAATTCACTTCACCGCTGCTTAACGTAGAAAAATGCTGCTTTTTTCTAAACGGACGCACTTGGGGATTCGTGTTTTTTGACAATCCGTGTAAACGTCTTCAAGAAAGGTGAGCGCACCTGAGATCATGAAGTCCCTTTTCCTGCTACGAGAGATTGTTATAGTTAGTCATTATTATTATTATTATTATTATTTTTAACAAACTCGACTTGATTGTTTTTGGCAATGTGTTTTTTCGACTAGTTCATTGTAGGCAGATCGAGCTTTTTGTTTTTATGTCTTGAGTTTTCGTCTCACTGTTATTTATTTAGTTAGTTAGTTAGTTAGTTAGTTAGTTATATTTGTATATTTTATTTTATTTTATTTCATGTCATACTAGTTTTGTTTTTATGAAGAAAAAAAAATTTAAATTACAAACTTGTCTAACAATATTGTAGTATCTTAGATAATTTCTGACCTCACGTTTTTGTTTCGACCCCTGTCAATTACTCTGGCTACTATCAGGAGGTTGGGGGCAGGTCATTCAAGTTAAAAGCTTTGGCAGTAGCACTTTTGTTTTGTTGAAAGTCATTAAAATGTCAAAAGCAGTCGCCCTCTGCCTTTCATAATTTTATCCTTGTCCTCTTATCTTATTTAACTTTTACAGTTTACGCGTAGATTCCTGAACTCCTGAATGTGCCTAACTCTCTGTCTCTCATTCCCAGACTAAAATGGACAATCAAAGCTGCCATTACAATGAGTCCATGGGCTTTTTCTACCACAATGTTGGTGCGGATGACAAGTGGGACCAGACCCAGCTCATCTTGGTTCAGGTGGTGGGCTCTTTATTTTGTTGCTTCATCCTGGTTTCAAACGCCATGGTCATTGCAGCTGTCATCACCAACAAGAGGTTTCACTATCCCTTCTACTACCTGCTGGCCAACCTTGCAGCATCAGACTTCCTGGCAGGGATTGCTTATGTGTATCTCATGTTTAACACAGGTGAAATATCTCGAAAGCTGACGGTCAAGGGCTACTTTATTCGACAAGGTCTTTTGGACATCAGCCTCTCCGCATCTCTGGCTAACTTACTTGTAATAGCTTTAGAGCGCTACATATCTGTTTTGAACTGGAAAGTCCATAGCAACCTTACCAAGAGGAGGGTCACCTTACTCATTGTGCTTGTATGGGCTATTTCAATTTTCATGGGAGCTGTGCCAAGTCTAGGTTGGAACTGCATCTGCAACCTCAATGATTGCTCCCAGCTTGCCCCCCTTTTCAGCAGGAGCTACCTTATCTTTTGGTCGACATCTAATTTGTTACTGTTCCTTATAATGGTGGCAATATACCTGAGAATTTACACTTACGTAAAGAGGAAGACGTCCATGCTGACACCTCACACCAGCGGATCCATAAACCGGAAGAGAACGCCCATCAAACTCATCAAGACAGTCATGGTGGTTCTCGGTAAGTGTCTCGTCATCAAATTAGTATGTCTAACATTTCGTGATTATACTATGAGTCACAATATTTTGTCATATTTAAATGTGTGAGATCTAAGGCTAGTAACGGTGCTAGTAAATCTGTATAGCTCAGTCTAGACATGTAACCTTAAAATCCTTTGAATATTCAAGGCTGTGTACAGAACATGGGACCTCTCAGGAGAGATGCCTCTATTGAATTCTGTTTGTTCAGGGTTTGTAATGGGATACTTTATTGTGGGGATAGGCTGCTCCAGTCCATTCATATGAAATAATGGAGAAAAGAACAACAGGGCTATCACGTTATCAGGTTTTACTTAAACCGGGAATTGAATGTGCAGCCCCTGTGTCATAGCCTATTTAAAGTACTTACATGTAACATACAAACATCCTCATTACTTTCTGTTTGCTTGAGCTGAGCGGTTTGTACTGGACACTTTCAGACTGCACATTGTTGGTGTAATTTTGTATCCTCAGCCTGTGTGGCTCAGCCTCCACCACACTGTCCCCTCTTGCAGTCCCACCCGTCCCAAAAAAATAAGGCTCAACCTGCACTTAAGGACCATTCATGTCAATTGCTTTCAGATGCCTTGTGGTGTCTTTGCTTGTGTTTGCATTTGCATGACTGTACACACGCTGTAAAGAAGAAGCTGCTCTATATTCAAGTCCACACAAATCATTTATGGGCTCAAATGCAGTGCAGTCTGCACGGGTGAACTGGACAAACCCGTTTGAAAAACCAGCCATGTGAATCATGCTTTGTTATAGTAGCTGAGACAGAAGCATTGAAAAGATAAGAAAATATGTTACAAATCTTATAAAATGTGATACTTTGGTTTACTCCAAGTAAAAAAAGTCTACACTGGGACAGATATGCACTTCTAAAGTATGTGCATGCACTGAATGAAGAAAATAGGGACTAATCCCCCATGTTTGAAACCGTATATGGCTCTTGTTTTGTCAGCAGTTGCATTGTAGCAGAAGATGCTGGTACTGCAGGCAAGTTAGTACATGTGTTTTTTTCTTTCACAGCTCTCTGAGTGGCTTAAGGAGATTTCTTTTATGCCCAAACATGTCTCAATTGTATGCTTTAGTGCCAGTAACCTGCCATTATTTACCAAACACGCAATTGAATATTGGGCAAAATGCATTTCTGTTTCCTGTACTAACCTGCAGTGAGTGTCTATTAAAGTTTAATCTACTGCATAACAAAACTCACAGATTTTAGGTAATCCCGACTCGTATCCAAAATCTCAAGCATTGATCTTCATGACAGTAAAACAAATTTACACTCTGGTTAAACAGACCTTTTCTCCTTTTGTTTTCTCTCAGGGGCTTTTGTGTTGTGCTGGACCCCCGGGTTGGTGGTCTTGTTGCTGGATGGTCTCCACTGCACTGCTTGTAATGTCGTCAAACTGAAGCGCTGGCTGCTGCTGCTGGCTGTGCTCAACTCCGTCATGAACCCCTGTATCTACTCCTACAAAGACGAAGAGATGTGGGCCACATTCAAGAACCTTTTGCGTTGTATTGGAAATGGCACCAGGAGACAGCGCTCTACAAAAGCGAACACGAGACCACACAGTTCTGGACAGGACACTGGCACGAGCAGCCAGCCCCCGTCAGAGGAGATGAAACATGATGAACAGGAGATACTGAAGGCGTGAAAATAAGCTATGAATTCATTTTTGTGTGTTACATTGAACCTAACTTTGGATCGCCATGCTGCAAGGATGTTGTCTTAACGTCTAATTAGACATTTCTTTAAAGACCACCTGCTCTGACATAAATGTGGAAGCTATTTTGGATAGTCGTTAAAACACTGGTGCACTATGCATTTTTAACAAAATCCTTATGAACCCATGGAACTTCTATACTGTATATAATGTCTATATGAACAATATATATGGACTTTCTTCAGCAAATATATGTGATTGTTATATATGAAAATGTAATTACTTATTTATGGTCTACTGTTTTGTTTTCATAATGCTTTGATTGTACTGTTGTTTAATGCTTGAGAACAGAGGTGGGCTATAGTGACACAAAGAAATAGCTCAGTGCAATCAAACAGTAATGCGTTTAAAGCTTGTTTTAAAGTATATTGGTTAATTAACAGATAAAACTTGAACAAGTTGAACTGTCCAGTTAAATGCAGAAATACCACTTTATAACATTTGAATATTTACAAAGTTTGTTCCATTTTTACTTTTAATCAGCTCTTTTTGCAGCATTTTGGGACTTGTTATTACATCGTCCAGTACAATTAACATTCAAGATGATTCATTATTTGATTAATTGCTCACCGCTACTTGAGTGCCCTTTCACCTGGTTTTCTCAGTGTCATAGATCACGCTAAAGAAACACACAACTCCCACTAGGATTTTCCAGTTTTTGTCACCCATTTGTGCTGATTTTTCCTTTGGCAGTCAGCAGTGCATGCAGACCAAACTTGTTCTACCTGTAACACAATCAGTCTGTAATGGCTGGTGTGATGCAAGACAGCACACCTGAAAGTGCAGAGCTCTAAAAATTGCAACACACTGGATTGAAGGGTTCATTATGTGCTGTGCGTATTTGTACCTGTGTTCACTATCTGGCCCAGAGGCTGTGTGATGAGTCCCTGCCTAAACATTAAACTGCTGTAAAGTGTTCATGTCACTGCAACCATTCCTGCTGTCCGGATGTGATGACTTCATTGTTTTTAAATGACTGAAACTTGTATTTTGTGGATTGTACTGTTTTTGATAAGCTTGTTTGCAGCTCACTAAGTACGCAAATGTCTCACACCAAATGTAGTGATTTTATTTTTAACACATCTTAAAAATGTAAGTTGGGTTATAAGAAAATAGGCCTGTCACAATAATTACTATATCGACTTATCTTTCAATACACTTTCTTTATAAAAATGGGGAGATTTTAGATATTTTTGTTATAATATGAGAAGATATGAGCCGTAGAGAATTAAAAAAGTAATTTCTGTTGCTTTATTCTGCTATTTATTTATTGCAGACCATGACTTTTAATGATACTGTCTATTTAAAAATGGTTTCCAAGGATTATCTTGCATTACTGTTATTGTATCAGTGAAAATATAGAAACTACATTACTATCGTTTATCGCAATTTATCTCTCTAGCAATATATCGTGCTTCAAAATTTTTCATCATGACAATCACTATTTATTTCCTCATTATATTAAAAACAAATACAGATTTTTTAATATGAATTTCTTGTACTAACAGAGGATTGGCTATAGACCCTCTCGATTAAAAATAACAGTTTCAAGCTTGATTAAGATGTGATCAGTTGCACAGCAGAAGGAAAAATGTTATCTTATAGGATACATTAATAAACCTTTATTTGTTACTTTAATAAACACTATGTTAATGTTATATGCAGTAGGTCTTAACTGTACAGTATTTAACAGTTCCATCTATGTTTTAGTGGTCCACATAGTTCTGGGTTTGTTATGTTCGGTATGTAACAAACCAACAGTAAATCTGCATTAAGAATTTCACAGAGGACTAAAATAGACAAAGCTGAACAGCACTCAACATAACTGACCAGTGCTTGATGAAATAATGACACTGGGGAGGTCCACTTTAGAGAATTGCTCTGTTTAGGTCCATTTGTGTTTGACCTTTTGTTTTTAGGGCTAATATAGATCACTGCCCAAGCAAAGAGCATTCGTTGACGAGCTACTTTACTTAGATTTTTTATCAAATTTAGGCAGTCACAGTAATTACTATAATGACTTAGCATTCAGTATAAGGTTGAATAACTGACCTGTGGATAATTATTACTTCATTCTGCTATTCATTTGTTGCAGCTCAGGCGTTTTGAATGATACTGTCCATTTAAAATAGTTTACTAATGCTTTACTGAGATTATCTTGCATTATTGTTACTGTATCAGTGGCATAAAGTAGTTTCAGTATTATTGTTTATGGCAGTGTACCTCTGTAGCAATATATCACACTTCAAAATTGTTATTGTGACAGGCCAGATAAAATGTAATTAAGATATTTGTTACTCTACATGCTATTTAAAAATGCCATGTTTTATGCAAGAGGCTATATAGTAAAAGTCCAGTTTGCCTTCCCGCTTTCATGTTGAAACTGTAAAACTGGAGCTGTTCTGTAATTAGACATAATTAGACATTTAGTGAAAACCATTTAAATTTTACAGATGTACGTACATGTGTTATTTTATAATTTTAGAGAAAACAGCGTCAGCACCTTAAATCACTGGGATTATATAACTGTGCCTGACTGTTAGACTTGAAGATTGTTCCAGCTTTGTTTATAGTATTTGCAGAGTCATTAATCCTCCCATAAGGTAAAGTCCAAGTTAATCTTAAATAGAGATTTTAAAGGTGCACTGTGTAACTTTTCTGGTGGAGGGTCCGTCAAATGGAGATGTTATTGCTTTGTCTGGAATGTTTCACAAAATACTATTAAGCCTTTCTATCATCATGGAGGCCAAAGCAGACCAAGTTACAGGTTAGATCTGTGGAGAGGCAACCCTGATTTTTGACCTATAAAACCACCTGTACTTTAATAAATGTAAGATAGAGCTGTTTAATGTCATACTGTGGAATATTCTAGGCAAACCAAGGACATATCTATAGAAACAAGAAGGTGACGGACCCCAAACCCAAAAGTTACATAGTGCAATTTTAAAATGTAATGACCTGTTTTTTTACAAACATGTATTATTCTCTTGATGTAACAGTGCAGTGAAGGTGAACTCAAGAACGTTTAAAATGAGCGTGATGAGGCTGTGATTGCAGAGACTCTTGTGCTGATGAGACAATTAAAGAGGAGGGATGGGCAGGGGCTCCTCGGTGTGGGATCCTGGTTTGGTTCAGTCAGAGGTTTTTAGGAGGACCTGGAGCAGTGGACCTGATGGCTCTGGACACTGTGGTGACGCTTTACTTGTATTTCCTGCTCGTAAGTTTTTAAGTCATTATTTCAGTAGTTAAGACACTGATTATAATTGAAACATTGCAGGTGAATAGGAAAAAAATCTTAAATTTAAAGATATCAATTTGAAATATCTTTAGTTATCTGCATGTAAAAAAATTTATTACAGTTTTTCATCAAAATAAGGCAGTTTATGTCTAAAATTTGACAAAACTGCACATATTTTGGGCATATTAATCTAAAAAAAATATAACCAGGTCTAAATTTCTATCTTAATTTTGTTAACATATACAAAATAGGAAAGAAAAAAAGTGTATATGTATATATTGAGGGCAAAATGAGCTGTAGTGTCTTGCCTTGATGTTTGTAGTTCATTACTGTCTACGCTATGCATTTGATACTATGTGCAAAGCTTTTGTTGTCTTGTCAGAAACACTCGCTGTTAACTGTATGTGGTCCTGTCCAGACTACTTGGTTTTGTTGCATCAGTGATTTTCTCTATAATTTTTGTTCTCTTGTGTATTTTTAAACAAATTATCGTACAGGGAGTCAAATGCTGGCATGACCTGGACAACACTGAGTATGACTGCTGGCCAATCAGCAGTCCAAATGACTACAACATGATAAGCTGCGGTGGTAAGTGTAGACAAAATAAAATTAAAACCAAAGAGCTGCCAATATTGTGAATTATAAAGTAGTATTTTTCATAGGTTTGGAGATGGCGTGGATACAAAGGCCTCCAGAGAAAGTGACCAATGGAGAAGAGTTTAATGTCACATACATGGTTACAGCATCAGATTCCTTCTATCAATACGCAGTGAAGAACAAGATTTTCCAGTTCAGGTATGCTTCCTTTTGTTGTCACTTAACAGTCAAAATAATTACCAAGCTCAATTTGACTAAGAGGAAAGCAAGAAACAACATACAAAAATCACATATTTAAAATGTATTTGTGACTGGAGGTGACTGTGTATAGGTTGCATTAAGACGCTTTGATTAAAGGGCCCATATTACACTATTTTCTGATTTATGCTATAATGTTGTTTCCTCATCAAAAACACTGTTTAACCTTGTGATCTCATATTGTAATACAGGAAGTGCTTCACTAGGTTTTAATATCTCCACCTTCACTAAAATCAATTGCTGAACTACTGAACTAAAGGTAAAAGGCTGTTAACTTGAAAACTACCACTCCATGACATCACAAGGTGGAACAGAGCATTCTGAGCTTTGGAGATGTAGACAGACAACAAAAAGGGTTACTCAGACATGTGTGAATGAAACAAAACGCAACTTCAGGTATGTTTTTGTTGAGGTAATAACATTATAACATAGCTTAAAGCTCACAAGAGTTAATTTAGTATAATACTGGACCTTTGCTGTATAGGTTTGACACAATTTTAAACTCATATCTATGTCATAAATAAAGACTGAACATTTTATCTTACATAATTATTTAGTGTTCACTTTGAACTTTGTGCTGGTTCCTGCCCAGTAACTGCAAAGATATTTACTATAAACCGTGCCAAAACATTTTGAAACTTGAACAGAAATTTCTACCATTAGAAAATGTCTCTGCCTTAATTGGATTGTGTTTTTGTCCTCATGTTCTTTGTAACCACGGAAATACAGCTTTAAACTCACACCAGTGTCATAAATAGAAAATAGAAAGAAAATTTTATCTTAATAATATAACAGTTTCTGTTAACTTTGAACTTTGTGCTGGTTTCTGCATAGTCAGAGGTTTGCCACCCTGCTCTATTTTAATCAAGTTATTTCTCCAAATGTTCCTTGTAACTCTAGCGATCCAGCCGATGCAAAGAGATTCTGTCAGGACCACGACTGCCCCGCCAATTGGAACAACGCAAATGAGATGAACTGCTGTGTTTACCACGCCAACATCCACTCCTGCCCCCTCGGTCTCATGGTACTATTGCACCTCACTTACTACTGAAATCTTTGGTTGAGTCATTTGTTTAGGAAGTAATTTGTTCTAATGACTAAAATGTACTTCAAGTAGTATGCAAACTTTAATGTTGTTGTCTTGATGCAGAAACATGGGGGAATCTGTGGGCCATGGATACCAGATGACGGCAAAATAGTCACCCATACTGTCTCTAAAGCAGGCAAGATGTCTCAGAAATACTGGACTTCCAAGGTAAATTATTCAAGTCAAAGCAAGTAGGTTTTAATAAATAATTCAGCATTTACTTTAGTTAATAGCATCTGTTTTTCAAGCAAATTGGGATTTGTTTGACATTTTAACTAACTGAAACTCCAATTTACATTTTATCTTTATTGCCTTAAAAGAAAATTTGGTCCTGCCGCCAACTTTAAATATTTGTCTTTTTGGCTTATCCCTTAGGAATTTTGTTATTTCTTGAATGCCTTGTAAATGTTTCACTTTACTACAGTTAATGTCTGTAAACTAGCGTACAGCCAGTGTTGAGAAGACTACTTTGAAAATGTATTTTGTTACGGAGTACTGAATATCTGCATTAAAATGTAGTCTGTAATGCATTCTGTTACATGGCCCAATCGTATTGTATTCTGAATACAAGTACCACAATGTATTGTTTTCATTTTAAAGGTGCATTATGGAACTTTGATGGTAGAGGGCCCGTTACCTGCTCTAATCTATGGAGATGTCATTGCTTTGTCTGGAATGTTTCATAGTATGACATTAAACCTTTCTATCTTCATGGAGACCAAACCAGGCCAAATTACTGATTAGATCTGGGGAGTGGCAACCCCGTTCACAGTCAGAATGCTTGTTTTTCTAGGTATTTTTGAACCATAAAACCACCTGTAATTGAATATATATAAGGTAGCTCTGAAGTTACACAGTGCAGGCTTTAAAATAGTGTTTAAAATACCTCAATACTTATTTTGGTACATGTGTTCTATTACCTCCCAGCACTGCATATAGCATTTCACAAGTAAAGTAAAACTGGTAAGAATTATTGTAAATTAATACATATTGCTATTGCTTATGTCTGTATTAGGTGGTGCTGATTCATGTGGGAGTCACCTCAGTTATTGCCCATATTAAAATTGGACAAATGCACGCGGCACTGGAATCCAAAGTGCTGGTTGTCCCTGCTCAAGGTTTGCCATAAATTACACTTTTAACTTGTACTGTGTTGTTCTGGTTGTAATCTACAAAATGCATATCTATTTTTCTTCAGTGTGTGGGGATGATTTGTGTGAGCTGGAGGAGAACTGTCTTAACTGCCCGGCTGACTGTGGCATCTGCCCCATGTCAATAGCCATTAAAGTGGCCATTGGACTCCCTGTCGCCCTCTTCTGCAGTGGATTCATCTTAACCTTAGTGGTCGGTGCTTTTAAATATTTACATAACTTAGCAAATGACCTTGTAGATGCTTACTGTTGCTATTTTAACTGCAGTGGCTTCAATACCAGAAGCAGAAGATGTTTTGGGACGAAAGTTGGATCATAAACTACAACAACATAATATTTGGTAAATAAAAACCTCACCCAGCAGCCTTATCATTATGTAGAGCTGTACCATAGATATAGTGTTGTGCAGGTAAACTCTGTTATATGGGCATCGGGAGTACAATGACCTTTCAGCGCGCCATGACAAACTCCACTGTGAGCCGGACCACCGATGTCACTGTGTGCACTGGCGTCAACACCACCTTCAAACCAGGTCTTATCCAGCTGGGGATCTAGTAAGAACAATTCACTTAATAAGGTGCACTTGTAGTAAATATTAAAGGTCCTATATTATGCAAAGTTGAGTCCTGTGAGCTTTAAGACATGTTAGAATGCTGTTACCGCCTCAAAAACTTATCTAGAGTTGTGTTTTGTTTCATTTACACATGTGTGAGTAATCCTGCATCATGGTCTATTTACATCTTCAAAACTCAAAATACTCTGTTCCGTTGTGTTTATCAGCTGCCTTTTACCGTTTGTTCACTAGAGATGGACAATTCCAGGTTTGAGATTATCCAAATGATTCTAGTGAAGGTGTATGGAGTTTAAAAACACAGTAGAGCACTTCTTGTATTACCACATGACATCACAAGATGGAAGTGTTTCCTGTTTGAGAGAAGAACTAAGTTGCCTAAAGCCTAAATATGCAGGGTTTGGGTGTTAAACATGTGTGAATGAAACAGAATAATATTATTTAATTTAAATTTTATTTTTGATGAGGAAACAACATTATAACATAGATCAGAAAATAGTGTAATACGGGCCCTTTAAAGGTGGACTATGTAACTTGTCAGCTTATCTCCATTGACATGTTATTGCTTTGCCACAGTATGGCATTAAACTCTATTTTGCATGAATTCATTTACATGTGTTTTTATTGCTCAAAAATACCTTGATAAATAAGCATTCTTACTGTAAGTGGGGTTGTTTCTCAACAGATTAGTTTAATGCAATACTCGGTAGCGTTGCAATACTGTGGAACATTGCCAGCAAAGCAACATCTTAAACATGTCAAAGTAGCACATAATCTCTCACCTGATCTGATATCCATGACAAACTAAATACATGTACCAATAACACAAGATGAATATTCCTCATCTGTCTACATGGTTACAAGCAGGAGGCGGACAAACCCTCAACTAGGAAAGTTTCATAGTGCACCTTTAACTGTGACTAAAACTTGAAGGATGGGTCAAATGCAGAGACAAATTTCCCTACAAGGACAATAAAAACTGAACCTTAGCCTAACCTTAACCTAACCTTAGCTTTAACCTTAATGCTTAATGCTTCTGGTTGTGCTGTTCCAAGAGCTAAAACAGAGTGTATAGTAGTAGTAGTGAGAATGTACCTTTTTCTTACTTGGAGGCATTGTCTGTGTTTTAAAAGGCAACATTAATCTTCTATAAGAGGGGACAATAAAATTTAACTTACCATGTTACAGTGATGGAAAGACTGTAGCTGTGAAGCACATCCAGAAGAAACATTTTACTTTGTCTAAAACCATCAGGAAAGAGGTGAAAGAAGTCAGGTAAGATCATATGTGCAAAGGAATGGGTAAGAGACTCATGGTGTACAGTTTGTCATGTGTATTCAATGGACAGGCAACTGGACCACCCAAATCTGTGCAAGTTTATTGGAGGCTCCATTGAAGTACCGTATGTGTGTGTAATCACTGAGCACTGCCCCAAAGGAAGTCTGTCCGATGTCCTGCTCAATGATGACATCCCCATCAACTGGGGCTTCAGGTGATTATGTGAACACACATTTTCACATTGTTGCTTAGTACAGTTATAATAGATTTAATCTTGGCTGGTGGCTACCTCTTTGGTACCTTTTGGTATAGGCATTATTGTTTTTGATTGCATTAAAACTGTGATCACTGTTACATTTTTGCAGACTGGGCTGCAAACTTGGAAGGTTGTCAAAATGCCACATCTTTTACTACAAACATTATGAGTAGGGTAGAATGATGTATCATCATGCTTAAAGGTGCACTGTGTAACTTTTCTGATCGAGTGTCCTCCACCTGGTTGTCTCGATGGAGATACTTTGCATGGAATGTTCCACAGTATGGCACTAATCTTATATCTAGTATTGTATTTATTAATTTACAGGTATTTTTCATTGCCCAAAAACTTGAAAAACTTGAAAAATTTATGTTGCCATGGAGACAATGCAAAGCAATAACATCTTCATGGAGACAAACACGTGGCAGATTCTGCACCAAAAAAGTTGCATAATGGATCTTTTCCATACATAGTAATACAGTTTCTGCCTTCCTCTCTTAGACTGTCCTTTGCCACTGATGTTGCCCGGGGGATGGCCTATCTTCACCAACACAAAATGTTCCATGGGAAACTCCACTCCAGAAACTGTGTGATTGATGACCGCTGGGTGTGCAAAATCTCAGGTAATTGCATGATAATTATGCAATCTTATCGCAACAGGTGAATTTCATGGGACTACTCAGAGATCCAAAGATAAACAGTTGTTACTCCTGTGACTTGTTATTATCAAACACATAAACAACATCTGCAGACTGTTTTCCTTTTTGATTGCAGATTATGGGCTCACTGCTTACAGAAAAGGGGATTTTGAGGCTGTGAGCAATGGTTTCAACTGTGGCGATGTTAACCGTGTTTACTGCGCTCCTGAGGTCCTGCTGGGGAGCAGCTCCAACATGACTCAGGGTGCAGATGTTTACAGGTAAAAGCAGATGGAAGTACTCTTAGGCTTTTTCGTTTATAAGTTTGATTTGATAAAGATGGTCACATACTAACTAGACCAATGGTGATCTTTTGGACATTGTGAATGAAAGTGAATTATGGATAAGAATTTCTGAGCTATAAAACCACCTGTAATTTAATAAATGTAAGCTAGAGCTACTTAATGTCATACTGTGAAACATTCCAGACAGAGCAATGACATAACCATAGAAACAAGCAGGCGACAGACCATGAACCAAAAAGTTAGTTAAAGTGCACTTTTAATGTGCAATCATTTACTTACTATTTTTATTCATCCTAACTTAACCCTGACCATTTTTGGACTTATGGTCCAACTTTACATCTGTTTAAATTTTCTTTGCTCAATTTAAATACATGCAACTGGGAAAAATGCACAAATTATACATTTCCTCCGTCTCTCTTCAGCTACTCCATGATTCTGGTGGAGATTGCAACTCGCTCTGACCTCATTTCAGTGAGTATAGCTGCCATAGATTACAACCTTCAGTTTCCCTTTGATCTGGGTAACAAGCAGCTTCCTCCATCAGGATCAGACTGAGGGAGTGAGGATAGATATCATGTGGCGCCCCCCTCTGCCTGAAGTCAAAGCAGGGAAGGCGGACACAGACTGCCCGAGTCAGTCCAGCTATTGTGAGGTATGTGAGTTTAATGTTGTAAGAGATTTCACTGTAAGTCATGATAATATAAACCAACTGTATATTGAACAGCTAATAAAGAAGTGCTGGTCTCATAACATCACCATGAGACCCACATTTGAGCAAGTGAAAAAGATGCTTGACAAGATGAACCCACATAAAGTCAGCCCAGTGGACATGATGATGAATCTGGTAACAGACCAAAAACAGTTCAACATCACAGCTCACAAAAAAGCTATTAAACTTAAAACTCCACTTAATCACAGATGGAGAAGTACAGTAAGCATCTGGAGGCCATAGTTGCAGAGAGGACACAAGACCTGCTGCAAGAGAAGCAAAAGACTGACCGACTTCTGTACAGTAAGCTATCACTCCTCAGACAACTGAAATGACCATAGTTTTGTTTGCCATAAAAATAATTATTTCACATTGAACAGTTCTGTAGTATTGTGATAGTTGCTGTCATCTAGTGGTCAATCAGAAATGCACCTCATTGAAAACGTCTCTGCAGGTATGCTCCCAAAGCCAGTGGCTGATGATCTACGCCAAGGCCGAACAGCAGAGGCTCAAAGCTTCACCAATGCCACAGTTTATTTCAGGTTGCTTACTGTATCTAATTATGTGGATTTAATAATTTAGAAGCTTTTTCCTATGGCACACTTTTTATCTGTTTGTTTTTGTAATCACAGTGATATTGTTGGGTTCACCCAGTTGTCTGGTGCCAGCACTCCTCACCAGGTTGTTAATTTTTTAAATCAACTTTACACCACCTTCGATGATATAATTGACAATTATGATGTTTACAAAGTGGAAACTATAGGAGATGCTTGTAAGTCAATATTTCCGTTATAGTTATTTATTAAATATAACTACATTATCTGCTTCAATGTAACACTGGATTATTAATGTCTGCATAGACATGGTGGTCTCTGGAGTGCCTAAAGAAAATGGCATTAATCACGCAGGGGAAATAGCCAGCATGGCTCTAGATTTGGTCAGTGTCTGTCACAGCTTCAAGATCCCCCACAAACCTAACACTCAGCTGAAGATACGAGCAGGGATCCACTCAGGTATTGTGTATGTGTAAATTCAACTTAACCGTATTTAAAAAATATTATCTTGTAATTCCCTTATACTTGGCCTTATAGGACCAGTGGTTGCTGGAGTGGTTGGCACAAAAATGCCACGATACTGTCTATTTGGTGATACTGTAAACACAGCCTCTCGCATGGAATCCACAAGTGACGGTAATAGTAAATAACTTCAATAGTCTTTAGTTAGCTGCTGCCAAGATATATCTGTCAGGTTCATGGGATTTAAGAAAATGGGGCTGAATACATTACATTATCTCTAATTGTTCTTTTTGGTCTAGCTCTTAAAATTCAGGTGAGCGATACAACAGCAGAACTGCTCCATTGTCTGAAGGGTTACATCTTGACCTGCAGAGGAACTCTCAATGTGAAGGTAATACACCACGGAAAAAGCATATATGCTTTTTCCTCAAATTCCAAATGAACTTTTGCATGATCCACAAAAAAGGAAAAGAATGGGTGTGCATGCTATTTTCCCTTTCTACCTTTAGCACTGTATGGGGCAGTTTCTCAGTAACTTGATCCCAGGGTTTGGGTGGTGCTGGGTCACGGGGGAGGGATTACAATAACACTTGTGATGTCTTGTTAGAAGAGACCTCAGCTGCTCCTCTCTGCTCCTTGACCAGAGCTAAAAGCTTTATTTAAAATTCAGGAGGCACACATGTTCTGCAATACGATTCCTTTCTTTTGCTCATTTGTCTCTCCATCTTTATTTCTTGAACTTTCAGGGGAAAGGGGAGATGCAAACATGGTGGCTTGAGGCTAAGAAAGAAATTCACAAGGATCCACTCCAGACTTCAGAATCAGAATCAAAAGGAGTCCCAGTTCCAGTCAGCAACTAGACAGTACAATAAATAAGAGGTTTTTAGCAAATAAGAAATAAAGGCCTTAATAAAAAACATAAAATTGAAATGCTTAATTCGCATAGCTGTACTGTAGGCCTAGATCAAATATTAAATGATAGGCAATGATATAGCTTGCCTTTTATTGCAAAATGTACATTTATGTATGTAGCCTATGTATGTAAGAATGTAAGTGCAGGCCTGTATTTACATATAGCTTCAACTTTTTTTATTTGAGAGTATAATTTTATGTATATTTTTTCTGCACATATCTATGGCAATGTGATGTTTTTCCAGCTTTCCTGAATATTTGAAAAATAGCCAGGCTACTGTACCTCTGCTCAACCTGTGCAATAAAAAAATCTAATTATAAAAGAGTTTAAATAAGTGCACTTTTTGTGCTCCTAATCACTGGCCAATCACATTGAACCGTGTTTGGTTGCTAGACAACCATGTGGCCAATCAGCCTCCAGTTTGGTTGCGCTCATTCAATGTGCCGTTAACAGCAACACAACATTGGAGTTTGCCTTTACAGAGAAAAAGCACCACAGCAAGGATCCGTTTTAAGCCTTTATCTGCCCTCAAGTAAGTAATTGTAACACGTGTCTGTAATATTAGAATGAATGTGGCGGGTCACAGTAACACTGGAGAGTCAAGCCAGATTGTGTAATAACATGTCGTAAACGTTAAACGTTATTCGTATCATTAATTTGCTGCTAATGTTTCCAATGAAACATTGCGTTTCGCCGTACTAACTTGCCTTCTGCATGATTTTGTTGCTCGTTCATGTGGCGTATCCTTGCCAAAACTATTTTACCTGCCTATTTAACACCTACCCCCTTGTAATGTTAAGCTGCATTGATTATGACTTTAATATAATATTTTAACATAGGTTAGGCTTTGATATTATACATGATTATTTATATTATATTATATACTAGTATGTAGACCAAAAATAAACCCACAAAAGGAAAGGTCGCCACTACCTGTAGAGTTAATGTAAGCTGGTGATATCTGGGGTTAAGATCTGTGGAAGCAGGCTGCCATCTGTTTAACCAGACTGATTAAGTGTCACTTGGTGTGTGCATGAATCATCCAGAAGGGTTCTCATCATTTTCTTCCTCCAAAGAAGGTAAACAGACATCGTTGGTTTTGTTTGTTACATTTATTTTTCATTGAATTGTACCTTATACAAAAACGTTTCTATTTTATAATGGGGCTTCCTCATCAAAAACATACCTGGAGTTGTGTTTTGTTTCATTTACAAATTTTGAACACACAAACCCTGCATATTTATGCTGAGTTCTCTCAAACTAAAAACACTCTGTTCCACCTCGTGTCATGTGGTAATACAGAAAGTGCTCCACTGTGTTTTTAAACTCCAAACATCTTCACTAGAATAATTTGGATAATTTCAGCCCTGGAATTGCCAATCTCTAGTGAACTAAAACGATTGTGTCATGACAGAACAAGGTGGAACAGAGCATTTTGAGCTTTGGAGATGTGGGCAGACTAATAATAAAGGGTTTCTCAAACATGTGTGAATGAAACAAAACACATTATATTTTTGATGAGATAACAACATTATAATGTCTTAAAGCTCACAAGAGTCGATATAGGACCTTTAAAGACTGCAGAATATGTAGGTTACATTTCATATTTGCATGTAGCCAATACATTTTTCAATTGTTCCTTGAAGTCTATCTGCATTGTTTGTCATCCTGTGTATGTTGTGGATTAGTCTGATCAGTTTAAGATAAGAGTCTTTAGATAAGATGATAAAACTGTCCCCTATGGCTATTACTCACATGTAAACATCCAATTACAACTAACAGTGCACTATTTTGTAAATGACAATGTAACTATTTTAAATTAGTACCAAGCAAGCCATAATCCAGATTTTTCACTTACAGACTCCCATTGGGTTAATACTAAATGGAACTGAATGAGTGCCGCTAATCTGACCCTCTATTTCTGGAGCAGGTGTGCGCCTGTGGATTTTGAATCAGTCCTTGTGAACATAGCACATGAACCAGACTTGTAGCTGGCTGCACAGCAACTATGCCTGAGTCATTTCTGGGTATGTAAAACTAATTATTACCATATCTATATCACTATAATTTTAAGAGGTTGTACAGGTAGGACAGTAAATGTTTTTGCTGAATTTCTGATAGATTTCAAGGACAGTCACTGCGGTACTGCTAAATGTAGAGCATCTCCCCAAAGGCTGTTTAACCAATCATCACTGCACAGAAACTCTATGTCCTCCTCTTTTTGCACGAAGGAGAATGTGCAAGAATGTCTGTCCCATATTACCCAGGTTGGTATCCATTTTTGCGTCTCATTGCATCGCTGCTACTTATGTCACATTTCCCTTTACCAAGTAAAATTCAAAACACTAAAATTGTCAAACTAGGGTAAAGACTTGTAGTAAAATAAATCATCTTAATTACATTTTAGTGAAATTAGTAGTCTATCATATGTCATATGCACATTTATACCTTTTTGCAGGAGCTGTCATCTTTAGGCCTGTCTCCAGTTTGGTCCGAGTCCATTGGGCGATCAGAGCTCGATGTTGTGGCTGTACTGAACTGTATGTATGACCTGATTCAGCTGCACCATCGAGATCTCCGAGCTCTAGAAAACATGGAAGTGGAGCAGCTTAAATCCAACAGCAGTATGGACTACCTGCAACTCGCAAGCACTCAGCTAAAGGTACAGCTATACAAGTACATTATCACTCACATGATTAATTGAAACAAAAATTATTTCTTTTTTGTTTTGTTCATAAAGGAGCAACTTGAACTTTATAAAAGAGAAAACACTGGACTTCACGAGAAAGAGCGCCAACTACAACTTAAAATAAAGAGTTTGCAAAATTATCTGAAAAATGAAAAAGAAGAGGTAACTGATTCACTTTATACTATTATACAAATATCACTTCTACACAACATGAACATAGCAATGGATTTTGTTGTATCAGGTGCAAAAACTTCAGAATATAATTTCAAACCGGGCTGGCCAGTACAATCATGAAATGAAGAGGAAAGAAAGAGAATTTAACAAACTGAAGGAGCGCTTGAATCAGCTTCTTTCTGATAAAAAAGACCGAAAACAAGGTTGGATAATATCTATATTTTCTTAGCCTTATGTTTTTGTTTGATTATTCAAGTTTTAAGTTATTTATTTCAGCTATTGACGTGTTAAATTGCATTGGACGTGCAGATGGGAAGCGTAGCCTTTGGAAAACAGAAAAGACAGAAGCCAAGTGAGTTATAACGTACTTTTAAAGGTGCACTATGTAACTTTTCGGGAGGAGGGTAAGCCACCTTGCCTCTACACAGATCTGACCTGACCTGATGGCATTATGCTCATACTTTATAGTCTTCATGAAGATAATTTAACACGATACACGAACATTTCAGGCGCAACAATAACACCTCCATGGAAACACAGAGGTCACAAGAGGCTTACTCATCCCCAGAAAAGTTACATACTGCACCTTAAGATAAGTTAGTTATGCAGTTAATTCATTATTCTAGTAAAAACTATGCTGATATTAGTGTGTTGTTTAATGTCTGTATCTGTATCATTCATAGACACGAAGCAGAGATGTACAAAACTCTGCTAACTGATTACGACAGCCGACACAGAGAGTTATTGCTGGAAAATGCTGAACTGAGGAAAGTTTTGCAGCACATGAAGAAAGACATGGTGTCCATTCTCAAATCAAAGAAACCAATTAAAAATGACAAATGTGAAACTTTTCAGGTTAGACATATATTCTTTTGTCTAATCATGAATGAATGAATGAATGTTTTTAGCTTCATTTACTCATGTGTCACAGAAAGAGGAGGAGGATGAGGAAGATGTAGTTGATTCCACCAAAAACAGTGTTGAGCTTTTTAGTGATGATGCTCGAGAAAAACTGACCATTGGTATTCGCCTTCAGTGGAGACGACTCAAAAGCCACATGGAACAACTAGACTGTCAAGGTATGTCACGTTTATGTGTGATGCATAAATCATTTTCCTTGTGGGCCGTGTTGATGTCATTGTAAAGTAATAGTGGATTAGTCTCTACTATGCTAAAAGACTTTTGCTTTTGTTCATATATTAGCTTCCTTGGTCGAGATGAGTGAGAGAAGCAGTAATGATTCTGTGTCGAGAGAAACTCATGAGGAGGAAATGCACAAACTGAAGCTGGAGATTCAACAATGCAAAGACTATATTAAAACACAGCAACAGCTCCTGCAGGTAGGGCTACCCCTGTGGTATAATGATAAAAATGTCCTTAAGGCATTCCAGGCTTTATTCTTTGATGGTCTTTTTGTAGCGACAGCTGAGTTCTCCATGTGATGATGAAGTGACATCTTTACTAAATAACTGCTACATGCAGCAAGAGACAGAGAGGCTCAAGGGGGAGTGGAAAACTCTAGAGGAACAAAGAAAGGTCTTTGACAGAGAGAGAAGGAACTTCACTGAAGCAGCCATCAGACTGAGTCTTGAGGTAATATGTGACAGAATTAACACACTTTTACAGTTGTTATTACTATTTTCAATTATATTGTCCAATGTTCATTCAATCCTGTTATTTGCAGAGGAAAGCTTTTGAGGAGAGTCGTGCAATGTGGCTTAAACACCAATTTTTGAATTTGAGTCCATTTCCTGACTCAAGTAAACCTCAAATATCAAGAATAAAAAGTGCCTTTTCATTATGTAAGTAAACAGTCAGACTTACACAAAAACTGTAGATCACACCATGTAATACCACCTCATCATGTAACAATATCACATAAGATTTAATATTTATCTCTTGGTATATCACATCACATTTGACAAATTTGCCTATTTCAGATTGTACTAATATATCTTATGTGTTATTAGATTGTATACACTAGAGCTAGAACTAGAGATAAAATAAAACAGATAAAGATAAAAGAGGTAAATAGATTAATAGATTTATCTAGTGATTCATGTTCGTTTGCTTCCTTTGTCAAGTTAAATTATTTGTTTGCAATTAATCTAATCAGTTATTTCCTGATAATAGTTTCAGCCTTTACACTTTTCTTTTTTTGCTTTATTTTAGTTGAAACAGAGACAAATCCAGGACCAGCTGCAGAAAATGCCATCCATGATTTGTCTGGCACTTCCACACCCAAAGACTTCCCAGTGACATCGTCCTCTCCAGACAGACAGTGACCAGCCTCCACGGCATAGATAAAAACTGAATGACACAGTTGTGATACAATGTCAAGTCAGCTCTTGAACAAACTGCCCTAAGGTACGCCTGAAAGTTGCAAAAATGTAAAAAGGCCAAAAACAAATTGAAAAAAGTAAGCTGTTAGGCCAAGGATATTGCCAAATGACACAGGTGTAATTAAGTTTAACTCCCTTGTTTTATACAACTGCCTGACATATTTCATACTATGCAAAAAAAAATTAAAATATTTTAATGTAAAGGCCCCAAAATTATGTAAAGTTGTAATATGTCTCACAAAATAACTTGTCACTTTTGTTAAAAAAAATTAGTTGTATTTATTATGATCTGTCTCTCCAGTCCAGGAATCAAACTGGGACACAGTGACCCACAGAGACTGGGGCTGGTCTCTTGTTATGTTTGTACATCATTCTCACAAATACTGCAGTTGCTGTTTTTATGTAGTTATTTTGTACACCTCCTGTATTTAAATTTAAAACTGGGCACAATAATTATTGTTAACAAATTTATAATGAAGATATTGTTTATGTTTTACTCTAATGTACAAGCAGCAGAAAATACCAGGCAATCTGTTTAGTTAAAATTAATATACCATAGTATACCAATTCATTTTGTAAAGTTTTTCTTTCCATCAAAGCCTTCTGTTCAGGGTGACTTGTACCCTGTGTTGAGTACGCTAAGAACAAGTTTTTGTTGTACAACCAAATTATTTGTGTGTGTTTATATTTAGAAAATGACAAACAGCCTTCAGTTGTCTTTTGAGATGCCTTCATTTATTTAGTTAAAATTACACATAGACACAATATAAGATGACAAGATCTAAACACACTGAGAAGTGCAACTGCAGTCAAGATGGGCTTCAACGGATTCAGTCATGTCAATGCTGCGCTCATGGATATCTGAGACTGGGCTGTTGTCATCTGCACAAAACAAAGACACAGAATCAGCACATTTGGCTCCATGGTTGAGTGATGCTGCTGTGATGTGGGGACACTCACTGAGGGGTCTGCAGTGGAAGCCCACACTGGACATGGTGGTCTTAGTGGGAGTGCAGCCAGGGCGACAGCGCAGCACAGGGTCCACAGAGAAGCACTTAGACTGCACACCGTGGATGATAATGTCTCTCTCCAGTTCAACGGACTCGTGATTCAAACGACATCCTGATTGAGAAAAAACATTAAGTTAACTTGAGTCTGAAAATATGCTAGTTTAATCATTGCACACTATTCTCTCACCAGTCTCATCGCTGCAGCTCTGAGAGGGCAGAGTCCAGGAATGGGCGAAGTTGATGGGGTTATCAGTGACACGACCATTGGGCATGCGGTAATCGTTTCTCCTGTCTCCGTTGCCTTGGCCGCAGAGACCACAGACTTTGTTCCGCAAATACTCTGGAACATTGATCTTTATAGAAAAAGATTTATGAGACTTAACATCATACCAATTACATTACATCTAAACATCTAAATGGTTGTACATATATAGAATTTAAAAATACTCTACCGCCACTTCTGATGCACTGAAGTGGAGGTCAGCAATGCCAAACGCCTGGGCATAGAGAACCAGCTTGTTGCCGTCCTTCAGCTCAATCTTCACTGAATCTGTAGGAAAGTTTAAAGTTTATTCAAATTAAAACTATTAACTTACTATTATAAAAGTGAGACCTCAGACCTCTGTCGTATGGCAGGCTCTCTCTGGCAATTTGCTTTCCATTGATCATGACAGCTGGACTTTCTCCATTAAGGAACATGTCAATATCCCTAAAAGGGAAATTAGAATATTTTAGTTTATTGTCCTCAGACATTCATGTAGAGTTTTTAAGTATCCTTACTTTGTACCAATCTTCACATTGACCATGTAACGGTCTGCACTATCCTTCTTCAGCAAAACAATGAATTTAAGATCATCGGTGCAATCCTGAGCCAACAGCTGGTAGCAAGAATTTGGCATGTAGTTCTTGTATTGCTTGTTGCTGAAAGTGGTAAGCTGTCCTCTCTCAAATCTGCACTCAACTGGGCAACGATGACAAAACATTTAGTTCATTTTGTAGAGATGAAATATATAAAGTACTCACACATATTGCTGTACTAAGTCTTACTTCCACTGGTCTTTGCCAACAGATAGTGAGCGTTGTCAAGCATTTCATCAAATGGCAGCAGCTCCTTCAGCTCATTGACTGGCAGAGTAATGGGAAGAGGCACATGACGCCTGTAGACGTACTGTATGAACAAGAAAATACAAGTTTTCGATATAGAATAGGGGTTAAAGAGACTGAGCGTTTAAAATGGCCTTACTGCTGGTGATTTCCAAATAAGACCAAGTTCTTTCTTAGACTCAAGAACCACAGTGAAGGAAATCTGCTTGGACACATCTGATCTCTTCTGCAGATAGCTACTAGACAAGTAAGGGGCAACGATGGAGTTGTAGATCCTGCAAAATAAATTCAGTATATTGTTAAACGTGCACTGAGTAATTTTTCTGGTACAAGGTCGTCCTCTCGTCTCCATGGAGATACTATTGCTGAAATGTCCCGTCCATATCAGGCAGGTGACACTACTAGGCCAAGTTACAGGTTAGATCTGTGGATAAGTGACCCTGCTGTCAATACATGTTTTTCAAGACCTCAAAATCCCCTGTAATTGAATAAATGTGAGTTATTCAAGTTTAATGCAATACTCTGGAACATTTCAGGCAAAACAATAACTTCTCCATGGATACAAGCAAAAAAAAATAAATTACACAGTGCACCTTTAAGGCTGAATTATGTGTTTTAAGAAATATTTGTGCATGAACTTACAGTTTCACATCTCTGACAAGAGCAGTGGGCAGTCTCTTCCAGGCCAATCTCACGCGAGCTGCCTCTTGAAATTGTCCTTTGTTCTGAACACGGCCTGACTCAGCTGTGATCATGGTCTCATATGTCTGGCACTTCTCTCCCCATGCAATTTTAGCCTGTTAAGGGGAACATATATAGTTTAAGATAGACTAGTAGAGCTAATTTGAGCATCATCTCTTCTTGTATCATTTTCTTACAGCAGCTTTGTTCTTGCTAAGTTTAATGGCATCAGCACAGAGCCTCCAGTTGTCATTAGAAGCCAGGGCAGCCATGATCATCTGAAGTCTGTCTCCATCCTTATAGGCAGCGATTTGGTAGCCCAATGGATTGTTGTTAGCTCTGACAGCACGAAGGATCAGTACAAAAACTGGCTCAACGGTATTGCCAAGGAATTTGTTCTGGATAGAAAGAAATGGTAATTTGTAGTTACCTGAATTTTTAAAGTAAAACAAATACTAAATTATGAACATACCTGTTTCCTGATGTCCTCAAAGGTTCTTGCAGAGGAGGCAGATCCTGAGTGATGCTTGGATGTCTGCGAAATATACAGATTGAAATAAAATTAAAAACTTATATAATATAAATATAGAAATAATAAATCTATATAAATAATTTTAATCCATTTTTGAATTAATATTTTGACTTAAGTTAACATACCGTCTTCTGGTGGTTTGGCTGGAATTTGGAATGAGAGCTCTTGCGCTGGCAAGAAAAAAAAGCTTGTTATAATTACAACAACATTCAACCTGTCTATAACTGTCAACCAGTCAAAACATTCATTTACCCTCCTCTTATTTTGCAGTTTCAACTACCACTGTCCCATTTTGTAATTTATTCCTTCAATAAACCCTTACTTGCTCCTCACTCATTTGTCCTTGAGGGTTAAATTAAAAACATTACAATATAGAAACAATCTTTACCTGAGACTTGGGGAGAGACTGTGAAGAGCTGGAGCTAGCACTGAACAGAGAGCTCAGGCTGGACACAGTGGACCTTTGGCTCTGGTGGCTATGCTGGCTACTGCTGCTGCTGCTGCTGCTCCTTTTTTGGTTAACCCCGATGATTTTGCCCACGGCGCTGATAACTTTACCAGCCATGTGAGATTTGGACGACGATGATGAGGAGGAAGTACGGCTGCTACGAACCCCGGACTTGGAGCTGCTGGAGGAGCTGGAGGAGGAGTAGTTTGTCATGCCTGGAGTCAGGATTCTCTTGAGTTTGGTCAGAATAGGTGTGCCCTCTGGGATCTCATCCATGTCCAAGTTTATATTTTTGATCAGTTTCTTTGCAGCCTTGGCTCCAAGTTGAAGTTCCATTTCCCACTTCTCGACAGTGTCACTTTCAGCTAAATGATAAATAATATTAAAAAGTTGTTTCAAAAATAATACCTGGAGTCAATATCTCTAGCACTGCTTTTCTTTGAACTGCTACCAGTTTGTTCCAACTCCAGTAGGCTATGCACTAACCAATCAACAACACAACTGCTTCCATTCAAATATTATGATGGAACAATTTTTCATATTTCTGTTTAAAGTACAACCAAACTTCAATTTGCTGCCCTCTACAGGCTCTTTCAGAATTGAAAAATGAGGACTGTTGCCTTAGCAGTGGCAAAATATCATATCTTTTGAATGGGAAAAACTCCTCACTTTGCAACAAGTAAAGTTGATTTGATTTGAATTTGGCTTACATTGTTGGAGAGACACGAGAATAGCATGCTTTCCAGCCAGTCTGAAGAGAGCGGAATCGGCGATGAACATGGCGTTGTGGGAGGCGACCTTGATGCAGGCCTTCACTCCAGCAGTGTCAGTGCAGAACTTCTTGTCAAGTCTGGGAGCTTTTGTCTTGGAAAGGGGCCTGTCCTGAACTTGCTGCATGTTACCCAGCATCCCCCTAAGCTGAAAGAAGCAGCCACAAAAGAAACCTATTTCAAACCTATTTTCATCTGTGTTTCTTAAACTGTTCGCATATTCCTCTGTAGTTTAGCTGTTTAATTTAGAGTCCATTTTACCAATATTTTAGCAATTTCTTAGGGTTAGTTCTGTTAAAAAAACTACAGTAGCATTAGTGTAGTCCTTTCTATTTTAGACCAGATTCAGACCTAGTTTAGACCTGTTATAGTCCTGGTTTGGATCTGGTGGTACAAATATTTTGGTAGGCTATGAAACATTTAAGAACCAGTGTACTAAATAAAACTCTAATGTAAAGACTTACATCGGAAGCGCTAGCAGATGAAGATGTTTCAAGAGATGCTTGGAGAGAAGCATCTTCGGGAATCAGAGGGGTCATCCGTTTGGCCTGTTTTGCAATGGCCAGAGTATCAACACTGTAGACATACATATTATTACCTCATAAGTCTCATATTTTCTCGAGTAATGTGCATGTTTGAAAAGCTAAACTTACTGAACAGCAACTGCAACATTTTCAGGGAGGCTAACAGGAAGAGCACTAATCTTAAAGTTGTTCTCAGCAAAGTCCAAAGAAGCAGCGATCTTTGTGGGCACGTTGACCTGGACCTTGGCTCTCGAGACTATGGCAGCCTGAACGATGTCAGTATTCATTCCCATCACAGCAAATGTGTTGAGGGCAATGCTATGAAAATATACATATAATAAAATAAGAGCTCCAAATGCATTTTATTTATATATGATTTGCACCTCTTACCTTGGCTTGATCTCAGTTTCAATGTTGGTCTTCTGCTTCAGAAGGTCAGAAACATGGAAGTTCTGTGGAAGGTTGGCCTGGAATCTGGCTGCAATACCAAGTAATAATTTATATATCTATATATAGACAGATATATAGATAGATAGGTAGATAAAACTACAGTAATGTAGTTTCATATTCCCCCTTAACTTACCCTGGAGATTTGCTGCAGTGACAGCAACAGTGTAGAGGGCGAGCTCCATGGGCAGGCCTGCGGCAGTGGGCATGATGCGTCTGATCTCAGACGGCATCATTGCCTTGACCAAGCGTGTGGAGACACCATTTTGGAACAAGTGATGGAGGATGTTTATGCCATGCTCCTTGATGTCAATCTCAGAGCGAATCTGCAAAGACAAATGACATGATCAGGACTCACTGTGTATATTAACAAAACAGAGCAATAATAAAATTATTGTTTTAAGGTACCCTCATTGCCTCCTCAATGACTTGCTTGTCAATGTCAACAAAAGCAATTTCCTGTCCCAGAACCTTGATATACGCAGAGCCTAGCATTTGGCTGATTGGCAAAGACTTCCAGTTGTTGAGCTGTTGACAAAAAGAAGCATTATTTTACCATTTGCTGTTTCTGTTAATGGTTAGTTTAAGCTAACTTCTTACAGCTTTAATGATGCGCTGCATCTTGGTGGTTCTGTCAGAGACATCAGAGCTCTCCTTTTTCAGGAAGTACTCCTGGAATCCCTCACTTCTGACTCCAATCTATGAAGAGGTTTACTTAGTATCCGAACATGCAAATATATATTTATATTTTTTTCAATTTACCTCAAAAACATCGGCAGCAGCTCCAGCGACATAGGCACTTGTCTTAGCTATAACTGTTTTGGGGAGGATGGTAGCAGCATCATTGATGTAATAAATACTTGCAGCAGCTCCAAGCATCAGAGGATCTGACACAAAGTTTAGTTAAAAGAAATTAGCTCAACCAGTATCTTCAAAATTATTTTAAAAACAGTGAGGTCTTACGGCTGTAGTAGTCTGCTTTGAAAGCCTTGCTCAGCTTCATGCTTGGTCTCCTTTGGCCCAAGAGTCTGAGAGCAACATGTGCCTCAGATGCCCTGTTAGAGAAACATTTCTGTGAGAACTTTGACCTGTATGTATGTGATAATACTTGCTGCTGGGTTGGGGAATATGGCTCTTACACTGAGGGGTCAGCTGTGCTTCTGGACAGAGACTGAATGAGAGAGTAAGTAAAGCTGATCACTGGCAGGCTGTTGTCAGACTTGACAATGTTGACAACATTAGTCACGGCGGCCATTGAAGGCTTGGTCTCAAAGAGCACCATGACGGCAAGCATACGCTGCTCAGGCTGCAGAGTTCTGTCCATAAACAGCTGCAGAGCCAGGTTCTGAACCTTATTGACAAAAGACCATAGTTAAAAAGACTTTTCTTCAAAGACAGTGAATGTCTCATAGTGAAGAGTCACCTCTTTGGGCTTCTGTTTGGCAATGCCTCTCAGGGCCAGGATGGCTTCAATGTGAACTGCCTGGGACAGTTTCTCACCAGCGGTGCCATGGATTGGCAGGAGCTTTGTAATAGCTTTGTAGCTCCAAGGATGACCAGCATTAGCCATAACTTTAGCCAACAGAACAAGCTCCTGTGTGTTTTTCTCAGCAAAGGCCTTTTCAAAATACATTTGGATGCGCTATGGAAAGAATTTGTAATGAATACATTATTTTTGTTACATAATATTATCTAATAAAATGCCTTAGTAAAATGCTGTAAATCTACCTGAATGTCACGATCATTCCACTCATCCTTCTGAACACTCTGTCTGTGGATGATGCTACCATAGCCGAGGAGCAGAGCTTTACGCACAACTTGTTCAAAGAGTCCTTGTTGCTGTGAGAGCTGCTCAATGTAGCTCTGTAGGACATAAGAGTCATATAAGAGTTTATTTCCCTGATTAATGAGACATGACAAAGACCACACTGTGGGCTCACTTACCCAAACCTTCTGGATGATCTCATCGGTGGGCTCCAGCATGTGCAGAGTTCCAATCAAAACTTGAGTGGCTTCAGGAACAGACAGATCTCTCTTCAGGACCTCAGCCATGACAATCTCCAAAGCAGCTTTTGTTCCAATGTTGGGGATGGCGTCCATCAACCACCGCCTATTATTAATTTCATTATTAACATTTTATATTCACAAATCCTCTTAAATTATTGTCATTGAATAACCCACCTCTCAAGAGCTCTGTTTCTGTAGGTAGTCAGCAGGTTGCGCAGTTCGATCACATCAGAAGCACGCAGCAGCTGGATCAGCTCCAAAAACTTGAGAGGAGCATCCTCATGTACTTTGTCTCTGTTATTGACAACCAGGTGGTTCAGGACATCAGCAACCTGTAAACACAAGAAAAATTAAAGGCCCATTGTGTTACAAATAGGCTGTTTTTATTATTAGACAAAACTATACCTGTTCCTTCACATCTGTCATCTTAAGGATCCTGAGGGGACTCTGCAGAAGCTCAGTGGAGAACTGATATTTCAGGGAACCACGTGGACGGTACACAGCATTGATGGGAACAATAGGAGCCTTGATGGTGGCAATGAAATCCAGGGTTTGGCTTGAAAAGGACAAACAGTATTATAGTTAATGTATCTGTCAGCCCCTGAGATGGCTAAACATGTGCTCAGTATAGTCATACATAGTCTGCATAGAAGCAGCGCCATTCTGCTCATTGAAAGGTGTGAACTGAATGATTTCCTTTCCGGAGGCCTTCTCAATGATGATGCCGCCTGGAGCTGCCTTCAGCTTGTAGAAGTAGCCTGTAGTTCCCCTCAGGTTCTTAGAAATCTGAAAACAGTTGTTCTCAGTAAATGCATCAGTGTATAGATATCTAAAATGGTGTGGACCTACCTCCTGGCACTTATGGCATGTCTTTGTGTATGCCAACCCAATGTCCCTGATGACCTTCTCCTGGCAGTGGTTCAAGTTCCTGCTCTTGGTCAAAAGGATGCGCTCAGCCTTATCGTTCTCTGTGATGGCATACTGGGTCTTGCACACACCCTGGGCTCCCTCCTGTAAACGATAAGCATTTTAAAAGGTTGGTATGGACGGGAAGTATGTGTTTTGATAAATTAATGACTTTGTTAGTATGACTTGAGCTGAGTAACATTTGAGTACAGATTACAGATTATTTTCTTCCATTGTTACTTTTGTCTGACCTCCTGCAGTTCATAAACATTCTGTGACTTCTTGATGTTCAGCTGGAAGAAGTTGAGGATGCCTCTGTAGATGTTGAGCAGCAGTGTGGGGACACTCTCTGGGGCCAGGATCTCTCTCACAATCCCATTGTCGTATTTGAACTTGATGGGGGTTTTGAGATGAGCTTCCAGGTCGGCACGGAGGTGAGTTTGGATGTAGGAATCCTTTGGCCAAACACCACTGTACTCGTAGATCCGAGGATTCTCAAGCTACAATGCAAAAAAACAGAACAAATTGAAAGTCTGAAGTTGAAGTTAAAATTGAAGAAACTGTTACTTTCCTACCCTTATCATCTGCTTTCTATACCTGTTTTTAGCTAATAAGCCTTCTGTCTTTGCCCATAAACTACTGTTTCATTCTTTCTCTATATCATCCAGTGGTTTCACCCATGTGCTGCGTCCCACCTCGACTGCTCTAGAGACCCCCTGATGGTTATCGCTCCTCATTTGTTTCCTGGTTTACCTGAAGCATGAGGACGTTTTCTTGGGCAACACTGATCTTGACATTGCTGGTGAAGTTGAGTCCGGCTTTGGCTAGGTGCTGTTCAGACAGACCTCCCAGGATCTGAGCATCATACTTGTACACATAGGTTTGTCCGGGAGCAAAACTAGGAGCTGAGAAGACATTTACATAAGTTTTATAGAAGTGTTCTGCTATAATTTCACTTTGTTGTTAATGAATATGACTTACCCAAGTTTTCGTGCTGGCCAGCTAGAATGGAAAGAAAATAATATATTATTCTTATGAACATTTAGGCTACCAATTTAGAGTTGTAAATGTTCAATGAGAATTTAAAGTTTGTCTCCAATTATAGAATCAAAAATAGCATGAATAGAAGCTAAAAAGTACAATAAAACAGCGTATAAGAATAAAAGCTACTGAATGAAAAGCAAAAGATGCCATTGCGACTTACCCACAAGGGCTAGAGCCAAGGCTAGTACAACGACTCTCATGGCTGAGTGGGTTGTGAAGATCTGCAGCCTCCTGCTCTCCTTTTAAAGGGAAAATGTGCTGACAAGACTTATCAAACATGTCATAATGACCACAAATGTGTTAACTATAACACATGCACTGGATCGATACCTTTGATCAGATAATTGGATAGATAAACTGTTGGCATATGAATAAAGGCAGGATAGGGTCACCTGACATGGTTGTCTGATTTTGTGTGCAAACATGTATTATACAAGAAACTACTGTGTCATCTTTCTTCCATTAAAACCCTAATTTTCTTATAGGGACTAGTTGCTTCTGTTTAAGGATTAAGACATGAGGACTGTACATAAATGTTTCTCAAACTGTGGTACATGTGAAATGTGTCAATTTATTTATTCTTTTTATGGTTTTGATTGAATTTGAAAAAAAAACCAACAAAAAAAAAAAACATGCTTACACCGAGGGCTCATGTTTGTTTGACCAGACTGCATCTCCTCAGAAATATTATTTAAAATATTATCTGTCCAAATCTTGGTTGTAAAGATTCATTCATGCAGTTGGAGAAGCCATTAAATGTCACACATATATGTCTTCTTGTTGAGACTGGTCCAGACCTTGTTGCATTGCTGGGTTTCAGATGACATCACAGCATTCTATAGAAGCCAGCTAAAATTAATATAGTTAAAAATACCAGATTATGTTGTAATTAATTGATTTAATAATTGAAAATACCAGGTTCAACATTTGTGAATTTACATTTTGGATATTTCATGGCAAAGTACAGTGTAATTATACATTGTGAATATCTGGCCCTTGCCCCACATCTGGGAGTATGTTTTACAGGTGTGTTGTCCTTTACTGACTTGGTACATGGAAAGTATAGTTTCATGAGTATTTCTCAGTGCATGTGCTTAATTATATTTTACTCTTATTTTTAATTATTCTTAAATAAGAGATGCAACTGTTCTGACCAGTGAGTGTAATAAAAGATTTGTATTGTCTATGGTGCATTTGTGTTTGTAACATTTGCAAATGTAAAAGTTCTCCAAATATTTCTACATTTGGGAGACATTCACCAGTGATGGGAAAAATTGTAAATGTATTGAGTTCAAATGTATTTTGTAACATTTTCTGGTACATGGTCCAATCAGAGTACTGTATTCTGAATACTTTTACATCAAGTTGCATTTAAACTACAGTGTAAAAAACATGACCTTTAATTATACATTTATTTTGTTTTGTTTTGCATTAACTTAACTTACCTTAACTCTAATTAGAGAAAGAAAAATTACACATATTTAGTTACTTCCCAGTACTGCATATTGTACAAGTCACTGTATTGTGGTGATGAAATCTCAGAGTTTGTGGCACTTTGACTGCAGATGTTTGCTCATTTTGTTTGGTCTGGTCACCACAACCAGTTTGTCATGACAACACAACAGTTTGCACTTCACACGGTTAAAGATGACATTTTGGCATTGGCATCAAAGCTTGTTAGTGTCCAGTTTGAGACTTCAAGTATGGTCGGAAGCCAAAAAAGACAACCTTCCCCTTTAGTAAATTGCATTATACAAAAATTGTTGATACAAATGATGTTTATCATAAATCAACAAAGCTGAATAAACCCTGTTAGGCACCCTGTTTTAGGACATTATAGTCTAAATTATAGTATAATTTACAGTATAATGTATATTGCGTCCAGTCATTATGTTATTTATTAAAGAGTTGATTAGCAAAAACAGATACGTTTAATTTTGAGAGATTGTAATATAGCAGTCTTCAATAACTAAAATCTATTTAACCGCAATAAAACTATCACAGCATTTCTCCTAGATCAAATTCACAGCCTTAGTTTTACTGAAACAAGCTGCAGAATATGGCAAAAAATAAATAAATAAATAAATAACTAAATAAATAAATAAATAAATAAAAATAACTTACTAACAACTGCCAACTTTATTTTTAATCAAAGGTAAGCATATTCATAATTTTTCAGGATGTGCCTACGGTGGCTACATTCAGACTTAACTTACAGCAGCATTTTTCTTTTTTTTTTTTTTTTTGAGAAGTTGCCTCTTTATTTCTGAAAAGAGTTCCTCTGTTGCAGTGTAATTTCATTTCATATTTTATAAATATGAATAAATCAAATAATGATTAATCAGGATAGCAAAAGACAGCCAATTACAGCAGCACAAATTAAGTGGTATTTGTATTTTTTTAAGTACATTTTACACTGGATACTTTTTACTTTTACTTTTGAGAGCTGTACGTTCTACTCCAGTACATTTTAGATCCGGACTGAAAAGTAAAAAGAGACGTATTTTTTACCACATTTAATTCGACTTAACATCCCAATTTTGAGCAAACCAAATACACAAAAACATGGGGCGAGGCGTTATTCCAGAGCTTGATGTAGGAGTGGACTGACCTCTGTCCTTAGATGTTCCTAAAAGTGGGCACCACAAGCTTCTCCTCTGAGCATGAGCTAGTGTTCAGGTGTGTGATTCACTAATGGAAGTAGAGCGGTCTGTGGAGGGACACTGTTATTATTATTTTTAATCTGAAAGTAAAATCTGATGGATGCGCTCATTATCAGCTCATTACATCTCGGCAGTGCAGTGGTAGACCTAGTCAGAAAGTCTACAATAAAGTTTAAATGGTCTGCACGGTCAGTGAACATGTTATAGATTAGATTATAGATCATAAACACATCATGCCTTTATGCTAAATAATAAACCAAATCTATATATAGATATATATGCAGCCAGTGCAGTCTAAAGGCAATTGCAGATTTTATATTTTTTCATGCTACAACCTTGAAAGAGGGCACACGCACTAGGCTATAATGAGAGAAGGTGCAACTAGTTATGTGGTTGAAAGACTTTTTTAATTATCAAAAAAAACACATTTGTTATGAAAGCATAAGTTAATATAAAAAGGTGACAGGACAAATGCGCTTTTTACTTAAATAAAATAATGTCCATGTAAATATTGACAGGAATTTAAATAATCTTCAATAAAAATAAAACCAAAGTTGGACCATGTAAAATGCTCTTCTTTGATATAATAATAATAATAATAATAATAATAATAATAATAATAATAATAATAATAATATAATTGTTATAATAATAATAATAATAATAATAATAATAATAATAATAATAATAATAATAATAATAATAATTATTATTATTATTATTATTATTATTATTATTATTATTATTATTAGTGATTTTATTTATTTATTTTTTTTACAGTACAGTATGTAACTTTCTGGAGGTAGCACGTCACCTGCAAAATTCAAACTTTAGAAAATTACAGCCAAAGGAATAAACTTTCATGGAAACAAACAGGACCAAATAAGAGATGTTTTCTTCATATTTCAATGCAATCGAGACAAAAAAAAAAAAAAAAAAAAGTTAAAAAGTTACTTCATCAAACATACAGGGACACTAACATTGAATACATTTCCTAAATAATGTAAAGAAATGTACATTGTGTGAAGTGGCAGTTGCAACTAATATTTCTGTTCATTTTAACAGCCTATAAAATGTGTAAACGCAAAATAAAGGACTTGAGAAAATGATTGTAAAACTGACCAACCTCTGTACCTTATCTGAGTGTGTCTCTGTGAGCAGATCTCTCCTTTTAATCTCTACTCATTTCTATTGATGTTTATGGACTTTCCTTTATTAAAACAGTTTCTTATAGGGACTAGTTGCTCCTGTTTAAGGATTTTTTGTTTTGTCTGGAGCAAAGACGCGACTGACTGTACACAAATGTTTCTCAAACTGTGATACACGTGAAATGTGTCAATTTATTTATTCTTTTTATGGTTTTGATTGAATTTGAAAAATTAAAAAAAATCATGCTTTCACCAAGGGCTCATGTTTGTTTGTAAAGTACAATGTAATTAATAATAATACTTAATAATAATAATAATAATTAATCTGGCCTTTGCCCCACATCTGGGAGTATGGCATTCTGAAAACCACCAATAGGTTTTACAGGTGTGTGTCCTTTACTGACTTGGTAAAATTATTCCTAAATAAAGATGCAACTGTTCTGACCAGTGATGGTAATAAAAGACTTGGATTGTCTATGGTACATTTGTGTTTGTAACATTTGCAAATGTAAAAGTTCTCCAAATATTTCTACATTTAGAAGACATTCACCAGTGAACTGTGAAAATGTACTGAGTTACAGAATACTGAATTTATAACATATTCTGATACATGGTCTAATCAAAGTATAATCAAAGAACACTCTGATAGCAGCTGTTTAATTTTCAATTATTTATCAGTTTTAACCATTTTTTCTGGATTATTATGGTTCTGGGTTATTCATAATCATCTGATTTATTACATTTTCCTTTTATGGCTGCCATTTGTAGGAGCATTCAGAAGCTAAAATATTGATTCAGTCCTGATTTTTCATCCTTTGAAACCATAAGCTACTGTGTGTATATGCACTTCATGTGAAACTTATGAATATGACATTTGAATTGAAAGAGGAGCATTAAAGTGTTTTGCATTATATAAAGTATATTCCTCTTCCTATAAAAACATTGTAGTAGTACGACGAGTTGAGCTTTACTAAGAACTTTAATGTACGGTTTTATTTGCAAGATGAATAAGTCAGAAAATGAAATAATAATGTCACTCACAAATATGAGATTCAGTGTAATCAGTCCAGTCCAACATGTGGAGTCACTGGTATGACTATTTAAAACATAATTGTTTATTGTTTGTATTGTCACTGTCCTTGTCTGTTTTAAAAAATTAGTCCTTAATAAAGATGAAGTGAAATTGTACACACACCAGGTCTGACTTGCTTCAGGAGTTTATTATTTAAATTTACAAGTGATTGATCAAACATTACTTCAAACAGACAAGATAGTGAGATCAAGCGCACTGAGGCGTGCACTGGCACTCCTCGTGGGCGACCGTGTCCAGCTCCACATCCTTACTCTTGTTGAAGATACTGTCTGTAGAGGACAGGTTTGAATCTGCACCAAAGAATAAACATGGCAGTTATGTTTTGTTTCTGTAGCAAAAAACATAAAATTTGATGCTGTGACTCACCATAAGGTATGCAGTGGTAGCCAACTCTGATGGTTTTGGTCTTCAGTGGGTTACAGCCGGGAATACAGCGCAGAACTGGTTCAACTGAGTAGCACTTTGAAGGTACGCCATAATGACTGAACTTCCCTTCCAGCTTCACAGATACTTGCTGAAGCTTGCAGCCTGAAAAATCAAAAGGAATTACATTTTCAGTCATTATTTGGCATCCACACATTCACTCTCAATTCATATTTTGAAGTAGGGATGTATTAAATATTTATATCCAGATACTAATTAATTTGAAAAGTAATATTAAAGATAGATATTCATTTGTGCAAGTATCAATTCTGAAAAAATAGGACAAAATTTGACATTTTCTGGAAGTTTTAGTATGGTTTTGATCTACTGTACTTCTGAAATAGACCCAGTATAAAACCACACATAAAAGAAACTATTAATTTGTGTTGTTCTATTGTCTAAAAAGTGTGTTTTATTCATTATTGTGGTATCAAAATCAGTTCTGTATATCAAGCCTTTTCAAAAGTATAAAAATCTAGTTTGAGATTTTAGTATTTAGATTTTAAACAAAACTATTTTAAGTCTCCAATTGAAATTTAAGCTCTAGTGTCTACAACTTCAATAGTACCAACCTTCCTCATTGCGGCAGGTATTACCAGACAGAGTCCAGCTATGGGCGTGGCTAACAGCATCAGAGACAACGCGGTTACTAGGTGTGCGATACTCCTGTCTGAACTCCCCATCAGCGCGGCCGCACAAGCCACAGGTCTTTCCCTTCATGAGGTCGGTAATTACAACCTGTGATGAAAGGACATTGTTAAAGGAGCAGTATGTAACTTTATTGGTGGGGGTCAACAACTGTTCATCATCACGGAGATGTCATTGCTTTGCCTGGATTGTTCCACAGTACAGGATTAAAATGTATTGAGCTTTCAGGTATTCAATTACAGGTTTACTGAAAAAAAAAAATACATCTTGAAAAAATATACTGTTATGATGATAGATTGCCACGTTGCCAAACTGTGGAACATTTCAGGCAAATCATATAGCGGACACAAAATTACATGGAGCACCTTTAAGTCTGCAGTAGTAATATCAGTCCCCAGCCTTACCTTTTGGATTTGTCTATCAAAGTAGAGTTCCTTAAGACCAAGCTCATGAGCACTGAGAACCACACCATTGCCTCTCCCTTGAATTCTCACTCCTAAAATAAAAACATAAGATTAGTCATTTCGGAGCTTTATAGCACAACAAAAGAGGAGGTTTGGGGCATACCAGGGGCCAACTCTGCCTTCTCCTCTGTGACTTGCTGTTCTCTTCCATTCACTGCAACCACAACACGGCCGTTCTTCTCTGCAATGTCCACAGTCCTGTTCAGAACAATTGAAAAAAGTGAAAATTATGTTGCTGACTGAAAAACTGGGATACAACCTCTTTGCACTAATAGGACAAGTGGACAACAACAATCAAGGACATATTTCTAAAATAACACAAACTTCATGAGGTACTATACATACAGAACTAGAATATCATAGTCACCCTAGTGACTAATAATATTTAATACAGATGGATAGCTGCTAAAATGAATACTGTTAAATGCTGATTTTGTAGTAATGCAACAAGTTCTACAGTCAAAATGAATAACAGAACAATAGTAGAAATTCTCAGGTCTGGTCATTTGTGAATTTACTTTTTAGGTACAATGTAACTGAGGAAAAGCCACTGACACAGTCCAATAAAAACAAAAATATTATGACCAATGTTAAGAAGGGTCAGAGTTGTACTTACAAGTGGGAGATGTGCACACGGAGTTCACGCTGTGCCTGTGAGCCCTCTCTCCTCACCAGAACAATGAACCGGAGTTTCTCAGTGCAGTCCTGGGCCAGAACCTGGTAGCAGGATTCAGGCATGGAGCTTTCACACTTTGCCTTGTTAAAACTGGTCAGGACATTTTGCTCCATTGTACAGGTCACTACAAGACAGAAAACAGATAATATTCTTATATCAAGTTTAGACTAAAAGCAAACACCTTTCTTATTTTTCTTACTGTCGTTGCCACTGGAAAACAGGTAGACGATCTTCGAAGCCCAGTTGTCGTAGGACTGCAGTTGAGAAGATGTTTCTTTCAAAGGCAGGCAAAAGGGAAGACCCACACCCAGGCTGTGGATGAATCTCTGTAGTGACATTTATAACAACAGATGTGCATTAGAATAGACAACTACAAGTACTAATCACATCACAGAGCGTAATATAAGAGAAATATAATATAATTATATATAATTATTATATTATTGTACCGTTGGGGTCCTCAGCAGAATATCAAGTTTTGTCTCAGAAGCAAGCACCACTGTGAGTTTCATCTCCTTAACCACCTCTCTGGTCTTTGCAATGCTGGCCCCATATTGTTGAAGGGAGTATGCAAGATGAGACATCCTGAACACAAGCACCACATTTTAGTAAGGCACACATTTTCTCAGATTTGTAAAGTGAGTAAACAGAAATTAAATATTCTCTTACTTGGAGATGTAGTGTTTAAATGCCCTTGGAATTTTTTCCCAACTCAGTTTCAGCCGAAGAGCCATCTTTTTATTCACTCGGCCGGTCTCAGCAATGACGTCGGTGGAGTACTGCTTGCAATCCTGACCCCATGCAACTCTGGCCTAACGATAAAATAATAAAAAAACATGTTATGATAGTTTTTCAAATGGGAAACAGTTTAAGAAAAGACAAGAGGTACCATCAGTTTGTGGTTGCTCAGAGCGACACCGTCAGCACAGATTACAGAGCGCTCGGCATCAGCCAGTTTGGCAAAGATGAACTGAATTCTCCTGTTGTCTTTGTCGACGTAAGCGGCAACCTGGTATCCCTGAGTCTTGTGGTCGGCTCTCTTAGCACGGATGGCAATAGCCAGACTAGGTGCCACTGTATTTGACAGGAATCTGGCCTAAAACAAGCAATGCACAACATTTTTATTTTTACTAATCATTATGTATATTAATTTCTTCTTGTGTTCATTGATTTGAAATGCAATGAAAAAGAAGTATCTACATTAATTAAAGAATGTACCTTGTTGTAGATATCCTCAAAACTCTGTGCACTACTCTTGCTCTGCTGAGACTCAGGAGTAATGGCGCGAGGATGCTGTAAATGAACACAAAAACAGTTTATAACACAACTTTCAAGTTAAAGAACTGATGCAACAAAAGATTTGCTCTCAAATAAAATCACCTGGTGTATGTGATCCCTCTTAAACCTGACCTCGTACATCTCTTGCTGCAAAACATGAAAGTTTTAATTAAACTTATAGTTTGCATATATAGATTCAAATTACTTGAATTCAGAACTGAATTTTAGCAGTAGTAATTAACTTGTTTAAAAATGTTTCTAACTTGAATTCATTGCTTCTTATTTCTTCTTTATTTTACTTGGAAAGGCTATTATTATTATTATTATTATTATTATTATTATTATTATTATTATTATTATTATTATTATTAGATTTGTTTGATTATTATTTTATCTTTTTTCATTTTGTATTTGTATATTGTGTAATATCCTGAAACCACTGAAATATTTTACATCACAAGCAATTCAATCTCATCAAAACTACTCAAATCCAGATGTGAATTCAAGTCCTATTTACTGATTCTAGACATTAACTTTTTCCACTTTAAGGCTACTGGCTATTTATCATGAGTACTTACATGCACACGCAAGTGTCTGGAGGATCTTGAGCTGGATGAAGATCTGCTGCTGGAGCTGCTGCTGCTGCTGCTCTTGTGGCCGAGAGTCACCTGGGGTCTGGACTTGCGGCTGGCCTGACTGCTACTGCTGCTGATACTGCTGCTGGACTTTGAGGAGGAGCTGACACTGGAGCTGAGACTTGAGCGTGAGCGACTGGAGGAGCTGGAGGAGCTAGTGGTATTCTTTGGTCCAGGAGCCAGGATCTTTCTCAGCTTTATCAGGACACTCTTGTCCTCCAGGATCTCCTCCGCCTGTGTGAAGGTGACCTGTTGGATGATGTCTGCGGCTTTGTCTCCTAATTGAATCTCAATCTCGATCTTCTCCACTGGACTTTCACCAGCTACAGCCAAACACAAAACAAATGCAATCTATTAAAAATGACCATGCTATGCAATGCTATGCCAGTGTGGAAAACCCCCCTCACACCATCAAAATGTGGAAGGAGAAGATAATAGGGCATGGTTCACCATATATGTCATAGATTTGGTGTATATAGATGTCTCTAAAGAAGTTGAACAACTTCTTTGTATTTTGTCAGCTTGCTTTTGCCCTCACTGTTTTTTTTTTTTGTTTTTTTTTGTCTTAGACTTAGACTAATTTAATCTAACATATCAGTATTTTAGTTGTATAGACATGTTTGTTTTTCCAATATGGAGGAAAGGGTTGGACTTCATGTGACCTACCCAAGTCATCCAAGCTGTGTTTGTTTGTCTCTTATCTAAGCAAACCTACATTCAATGTAATAAATACTGGACTGATTACATGTGTTACGGCAGATTTTGAAAATATGAAAAGAGCCTGACACTCTTACACTGAAAAAGTGGAGAGAGGATGAAGAATGCTGTGTGAGAAGATGCTAGTACGAGTAACTGTACAGGATGAAGAAGTGACTGGCATTTTTTGTTTTTCTGTCTAAACTGTCTAAATACTTAAATCATAAAACAATGATCACATTAAATAATTAATAATGTTAAAGAAATATACTGCAAGGCTCAAGGTCACTAACTACAGTAACTGTATACATTATACATACCTCGGGCAACTTCAACAAAAATGTGGTGTTTTCCAATCGTAGCGTACAAAGGAGAGTTATTGATGGACTGAGCGTTATAAGACTGAATCACGGTGCATGCTTTGAATCCAAGGGTCTCAAATAAACCACATATCTTCTTCTCACAGGCTTTTGAAATCCTGATTTTGTTGGTCATTTTGCGTGACATGACAGAGGAGAGCAGCTCTGATGACTGAAAAAAAAAAAAAAAAATGGCATTCAGACATTTTGGAATAGTGTTGAGTTGTCTTGTGAAGACATTTAATACCTACCAAGCCCCCGGAGACAAAGTCTTTTGAGGAACTTCTTGAGGAGCTTTTTGAAGAGCCCTTGTTTGCTTGCTCAGCTGGGATCACAGGAATGGTTTTGGCAGCTGGGAGATCTTCCACGTTTCTGACAACAGCCACAGTATCAACACTGTAGAAGAAAAGGAAGGAAACATTAAACTTAGTCACAAAAACAAATAAATTATTAATATCGTGAGAGGTCAGAGGTAAAGCTCCATACTGCACAGAGGCGACTTTGTCAATGCTCTCGGATGGCAGCAGATCCAGCTTGAAGTTGCCTTTGTTGATGTCAAGTCTTGCCTCAAATTTAGCAGGAACAACTGCCTGGATCTTTGCCCTGGACATCAGAGCAGCCTGGACAATGTGTGTGTTGACTCCCATCACAGCATAGGTGTGCATGGCGACACTGTGACAGAGAATAAACACTGATTTATATATTTTATTTTATAATTCAAAAAGAAGAAAAGAGGTGTATTGGAGTACCTTGGATTGACTGAAGCCCTAAGGTTGATGTCAGACTCAAGAAGCTGCATTGGACGGAAGTCCTCTGGCAGAGGGGGTGTTACAGTTGCTTGAACTATAAAAAATATAATAATTTTTATACGCAGTCTACACTGAAATAAAAGAGTCTGTGAGTGAAATCGTACGGTTGACAGAGGCCCCAGCCACAGCTGCAGTGTAGAAACTCAGCTCCATGGGCAGACCAATAGTTGTGGGCAGGATGCGCCTGGCCTCAGACAGAAGCATGGGGTGGATATGACGCATGTGAACCCCAGACAGCAGCTGACGCAAGAAGGGCTTTCCTTTGTCGAGAATTACTGGGCTTCTGACCACCTACAAACCACATGTTAATGTGAAACAAAATCCAGCTAATATGTGAAATATATTTGTTTAAAGACACATTTACATCAATAATGTAATCCATAAGATCCTTGTCGATGTTGGCAAAGGCAACTTCCTGGTCAAAGAATTTGATGTAAGCTGAGGCCAAAGGCTTGGGGGTTGCTTCAGCCCTCCAGTCATTAAGCTGTGAGGAAAATATATGTTTAAATAATGCTTTTGTGAGGCTTAAATAATAAAAAAATAACAAAGGAATCATACTGCTTTGAGAATGTTCTTCATCTTAGCAATTCTGTCTTTAGTATCTGGATACTCATTAAACTTCAGAAGCACCTCCTGCAGTCCTTCAGCCCGTACGCCAAACTGAAAGATGAAATAAGATATTTATAGTTTATGTGTGACAAGTATTGAGTTTACATGACTTGTGTTTTACAAATGTTTTTGTACCTCTAAAACATCAGTATAAGCCCCAGCAGCATAGGCACGCGCTTTGGCCACCATGGCTCTGGGGAAGATGCTGGCTGCATTGTTAATAATGAAGGCACTCCCAGCCACTCCCATCATCCACTTGTCTAACAGGCACAAATACAATGACTTTTCATTTGATTTGTCAGGCTGTAATGAGAGAAGTCCACGTGTACTTACTGTGGTAGGCATTCATATACACAGCTCTGCTGTAGCGGATATTCAGTGAGCCCAGTTTAGGATTTATAATCCTCACAGCCACATTACAGGCAGCAGCACTGAAAGACAAGAGTATATTTTATAGCTTTCACCTATTTAACAAAAGCTCCCAGAATAGTGTTGCTTCTCTTACACAGAAAGCATGTCAGGGGCTGTGCTTTTGGCCAGGGCCTTCATGTAGGTGTACACAAAGCTGGCAACCTGCATACTGGGTTCTTTCAGCACAGAGGCCGCGATCACATTCACCAGAGCCATGGAGGGATTGGTCTCAAACAGCACAGCAGCAGCAATCATACGCAGCTCAGGGTCAAGCTTAGTGTTTCTGAACAGACTCAGGACCACTGGTTGGACCTTAATGATGACAAAATACAAGTACATATAAAAAAAAAAATAATTAAAAAAATAACTGAATCTTATTCAGTCTTAAGTATGTACCATCCTAGGCTCTTTCTTTGCCATGTTCTTCAGTGCAGCGACAGCCTGAATCTTCAAATGCAGAGGCAGATTTTCAGCAGCCATACCAAAACCAGGCAGGAACTTCTGAATAGTCTTCAAACTTCCAACATGTCCAGCATTACCAATAGCTTTAAAAGCAATGATGAGCCTCTCTGGGTTAGCTGCATTTTCAACTGCATAGTTATGGAGGGGCTATAAGAAAAAATAAAATATGAGCATCCAACACTATTTAGTATTTTACTATGCTGTATTTTTACATATCACAAACTACTCACCTTGACCAGATCAACAGTGCAATCCCTTTCTTCCATGCAGTGTTTAGCAATCAGGGTGCCATAGCCAAGCATAACAATGTCCCGGTAAATGAAGAATTTGAAATCTTTTGCTCCCATTGCCTTCTCCTTCTCAAAAATGGGATTCAGAAACGCCTTAGCTTCATGTACGGCAGCTTGGTCAGCTGTTACCATGTGGAAGGTAGACACTAAAGCATTAGTTGCTTCCACAAATGATTCCTGCGCAGTCCATGGTAAGTTATTCCTGATGAACTTCAGAGAAACATGACTTCCCAGAACAGGGATAGCACTCAAGATCCAGCGTCTAAAATCAGACATAAACTTGTAAATAATACAATTTAATGATTGTATCAAAGATGTAAATGGGGTATTTTTACCTGTGAATAGGTTTTTCTTTATGGTTTCTCCACAGAGTTTCAATTGCACCATAGTCAAGCATGCGCATGAGTTGGATGAGTTCAATAAACTTCAGTGGGGCATCTTCATGAACCTTTTCAACATTGTAGCTCTTCAGGTGCTCCAGTAATTCAACAATCTACAATGAATAGAGCCAAGTCAGCTATATTTAAAAAAAAAAAAAAAAAAATATATATATATATATATATATATATATATATATATATATATATATATATATATATATATATATATATATATATATATATATATATATATATATATAATACAGTATAATGGAGTCAGTTTAACCTGAGCATCCACATTTTCGATTCTCAGCAACTGCACTGGATTCTGGAGGAGTTCAGTACCAAACTCGTACTGCAAGGACCCGCGCTGGCGATACTCAGCAGTGATAGGCTCAACTGGTACAGTTGTGACATCCAGCAGTCTCAGCTTTTGTCTTAAAGCAAAATTGGTATTTAATACATGTGTAATTTATATTTAAATTGTACAATTATTTTTGTACATACTTAGCTTCTATCTGGGCAGCGCCTTGGAGGACGTCAAATGGGGAGAACTCAATGATCTCTTTAGTTTTCACTTCCTCGATCTGAGTACCACCAGCAGCTGCAGTCTTCAGGATGTAGTTTGTCACTGTTACACCATTCAAGGCCTTGGATCTCTGCAAGGACAAAACAAACTTTAGTTTACAGCACATCAGAATTCATATGAAAACAACCATACTTACAGCATGACATTCATGGTATTTCTTCATGTAAGCCAAACCAATGTCTTTGACAATCTTGTCCTGGCATTTGGTCAGATCCTTTTCTTTTGTGATGAAGTAGCGATCAGCACTCTTGTCCTCAGTGATGACATAGTTGGTCAGACATACACCATGTGGCCCAGCCTGAAAAAAGACATGTGTAACACTTACTAAAAATAATTCATTTAGGATGTACATATGACTTCATATGGTCTTAAAACTCTGGCTGTACCTCCTGCAGGTCGTAGATGTCCTGAGTTTTCTTGATGTTCAGCTGGAAGATGTTGATGATGCCTTTGTAGATGTTCAGGATGGTGGTGGACACGCCATTTGGTGCGTACACTTTTCCAACAATGCCGTTGGCATATTCAAACCTGACAGGGGTCTGAAGCTGAGCAGCCAGGACTTGGTTTAACTTAGCAGACTCAGTGTATGCATCATTTGGCCAAACACCATTGTACTCAAAGATCTTCGGGTCTGCGAGCTACAAAGTAGTTTGTTAGTAATGGTACCTTTTACAGAATAATTCCAGATATGCTGTTCATTAATAAAACAGCTATACCTTCAACAAGAAGTTATCCTGAGCTTGTGCATGGATCAAAACGTTGCTTTGGATTTTCAGACCTGCTCTTGCAAGACCTTCCTCTGGAAGACCTCCCAGAATCTCTGCTTCATAATTGTACACATAGGTCTTTCCAACGGCAAACTCAGGAACTGCAATGAAAGATTAAAAAATATTATAATATTTTAATAAAAACTAATAAACCTAGGTAAGGTAGGCCTGACTACAGATGTGACTTGACTTACCCAGACTGACTTGGTTAGCCACTGCAAAAAAGAGGAATAAAAGGCATTGTTTATTCCATTCATTGTTCACATGCCCACAGAAAATACACATAAAATGGTAAAATCCTACCTGCAAGGGCCACAGTGAGTGCAAGCACAAACGCCCTCATGGCTGGTGAATGTGAAAAGCCTGAGGCTGGGATTTCCTTTTAAAGCCCATTTGACCACTGACTTTGACCACAGAAATGCATCAGTAAATCAACACACATTTTAATGTCACAGGTGTTATCCTGCCCTGACCATGTACATAAGACAAACACAGAAATCTATTGGAAATGTCATTGACAAAAAGTTGCCATAACCTGACCATTGGACCTGACAGAGGGATGCCTTTTTTTTCATAATGTTAAAAACCCCAATATGGAGGGCAAAATTAAATTTAACTTTAGAATGGATTACGTTCGGTAAAAATAAAAAAATTAATACATTCATTTAGCCTTCTACTTTCTGCATCACGATTAATGGCTTGATGTTTTGTCCCTTACGTCGCTCCGTACAAAATCAGCTGGTGTTATTTACTTCTACTTCCTTATTTTGAAAGCTTGTGAGTAGCGTGTGATTTTTCACCCAAATTTTAAATTTTCCAACATGCCGTGTTTTATCTGGCTTTTCTTATCTTTATTTCTGCTCGGCGGTGCTTCTGACGACTGTCCGTGTGAGAGGCCAGAGTTGTGTCTGCCAGTTCAACCGGAGAGGGACTTTGAGGTAAACTTGTACAATGTTTCGGCCCTGGCTGTTCTGTTAACTTAAACAAACTGTGTTAAACCATTTTAATGTGTAACTTGATTCTTCAAAAAGAGGAAATACATAATTAATCATTGTGACGTTGACAGGTGTTCGTGTTTGATGTGGGCGGTAAAACTTGGAAGTCTTATAACTGGAGCACGGTGACTACAGTGGCAGCATTTGGCAAATATGACCCTGAGCTGATGTGCCACGCTCATTCAATGGGAGTTCGACTAGTACTTAAAGGTAAAATTGTTTAGTAAAGCTTATATTTTATGCTTTAATCAGATCTGAAGCATTAATATAATTTTAATATAATTTCCAATCAAAGGTGATGTCCGCCTTGCTGATATTGTGGACCAGAAAAACAGAACAACCTGGATACAGGAGAAGGTGGACTTGGCCAAGCGTCAGTTTATGGATGGAATAAACCTGGATCTTGAACAGGTGGTGGAGGCGGGGTCGGTGGAGTACACAGCTTTGACAGAGCTGGTCAAAGAGACCGCTGAGGCCTTTCACACTCAGATGCCAGGCTCTCAGGTCAGACGTGTGGCAACAGCACAGAGAATATGTTACGACAGTGTCACAAATCCAAGCATGTTAATAATTGTTTTTTTATTTTATTTTTTTTATTTGAAGGTGTCTTTTGATGTGGCATGGTCACCGAACTGTATTGACAAGCGCTGCTATGATTACATCAGTATTGGAAAATACAGCGACCTCATCTTTGTCATGTCTTATGATGAGCAGAGCCAGATCTGGGGGGACTGTATAGCAATGGCAAATGCCCCACTTGAACAGACACTCAATGGCACGTGTTAAATAACTGAATAATGCACCAAATTTTTTTTTTTTTCAAAACGTATTCATGTTTCCCAATTTCCCAAAGGCTATGAGCAGTTTTTGAAGTTGAAAATAGATCCTAAAAAGATTATCATGGGTATACCATGGTATGGATATGACTACCCCTGTCTCAATTTATCTCAGGTGAAAAAATTATATTTATTCTTGCTCCTTTGCTCCTGCTTAATGCTATAATTGTCATCCAAACTAACTAATAGTAGGTTAATTAGTAACTATATCCAATTACACATTATTTTAGGAGGGCATCTGCTCCATAGAGAAAGTTTCTTTCCGTGGAGCTCCTTGCAGCGATGCTGCAGGCAAACAGAAGCCTTACAGCTGGATTATGAAGCAAGTGAACAGTTCTCTGACTGGCCGACTATGGGACAGCAAGCAAAAGGCCCCATACTTTAATTACATGGTACATGCAAATTCCATATAGTGTTTCAAATTATTTATTTTATGTATCGTTAAAGGCAATTTTCTATGTGGCATTGTCTCTTATTCCATCTTTTCTTCTGTTGTAGGATAATAGGGGACAGATCCACCAGGTCTGGTATGATGACCCAGAGAGTCTTTGCCCAAAAGCAAACGCAGTGATGTCCAAACGTTTGAGGGGCATTGGCATGTGGAACGGCAACATCCTGGACTACAGCAATAATCCGGTTGCTCAGCAGCAGACTGCTAAGATGTGGAATGCCCTTTTAGGATGCTAGCTGTGGTACCCTATACTAACCTCTCCAAGCTTTAATTCACCGTTGGGTGAGCCCATTGTTGCGCTAACAAGGGGGTATGTGAATGCACTGACGGGCACTTCAGATTTTACTGCTTCTGTTTCAATCAGTTTCATTTTCAAACATTCCTTTGTGTCAGCTCAAATAAAGACATTTTTTGTTCAAAAGTTGTTTTTTCCCAAACAATAGCCCAGCAGAGAGTTGTAGTCTCATTTTCCATTTTAATAGATAGAAATATATACAAAGTAATTGCATCTCTGTCTACATTTGAACAGATGAGCTGTATTTGTGTGCTCTGTTTCGTGGGGTTGGGTTATTTCCAAAGCCCAAGTAGGCCACAGTCCGTGGAGGAGATGACTGACTCTTCTTTTGGGCCAGTTCTGCTTTTAGAGATCTCAGTTCTGTGGCAGCTTGTTTCCTCAACTGTGGAGTGGTACAGTAACAATAACTTGATAAAAGCACAAATGTACAGGAATAAAAAGGGTTACCTTAATTTCTGTTTGCAGTTTCATCTTGGCATCTTCCACTTTCCTCTTTAGGTCCTCAATCTCATAGCTTTCAGTCATTATTTGTATTATAAGTTCATTCTGAAATAACAAGCATCTTAATACATAGGTTTATGTCTTTGATTTGACCACACAATTTACCTTGACTGAGGTCCTGCCCTGTCTCTTGGGGTTGCCTCTGTTCTCCCTGGCATGGAGCTGATGGAGAAGTTTACTGTAAAATATTTCCAAATCTTGTCGCACATTTCTCAGGCTTTCCTCCAATGGAGCAGTGGCTTTTTTTGTTTCAAAATATTTCTTTTTCCAACTATCTCGTGCTGTTAGGAATCAGCAGAAATGTACAATTATACGTTCTATTTGATATTTTAAAATTTTTAAAAGTGCACTATGTAACTTCTCTGGTGGAGGGTTTACCACCTGTTTGTATCCAATGTGTGTTTCTTTGTATCAGTAGTTTAGTAGTAATTGCCTGTAATGTTCCATGGTATGGCTTTAACCATATCTCTTCATGGGGACAAGCAGGTGACACCACAGATCAGATCAGTGAAGAGGCTAGTCCGTTCACAGTAAGAATGCATGTTTATCAAGGTATTTCTACTTACAACATTAAAGTAATTAAAATGAAAGAAGGGTTTAATGCCATACAGTGGAACATTCCGGCCAAACCAAATGGAGACATGAAGAAAAGTGACATAGTGCACCTTTAAATCTTTTGTACCCACCTTGGTTCCGCCGGTGTCTGTTTTGAGCCAACAAATCTTTACCTTTCCTGAGCAGCTCTTGTCTCATCCATTCAAGCTGCTTTCTCTCCTCTCGCGTCGTTTTGATTTCTTCTATCAGTTCTTGTTCTTAGATTAGACATGTTATTGAGCACTGATACACACCTAGGGATCTTTGTCTTCTGCATCTATAATGGGATCTTACGGTTTGTCCTAAAGTTTGGAGACTCAACATCTTTATCTGATGTTCCAGATTCATTTTGAGTGCGCTGAAGTGACTGAGACGACACTGCTGGACTGTCCATCACCTTACATACAAGATAATTATTTGAATGGAGTTCTCTGTTTGGATGATAAGTTTTATATAGTGCAGTATATTATAGTACCTGATTATTTTTCTTACTTTTGTTGATTACAGCACACGACTGTTTCGATTTCCCATGCCTACAAGTACATAAGAAAAGATATAAGGACCACCACGTTTAATTTTTGCAGTAGAAACAAGCTGTGATTTTAAAGTACCAGTTTTTGATTGAGAAGTCTGAGTGTCTGTCCTCTAAGTTCCCACCCATGCCTGATTCTTGTGCTGTTTGACTTCCAATGTTGCAAAGTTTTGTCTTTCTGCATATTCGTCCTTTTGATGTCAGCAAAGATGGGGATATCGAATCTGTCTTGCACTCCTGTAAATCTGAAGGTATTAGATACTTATTTACAGAGAACTAATTGTCTTGTTAGTAGAGGTCAAGATATTACATTTTAGTGTTTACGATTATTGTGAGAAGACACATAATGATTCTACAATTACAATTATTCTGGATTAATTATTCCATAACCAAAGAATCATTTTTCCATTACCACTGTCAAATATATTATCATTCCTCTCTTATGTAACTAACTTTATATAATCAAACTTTCAGAATAATAAAGATTTTAAAAAGCACTTTACATGTAGGTTTTGGAGTGCTGAGAGTGTGTTTTTAGTTCATTTTGATATTTATTGTGCCCTGAAAAATGATCAATTAACCAAATAATTTTGACATCCCTATCTTCTAGTATTTACTAAGTATGTGTATTTACTATTATTCACAGATGAACACTGAGGATGAGACTTGCGTGGACAGCTCTCCATCTTGACCCAGTTCAATTTGCTGGTAAAGGTTTTCTCTGGGCTCTCTGCTTCAGATGAGATATAGCCCTGCTCCTCCTCCTCATGGTTGTCATCCTTCACACCAGCAGTAGGGGGCACCTGATGTGCACTGTTGGTGATGTGGGGGAGTTTGACCAGCTCTTTGGACCCTGCAGGTTGAGGGCTAGTCTTGTAGCCATAATATGAGTTTTGGTCAGAGGAGCTACTGCTGTCTGGAGTGAGGGACTGTGACCGGACACTGTCATCACTATCAGCAACACGCAGCAAATAAAGCTCCGGCTGTGGGGCCTAGAACACAACACAATCACACTACATGAAAACACTGTGTACAACTTTAAACTAGTTATAGGAAACACAACTTGGGCAGTGTGTGTGTGTGTGTGTGTGTGTGTGTGTGTGTGTGTGTGTGTGTGTGTGTGTGTGTGTGTGTGTGTGTGTGTGTGTGTGTGTGTGTGTGTGTGTGTGTGTGTGTGTGTGTGTGTGGGTGGGTGGGTGTGTGGGTGTGTGTGGGTGTGTGTGGGTGTGTGTGGGTGTGTGTGGGTGTGTGTGGGTGTGTGGCTGTTCCTTCAGAGGAGAGGCGGGGTCACGTGAGCGTGTGCGCTATTGCTTTTGTTTCAGGTTTTATTTGATCAATTTTCCTGCTCTCTATGTCCATACCTGCACCCATTCGTTGCCGCTGTGATGGCATGCCAATTGCCTGTTCATTAAACAACCATGCAAAATGCATACCGGATCCAGCCTCTTTGTTTTGCATTGCATTCAGGCTCTATTCAAGCATACCAGAAGATGCTGGAAACATGCGGATGACGACTTCCGGTGTAGTTACCAACACTGGGCATGTGATAAAACCGTGGATTCAGCAGCAACGATCTTCACAACCTGCTAAAGCTTTCCATGGGGAATGGGAATCTAATCACAGCTTCGATGTCACTTACAGCTTGTTGTAACTGTTGGTCTACTGGAACATAATGAAACGCTACAGTGACATTTTGTTTTAATTATACAAATTATAATACACAAATTAATAGGCAATTTATACAGGAAAAAAGAAAGAATACAATGACATCTAGATGAAGAAAACAGGGCCATTTTTTAAGTTTTCCCAGATTTTGTCAGAGTTACTATCGCCAACAGAGCCCACAGGAAGTCTGCATGTTTCCAAATGTCTTCTGGTTTTGTGACTTAAGCGTGAATACAGCCTCTTGTACCTCTCCCATGGATCTATTAAAATAACCTCTGCAGCTCCAAAGAGCACAAGCGTCATATAGTCGCTATACTAGTCATTATACAAAGAGGACCATGTAGTGGCAGCTGTGTAGTCATTTTGACTAAAACTGGTTCTTATGTAGTTCTTAAAGATGTAACTTTTCTGATGTGGGTTTTGCCACCTGCTTGTCCCCATGAAGGTATTACTATCCATAATTATCCATCTTGCATGTACATGTACCAAAATACCTTGCATTATAAGCATTTTATCAGTGAACAATACAAGAGACTTCTTTACACAAATCTGAACAATAACATCGGCTGGTGGTGTCATAAGTTTAATGCCATCCATACAGTTGAACATTTACATTCTCCATATGCAGGCTGTTCCTCCACCAGTAAAGTTAGTACATCTTTAACTTTTACATAAAGTATTTTTCATTATACTTTTGCCACTATAAGACATTTTAAAAATATTTTTACATATTTTTACATTTTTAATTTTAGTATTAATGATGATTAATACGATTAATACTATTCTTTTTTGCAATAATTTCACTCTTTTTAGGAAATTATTTTCAGATTTTTTACAGTATTCATTAAACAATATCACACTATACTTTAATACAACTGTGAAAAGGTGTCACTACTTTCACTTCTGGCATTAAAATAACCACTGAAACTACATATATATTTAAACAATTTACTTACATATGGAGGAGCAAATGTTTTCACTTTCACATCTCGTTCTTGCTTGGTTTTGACCTGTAATAAACACAGAGTTTTGTTGATGAGAAAGACAAGGCAGTAAGAACAGTGTACAACCCAGCATGCTTTATATCCTTTAGTGTAGTGTGCTTGAACAGTGGACCTGTTCATCAAACTGTCGCCATTGTTACCTTTTACTATCTGCCTGGTAGGACACAAGCAGCAATAGAAAACAGCAGTAAATGGCTGACTGCACTCACCAGCGCCAAACTGTGGCCCACACATTTCAGAAAGAAGAACTTGTCCATAGAGCCCAATGAGCCTCCCAGAAGAACGCTCAGTTTGCTCCTGAGAGATTTCAAAGTGACATCTGGATAAACTCTGAAATAAACAAAAGTTACATGCACATTTATACAACTAAATACAAATACAATGTGCATTAGAATGGTCATATGGCTAATCTTTTAAAACTGTGTAAATCTGCACATGTAACTCCAGCTGATGGAAACTTTATTGGCTTGTTTAGAATGTTCCACAGTATGGCATTAAACGTATCTCTCTACGTGGAGACGAGCACGTGATGCCACCAGGCCAAGTTACAGGTCAGATCTGTGAAAAGGCAATTTTATCTTTTTTTTTGTTTTTTTTCTTTTTTTTCAATTAACAACCTCCAATTTAACAAATGCATCACTATGGAGACAAGCTGGATGCAGACCCCTAGCAAAGTTATATTGTTGATTTTACAACATAATATTTGATATAATAGGCTACACGTTGAGGTACATGAGCATGTACATTTCTTGTTTTGTTTCTACATGATATATTATTATTATTTATAGACTGTAGATAAAATAGAACATATACTTGGTTACATTTACACTGAGCTTTTTCTTACCTGATGAAGCCACCTGATACAAAACTTTGGATGGCTTCCACAGGGACTTTATTAAGCTTGACGTTCCACTGGTCATTGGGAACATAGAGCACATGGAGCTCCACAAACTGGACACAACACACACAGTATATGCACTTTGTTCACTGCTTAGATTACATTATTAATATGCTGTAATTAACAGTTCACATTACCTTAGAGCTGACTGGCCTCTTCTCCTCTGGATGTGTTGGCGACTCAGAAACAGGCAAGTCCATTTCAGATGTAGGCTGGAAATCCACTAAAATGAAGTTGTGTTTGTGGGGTCTTTTTTCCCGTCAGGTGGAGGCTTAGACTGCCCAGTCAGTTTAATGCAACTCACTCACAGCCAGTGGAATTTCTTTTACGAGGGTGCCAGCACTGGTTGCTCTGGTGCTGATGATGACAACTGCAGTAAAGTGGGGGTCACAAGAAAGAACAAGAAACTCCATAAATTTAGAGATTTAGAAAATTCATATAAATTCATATCATATAATATCGCTTTATTCAGCACGCAGGGGTCTATAATGTTTGTCTTTCCTATTTTTTTCTACTAGACTGATTCTTGTGCTATCATCATAGACTTGTCATGCAAGGCACAATGAATAAAGTCAAGGGTAATTTTAAAATAGACATGAAGAAGCAACATTTGGTAGAATGACAGTAAAATATAGTACAGCAGTCACAGTGTGAGCTTGTTGTAAAGTGGTGTGTGTAAGGGGGTTTATTCGGCGCTAGGGGGCGCCCTTTAAAGATAACCGGAAAAGGGTGTTCTCCTGATACAGAACTTGTTAGCACATTAGCATTAGCTACCAGCAACAGTTTATATCTTAAAAAACGAAACACGAATCAAAATTCGACACAATGTCTGGTTCATCCAACATTGTAGCGATGAAGAAGATCGTGCTGCAGTTGCGCCTCGAAGCAGGACTCACCAGAGTAAAGGTAAAGCCAAAGAGAAGTTTTAGGGCGTGTAGTGCTAGACTTCACTTAACACTGTTGTTTATAAGGATTCTGTTCAGGACGAAAACATTGTGTTTGGATGGATTCCTGTCTAACCATGTCTGTCGCTGTAGCTCCTTTTGCATGCATCTTTTCCACGTGAATGGTTTTGAACATTTGGCTCTTTTGATCCACAGGTGTCCCAGGCCGCAGCGGACCTGCAGCAGTTCTGCCTCCAGAACGCCCAGCACGACCCTCTCCTCACCGGCATGTCCTCCAGTAACAACCCGTTCCGACCGCAGAAAGTCTGCTCCTTCCTATAGCAGCACCTCATCTGCCTCTGTGAGTAGCACGACAAATATTAGTATGGTAATAGTACTGAAAATGTGGCGCTTCGGATTTGATCGGGCCCTCATGAGTAAGAAGTCAATATATTCTCCAACTTTTCTCCCCTAGGTCTTGGATATTGCAATGGTGTGTGACTTCTGCATCATGGACTGGATTGTCTCAGGAGTATTAATTTGTGGTTAAGAATTGTGTTTTTGTACGTGTTATATTGACAAATCTGACATTTCCATAGGTCTATATGCCTACTAAATGACTTTCCTACATGTAAACATGTATCTAACCCACATTGTGCCTTTTATAACATGTTTTTTTTCTATAACTAACTGGGGAAAATAAAATGAGTATTTTGCAGCTATTGTTGCCATAATTGTTTCCATGACTGTTATTGGCTTGAGAATTAAGCAGACTGTCTTGTCCTCACTGCTGCAGTCAAGCATTGCAGTTTTGAATCAGCCCCAAAATCCATCCATTTGGAATTATGTCTTGAATCAATGTGTCTGATTTTTTTAGTGCTGATTCATACAATTGTCATAAACCAACTCTGTGAATAGTATTTTACAGTGGATCAGCTTTGTTTTCTCAATTATCCGATTCAGTGCCCAAAACAAGGCAAGGCATTTGATGTAGTTGACAAAGAGGTAAGGGATAATACACAAATGGGTGGAGCAAGTAGTTCAAGATCATAGTTCAAGCAACCCAAGTTAATGGATATTTTCTGTAACTGTTTCTTTTTAATGGTGAAGTTCGTTAGCACTCCCGCCACACAACTCTCCAACAAATTACTCGAGACCAAAACTTTGGAAGCCACAGGGAATTGTACATAAACCGGGGATGCACCAGTGTTCACTGCATTTGAATTTCCAAGCGCTGAGAGCCATATGCGACCTTACAAATGTTATACATTTTTGAGTCCACTCTCCTTTTTGAAGGTCCACAAAAATGGTATAGTCCAACTTTGAGGAAATGTAGTGCTCTCCATTTAAAGCTGGAACTTTCTTCTGCAGGAATCCATCTCATGACGCTGCAAAATACATTTGTTAAAGTAGCATGACTGCATTAACTATTAAATTAATAAGAAAAATCAAATAAAAACTTACCTTCAAGACCCACTCATACTCTCCAAACTTTGAATCAAACGTGCCTTTCTGTAAAGAGCGTAGTTTAAGCGTAAAGCGAGGTCCTAGCTCCTGAATTCCAACTTTCTTCTCATTTTTGAAGATGTATCTTAAAAGCAAGTAGAAGACTGGTTAATACAACATTTAAATGAATAGATTTATTTTAAATATGAAATAATACCTGTGGAATCTGAAAAAGATGAAGTCTCTCTGATTGTGGAAGGTAGCGACTTGCCGACCCACGAACTGGGGATCCTGTGGAAAAAGCGCCGCAAACAGCCGGCCAATGCTGTGGCCCAGACGAGTGGAGAAGTTATTTAGAATGACCTCCGGGTGGTGGTCTGTTGGATCCTTGCCACGTCTCTGTAACATTAATATGGTTTATGTTATGTGGGAAAAAAAATTCAGCATTTTAAAATGAACAATGGCTGAAACAATCAATTATTGAAATAGTCATTGAAGCGGGCTTGTGTTATTTTTGCATATGGCTGCCAATCTCACCAGTTAATAAGTTATAAACAGCTTACATGGATATTTGACACAGATCAACCTTAGTTTTAGTATGAATGTGACGTGTGTTAGTGCTGGTCGGAGAGGCCGATGGCGCAGATTGGCAGCTTTGCTTCCATCAGTTTACCCCGGGGCAGCTGTGGCTACACTAGTATCTTACTACCACAGAGTCTGCAGTAAATGATGAGCTTTCTTGAAAAGCACTATATAAATCCAATGATTACTTCATTTTTATAGTGTTGAGACTTTTCTCTAATTCTCCCTCGAAATTAAAGAGATTCCCCCTTGGCCAGGAATGTCAACACGAGTTCAAATTGAGTAAAACTCCATCAGGATCTTAAGTCTGATCAATTAATCAAAAGAATAATTCCCAGAGTAATCGATTTGCAAAATATTTGTTTGTTGCAAGTCTAAAGTGAACCATAATTCAAATTGCACTTGCCTTTATCTCCTTTCGTAGTCTAACACTGCTGACCTTGAAGTGTGCAGTTGGGCCATCGGGTAAATGGCAGAGCACCAATCCATCTTCATGGTTGGTTAAAGGAAAACACTTCTAATTATACATACAGTGGTTATACCATTACTGTATCAGCCACAATAAAGGCCCCATTCAGAAATAAAAGGATACTGGGCACTTTGCGATCCTCGTTGATGACCATGAGGTAGGTGAAGTCTCTTGCAATGCACTGAGGGATGATTCTTTTTAGAGCCAAACCTCTTCGGTAATACACGTGAGCATTGGGAATTATTGTCGCCAGCTGCTCGCAAAACCTTACTGTTCTCTGTAGGATCACAAAAATCACAAACTCAAATAATTATGTACAATTTGAACAGGTGATTACAAGCCTCTTGATTTCGGTAAAGGTCTTACTCCTCTTGGTCGATCTGATGTTGTGATGAGGACTTTGGGGTTTGTCAGTCCGTTAAAGTATGCAGCAAATTCATCAGTTTCCTCATCAAATTTGACCTGATCAAGAGAAAAATGTGAGTATTACGTAGATATTAAAATGCAATCAGAAAAACAGTCTGTCCCCTTGTTTACAGACTAATTTTACCTCTTCATCATCTGGATCAACTGTAGTTTCATCATAAACCCTTTGATTTTCAATGGTCTTGGGGACTTCTTTTGGAGGTGCCTAATGGGAAAAAAAAACACACAAACAAAATTTAGGTCAAGATTCTGAGCATTTTCTTGTCAAGCTGTATGACCCAAACCAACCTTGTCACCTAAAGCCTCTCGCTCTTTTTTCTTCTTCTTTTTCAGCATCATCTTTTGCTGAAATTACAAAACCAAGAAATTGTTGAATGCAGAGCTCTCACCGCAGATAAAATGACAGGTATTGCCAGTGTAATACGAGATCTTCTGGCACCTGGTAAATAACTCAATCCGGTTAATTTGAACGAATATTTACTTTTCTCTTGTCCTGCTTCAGCTTCGTGAACATGAGGTGCCTGCGCTGTTTGTTCTTGATTTCGGACACACTGAAAGTTGGGGGAAATGCGGGGCCAGGTTCGGTCTTCTCAGTCTTCACACCGTCTTTCGTGTCAACATCACCGTCGTGCGGGTCGCCTTCCTCACTCACTCTCAGCTTTTTCATCTTCTTGTTCTTCTTTTTCTTACCTTTATTCTGCTCACTCACAGGAACCTCTGTAATATCCATTTTTGCATCAGCTGTGTGTGTGTTTTGGTTGCTGTTGCGTTCACGTGTTCTCGTCAGTTTGCTCGGACATCCACATCCGGTAACACAGGAAGTGAATATCAATCGGCTTTGGTTTAAGAAATGTGCGACACTGTGTGGAAAGGAGGACAGACATCTGATTGTAATGTATTTGTTAGTAGTTCTTTATGTAAATATTATTATGGCTTCGGCGCTACAGGCTATAAATAGCAGCAACAGCAATAACAACAACAGAGTAAGTTAATCACAATTTAAAACAATCGTTTCGAAGAGTGTCTATGATAAAAATACACATAAATGTAATGTAGGCTACTTCATATTGTCACTGTTCACTTTTTGTCTTTATGTCGATTCATACTTCTCCATTTTCAGCGGGAAGTTGTGGGTCACATGGCTGGGTCTGTTTAACAGCTGTGAAGAATGCAGCCCCAACACTGGTGTCATCAGTGCACACTGCCCCTCCACCTCTGCCCATCTGAGAGACCTCCCTGTTCATATCAGCCACACAGGTAAAGTCCCCTCCAGCTGTCACACACCACTTTGAGTGGTCCACAGTGTCAGGGAAGGGCCCCCTCCTGTGAGGGTTCACTTCTTTAATGTTGTACACAAAATGAGGGATGATTTTAGTGCAGTTTGATGGCAATGGTTGATGCATACATCCCCAACTCTTCACATATAAATTCTGTTTTGTGAAATTCACAATAAGGCCAGCATAAAGATCTAAAAAGAATAAAATCACAATAACTCAGACAGTTCATTTCTCAGGCTCCATGGGTGTGCAATAGAAATTTACCATCCTTAAATCGACTGTATTTTGCAAAGCTCTTGAACTGGCGTCCTTTTAGTGAAATCAGCTCTGTGACCTTAAACCAGGGCTCTTTCTTTGGGTAGCAACTTCTTTGTGCAACACATTTTAGCTCCTCATAAAAATATGGTGGGAATTCAGAATCAAATGGGAATGCATGGATGTATTTAAGATGGACACCTAAAACATATTTAATTGTTTTTTAAACAAAAGAATAACAAGAGAAAGCTACATTATTATTATTAACCTACCTATTTTTTTAAATTCACTATAAGCATAAGTTACACAGAGGAAGGTCTGAGCATTGTTTGTCCCACTGCTTGGCCAAAAGTTTTCACTTTGATATGAAGGAAACTGTGGTGTACTGTGGGACAGCCAGACTCCAGACGTTTTGTTCAACATCACAACCCCTGTATTAGAAATGAGAAATAACAATAGTAAAACATGATACAAAATCACATAATATACATTTCAAATAACCACCTTTAGCATGCCCAAAAGATGCTGGGGCAGGTTTAAGACCTTTTGGAGGCTGATCATTGTACAGCATAAACCCAAATCCTTCAGTCTAAAATCAAAAATATGCAGCATGTTTAAGTTTACAATTTTATCTTAAGATGGTGTAGTGAAGTGCTAAATATTTATCAGTCAAGTGGCACTTAGTAAAGAGAAGTTAAAAAAAGGGAAAAAAAAATTACAGGAAGTAGTAGTTCTATTAAAAAAAATAAAAATCCCACATTATGGTTGTGAAGAATTCTTTATGTATATTGCTGCTACCCATATCCAACCAAGAAGTAAAATGATTAATCTCACCAAAATGTTCAAATTATGAAAAACTAGGTACAATTTCTGTAAAAAATGTATAACATGTCTACACTTTGATGAAATTCGTACATTTGCACATTCATAAATTAATTAACATTAATCAGATATACACAGTTTCTCACCTTTTTCTTGTAGTAGTCAAAAAGAGGTGTGAGAGTGTTGGCCACGGACCCTTTTTTGCTGTTGATCTTCTCCGCGCTCTCCCTCCATCCTTTTGTGCTTTCATCCATATACACGTAATTCAGTCCACCACCTTTAGATTTAGGTAACTTGTATAAAATGTACCTAAATTCAAATGAATAGTATTGTTATTATATGTGATTGTAGTGAATTTTAGTTGGACAATTTTGAGCTTCACCAACCAGTCGACCTCTTCTCCTCTGTCGTTTCTGCATGCCACATTGGACTGACCCAGTGTGGCATGCAGTGTGCCAAGACACAGTAACAGTCTCCATATTCTCTGAAATTTACAGATTTACAACTGAAATATTGTAGAATATAACAAATGTATCTAAATATTAATGTACACACTGCTTCATAGAAAGTGACTTGCCCTATAGGGAGTGGCTTTCAAACTAGGGGAAACTAGTTAAGGGATAATAGCATCTTCTTCTACAATTACAATTATTTAACAGCAAATCATTTCAGTCAGTGGTCCCATTTACCTTACATATATCTTAAAAAATATTCATTAAAACATCTCCATATTGCCAAATAAGCCAACTCATGCTCTCATAACATTACAGTATTATTATTGTTTCCTTTTGTTTGTAAAGAGTCTTTGAGTGTCCAAAAAAGTGCTATATAAGTCTGATGTATTATTATTATTATTACTATTACTATTACTATTACTATTATTATTACTACTACAGTATAGCAGCATTGTACTCACAGTGAGAGCCATTTCCAGTTGTCTAGTGCAAGCTTTAACACGGCAGGTTTATTTAACACAAAACGAAAGTAACACCCACACACCACTTCTAATTTCCTTGTTCCTCCCATTAACATGGCCATTCTCTGGTCTAATAAAAATGTCATTACAACCTATCACCAACAGGCAAACAATTAAAACCAGCCATACTATACAACTATATTTCATGTAGTAGTAGTAATTCATTTGTCCATTACTTTAGCAAGATGAGAGGCTAAATTAGAAATAATGCCTAACCTAATTTGACAATCAAAATACAAGATTTTAAAGTGCGCAAGCTTTGGACAAGCTCTTATCCAACCGGTTTAGCAGCAACACATTAACTTCAGTTGTTGTCTAGTATGATTTAAGAGGTTTAGCATGAATAAGGCTTTTCTACTGGCTGGTTTCAAATGACATCACAACATTTTTAATAGTTGATTGAGCTGGGAAATTGGTCAGAATTTTGTGGTGGAATTTGCTATTTAACTGTCAGATGACCCATTTTTTGTTATGGTTAATATCTCTGTAATTACTGGGCTTTTCTACATGAAACAAGAACTAGCACAGAGTTCATTGTCAACAACAAAACAAAAGTGAAGTTAATACACTGCTCAAAAAATAAAATAAAATAAAGGAACACTTTGAAAACACATCAGATCTCAATGTGGAAAAAAACACCAAAACAAATAAACACCAAAAAAAAAAAAAAAAACATGTTGGATATCTATACAAATTCGGACAGGGCAATGTCAGGAACAAAAGGATTTCACCTATTTTGGAAATGAACAACAGGTGCACTAGAGTGGCAACAATGAGACAACCCCTAAAATAGGACTGGTTTTACATGTGGAGGTCATTTCAAGTTTCTCCCTCTTGGCCTACATCCATCCATCCATCCATCCATTTTCTTCCACTTATCTGGGGCCGGGTCGTGGGGGCAACAGTCTAAGCAGGTACTCCCAGGCTTCCTTTCCCCCCCTGGACACATCCTCCAGCTCCTCCGGGGGGACCCCAAGGTGTTCCCAGGCCAGCTGAGAGACATAGTCCCTCCAGTGTGTCCTGGGTCTTCCCCGGGGCCTCCTCCCGGTGGGACATGCCCGGAACACCTCCCGAGGGAGGCGTCCAGGAGGACGGGCGCAGGGACACGACCCTCTAGTTCACCGGGGTGAACTCCAACACACACTGATATAAGTATATAAGTATATCTAGAGTAACAGAGCGTGTAACAGAGCAGTGTTTTCAGTTAGCTTCACCCCCCCATAGAATGCTAATTACGTTAGCTGCAATCGAATGACATTTCCAAAACAAGGAATTTAGTAGGCAGGCCTATAAATGATCACTTAAAGGTTTAACAAATGTCTCGAGCATCTATTCATTAATTTAATGTTTTTGTTACATTTGGGTTCATTGTAGGCGTCTTGGACTACAGTGAACCCAAACGTAACAAATTAACACTGCTCTGTTACACGCTCTGTTACTCTGGATATACTTAATCTGACCGTAAAGAGCAGACTTGATGGAGCTATAACAGGTGAGATAATTTGTGCTGTTAAACAAGGCTCTCAAACGTAAAATTACTGTCACAAGTTAGTTGATAGTGTATTTTATTTATTTAATTTAATGTGTGAACTCTTCGGAGAAGCAGATGGTTGTAGTTTGGTAATTTGGTTATCACTAACATCCTGTGTACTAGTCCATTAGTTGTCTGAAGGTTTTATAAATCAGCAAGTTGTTAGTGCAAGTCAGCCCCCCTCCTCTCCACATTTGGGTCTTTTCTCGGCTGAAATCTCCCAAACAGGTGAGCTGTGCCTTGTATTTCCAGGACACACACCACTTTGAATGATCATGGTGTGAGAGGAAGTGCGTTGGCCCTGGCATTAGGATTGTTCAGATTGTGCTGGGGCAGGGTACAGTTAGAGGGCAGTGCCTGTTTCCACCGACAGGTCAACGGCCAAGAGCTGAGCCAATCAGCTGGCATAGATATCTGAGTAAACAGGGCATCAGGGTTAGTGCGGTTTCACTAAACTCAAGGAAAAGTCAGAACACAAAATGCTTAATCATTTACTAGCAATGGCCCAATCACTCTCAGTTTATTATGTGTTGCCATCAGTGTCAGACCAGGACAATGTTCATTTCTAAAATCTATTGGAATAGTTTTTGTTGATGTGATATTTTTGATGCATCAAATATTGTACACCAAACACTCTTAAACAACTGGTGGGCAAAATAAAAAATAAAGAAGTATCAAGTATCACACTAAATGTGCCTGGACTGAACATGAGCAGGAATATCACTTTATACCTTTATTTGAAACATTACACTTGTATATATTTCCCAACTCTACTGTACAGAAATGTGCAAATATTTACTGAAAATACAAAACAAAAACTAGACTACAATGTGTGGCATGATTTTCTACTAAATCATAATGACTGAGGCAGTATTGAACCCATAAACTGTATATATAAAAGGACATAGTTAAACCGCTAACCTCCACATTCCTTAAAATGTCCGCATTAACCCGCTCTACAGGATCCTGGTGTTTTTATCTCGCTATTTAGTCCGCAAATAAATTCCTAATATGGAATTTGGCTCCAAATTTGCTTCCATAACTGCTAGTGTCGTGAGCTTCATTTGACTAGAGCTAAACGCTATTTAGTTTAGTGTCTTCACATAACTTCGCCAACGGCCCAAAGTTAGGAGAAAAAGCAGATGGTACAGAGATGGAGAGATAGATGACAGGCAAATTCAAGTGTTCAGTAGTCTGAATTTTTGAATAATGTGATCATATTATATCTGATTAAGTTAATTTTGGGATATGAATGTATTGTGGTGGTTCTGTAGTCGTTTAGTCAAGTTTAATCAGTTGATGTGTCTAAGTTCACCAAATTTTAATTTCTTATTAAGAGTCAAAGGATTTATATGGACCACAGAATGCATGAATTGAGTTAGCTGAATTTTTTAGATAGACGGATATATTGGGCCGATCTGTGCTCTTTTTAGCATATTGGCTATTGTCCTTAAATCACCAGCACAGGCCAATATTTAATTGAACACTTTAGTGAGACGTGATAAGTGCACAAAATGTGACTGCACGACTCTCTTATAGGTTTGTGGTTAAAAGGATTGTGGATGAAGTTGTAGTAAATTTTAATTACAGAAACTGAGGAAAATAATCAGAATCAGCCTCATATATGAGCCCAAAAAGAGCTTATCGGCCAACGGTTTCTCTGGATCCAATACAATAGGTATCGGCATTGGGCATGAAAAAATCCAATATTGTCAATCTCTGGTTTTAGGAGTGACGGGATAGTTTAATCTTTCTTTTCACTCATGGAGCTGATTATTGGTACTTCACTGTATGCGTTTTTGTGCAAGACCATAATATGTTTGAGAGCTTTTGCCATCAACATACTTTACTAAAGAGAACATCTCACAAAACACACAGGGCCTGTCTTTAGTTCACCAAGAATTTCTTTGGTCGACTACAGCCCAGGATTGTATCGGCCCCTGCTTTTACTTACCAGTGTGGAAGAGCTGTTCATATTTGTAGGTGACGCACAGCTGTCTGACCATTGACTTTTCCAGATTTGGGATAAATGTAGCCTTTTTCAGGGAACAAAGGGAAATGGGGGATTGTGTGGGACAGCCAGAAACCTTGACATCAGTCAAAGAGCATCATACCTGTCTGACGCAAACAACAGAGCTCACAAAAACTGGAATAACATTAAACTTATATAATATTTTTGAAAAGTCACTGAGTCAACAGTGGTTATCTGATAGGTGGTCTTTGCCCACACACTCCTCCTGACCTGGGTTAGGGTTAACTCCTGAACTCTTGGTTTATTACACAGCTACAAAATATCCCTAATCTTATACTATAAATTACAAAGGAAAAATGCATTTTAAAATAACTGTAAAATTCACTATACCTTTTGTGTGTTCATAGTCCACATTGTACTTGAGCACTGGTGGTGCATCATTGTAGATTGCATAGACAGAGTTGTTGGACTAACAAAAACTGAAGAGTAAGAAATGAATATTTTAAATACAAAGCTTGCAATTAATTAGATGTAGATTTGCTGCCACAGAAAAAGGCCTTATCTCACCTTATAGGCCTGTCCTGTGTACAGCTGATTGAGGGTTCTGCCCTGCCAGCTCTCTGTTGTAGAATCCAGGTACATATACCCCACTGCCCATCTCACCTATTTTCCTTCTGAGCAGTTTGTAGATTACAAACCTGCCAGAATAGGTGGAACTAATATTGACTAAAACAATGATGGGCCTTCCCCCTAATAGTTTAACATAAAATCACGTCAACTCAATCATCAGGCTCACTGGCTTCATTTTTGCATGAAATCTCGGCATGATATACTGCTGTACAACATCACAAAAGAATGTAGTAGAAATACATGGCCACCCTGGTCATCTTCCGCATCAGTCACAGAATAACCAAAAAAGAATGAAGCAGATTTGGGACTTAAAACAGCACAGCTGCTAGAAAGGAAGTCATAAGACATTTCTGTCACCTGACAAACTCAGACATTTTTGCATCTCTTTTGGTGTTAAAGTTTACAAAATAAAAAGAGTTTGAGGGAACAGAGGTCTGAATAGAAAAGAAGAAGTTAGAAACCCAAAAGTGATCTTTTGAACTTTCAGAGCTATTTGTTGCATTGATAGGAAAAAAACATTTAACAATTATTAACAGTTAAAACATGTATTTGTCACTGTATTTGACAAAATGTTACAAATTAGCCAATGTTGATATGTTAAGAATAACAGGTCACTTTAAAAGATAATATGTCTTACATAATAAACAGACTGGGTCCGCCTCTTTCACAAAATACAAAATACCCCTCTGTCTGGGGTTAAACCTGCAGGAGATTCAGATATTAGGTAAAGATCCTGAAAGGTGATGGCAACCCATCAGGTAATTAAGCGAAGCAAAGGTTTTTAAAAAAATAAGTACATTTCAGAACAGGTGAGTTGACATTCTTTTATTTTTACTTTGTGTCAACAGAATGTAGAGTTTGTGCGGACAGGCTATGGTAAGAATGCTGTGAAGGTGCTGGTTATAAAGAGACAGGGAAAACGTCATGACATTATTGAGCTGAAAGCCAATGTGGAAATCACACTGAAAAATTTTAAAGGCTATTTATTTGGAGACAACTCGGACATCATCCCCACTGACACCATCAAGAACACTGTGCATGCTCTGGCCAAAATCAAAGGGGTAAGTCTGCTTCTTTTAACGTCAACATTTTGACAAAGTAAAAATTGTGTGTGAATGTTCAGTTAAGGAATAAAATGTCTATTATCATATTAAATGCACATTTTGCTTTAGGTAAACAATATTGAACAGTTTTCCCTGGATATTTGCAATCATTTTCTGACTGAATTTGACCATGTCCAACGGGCCAAGGTTTACATGGAGGAGGCTCCATGGAGAAGGCTGGAGAAGGTAAAAATGAGAAAATTATGGAGGTGATTTTTTACTAGTTACCAATATTAAACACTTTTTCAGAATGGTATCCAGCATGTTCATGCGTTCATTTTCAGTCCTGAAGGTGGTCGCTTTTGTGAGGTTGAGCAAGATCTCAATGGTAATTTTATTACATTTTAATACTGTATTTATTTATTTTTAAGCATACATTTTGTTAAGCATTAAAGTAGGGCTGGGCAATATGATGATAAAAATAGAATTAAGATCACATCCCTGTGACGATCTGCAGTTTTGGTCATATTGTGATTCACTATTTCTCTATTTAATGCAGCTGTCTGCTCAAACAGACACATTTTACCTCCCACTGCTGGTTATCCTCAGGGCTCTGTGTGACTGCCATCTGCATTTAACCAATCACTGAACTTTCAGAAGAAGCAGATTACTTTATTTATCTCTTTTTTTCTTTGTTAACATTTTCAGTTTAGAACAAATATTCTACAACCAAGAAAAAAAAAATAATAAAAATAAAAATAAAAAATAAAATAAAAGGGGTGATAAGGACAAGTTTATTGTTGGTGCCAAATAATCAGTAAAATGCACGGTAAGCATCACATACAGTAAAAGAAATGAATATAAATTAAAAAAAGTAAATATAAATCAATAAATGACTTGCATCTTCATCTTTTGGCCCCGGATCTTGAGCTAATTGCCAATATATCATTACCCTCACATTGGCAGCCCAATAATAATGCAAAAAACAAGGTAGGCCAAGACCACCACATTCCTTTGGTTTTTGGAGATGTTGTTTTGATATCCTGTGTGCCTTATAACCCCAGATAAAGGGTAAGACAACAGAATCAATAAGTTTAAACTATGATTTAGGGATGTAAACTGGAATATTCTGAAATAGAGAAATCTTGGCAGGGAGACAATTTTTAATTGTATTTACCCGGTCAATCAGTGACAGAGGCAATGTCCTTCATTTTCTATATTCTGTTTTAGGGCATTTAATCTCTCATTTATGGTGTATCCTGACACAATGCCAAAAGTGTTTATTAAGGCCAGTAAATGAGGGATGGATAACTCAGGGTCTGACACAAAAACGGCAATGTCATCCACGTAGAGCGATATCTTATGATCAACTCCCCCAATTGTTATGGGTCTGATCAGCGGACTTTCTCTAATACTGATTGCTAATGGCTCGATGGCTAATGCAAATAACAATGGTGAGAGGGGACATCCCTGACGAGTGCCCCTTTCAGGTACAATGGGATGTGACCTGTCCTGATTAGTAACCATCGAAGCCGTGGGTTTTTGATATGCCAAATGTATCCAAGAGACAAAGGAATCACCCACACCAAACCTATCCAGGACCTTAAACAGATACCCCCACTCCACTTGGTCAAAAGCCTTTTCGGCGTCCAAATATAAAATTGCTTGTTTTGAACATGCAGCAATATGAATTATAATATTATAATATGTATTATAGTAATATGTAATGTAATACATAATATGTGTGTTTAACCTGTTAGCGAGTATTTTAGTAAAAATCTTATAGTCAAGGTTTAGCATAGATATTGGATGGTATGATGCCGGATTGGAATCATCTCTATCAGGGTTTAGTAGAAGGGCAATGTTTGCATTATATAGTGTGGGAGGAAGCATTTTTGCTTCAGTGGAGTGAGACAACATTCTGAGTGGGAGTGGGGATATTTGCCTAGCAAACTTTTTATAAAATTCTGCACCAAACCCATCTGGCCCAGGCATCTTCCCATTTACTTTATTTATCTCTTAAAGAAAACATGCAAAGCTCTAAGAAAATTGTGACATTATTTTGCCATGTGGCCCACCCCTACATAAGGTTTCAAGAATAGGACCAATTTCTACTTATTTTGATATGAAATGTTTTCAAGGTGTGCCAGTTATTCACAGTGGAATCAAGGACATGAAGATATTGAAAACTACACAGTCTGGGTTCGAAGGCTTCTTAAGAGATCGATTCACAACTCTGCAGGACAGTAAGGACAGGTGTTTCTGCACCACAGTTTACTCTAGGTGGTGCTACAACAAAGTGCTTGGTGTTGACTTTGACGCTGCATGGTATGTCATCAATTATTAACCCAATAATTGCAAATGAAATAAGCACAATAATATGACATTAACTCAGTTCTACTCATGTTTTAGGAAGTGTGTTAAGGATTCAATAATTGAGAAGTTTGCTGGTCCCTATGACAGTGGAGTGTACTCGCCCTCTGTGCAGAAGACACTCTATGACGCTCAGGTCATGGTTCTGGATCGACTCCCAGAGGTTTGTGCAATGTTTTATTGTAGATTACTGTAGAAGTATTTCTTTAAAATTCTCTGTAACTCATGTATGATTTCTGTTTAAGGTTGATAAAATAGAGATTGTCATGCCCAACCAGCACTACTTTACAATAGACATGACAAAGATGGGTCTCAGCAACAAAGATGAAGTAAGTTCTGCAAAAAAAAACAACTGAATGTTTTTCACTGTGTCTACCTAATACCTTATTGGTCATCTTTTGCTTTACAGGTTCTTCTTGCCCTTGATAACCCCTCTGGAAACATTACAGGGACTCTGGGCCGGAAACGAAAGGCCAAACTATAAGCACTAAACGAAACAACATAAAACAACTACTATTATTGTGTCATTTACATTCTAATCATCACTAATAAAAGCCAAGCTCCTAAAGTAATCTTTGGTGAGAAAACAGCACCATTTATTGCAAATCTTTTAGGGATAGAGCCAGTGTTTGCACATTGCACATTGGTCATACACACTTCATTACAGCGGTCTCAGTTACAATGGTAAAGCACCACAGAAAGGAATATTTACACATAAATAATCTAATTTTGGAGCAGTTGAATAAACACAGGTCATGTTTAGAGACAATACAAACTAAATGTTACATGCTCTGGACAGATGGACTCAGCTGCACAGTTGTGATCACTAAGTGATCTATTGGAGATTTATGAGATGCATCAGAATTGAAATTCAATGTATGATACAACAAGTTTTGTACTAGATTTCATCTTGTATATAAATACTTTTAAAACATAGGTTTAACCTCATTTCACACACATACAAACACACCATACTTGCAAAATATCCACATGTCCTTCTATTAAATAACAGAAAATAAAATACATCTCAAGCAGCAGTATAAGAATAAATGAACAGGTAAACAGCATAGTGGGCCCCATGTGCAGCCCTTTTAGGGAGTGAGATTATAAAAACATACAGAAAAATTCTCTTAAGGTGCCACTAGAGGAGTCTTTGAAAAGTGGCAGCTAGCCTGGGGTCACCTGACATACTGATTGTCACTGAGGTGTTTTTTTTTTTTTTTTGGACAATCTATTGATGCTAAGAGACATTACTCTTCAGGTGTTGAGTCTGCAAAGGTTTCACATGGTACTCATAGATTTTGAGTGCAGGTCCCAGCTTTATGGACAGGCCTGTCAGCACGTCATTACGCGTCATCAAGAGAAGAGACTTTCCATCGATTTCCTATGAGATTAAAATAAAAGGTCAACTTCAATGTTTGGAAAAAATTTGATGAATCAGAAATCTACACTGACCTGATCTTGAAAAGCAGTGGCCTGCTCTTCAAATCCTGTGGCTTTGAAGTAATTGACAACATCAGCAACGCCCCAGTTGGCAGGGTCAGGAAGCTGACCATTTTCCACAGGGCTGTATGGTCACAATAGACAAGTGTCGGCTGACAACACGTATCACAAATTTGATGCTGTTAAAGTATTAGGCTTACCTTTTAAGGTCAACAGAGCCATTTGCCTTTTCCTCCATTATGTCTGTAGAAGAATAATGTTTATTATAAATCAATGGAAATGAACACAAACACGTGTTACACACAAGTCACAAACATCTCAGAACCTGACTACATACAGGGTGTTTATTTAACAACAACAACAACATGTTTAGTAATAAGTAAGTAGTTCCTTTTAATCATAAGTGCACAACTTGTGTCTTTATGACATGATCAAATTTCACCTTTGATACATAACAATAGAGCAGGTCCAATTTGACTAGTAAAGTGGAACTTACAGTGTGTGATAGTGCCGTAATTTCATCAGAAGTTCACAGACTCTGTTAGCATCTCCATGTTTGTGTCTTGTAGTGTTATTCTCTGGATGGCTGTGAGGACAACATTCATTAGGCGAAATCAAACACAAAGCTGAATCAAAATTCACGACAACAACACACTATCAATAACACGCAACGTTAAAAACGCCGCGGATTACAGACATGAACCAAATTTTAATCAACGACATTGTGAAAGGGAAACGATAAGAAAGAATAAGACACGATTAACCATAATATAGTTAACAGATAATTGCCCGTCTTTATTATACTAGGTCTTTTTACCTATGGCCATAAGCTACCTAACACGTACACTTAGCTGGGTTTGCTGAACAGAATTTTACTAACCTTATTTTTCGTTCGTTTCCTGTTTTTCAAAAGAGAGTCGTTAATGGTAACAAAATCCCGTCTATTAAAAAAATCTAACTAAATCTATTAAAACACAATATACATTTGATTGAAATCAAGGTTTAATCAAGTAAAGACAACTAGCACCTCTCCATCGGTATCGGTTTAGCTTCCTTCGCCCACATGACACTGAAGATTCATGGGAATTGAAGTTTTTTAACGACCCAGCAGCGCTCTGTAGTGAAGAGCGAGTTACGGTATTTTATAACTGTATGATGTAAAAACAGTAATAATAATTTCAAAATAGCTAAATATTATAGTGTCGGAGCACCTCGTGGAGATAATAAATGAAATACTGGCTATGTGAACTGCACAAGTGAAGGAAACCAGCCTACCTCACGAATTCTCCCAATACAGTAACACAGGCAGTCAAACACAACAAAAGCGGTCCTCTTTAAGCATTTCACTTTTTGTTTTTGTTTTGTTTTTTAATAAAAATGTACTATAGTGACATAACAGTAAAATATGCTGCAGCATAGTATCTCCCCTTGCAAACGTAAATAAATATTGGTAAAACAAAAGTGCAAAAATGCCACATACCAAATAAAAGACCATTTTGAAGGGAAGTTGGGTCAGTTGTGAAGAGCTTAAATAGTGATTTCCTCAATTTAGGAATTGTGAGCTCAGGAAAAGTGCTGCCATTTACATGATCTTATAATGACAAACATTTGATCACATTGAAACACATTTTCAGAAGCTGCACATTTCAGACAAAATCCTGGAAATATCAGATTTATACACAGGCAGTTCTGGTACATGCAGAAACACCATTGCAAATTACATTTAGCCTACCAGTGTTCATCTAAGAAGAAAATAATAGTACAATATATAAATCAATACAAAACCAACAGGGAAGAAATTACTGTTTACAAATAATAAAAAGTGTATGCATGTGCTCTATAGACAGTCAAAGTGAATAATGATTGACAGTACAAGATCTGTGCCTTTTTCACTCAATCCTGATTTTCACATTGATTTATGATTGACTTCCCCGTCCCCTCTTATACTGTGAGCACCGTCAAACATCATCTAAACCCATTTTGGAAGCTTAGGCTGTTAATGCAATGCTACAAACCGACCTTAAAGGCTACTACCTGTGACCTAGGATCCCAAGTCAACAATACATACTAGGGCAAGTCGATGGGGCTGTACAGTTCTTAAAACTGATTTACAAAACTACAAAGTTGGCCTGAAATCAAACGCCCCATAACTGACTTTAAAGAAGACATATAAACATTACAACAATAAAAGTAGTTGCAGTGACTTCCTGTTAAAAAATAGCAGAACTGAGACTCGCTTCATAGAGATATTTTTGACCATTAGCAGCAGATGTTTATATTGTTGAAAAATTGCCACATTAATTTTTAAAGCTCTATTTCTGATCTGGAGTCTGAAGAGAGGGGGTAGGTGAAATGAATAAATTGAAATACAACTTCGAGTAAGCTAATGATGAGAGAACACTGTTATAAAAGGGTTAAAAGTTGATAAAAGTCAATTTAACATAATATGTCCCCTTTAATTATTACTAAGATTATAATGTTGGAGGTTCTGCTTTGTTTCTATTATGGAAGCAACTCTTGAAAATGAAGCAGCAGGTGTCACAGGCTAAAACCATAAATCAAAAACATCAATAACAGATCAAAAGGTGGTACTTTTTGTGTCACTGCTACTTGGACAAGATTACATACATACAAACAGACAGACAGAATATGCCTTTAAACAATAATAGGATGTCAGGGAAGACTTAGCTCCAAAGATAATGATTAAAATGAAATTGCCGTCTATAACCAAAGCATTGCTGCAATGTCTACTGTAAGAATGCACTTGGTAGTTCATTATAATATTCAGTTGTGTGGAGTGATTTAAAACCTATAGCTACCTTCTTTCCTGTGAAAGTTGTACCTGAAAAATATATAATTTTACTTCATACAATAAATGCCATACTTAGGCTGAGGTAAAAGTAACTGTCTCATGACCAGATATGAATAAAAAGACGCTACAGTAACAAGAGTACAGCAGTGAATTCACATGATGCATGTTGCTAGATACCCATCTGTCAAGTGTTGAAACTCAGAAAGCTTGTTATCAGTGTGAAATATAGATCACTACACACACTGCCTATTGAGTTTTATCAGAATTATAGTCACATGTTCTTCCTCTATATGCATATCTAGATGCAAATGTCACGTGACCAGAATTGCAGAATGGTTACCAAAATACCTTTGCCTGTTTGACACATAAAAATCCCAGAAAGATGAAAGAAAACAGACTCCCTTTAGTTTGAGAAAATATGCTCAATACACTTCTAGTTACTAAAAGGGTCTTTCGTCATCATTCGTTTTGAATATTATTTTTGATCCAAAGAAACACTTATAAAGCAGATTTGAGGAATTAAAATGTAAATGGATTGTTAAAAATATATTTTTTGCTTCACAAGACAAGACATGTCTGGCTAATGTGTCTGTGTATATTTTGTGCAAAGGGCACACAACTAAATACAGAGTGGAATTTAAGAACTGGAAATGAGCTCCAAATGTAACAGCCTCAATTCCATATTTAACCTCAAGAGTGCAATCATCCTAACTGTGAGTCCTTAGGGGACTCTTCCCCATTCACTAAAAGTCTGCAAATTCCTTTGCACACTTTTCTGTTTGAGACACATGGATCTCCTCCTCTTCATAATCGTCAAAGTTACTTGTGTCACCAGGTCCTCTGCACTTGGGCAAGAAAGGGGCCTCAATCTAAAACAAATCAATGTCAAATGAGTGAAATGCAGTAAGACAAAGTTTAGTAACACAAAGTGAACAAGAGATATTATAGAGATTAATGATGTACCATAGGGGGTGAGTAGTACCTTTCTTTCATAGATAGCAATCCAGTCTGTTGTCGAGAACCACTTGTGATTTTTAATGTCATTGACCCCATTTTTCAAGTTACCAAATCTCTTTGTCAGGTCCACTTGCAGTAGATTTCTTAGGAGATCCTTCAGATCTGAACTAAAGTGAGAAGGGAATCGTACCTACAACATTAGCAAAGAAACAGTCATAATACATAACACATACATAATTTAATTAAAGGTTATTTATTAGTAATTTATTAGATAATCTTAACACATTGAAATTAGATACCAAAATTGATTGTTTTGGAATAAATCAAATTATGCTTTCTACCTTTCCGGATACAATCTTTTCATATATTTGAATCGGCTGATCAGCAAAAAATGGAGGGTATCCAGCAGCCATCTCATAGATCAGAACCCCCAGAGCCCACCAGTCCACAGCTTTGTTGTAGCCCTGAAAAAACAGGAAAAAAATAAGAAAAAAAAAAACCATGCAATATTTGTCATAATAAAATAGATCTAAATTTCTTTACTGGGTGAATTTTGTTAATAAACAAAAGTGATTTTATTCATGTAAACTACATTTTATACGGTTACAGATATGGTTCTAGACTATACTAGCCTAACACCTTTAACATCGGACTGTACACCTTTGTTAGGCATCTTCATATTCACCTTGCTGAGGATAATTTCTGGAGCGAGGTACTCAGGGGTCCCACACAATGTCCAGGTCCTCCCTTTAACTCTCTTAGCAAAGCCAAAATCTGTCACCTGAAGAAGAAAAAAAAACAACATTATAAGTACTTTACAAATACATGATATACTCCAGCTATCAAACTAGTATTGTTATCATTTCAACAGGCCTACCTGAATATAACCATGTTGATCTATGAGCAGATTTTCGGGTTTTAGGTCTCTATAGATGAGGTCTAAAGAGTGAAGGTACTCAAAAGTGAGTACTATCTGAGCTGCATAAAATCGTGCATGGTTTTCACTAGAAAAGAACAAAGATTATTATTAAATGAAAAGAAATAAATGACAACAAATGTGTAAACAATACCTGAATCTTCCAGTGCGTCTAAGATGGGAGAACATCTCTCCACCAGGCACGTACTCCATCACCATGTACAAGTTTGAGTTATCCTGTGAGAGCAATCAGGTGGTTTGGTGAACTGCATTTCTCTGATGACGTGTCATATTGCACAGCCTCAGGTTACTCAGGTTTAGTTTGGAAAACTTAAACCTGCACTCATAATATTGAACTTTTCATTTGTGGTCCTGTCCAACACTTACCTTGAAAGCGTACACTAGTCTCACCAGGAAGGGGAAGGATACGGCCTGTAGTATTCTCTTTTCATTTAAAGTGTGTTCTATCTGTTTTAGCTTGACCACCTGAAACATATATCAAGATTTTTTTAACTTTTCATTTGCAGTGTCTCACCTCAAGGCAACCACAAACTTTCACTTTAAGCATTGTGAGAATGTGCTCGGTTTGTTTTTACTAAAACTGTACATAATGCTCCATTTCCTTGTTAATGATGTAAGGCACACTTATCAGTGACCTCTAAAAGTGCAAAGCACAGAGAACACACACTAAATCACACAGCCTACTTTAATGCAAACAGACTTTAACCTACTTTCTGTTTGTCCAAGATCTTCATGGCGTAGAATTGGTTTGTTCCTTTGTGTTTGACAAGCATGACCCGCCCGAATGAACCAGTGCCCAGTGTCTTGAATCGGTCAAAGTCATCCAGGCCAGTTGTGCACTGACAAAAACAAAAACAATAAACCTGGCTTCTTCACAATAAAACATTCATTTCACTTAAGTAGAATGATGTTACAATAAAATTTTGCATAATTTGTATTTACAATCTATATACCTGTGGAGGACATTCCCACTTTCTTAAAAAATCTTCTTTGGCTTTAGCTAAGAACTCTTTCACTATAAAAAGACAAAAAATAAATTAAAGAGTTCACAGTGTTCGATAGTAATAAGGCACTTCCTTCTTTGAAAGGGGCAAGGTCAGGCAAAGGTCAGCTACTGGGGAAGCAAGCTGATAACAAACAGCAACAAGTCCAAGTAAAACTACACACCCAGGAAAAATCTGTGAAAATATAAAGTGATGCAAAGAGCTTATGAAAAATGTTTAAGAATCAAAGTATGGCCAATGTATTTAATCAAAAAGCAAGTCTGCATCTCTTTAAGTGAGCAATAGTTATTACAATGCTGTATTAGGGAGAGGAGCTATTTCACATGGAGCAAGCAACTTGTGAAATATGATCGTCACAGCAAACTTGAGATATCCAAAGTCACAGAGTTGTGAATGAGCCATTCACTTAAACTAAAACTAGACCCTCTGTGATTTGGGATGGCTCATAGAGTAAGAGCATACCAAACGTCTCTACAGTTGACCAACGATTTGCAGGAACATAGACCCAGATGGATGGAAACGATAGAGAAGAGAAAAAGAAGAATACACATTGATGAACAACATTTAACAAAGTGCTTAAAAGAATTGAGGGAAATACAGCATTAAAGACAGATCTTGTAGCTTTATGCATTATCCAGGAAAGCTTAATCTTGATTCTTTATGTTTATTTGAGCCTTTACATAATAATGTTTATGTACAAAACTGTTGGTGCACTGTGGAGTGAAGTAGTTTTAATCAGGCTATAATGTAGTAGTAAGTCAGTGGGTAGTGAAGGTAACTGGAGATGTGTAGAAATGATTCTTGTGGAGCTGTGCAGTCTAAAAACAAAACAAAAACAAAATCAATCCTGGAGTAACAGATGACGTTGAGAAGTTGGAGCGAGTGTTTTGAGCTCTTAATATGGGGACTGCTAAATAAACTGAATTACTCAACATGTGCCATTAATAGATAACACTTTTTTTTTTTTTTTAATGAGGAAACTAATCTACAGGAAGCATAAAAAGTTAACAGTAAAAGACCAAACATAACAGAGACAAGACATTTGTATAAAAGTTATGTTTTAAATATAACTAGAACACAATATAAGTATTAAGTAAACTTAATACTCGCGTAGCAGGACTGACTGTAGCAATTAAACTAAAAGATACAAACACAGATTGGCACATTATGCTGTTGTAAAAAGGTTTAAATATTGAAAATTGCATTGAAATGACAAGCAGAACAAGAAAGTCATCTGTATGGCGCACACCACTAGTATACAGCCAAGCGTTTCACTTACTCAACTTATCCCAAGTGATGGAGTACTCTGAAACATGGGGCACCTCACTCTCCTGCCCTCTCTGCTCCTGGTGATTCTTATTAAGACATCGTTGAAAGAAGCGACTAGCAAAGGACTGATCCTTTTGCTGGGCCATTTTGTGACTCCAAACTAACTATTTTCAAAACGAAGAACAGCAACCGACACTGGCTTCCTGTATAGAGCCAAGCGCCGTGCAATGCATGGGTAACCACAAAGAATTAAGCTTCCTGTTCAAGTACTCTGTATCAGAACTGCAGTGTGCTTGTTTGTCTATGTCTATAGTAATACAAATGCTAAAGATGTTAACAGCAAATATAATATGTGGCTGTATATAAACACTACCCAATTACTGGATGCAAACTCCCTGAAAATATTAAACACTATTATGTTCCAGAAATGAAAGCTTAGGCCTACAACCATCACTGAAATAATGCTCCCTAGTGGCTCAAAATTAGAACTGTCTCCTAAAAGCTGTCCATTTAACATTTCGTCACTCATTAGTCCATGGATACAGATTATTTATATATTATCTATTTCTAAAATAAAAATATTTTAAACTAGTAGACTTTAAATCAATAATTATAACTTTCTCTATTCACTTGGGCTGATCTCAACAAAAGAATACAATGGGTAAAAAGTACAGATGACAAATAACAATTACACGACTACACTAAAATACAAACAGTGTGAAAGTCTCTATCATTGTTGGTATTATAATTTAATTTGAAGTAATAATATATATAACTGATTCATTACAATGTAACTGCTGTTTAGGCTGCTGGTTTAGGTATTTAGATAAAGTTATACATTATAAGCAATAATCAAACCAGTATAGGGCTCACTTGACACCTGTCCTACTTCTGATTGATTGGCATTAGCTACTGCATTTCCACATTGACCTCCTCCTTACAGAAACCTGTTGTAAGCAAGAAACAGCAGATCTTGTTTTATGAATGTTTGTTTGTGTTTTCAGGTTCCAAGAAGCTGCCTCTTTGCTTTGACTGTTCAAAAGGATTTTATACACTGTGCTGCGTTGATAAAACACATTTCCAACAAACAGGCCCATAAATAGCAAGTGCATGAGAAGAAGAAATACAGATTTGCTGTGTGCAAAGCGGCATACAGGTTTGATCAGACCAGGGCAATTTACACACACATGTTTAATAGTAAAATAAGTGTCTCTTTTCCCTTGACTCTCTGTAAACATATAATATATAAATTATTACTAAGGGGCTAGCATGTCCTGTGAGCAACATTACCAAAAATGGTTCTTGTCTGCAGCTTGTGACTGTATTCCTATCTGCTAACACTGGCAACAATGTCCAAGTCAGCTCTCCCAGTGTGTGTAGTGTAATCTCACACTGCAATTACAACAATGTATAGAGTGTAGAGGCATGCTGAGTGTGTGTCTGGAGTGCTCACCGCTTTCTTGTTCATTGCCTTTCTTGGCAGTGGCTGCGTTTCCCATCGTAGGAAGAGAGGGCGATGCACAGCTGGCCCAAAGCGGGGATGGTAGCGGTGGTGAGCTAACACAGTCCTCTGTTAGCTAGCGAACAAATATCTTGTGTTAGCTTAGTGGCTAACATAAACATCAATGTATTCTTCTCACCGTGGACAGAACCGCCAAGTGCTGTGCAACCCAGAGGTTATTTAGTATTTACAATGTCATCGGTGGTTAGTACGCCTCCTGTGGTACGAAAACATATCCAGACTTTTCACCTCTGCCTCTGCTGCTGCTGCCGCCGCTCTGTGCTGCGTTCAGGTGCTATAGGAACTCTCCACGGTGTCTGTGTACGCTTAATTTGACTGCTTCTGTCTAACTAACTATTAATTGCATTTTTACATCTGATATTTCCCACACGGAAATTATAATCATAACTACAGAAAATAATATAATTGATAAATAGTATTTTTAAAAAATCAATAAAATACTTCCAAATGCATGAATGCAGCATCAAAGGCCCCCTACAGAAGTATAAACGGTAGACGGTATAAAGATGTACCGACTATGAGAAGTACAGGCATGGATCTGGATTATCCAGTTTTAGAGATTTTTATCTGACCCTCATATTGTCCAACACAAAATTATTCTCATCTGTACTTTAAAAGTCGCACAAGTGTGATGTTTTTATGTTTATATTTAATGTTTATCAGGCCATAGCCTAAACAGAACTTTATAAAACACAAAACGTCAGGAGAAATGCATGTCTTTTATTTCTAAGACTTGACAGAAGCTGAACGTTTGCTCAGTTTTTTAGCACCATGGCCAGCGACTCAGTTGCTAGGTAGCTGCTGTGTTTGAGTTGGTCATATGGATCGGTCTATTTGAGGGGGAGCTATTTTAAAATGTTTCTTAAAATGCGGATTATATTTGCGAATGTATCAGGTAAAACTCTAACACCTGGGATTACAAGGGTAACTCAACTGGTTTATGTATGACTGAGAATCCAAACTTCCGCGCATTATTCGGATACCCCTCTTGCAGGTCGAATGGTTTTGTCCACGGACTCGCTCCAGGACTCACTGCACAGAGGACTAACCTACATGATATTGATTTTTGTGACTGTAAACCAGCAACATTAACACATCAAACATAGCCAAAATCTTCAAATACAATTCGGATTGAAATATTTCACGCAGAGGAGCCAGGGCATGTCCACCAGCCGCTCTGTTCCGATGAGCTCTGCACAAGAGCCAGACTGGGAAAAATAAGGTAACGCTGACTATGCTGCTATGGACTGCTACATTCGCCTCTCCATCCTTAGCCTGCAATGCTAAGCTACATTCCTTTGTAGACCAGGGATTTGATTTCTCTTTGATTTTGAATATTGAGCTGTCATCATATTCAGTATTTATATTCTTGATGTTTCCTTAGCCTGTTAGCCACAGACGAAGATGTGTCTCATTAATGACTGAGTAGTAGGCTAGCAGACTGTTTTCTTAGCTGCACATCTAATCATCAAATTGGCCTATTATAAAACAGTTTTTATTGAGGTGGCACAGCTATTTTAGGTGTTCTGCAAAATATATCCACTATGTAAGATTTTGAAATATCGTTTACTCCGTTTACTGATAATCCTCAAACTCCAACATGGGGTGGCCTAGTATACTTACAGTGATTTGGAAGATACCATATTGTTTACTGTGCTGGCATTGGTACCAAAATCTGATTGCACCTGCAAAGACTGGAGCTGGCCTTAATTAGTGTAATTCTGCAGAGTACGGACTTATACCACCTCTCATCAATATTGAAACAGGGGACATATGGTCTCCCTTTAATCTGGTGTGACAGTCTCTGCCACTTGCTGACCACATGCTAACTGTACTCTAGAGATGACCATTCCCCAGAGGCTAAAAAGGTTACATAACAGTTGCTGCATTAGCATATGATCTAGTGTATATGAAGGTATACCCAGATAAGGCTCTTAAATGTGATGTGATATGCATATCTTCTGGGCACACTGATGTTGCTTTATGACATACTAAATCCTCTGTAACACAAGTCATGGGTCAAGATATTTGGTTTATAATGAGGTTAGAAAAAAATATTGTTTGAATCTTTAGCTCATTATGAGTTATGCATCCTCCATTTTGTTACAGATGCTTTAAGTGGTCAATTAGTTGTAGGTTCAAGGTGTGTGTTTTTATGTGTTTGCATGGAGTTCTGTGGATTGCAGCAATGTGGGCTGACTGCACCAGCACCTACTCATATCTGAGAGGAAGAAGGCAGCCTGAGTTGGGTCACAGGCACTTAGACCTAATTTTAGGTACAGTGGATAAACCAAGTAAGCTTTCTAGATATGATGGAAAACAAAAAAGTTAAAAAGACACCAAATCTTAATACTACTACAAGATGCACTCTTTTTTTAGTAACAATAGTTTCATCCCGATTTCTGTTATGAATATCCCCTCAGGCCAAATTCATTAAAACAGAGTACCTAGTATGCTAGTGCATAGTAAAAAGTGTTTACTTTCTAATTATGTGGATGAAATTTAATGGGAAAGTAGTGTAGTGTAAAAAGCAGTGTAAAAGAACAAACAAACAAGAAAATAACATTATATATATATATATATATATATATATATATATATATATATATATATATATATATATATATATATATATATATATATATATATATAATTTACATATTATAGTTAAATGGTGCTTTATATTTTATAAATCTGACACCATTAGCCTAAGTACTGGTTCTGTCTTGGGTAATTCCAGGGAATGTGAAACCATGAATTTAAACCCGGATTTTAAATGGAAGCCATGACACATAAATGTAAATGAAATGACAGAGGACCCACTGTACATACTATTGAAACACATACACACTTGTTTTGCATGTGCAGCTGCTGACAAAGACAGAGGCAGATGACTGCAACAAAGACCTGTGTGTTGTTCAGTGATGCCAAGTGTGTGTGTGTGTGTGTGTGTGTGTGTGTGTGTGTGTGTGTGTGTGTGTGCGTGTGTGTGTGCGTGCGTGCGTGTGTGTGTGTGTGTGTGTGCGTGTGCGCGCGCGCGCGAGTGACCTGGGGACCCGGATGAGCTCAGCATCGTCGCTCTCCTCTTCATCTATGGTCATGTAGTTCCTCCTGCTGGAGATACGGAGCTATTGCATGTATTATTTCAAAGCAGCCACATGCTAATCCCATTTGATTTCTTTTAAGATGCGACACAAACAGTTTTTTCATGCAGTTCCAAGTTAATCAGTATTATTTATTTATTAATTAATTTATTTATTTATTTATTTATTTATTTATTGTAAAATTAGTTACTAAAAATAAATGGGCCAAAAGTTAGTCTGTCTTCTAAAAAAAACAAAAACCCAGCAACAACTTTAGTTTTAAATTGATAATTATTGCTGCTATCTTTTATCAACATTATAATTTCATTTCAAACCACACTGTGTGACTGTGGCACTGTTTCTGCTTATTTAATCTGATGTCTTTTACTGAACTCTTTACTCTTTTATGTGAACATGTGAAAACTGGGTTGGTTCACAGCAGATTATTGGCACTACCATAATTAAACCACAAGAGGCTTTTATTCTGGCCATGCATCAGTGTGCTGCCACAGTGACTCAATTTATATAGTCCTCATAATTATAAGTAGATGAAAAATTGTTTACTATAAAAACAAACATCAATCATTTTGTAAGGAAAGTTTATAGTTTGGGCTGATGATACCTTTATAACACTAGCAGGTATGGACCTGAAACATTGTTCTAAAATAGCTTACCAGTAAATATTTCTTTGAGAATATCTTATTCTGAGTATATTTGTAAATTATTGTGCAAAAATTCAGTATGTGAGGCAAAAAGGTATGTTTGGGCGCTGAATAAGGTATACGCATGTCATGAGCCCCTGTTTCCCTATGGAGGTCTGGAGCTCTGTGATAACTCCTTCTGCGTGGTGCACCTTTGGGACCATAGGGTGGCCCATGGTGCAGGCCTGTCACATGTTCAGCTTGTTTTCACTTCATCACACTGGCTTGCTACTTTTTCCCTTTTGCACCTGCCTCTGTGTCTGTCCTCAGGATCAATGGTCTGAGCTTTCAGGCACAAGCAGACTGACTAAAGTCTGCTGGAGCAATCAAGTAATGAGTATTGTTTTTTATTGTTATTTATTTTAGGAGTTGAATTTAATTGAATTGAGATGGGCTGTCTTCTCTAACCACACTTGTGCTTATCTGCCTTAACCAATACAGCTGTCTGTGCTGGCAACATGTAATGTCACATTTTTACCACCAGATGCCACTGTATAATTGGTTTATAAGCTGTAATGACACAATATTTTGCTTGCATAAATTATTAAGTTTTACATCTTTTTTCCGTTTAACTCAATGAAAAACAAACTAACATTGCTAATATATAAATCAATACATTTGTTATTTAATTTATTAGTCCATGTATTGCCACAGCCCAACTTTAACACAAATTGACAAATGACACAATGTAAATTAAAGTAAAATTTAAATAATTTATATTTTTAACTGCAATATGTTTAATTTAAAAGACATTGCTCACTGCTAATGCTTTGTTGGAACCTCTAATTCAGCAATAGTAGATGCTGACATTTTTTGCGCTACTTCTTATTACTGAAACTAAAAAAAAAAAAAAAAAAAGCTAAAACAGAAAACATATTCTCCTTTCAACTCTCAAGAAGCCAGCTGTGAGGCACTTTCCACAAAAGTAAATGTTATTTTTTCCTTCTCCTCCACAGGCATTACTGCTACCACCTCCTCCCTGTTATTCTCCTCTTGGGTCCTTAAATAAACTAAGGCTTCGTTCACTCAAGGCAGCCTGTCTCCCTCCTCCCCAACTCCACCGCTCCCTTTTCCCAGCCTGCACTGACCGGGGCCGCTGGAAGGTACCAGGGAGGTGCTCAGATGATCCACTGTGCCGTTTTGAAGAACATCACTCATACCCATCCAGACAGACCAGACCAACAGAGTAGGGGCCTCTGGGTGGTTTGAGAGCCCTTTGAGGTCTGCCTGTGGAGCCTGGCACACAGCTTGGCTCGCTTCTTCTCTCCTCAAGCTCCTGAGATGCCCTCACCTTCCAATGATGGAGGTGAGATCCTACTCTTTTATCACACACTACTTTAGTTATTGTTAACATGGGCATTCTAAGACATACATTTTAACAAATAAAGTAAGAGGGACATCGGGCGGATTGACAAACTGATCTGTAAAGCTGGTTACGTGATCGGCTGTGAGCTGGAGACACTTGTCACAGTGAGGGACAGGAGGACACTGGACAAACTGCTCTCCATCATGGACACTCCTGCTCACCCACTGCACCAGATTATAGAGGGACAGAGGAAATAATACTCCCTACAGCTGTACAACAACTCACCCACTGCACCAGACTATAGAGGGACAGAGGAGCTCATTCTCCAACAGGCTCCTACAGCTCCGCTCAAACAGTGAGAGATTCAGGACTACATTCATACCATACTCTAATTGTAATACTCCCTACAACTGTACAACAACTCAATCTTACGTAACGGATAACCGTATGCCCTGTCAATCAGCATATCATTGCACTGCCTTTATTTTCTCTTGTATATAGCTGTGATTTTACATTTATATTTGATTTTATGTTTATTACTTATTTTTCTATTTTATTTTGACTTACATATACATTTATTTATATAATTATGTCTTATTCAACAACTGTCTCCTGCTATTTTTTTTTTTTTAAACTATTTTTACTATACCATTTATTTTTTACTCTTTGTTATTATTTTATATTGTGATGAGTGAGCTACTGTATCCAAATAATTTCCCTTGTGGATCAATAAAGTTTGTCTAAATCTAAGTCTAAATCTAAATACATCTCATAGGGAGATTGTAATTACTTTACAACATTACTTAAGTTATGTCAAACAAATTGTGCTTTGAATGGTTGTATCACATTATTTTACTCCATCTTCCTTTAAAGCTATCATGATATAAAAGAAACTGAGATATATTCTAGGCTACAGAAAGTCAAGTTAGTTTTTATTTTTTGGTATATAGCCCACAATACTATCATGATGCATCCAGTGGGCCAGAAGGCATGACAAAAATTTATCAAGATAATTTTTCCTCATATTGACTGATTATGATTTTGTCTTATTCAAAATGAATACAAATTGTTTTCAGTATTCATTTCCTAAACATAAACCAGACAACTAGAAGCAGAGCATTTACGATTATAAATGAGTGAATGTCAGTTTCAGTTAAAATTTAATACAACCCTGTACAAACTTTGCAATAACCTGCTAACAACCAAGGAATGGTGTGTTTGGCATGTGATGATTCCTTCTTCTATCCAAACTGGAATGTAATCTGTCATTCTGTTTTTATGTTTTGTGCTGTTTGTCCTCCCTGAAGATCAAGGAGCATCCCCCGTGAACGTGCCATCTGTGGGCTCCTACCAGAGCAGTGGGAAGAGGAAAGTGCACGGCAAAAAGAAGAAAGGCTCCATCATAGCAAACGTTGCTGGCACTAAATATGAGATTGGTATGACACTTCACATGCAAAAACATATTACAATGAGACACTTATCACAAACACTGGTATAAACAATAGTTATACATAAAGAATTGTATAATTTAAAGTATGGTGATTTGTAGAGACGTTACAATTTTCCAATTATTCACCATTATTGACACAAAAAGTGAACAGCTTAATTCACTGTAATTGTGTGTAACACTGTGATCACCATTCTAGTTTGTGACCAGCTTTATGATATCAACCTTTAAATTATTAATTCAAGTTAATATGATATAAACAGTCTAATAAACTAACATTATTATTATATTTTAGTCCTTACAATTATATAACAACCCGAAAAACTCATTGATTAAGTGTAGTAACATTCCCCTAGCTGTAGCTATCCAGTATACTTTAATTGTACCCCCAACCATGAAAATGACAGCTCATGCCCACAAACAAAATCTAATTTGTTGTGGAAGGCCCATTGAGGGACTCCATTAATGCCTCAAATTAGACCTAATATTGTCCAAAATGCACATAGGCACAGCTTGGCTTTCGATACTGTACATTCATAAATCTCTGTTCAGACAATTTAACTCAGTGGTAAGCCTAAAGCAGCCACGTAAGCAGTCCATGCATGTTCAGAGTATTGTAGTGGCTTACATCTCTCAGGGGTGAACTACAACCTCTGAAAGTCTAGAGTCAGCAGTACAGAGGGGAAGTTTCAGGCTTTCCGGATCCTGCAGGTTAGGTGGACTCTAGCTGTGAGTTAGCTCCGGAAGCTGTGGCGAGACCCTCATAGTGGCCATTCTGAAGGCAGTGCAGAGGTAGTTTGAAGGTAAATGAACACTAAAGGTCAGATGGATGGCTCATTTTTGCTGTTAGCTCTTTCTACACCATCGTTTTTGTTTCATGATTTATTGCATTACAGGTAAAGATTAAAGGTAATACTCCCTTGTAGGGAAATTTCCTGCAAGTTAATAGGAAGATGTGCAATAATGAGCAAAAGTTTTTAAAAGACTGAGAACAAGGGGTATGGCCCAAATACAGCAGTTGAAACTATAATACCAAAGCCTTTTATATGCCTTAATTTCTTTATTTTTTGAAAAAATGCCAGTGTCACTTCAAATTTATGATACAAAAATTTGTGATACATAAAATGATGACTGATTTTTCCTTTGGCTGACACTGAAGAAGTGTTAGTAGACTCTCTGTAGCTAAACAAAGCCTCCCTCTACAGATGTAAAAATCACATGTTTTCCAATTCAAATGTCACAGTGCAACAATAGGAAAACCCTGTAATGGTCAACACAGCAGAAGCTTTCAAAAAATAATTAATACCTTATTTTGTTAGGGCATACATTTTTTATTACCCACTGAATAATGAAAAGATGTTGGATTAATGTTCAAATGGGCGTGACACCAGTCTCTTATAGTAAGGGGTTGCCAGTGGGATTTGAATGTATAACAACAATTAATTTATCTTCATGAAGTATGGCCATACCTTTGGCTAATCTGCCTTGAACAGTAAATATAGAGCTTTATGTTAATATCCGGTAGTATTTATGAATGCATAAACAGAATATATATGTTTTATTTCCCTCAGTGCGTGTAGTCATTTGTGAGATGGACTTCATCAAGGCTCGAGATGAGGATGAAACAGCTAACCTCATATGGAACGACTCTGCTGTGCAACATGAGAAAATCGCTGAGCTCAGGAACTATCAGGTAAATACTGAGCTACAATTTCATTAGATCATCATTTCTTTTTCAAAGATTTCATATTGGTGCTGATTTGTGTGCATGTGGTAGCATGAAGCAGGAAGTCATTTGAAGTGTCATTTAAACTGTTCTACTATTAAACACACAGACAGACAGAAATATTTAGCCTAAAACATGAATGATAATTATCTTGTCTTGTTTCAATTAAATGCACATGCGATATTGCTATAGCCCCACAAATATGAACTCAGGATCTTATTAAATAAAAACATAAAATAAAAATATTTTACCTATTTACTAAAGGAAAGAGAAAATTCAGCCGAAGAGAGCAGCAGAACAATATCCCATAAAACACTGCAGACACAAACATAGACACAAACGCTGAGAGAGACACAAGTAGTGAACAGTAGGGATCATCAAGTCACCAATTAACCTGCCATAGCCCTCTCTATAAACAGCCTCACCTCTCTTTGACCCCTCTGTCCCACTGCACAACCATAACTAACTCCCCTGCAGCTCTTAGTGTTAACTGTCTATCTTCCATACTTCTTATTTGATTAGACTGGGTACTAATGATCAGTTAAATCGCAGGCAAGCAAGTGAGAGAATTGCTTGTTAGGACAGGGAGCAAAAGTTCAAGTCAGTACATTAGATACAGTAACAGCTTTGCACGTCTTGTAAAACTGTTGATTTGCTGCTGCTCGGTCCCATGACTCTGTGAAAGCTTTTTTTTAAAACAATTGCTTTTGATTTGGCCTTTTCGCACAAGCTTTCACCGTATTGGCATAATTGTACAATCTTGCAGAAATCACTAATTATGTCCGTCTCGTTTGGATAGTAACATTCTGTGTTCTCTCTCTTTCCCTTTTCCTGTTATTTATACTGTGAAAGTTGGCTGTCAAGTTTTAGTTCATGAGCCTAATTAACTCCCCTGTTCAGGCTCATTTGGTCTAAGACTACAGGAAAAAAAAAACACTTCCCTTTAACCCCTGCTCCCTTTGCACCCATTCAAAGCAATTCATTCAACTGTCATTGTGGGAGCTTGTGATGCAGAACCAATTACCTTCGGCCCCTCACTCTTGAGATTGATGGGGTTTTTTTCCCTTTGTGGTTCTTCTCTTACAAATCTTGAGTGGAAAAAAACATGGGGAACTAAATAAGGGTTGGCAAAGGTCGCTGTGTCACCTTTTTGTTGTGAGTTTGTAATTGGGCATAAATGTCAGAACATCGTAAGCTCACTTCAGGTTGCTGCCTTTAATGTGCTCATTTTGATGAAGGGTGAGGGTGCAATTGAGTGGTGCAATGGTCCTAACAACAATATTATGTCTTCTTGTCCCTCTGCAGAGAATTAACCACTTCCCAGGTATGGGTGAAATTTGCCGGAAAGATTGTCTAGCAAGAAACATGTCCAAGTAAGTGCTTCTGCATAATGTCAAAACGAGGCACTTAGAGCGGACTGAGGAGAAAGATTTGGATTTGAACCGGCAGCTTGTCTGTTACAGGAGGACTGCTCTACCTTCTGAGCATTCATCCTATAAGTAAACCATTTTGGGATAAATGATAATGATGTACTTAGAATTTGATGTTCTCGTAATCCCATTGTAACATGAAACACCACTGTAAAAATGATTCATATCTGCTTTTTATTATTTTCTTGCAATAACAATTATTAGATCATATTTTAGCAATCCATCAGAAATGTGCTTAAATGTTCCTGTAAATGTCTTGAGGTTGAAGTATCAAAAAAGTTAATGAATTGTAAAATTAAACCCCAAAGTACAGAAACATTGTTCTTAATCTTCATTCGGAAGTTTCCGCCCTTTAATTTCTTATTTTTTATCAACTCCTTGCAGCTTTTTTTCAGTTTTCTAATATAAACTATATACTCAATGCTCAAATTTAGTTTATTTTAATTTTTTATTCTATATTTTATTGGTTATTGACACCTTCTTATCTCCAAAACTGAAATTTGATTATATCTTGTAAACAATATATTGCACATTTCTTTACCACCCTGTAAAGTTCTTACATACAAATAGACGTACCAAATTGATACTGAAATTTAGTTAAATATTATAGACCCAATTCTTTTAAAAGTAGAATGAACTATAGTCAGGTGCTACTTCTTCTCACTCACGTTTTGTATCCACAGAATGATCAAGTGCCAGCCTCAAGACTACAGCTTCATCCCCAAAACATGGATATTTCCTGCAGAGTACACCCAGTTCCAAAACTATGTCAAAGAACTACGGAGAAAACGCAAGCAGAAAACCTTCATCGTCAAACCTGCCAATGGAGCAATGGGTCACGGGTAGGTCAACTCAGTCTATACACTGTGAGGATGGATGTATGGACGTGGAAGAAGACAGAACCAGGAGTGACTTAATTACGCAGAATTGACTCTTGTGAGCTTTTAGTCATGTTAGAATGTGTTTTGTTTCATTCAGTTTCACACATATTTGAGGAATACTTTATTATTAGTACATCTCCGAAGCTCAGAATGCTCTATTCTACCTTGTAATGTCATGAAGTGGTAGTTTTCAAATTAACAGCTACCTTTAAGCTTTTATTTAGCAGAGATTGGTAATTCCACGTCTGAAATGATCCAAATGATTCTAGTAAAAGTGTATGGAGGTTAAAAACACAATGCACCACTTCCTGTATGACATCACATCACAAGGTGGAAAAAGAGTGTTTTCTGTTTGAGAGAAGCATAAATATACAGGATTTGTGTGTTAAACTTGTGTGAATGAAACAAAACCCAACTCCAGGTATGTTTGTGATAAGGAAACAACATTATAACATAGATCACAAAATAGCGTAATATGGGCCCTGGGAGTGGGATATGGGAGTGATTGTAAGAACAAGGAATAAAGAACCAGGGCAGCTACAGACACGTCTACAAGTTTGTCACCCTGGAGTGTATTGGCAAGAGACAGATATTTGAATTAGTTTACTTTGCTAAATGTCATTCATAGTCCTTGATGATAATTCTTTCCATAAATCAAAAGTTGTCAGTCTAGAGGCCTTGAATTCACACACACCACAAGGTCTCTCTATTGGATTATTGGATTTCTTTATGAACTACTAAGGGAGTCAAGAGCTAGAAAAGTGGACACACAGGGCTATTGTGTCAACTATTATCACTTAGTATACAGAATTCAATGACTGACCTCTAAATTAAAGAAAGCTAATTAAATTCGACTGCACTTTTTACTTTGTGTTGAGTCCAGTGTCCACTATGTTTGGGGCAAATGTAATTGACTTCAGAGTTTAGTTTGGTTCAAAATAAATATTTCGCCAGAACATCATTATATCTATTTTTCAATACAGGAAAGCAGGGCATCATACTGTAAAGCATTATACAATGTTATCACTTTATTATCTTTAATCTTTAATGACATTTTACCATCTCTCCCTGTAACATAACTCTTTAAACAGGTTGTCAAAGTTAGCTTTCATTTACTTCTCCTGAAAACATTCATCTTGTATTTATCACTCAGGCCAATAGGTGGAGGTATTGAAGTGCAAAAGACTCAGTGGGCTTCACCTTTCTCTCTAATTCTCTTTGAATTTGTCCTTTTTGCTTTAATGTGAACATTTCTTAGAAATTCATGCTGCACTAAGCCCTTATTTATTAAGATATAAAAGGCAGCAAAGGCTGAATTATTGCAATACATTTGGAATATGAATGATGATGCCCGACCACTCAGCAGAGAGCAGCTCACCAGATGAGATTCTTTCTCTGTCTTTTGCTTGGTGTGACGCGGCAGGAAATTAAGTTATATCTACCCCCTGTAATTTATTTTATCGGCAGCTGGCTAAATGAAGTTATTGTTTGTGTTTGAAGCGCTGCTTGTTATAAGAGGAACAAAATAAGGCTTAAAAAACTGAGATCCCCTTTGGTGCCAAATTAAATAGGCAGGGGAGTGTGGGCTGTGATTATCATGGCACCCCGGCTCATCAATCATGTCGTCTTCCTCTCAGCTACTCCTCCTCAACTAACACAGCTAACCCAGCGCTCTGCCTTCAGCTCACTGTCTGTCTGTTAGCTCACCAGCCAGTCACTCACATACACTGCATATACATACGTCTACGGTCACTTCCTCTGGCCAAATCTTTAGATAAAAACACCAGGAAATTGCATATTTGTCATAATTCAAGATATGACTAATGTTTATGATGATAACATTTACAGACCACGTCTTTCACATTTTGAACAAATAATCAAAAGGTAGGAACAGAGATTTAGTTTAACACACACCAACCTAGAAATGCGAGTGGTAGTGGAGCTGAAAAAAGTCTGAGACACTTCAGTGTACAAAAACTTATTTTTTCTTATTAAAGGCTCTTTGTGTAACTTTTCTGGTGGAGGGCTCATCAAATGCTTTTCTCCATGGAGATGTTATTGCTTTGTCTGGAATGTTTCACAGTGTGACATTAAACCTTTCTATCTTCATGGAGACCAAACCAGACCAAGTTACATTTCAGATCTGTGGAGTCAGAATGCCTGTGTTCCAGGTAATTTTGAGCAATAAAACCACCTCAATAAATTTAAAATAGATGTGTTTAATGTCATATTGTGGAACATTCTAAGCAGAGCAATGGCATATACATAAATAAAATAAAAAGAACCCTCTACGGTAAAGTTACACAGTGCACCTTTAAGACTGTGCCTATGATTTTGTTTCAGATCTTTCACATATTGAACAATTATTTAAAATGTATTTGCAATTTTAAATCAGTTCCTTTCCCAGCTTCCTCAGCCTGTGCTTCTATCCTAATTGTGACTGATGGTGTATAGGTTAGTTCCATTGGTTCTATAGTGGGAGATTGTTTAAGATGAGCCCTTGCCCTCTGCACATACAAAACAGAACTCTCTTATATATGCTTTGAAAAATGTTGCCCTTCAAAACACTATGCAAAACCCTACAGACCCAACATAACTATTCCTTTAGTCTGGCAAGCAATGGTCTGCATATTATAAAGCTTTAGTGCCACTGACATGAGACCAAAGAAGCCAGTTTATTCACCAGAGGATGAATCTGTGCTCTGTGTCAGCTTTTATTAGGGTGACCAAAAACAAGTTAAAAAAAAAAAAAATCTACAAAAACAATTCAGTTTGATCTTGGTCATAAAATCATGCATTACACAGAGACCTGCATTTTACTCAAATCCACACTTTCTAAAGGCCAAGTATTGAACAGAATTTTGGAACATTCAGTGCCCCACAGAGCCTCGCAGTTTGTCCTTCTCTAACAAGGCCCCAATGCATGCTGGGTTTTGTCATTTACATATGCTTCATGGGAAGTTTGTATAGCACTTGAAGGCCACTGGAATACATCAGGGTGCAGTGTGTTTGACCCTAGGAGCTTGTTCTCTGCAGCTTGTAATGTGGAAAAGTATGTGCAGAATTTGAGTCTTATTGGACCTATTTTGTGTGAACATTTTATATAAATTAACTTTTCAAACTGAGGCAAACCAAAGCACACCTGGATCAGTTCAATGTTAACAATTTAAACAAGCCACACTTCACATGTGAAACTAAGAGTACATTTTCTGAAAACTCCACATCTGTAAACAGTTATAGATGCTTTTCTTTATTACACATGATACATTCAAAACATAATCTATCATATTCATGACACCTCCTATAATTCCATCTATCAGTTTTAATCATCATTCTTGGAACTATATTTTTGCTACTCCCACATTTATAGAGAATTAATTATGTTTGTGTCTCCCCAGGATCTCACTTATCCGTAACTGTGAGAAACTCCCAGCCCAGGAACACTTCATTGTACAAGAGTATCTGGACAAGCCCTTCTTGATGGAGGGCTACAAGTTTGACCTCCGCATTTACATCCTTGTTACATCATGTGACCCGCTCCGCATCTTCCTGTACAACGATGGTCTAGTGCGCATGGGGACAGAGAAGTACCATGCACCCAGCGAAGCCAATCTGGTACGTCACTGAAACTGTCACAATAACAAATTTTGAAGCACGATATATTGCTACCGAGAAATATAACGATAAACGATAATACTGAAACTACTTTATGCTACTGACACAATAACAGTGAAGCAGGAAAATCCCAATGAACCACTTAAAAATAGACAGTATCATTAAAAGGCCTGAGCTGCAACCAATAAATAGAGGAATGAACCAATAATTAGCCTTAGAATTTATTTATTTTACCCTCTACAGCTCAAATCTGATAATTGTACAGAAAAATTGCAAAAATGTCTCCATTATGGCCAGGAAATTGTATAAATATTAAGGCCCAAAAATTATTCCAGCTTTCATATATAGAGCGATAAGTCAGTATAGTAATTATCATGACAGGCCTAATCTGATCATAGATTAGAATAGCTAAATGTAATTTTTTAGTGGTGCAGTGACTGGTTCCATGACAGTAGTTGCAATGATGAGTGGTAGAAACACAATATGGACAACTATTTTAAGAATGATAGATGAAAGTAGTAGTTGAAGCACTCAACAAATCTTGAAATTTCATCGAGTTCTAAGATTGCCAATTCATCTGCAAGTGGAAAAAAGTCCTACATGACACCTACACACTGTCTACAAGCTGCATCTTTTTACAAAGTCAGTGGTTTCACATGTTTGTCTTCATGAAGATGTTATGTCCCTATAATGTTCCAGTGTATGGCATTAAACTTATCTATCTTGCATTTTTTCCAGTTATAGTAATTTCTTTTGCTCAGAAATACCTTTGCTCAAAAAATACCTTGAAAAACATTCTCCACAGATTTGCCTGTCTGTATCCATAGAGATAGATAAGTGTAATGCCATACTATGAAGCATTCCAGACAAGGCAATGACAGTGGCAGACCCTCCACCAGAAATGTTGCATAGTGCACCTTTAAATTGACTAACTATAGAGTGCTCTTGGCTGCTGCTTTTTTACATTTGTTTATGTGACATTTTACGACATTATCCCATAAGACTAGTGAAATCCTCTGCAACAGTTGTCCAGTAAGCACACCCAGCGATCATATAACAAATATAAAACTCAGCGTACGAATACAGACTTATAAAATGAATTGAAATCTCTAAATAACAGCCCCATAAAGTTATACAGTAAATCATACATGGTTCCAATTCATATGTTGAAAATCCACTCTCATAGACCTGAATGCACACGACAGATGTCTCCTTTAATATCACGCTGCTCATATTTGCCTTGAGGTTGTGCACCTGCTGAAGCACAGTTGGTTGATCTGATCATGGATGTCCACACACACAGCACACAAAGCTTTCTATCAGGCCAGATTCTTATCTATAGTATAAGCACAGGCACTCCACTGCGCCTGACCCATCCACTGCCCCTCTACTGTGCATTGTCTCACCACATCTGTGACACATGATGGGGTGTCTTGGGAATAGAAGTTCAATGTAGGGGTGAGCCATATGCCAAAAAATGTACATCATGATTTTCTTTGAGCCAGATCACGATTTTGATTTTTAATGTAATTAATGTACTCTTAAAATCTGTATATTGTGTTTAAGTGGTAAATAAAGTTCTTGTTCTGAGAGTTCACATTTCACTATGATTGGTTATATCACCTATGACTCACTCAGAACCTTAGGGAGAAGTGGGTGTGGAAAAGTATCTGTGTTTAAGCATAGAGCTGCATTTGAATAGAGAAAATTATCTGACAGTATCACCAAAATAGCATATGACATGGATAAGATCACGATAAGTTTTTTTTATCACCACATCACCCATGATATTATAGTCATCTCTCATTTATTTATTTTACAGTATCTCAGTTGATAGAGTTTTTGTCCTCTGATCTGAAGGTTGGAGGTTTGAATCCTGTTTACACATTGTTGGCTGAGCGATCAGATCCACTGACCCACAGGTTAACGGTGCAATTCCAGCTCCCAGATGCATACTGCCTTGTGTCCTTGGGCAAGACTCTTAATCCAAGACTCTTAATACACCAGTGTCTGTGTATACTGGTGTATAAATGTGTGTGTGAATGGGAGAGTGGTTTGTTGATGTTCTTTGAACAGCCTCCACAGATCTGACCTGACCAGTAAACTGGCTTGGTTGTGTTACTTGTTCATATATAAAATGCTCGTTGAAGTTATTGTTATGGATACTGTATGATAATTTAATCTGTTTGACTACATTATTTCACCATGTTTTCCTTTTTTTTCCAGAGCCAACTGTATATGCATCTGACCAACTACTCTGTCAACAAACACAATGAGAATTTTGAGCGTGACGAGACAGTGGACAAAGGCAGCAAGAGATCCATCAGCTGGTTCACTGAGTTCCTCCGTGCCAATGATTATGATGTGGGCAAGTTCTGGGGAGACATTTCTGTGAGTCCTCTGCCCATCCAGACACACCCATACAGTACACACACATATATTACAGACTGACAGATGATAGCCATAAACCAGAAAGGAGCTGTACCAAAATAAAAGACACCTGTATTTCTAACAAGACTTGGGTACATCCGTTGTAGTTATCTGTTTGGCCCGTACATGTGTTTCCTCAAAAGCCCTTTCATTCTTTGCAGGGAGCATCACGAACCAGCAGGGTTTGATATGATTTACTTTGACAGTAATTCAGCAAGCATTTGGGCTTTGTTTAACTCCAGGAAGAGCTTGGCAAAAACATCATTCCTGGTCGGTGAGCTCTTGGTATCTGAGGCTATAGTCAGCTTTTCCAAAATCACTGTCTGTTTGGAAGATCTTCATCCTCCTCCTTTACCTGGTTTACACTTTGTTTCCCATGTTTTTCCGGACCTATTTCCTGAGTCTTTTGTCTGATTTGTTTAGAGCCAGTACATCTCTTCTAACTAGATTCAGATTTTGTTTTTATTCCACTTGAACTTTTCCGGTCTGGAGTCATTTGGTTGGATGATCCCTCTGTGCCAATACTGTGCTGTGTTTTCAGTTGTTGCAGCACCAACTTCACAATCTGTTTGTTTGCCCCGCCCAAGGCAATGTTGTGTTCCCTTTTAGTTGTATTTTTTATCATGTGATGTCCAGGCTAAGGTCTAAGCTCTTATTTGACAGATGCTGTCAAGTCATACAAGTGTTGGTAGAGAGACATTTACTAGAGCACAGGTGCACACTATTAATTTGCAAACATTTGTGTGCGGCAATTTTTATGTTTTTCAAATGGAAAAATTACTTTTAAAGTGTTATGAAGTTAAATATTTATCTATAAGCATATGACTTATTATTATTACATATGCTAACAGGTTCTGCACTGATTGGTCCAAAATGTTAAATTTTTTTTTTTTTAGTCCAGATTAAACATGACTACTAAAACACTGTATTTTTTCATTATGTGGGTCCTTGACTGTCACACATGGTACAAAATGTCAGATTTTCTTAGATGTTTGGTTTGATTCCATCCTTTCATCTGTTCTCTTTTATCTCTGTTTTTTCTTCTTTTTTTCATAATTAAATATTGTTAATGTTCTCTGTGAGGCAAGGGCAGTGTGTTGTTTAGCATTTTTCTGACGACAGCCATATTAAAAACCTATACAATACCATATACTTTATTTAGCAGAAATAAATTAAATTTGCAGATTTACTTAGTCTATACCTATACTTTGTCTATCACATTTGATGAGAGAAAAGGATTGGGAAGAAAATATACTTTTGAAATCTGTATGGCTGCAGTGAATAGTATGATTACTACTAGTTGTTTGGACAGTTCTTGTCATTTTGCTGTACCCTTTTTTATAAACAGTTTAGCAGCTACCAGTAGTCGAACCAGCTGTGTCCAGCCCCATAGTGACTGTAGTGGTCAGTAGTGTATTCTTAGCCAGGGACACAATGGCAGTATTACACTTGTCAAGATGCAGCCTTGAGAACTGAACAACTGCTGGGTTTCAGAGGACATCACAACATTCTATATGCCAATCATATTTAATACAGATGGGGGGAGCTAAAATGAATATTGTTCAAATGCAGATTTCTGTTGTCATACAGTAGGTTCTTGGGTCTAGTCACTAACAGAAATGATCAGGTTTAACATTTGTGAATTTACCTTTTAGATATTTCAACAGAAAGTACAATGTAATAGGGAATAGGCAATAGGGAAAACTCTTGCCCCCCATCTGGGAGTATGATATCATCACATTTTAAAATCTGAAAACCACCAATAGATCAGCCACAAATCTGATGGCATCACTGTTGCAACACTACTAATACTACTAATATACTATATATAATTACTTATATATGGTCAAAAAAATGCAGACAGAAAGGCTGTTCACTAACCTGAGTGCAACAGTGTAAAATAGTATACTTATAGCTTCAAAAAACAACTCCAAATGCATTATTATAACCATATATGAATCGATGTGAATACAGCATGTATGAACCTACATTTGTTTGTATCTATAATCAACATGTGAAAGCAACACATTTTCTGAAACTGTATTTAAGTAAATAGCAAGCTTGCCTGTATTACTGTAAAAGATGTAAGTATTTTATGTAAATTATTGAAAGCCATGCAGATTTGCTAATAACAATAAATTGTAATTCTTGAAATTTAAATGACCCGAGCAGGAGTACCTAACACAGGACACTGCAGATGCTAATGGAGATTTAAGTAAATAATAAACAGTAACTGAACAATACTTTGAGAAGTGTTTTAACCCTAGTATACAAGTATACACAGCATTTTGAGCTTTTGAAACTGGCCCCGGGATAACGGAGGGGAAGGTGGCAGAAAGGACACACAGACTGCAACATGTGAGAGGGTGGGGGGCTGTGAGGGGACTCGGGGTAAATTTGGGAGTACAGTGGGAGCAGGTGTTTATACTGGGCAGCCTTAGGGTCACACTGGGAAATGGATGGGCTGGTGGATGGGAGTGCGACAGACAGGCCCGATAGAAAAAAAAACAGAAGCGGGGCCATTTGCCTTATCAGTCAGTGGCCAGACGACTATGGCTCTCAGTCTCCTGTACCCAGCGGTCAAACGGGACTGGGCAAACTGCAGGCCAGACGCACTTTGTGAGCTCTAGCTGGTGTGGTGTGGAGCAGCTTTTTGTACATGTCACTGTGTCTGTTCAGAACACACTGGAAAGTGCTTTTGACAGTGACAAAGTGGTGAAGTCTGTAGATTGTTTATTTCTATTGCCTTAGGGGTATGATCAGGTGGGTGGTAATGAGTTTTTTTGTTTTGACTTTCATAAAGTTATTTTAACCTGTGTGTGCCTACATCCTAATAATAACTAAAATAATAACAAAAACAAAGTAAAAATACATTATAATTTTATTTTTATTTCGAGCTATATCATGGCAGAACAAACAAATTAATGCAGTCTGTATTTGGGTCTGAGATTGAAAATGATGCTTGAAATGTAGTGGGACTGATTTTAACCCACTCCGTTGTCAGAAAAGACATTGATAATTGATTATTGATGATCAATAAATCCAGTTAAAAATCTTGTTAGTTGGGTAAAAACAAAGACATTATACCTGATTTTGTATATCATCTTTGTTTTTGTTGTTACTATCCAGGAGCTTGTGGTGAAGACCCTGATTGTGGCCGAGCCCCATGTGCTGCATGCCTACCGCATGTGCCGCCCTGGTCAACCACCAGGGAGCGACAGTGTTTGCTTCGAGGTGCTGGGTTTTGACATCATCCTGGACCGCAAGCTCAAGCCCTGGCTTTTAGAGGTAAGAACATTTTTGTGTGTGCTGCAATGTGGAATGGGGTTGGATTCGATGAAGTTATTAAGTAATATCTGTTGATGTTAAGTCTGCAAATTTAAAAAAAAACAAAAACACACACAATATTTTTCCTTACAAAAAATGAAAAAAAAAAAAAAAAAAAAAAAAAAAAACAAGTAATACATGCATTCACTCAGTTACAAAAAGTAACAATAAGACTACTGATAAAAATACATTTTTTAATACTTAACCAGACTCTTTATATACTCACAAACTACTACTACTACTATATATTGTCCCTAGGCAGAAAACACATGCGACGCACAAAACACAAAGACTTGACATTAACTTGACAATTGAGATATAAGTAAGTTTTGAATACTGTGTATGTTATTGTCGGTGTATTTATCTATTAATTGATTCACGGCCCTTTGTCTTTGTATAGTACATCTCATGTGGCATTATTCTCATTCAGAACGGATGTGCAGTGAGGAGCCTTTCTTGTCTCTGTCTCTTTTGCTCCTTCTAAACTGAAGTAAAGTGCCATTAAACAGAGGGTGAGGCTGTTTGACACTGACAGAATAAAGCATAAACAGTGGCGTATTTCACTTACACAGTACCGGCCTTGGTGCATTGAAACATGTGCATAACACCCACGCAGCCGTCTCAAGTATGTATTTATGCACCTTTGAACGGAAAGAGAGGCGCACTCCTATGTACAATCAAGGAAACATTCAAGCTGGCAATAGACGCTCAGCCACACCAATGCTACAATTACATGCTTGTGTGCACTCTAACACACCCATACTTATCTATATGCCTCCGTAGGGAAATAGACCCCTCCCACTAGTTCAAAGGTACACACATGCATCGTACAGAATATAGGTCAGGACCACAGGTTGACTATTAGGATACCTCCCCCAACTCGTCAGTCTCTCACTTGTCAGACTGGCTAGTTTAGTCCATTCCAGGTTTTCTCTCCCACCTTCCCCATGTCAAGGAGTCAGTTAAAGCATGACCCAAATCCTTTAACCCAAAGTGGCTGCCCGCCTTTCCCCCTTTTCCCTCAAATTGACTCAAGGATGGGAAATGCCTCTGGGATAATTGTTTGTTTTTCCCTATCATGCCAACCCAAAATAAATTGAGCGTTTTTTCAGAAGCGCTTGATTTGAATAGAAATTGAGTGACATTTCAGATTTGGGTGGTGTGTTTAGAAGAGCTATCTTAAAAGATTTTAATGCTTTAACCTGAAGCGTTTATGTGCAGTTAGAGTGTAGACTTATTTTAAAAAGCACCAGTTTACACTATACATTTGTCTTTACAGTAAATGACAAAAGAATGAATGTAGTTGGTTTGACTCTGTGGTAGACTTTTTTGGGTGTTTTTAAGTTGTGCGCGTGTGCATGTAAATGTGTACGAGACGTGGCAAACAGCCGTAAATGCAGTTGTTCCACGCGAGCGGTAATGATCCCCCCTGTGCTACTAGCAACACTCTATAACCCTCATCAATTAACAACCCACTCACACAGCTCTGCTTCTCTTTCACGCAACATTTACAGCCACTATCATTTATTTCCCAAAATTCAACTGATTAGTCAGGGGATAGTTACAAGAGCAGACCTCCGTTTCCAATGCACACTACTCTGAAAAGAACTTTTGATGCAATTCTAGTTCTTTAACACCCATTGTATTCACTTGAGACAAACAGACCACATGGCAGCCATATACACTGAAAAAAAAACCCATATATATATATATATATATATATATATATATATATATATATATATGTTTGTGGTAAAATTCAGTATTTATCATATGTGTTATTAATTTTGAAAAGTTTAAATGTAATCACTCTTAAAGCCAAGATTTTATTTATATTATTTTAATATTTTTGACAGATTTAAATATATTTTATTTATCTACATATCTACAAAGAAATACTGGCAGATTATTTACTTGATATAATTAAAACATTTGAAACCGTTAACAAGCTAATACTCAATAAATCAAAGTGTCAAAACTAGCAGAGACAATTTGTGTGAGAGCATAATTTTAACAACGGAGATATTCAATTTTTTTTTACATTGGGCTGGCTGCTACACACAATACTCCCCATGGCAAGCCCCGCAGGTTCAAATTAACATTTTCAGTAGATGACTTTGCATAGTTTTGTGGTAAATTCGTCCTATTACACACACACCCCCACACACACACACTTTGTCACCACTGGTCATTCAAATGATTCAGGAGTTAAAGCAGAATCCTATATACCAGGTTTGCATTACATTTTTGGACGTTGCCTCTCGGGTTTCCATATTGGTGTCAGTGTGAATTATACAATGCCATGCCTCGCTGGGCCTTCACCCAGACCACTGCTCTGCCACCGTCGCTCTGTTTTACTCTTTCAAATGTCAGAGTTGGTTGTTGGGCTCGCAAACGTCCCGGCAGGAAATGAATGTTCAACCTGTGTAAACTCTGAGCCAGTCGGATACCAGAAGGTTAGATGGTATCGTATAAAAGAAAGTGTCAAGTAGTATTATCTCTATTTTTGTGTGTGCATTTTTCTCTGTCATTACGAGCATGTGCAGAAGCTGTTAGAAGATAGTGATTTCTATGAAAATTAATATGCTCCACTGTGGGCTTTAGGTGTGATCAACCTGCAGCTAAAGGGCTATAAAGAAGCAAATTCATTCTTACATTAATTTTCTGTAACATGGGGGGCACTCAGAAATGTTGTATTTGAAGGTGTAACTTTTCTGGTGTAGGGTCTGCTATTTGCTTGTCTCCATGGAGATGTTACGGCTTCACCTAGAATGTTCCACAGTATGGCGTTAAACTTAGTTATCTTGAGGGGGGCAAGGAAGTAATGTCACCAGGCCAGGATGCAGGTCACATCTGTGTGAGGCAACATGCTCACATTAAGGTATAGTTCAAGATATTTTTGAGATATAAAAATAGATTGATAGATGATAGATACGCTTAAAGTCATACTGTGGAAAATTACAGGTGAAACAATAACATATTCCTGGAGACAAGCATGTGGTCGGATAACCCACTATAAAAGTAGATTGACGCCTCTACTTGATTTGGCAGCAATGCAAACCACTCTGCCACTTTTAAAGATCATATTTTGAATTTCAAAGCAAAACACAATGATAATGCAAATACCTGGAAGGACCAGCACACACCTGCTAAATAGCTTTCCTCTTGGGTGAAAACAGAGAAGGCAAGAATGATGCTTCCTAAACTCTGGAAGGTATCAAGTGGGTCCATTGTACCTCGTCTAAAGTAAGGAAAGAGGAGTAGGTGCAAAGAGACAGGCTTTTGTGTGATCCTTATCTTAATTCATCTGGGTTTTCAACGCAAGTTTTGGCTCCTATTGACATTCAAAACATCAGAGCTACATTTGGGGGGCACACACTCGCACACACGTACTCTCATGCTGTAACTGGAGACTTTCACTTTCATTAAAGTTGGCCAGACGGCATCTGTGTCTTGTATAGGCGTTTCATTCAGCCGTGCTCTTCACATCACATGTACACATTGTATTTCAATGATTCATCGCAACTTGACATTGACTTATTAACTTTCTCAAATTCTTAATCCAATTTAGACTAGTTAAATTGACTCTAAATTAAAGCCATTCCTTCTGTTTCTATACATATAACTTTTGTGTTGTATTGCATTGTGCCTTCATAAGCAAGCAAAGATTTACTGTGTGCGCATACAGACGTCACCATAAAATAACTTATTTATTATTAGTTTCACTTCATTTCTTTGTAATCCAATAGAGCAAGCAAAGCAGCATCACTCATTTTAGGAAGTCATACAATTAAACGAAACATATGTGATTTACGTTCAAAATCATGTATTTAAAATTGTGGTTCAGAGTTGCATCCATGGCGGGCTATCGTCATTACGACACCTGTACCTCCCGTCTCTCCTGGTTTATATTTATGCCAGCTTGACAAATCACATCAAATTTACTGAGGAGAATGAAAACGAAAACCTCAATGTTTGGTGGTGATGGAGCAGGACAAACAAGAACATAAATACAAAAACCCTTTCAATTCTCCGACTCTAACAAGCTGAAATTGAACACCACACAGAGAATGTATTGTTTTCATGTGGTTTTCCTGGACTGAATTGGAGGCAGGCGACACTATATGAATTCTTTGTTTCTTTGCTGTCACCCTGCCATAAGAAACACATGTTGTAGTGACCACAGTTATTTCTAAACGTAAATGTGATTTTGCTTTTTTTTTTTTTTTTTTTACTATTCCTTTATGGTACCCTAGTGCTCAACCTACCAGAAAACACAGTTGTTCTCCTTAAAATTACCACTATGATCAATAAAATTAAGTGTCTAGAAATGCACAATGATTTCGTTATGGCAATTTAAAAGGCTGTTTGAATGACTTTTTATTGTTAAGATGATGATTAAGACAATATAACTTGACTTCAAATAATGTCTTTAAAGCTATTATAAATGACAGTGAGTTACCCGGTTTCTCCAGTTGATTTGTATTGTTGGAAGTGAGCTGCAGTGTGCACAGTGCCTGGCAGCTAATGAGGCGGGCATGCTCTGGTCTGGTGTAGGTCAGTGGTGGCACAGTTTGTTAGTGTTTGTCTGGACATTTACAACAACAGATCAAGAAGCTACAGACTGATCTTTCACCCCTGTTTGCTAGTTTGTCAACCCTACCCTTCTTCACTTCAGTTTTGTAACTTTGTCATGGCTGCACTTTATATCTAAATTATTTTCTGTAGAATCAAACTTTTGATTTTGTTTTACATTTAGTGTTGTGACAATTGTTTCAAACCCAATACTAAGAGGCACCATAGTCAGAACAGATTTGATACTATAATGATTGTAATTTTCAACACAACATAGTACTTGTTTATTTTTTTTTTTAACATTACAAGGTGGTCTTTCACCAGTTTGATTCTAAATCAAGACCACTGTAAAACCATTCAGAAAACCGATCAGGGTAAAGGGCATATTTGGTCCTGTATGTTTTCTTTTCTTTTAGTATGAAGACTTGTTTAAAGTATTTCGTTTTCATGTTAGTTGGTTTTGATATTGTGGATATTGTAATTTTTTTTTATTTGTACATGTTAAAGGAAAATGTATGCCGCAATACAGCATGATTAAAAACTCTTCTGCAACTGAACTAGAATGTATTATAATTAATTTATACTTTAAACATGTTCCATACACATTTCACAATTACATTACTTTCCTATGCTAAATAATTACTTTTAATTAATCTTTGCCTCATTGTTGAAATCATTCCAGTGTTTCTATGTTGGAGGGGATGTTTTTCCTCATTTGAACCGTAGGTGGCAGGAGTTAGCTGCGGGTTGCCTTTTTGGGCATGGTAAGAGGTTTATTAAAGAATAATTAGAATGATGTATGGCACTGTCTGTCTCTATCCACATCCATTTTCCCCCAACATGACTATTTCATGGAATAAGTATCAAATTAGGTGCGCACGGGCCTCGTATGTGGGGCAGTTGAAAACGCACCCCAACATTTAGTCATTTATCATCAGGCGTGTATGGCAGCAGTGGAGGGAGCAGGCCTATGTTCACATATGTGATTTTGGAACTGGCATATACTGTGTGTGTGTGCGTGCGTGCGTGCGTGTGTGTGTGTGTGTGAGTTTACAGGTTATTGAAAATACCATATATTTTTCATGCATGTTTGCAAACAGCCTAAAGGTGCATTTTTCGTAGCAAAAAACAGTATTCTGACTCCTATATTTGAATCTTATTTGCATATACTTGCTCTATAGTTTCCTCTTTTGCCATAAAGGTCATGCCTTTGTTTCTCCTCAATAAAATATAAAACATTGTCTGCCAGCCAAGCTGCCTGCAGGTCAACTACATCATAACAATGTGTGGCTTACTGTTCTCTCTTGAGATTGGCAAAATAATATATATATAAAAAAATAAAAACTGTTTAATCAAGTACTTGAAAAATATTTTTTCTTAATTTGTCTTGAATTTAGTCTTTTTACTTTGAGTATAAGCAAAAAAAAGTTTGTGGTAATAATAATTAACAACTAATTCTAATATTATTACTACAAGTGTTACCTCCTGTTATAATGAATACTACTACTTATTTATACTGCGCTGACACAAACAATACTCTGTTCAGTAACTCAATATGTTTTTTTTTTTAAATGTGCAATTTTGAAGATATGTCGGTGACAAATCCAGCTATACTGCAGCTAGTAAAATATATTGTTGTACAGCTCCATAACCTGTTGCACTACCTCCTAATTATGAAAATAATATATAATATAATATAATATTGTTTCCCAAGTAAAAGTCAATTGTGTCAATTGAGTTAACTGAACATGTCACAAGTCCAACGCACAAGGCAAGGCACCCATTATATCTGAAACACATAAAACTAAGTCTAGTCGTTTTATCTTCAGACAGGTCAACCGGACTAGTGGCTAATGCTAATCTCTGCCCTCTCTAACTCCCAGGACTTTTACTGGTGTCTCAACCTGCTCAGCTAGAGTTTCCCTGTGTGCGCTGGGACTAGTAAAACCCAGGCCAAAGAACAAAACAGTGATTGATAAGACGACTGAAACAAGAGCGCGTCTTAACCGGGCGGCCAGCTGTCTGTCTTTCTGTTGCTGCATGGGCTACTCCTCTCTCTCTTTCTCTTCCTCCTCTTTTTCCTGCTCTTCTCTCTCTCCCTCTCTCATTCCCTCATTGTGTGGCAACAAACAGTCCATTCTGACAGCGGTTGAACTATGCTGATACCCTTGTGTGTGGGGCAGGACTGGGGGAGCCCTGTCAAAGCAGTGGTTGTTTACACTCTGCCAGGAATAATAAGAGCGGCTGTTTTTTTCTGAAGCGATTAATCACCGACTGGCCCTCGTGCTGGCCTGACGAGGATTGTAGACACAGAAAAGATGTCGATGGGTTAAAGCAATTTGTTGGTGAAAGAAAGCATCTGATTGGTGGTGATCCATGGCAGTAGAGCTGTGATGTTAGGGCTAGGGTGACACTGAGGGGACAGAGCGAGTGCAACATGGACATTTGATTTGAATAAACTTTAACTAAATTGGAATGATAGCCTTTTTATGAAATCAAATTACAAAAATCTGGTGAATTGGGTGATGTAAATCTAGTCCTGTTACGATAATTACTGTATTGATCGTTCAACGTATGATAAATGGAACAATAGTTTTTGGAGGTCAGCATTTATTGTGGGACTTTTTTTGTACTAATGGGGAACAAACTAACTGCTAATGTGCTAATTCTGCTATTTATATATTGCCTCTGAGGATTTTAACAATTTTGTACATTTACAGTAGTTTTTTGGGGATAATCCTGATTTATGGTTATGTGTCAGTTGCATACATTACTTTGAATATTATTGTTCATCGTCAAAATTTGCTTCCGTGACAGGCTGACGTAAGACCTGCATAGCTGGGTTTCAGATAACATCACATCATCATTATTTAGGCTAATAATATTTGATACAGATGAGGGGCAGCTAAAATCAATATTGTTAAAATGTGGATTTATGTAGTGTAGAGTTCTGGGGTCCGCTCGCTAACAGAAATCAGAAACAGAAATTTTCCTTTTGGATATTGCTCATCAAAATACAATGCAATCAAAACGGAAAACTGGCTATCCATCTGGAAGCATGACGTCATTCTAGAATCGGAAAACCACCAATGTTTGATAATGAGTTTTATGTGTTTTTGTTATTCTGTGGAAATCAATTTGAAATAATGCTTAAATATCAGTCTGACGTCAGCTTTTGCCACTCACTCTCATCTGTAACAAATAAAACCCCATTCACCAAATAGCTTGCAGCTACACTTCTGATCATTAAATGAATGATCCCTACATGATAAGGTGAAAAATTATTCAGATTCTCAATTTCCCCACATTTATGCTGCATTTTACTGTGTGATTTTTAGGTTTCACTGATAGTTGTATTTGTAAAAGAGTACAAACTTTGCTATCTTTTTTTCTGAATGTTTTTATTGAATGTGTCTTGAAATAACAGAGGGCTTCTTTTACTTTAGGAAATAAAGGTTTTTGGAGCCTCTAGGGGTTTATTAGGTTCCGTCAGGTCTAACTTCCTGAAAGAGGTGAATGCATGACAGACAGCAAAGGATTATGGGAGGGGTTAGGAGGGAGTAGAGGCATCATAAAAATTATGATAAATTTTACTAGTGATTTATTCAGATTGACACGATCCTGTTCATTTCACATTAAATCAAAGATATTGTTGGGTTTGAGGCAAATGATTTCCTGATTTTAAGTTTTTTTCTGAGGACCTTTCTCCACTGAAAGATATAATATTTAGATTTGAACTGCTTAATTGCTTTGGTGATGGAGAACTGTCGGCATAGCTTGAAACTACTGAATTTTTACCTACTATATGCAAGTTCTATTTCATGAAATTTATGGCCGATGCCGTTACCGATTGTTTACAATCCAGAGAAACCAATGGCAGATAAGCTCTGCTGATATTTTTGGGTCGATATGTAGGTCCAATTTTGATTATTTTCCTCAAATTATGCTATTTTAATTTACTACAAACTCACCCACAGCCCTTTTGACCACAAACCTTTAAGAACGCTATGTAGTCTCACTTTGTGCAGTTATATATTTGTATTAAAGTGTTAAAATAAAGCTGTATTTTTAAGCAGCAGATTGACAAAAACAAAATTTAACAGTCTGTCTCTAATATTTATACAATTTATCTGTAAACACAACATTTTATATAGGCTAAAACTAAAATTATGATCCATATATTGTCTTGAAGTAAAGAAGTCGGTTGCTACTAAAATGCTAAATGGCAAATTTTGAAATCTGTAATAAATGTATTTAATTTGTTCTTTTGTTTTGATTTTCCACCATTTGCAATATCTGTTGTATCCCTGTCCTTAACTGGTTTATTGGAAGTGTAAGAAGTGACCATTAAACTGTGATGCTATACTCCACAACATTTGGGGTAGAGCCACAGATTCAACGTGGGGTGTGAAATGAGAGAGAGCCAATCCTGCTCCGTGACAGCCGGACTCGCAAATCAAACCAAGAAATGAAGACAAGTAACGAGACAAGAGCCGCCCGGTTCACTGCTGCGCGCTGTTACCTATAGGCTACTGCTGCTTGCTGAAGCCACTCTCTCCATCGGGGCTGTCAAAACCAGGGAGTGCTCTAAATGAAAACAGACCTTTCGCCTCTGTTCCTTTGTAGGCCCTTTTCAGTCGGTAAGGTATAGGTTGAAGTCCCCCGTCTAGCACACAGGGATGTATTGTGCGTTTCAATGGCGTGAGTGAAAGAGCGGTGAGGGATCCATGTGTTTTTCTCCTTGCTCTTGTGGACATTTATCACCTCACTTCAGCTCCTTCTGATAAATGGAGGCTGTGGAAAAAAACGCACACATTGCTGGATACACACAAAGCAAAAGCAGTGGCCGCATACGGTCACCTTATGTTATAGATTGTGCACTCTCCTGGTTAGGCATAGGCCTGTCACGATAACAAATTTTGAAGCATATACTGCTGCAGTAAATATAAAAGATAAACAGTAATACTGAAACTAATTTATGACACAAGAGCAGATTTAAACCACAAAAACTATTCTAAATTTACAATATTATTAAAAAAAAAAAAAAAAAGAACATGAGCCGCAATAAATATACAGTAGAATGAAACACTTTAGTTAGGAAAACTTTATTTTTAGTACTTTAGTACTTAGTTTGCACCTGTAAAGAGTCATAGAAGTTAGTAATTCAGTCTTTTATGGCTTAAATCTTATGGTATAGCCAAAAATGACCAACATTTTCTCAGTAGGGAAGGAAAAAGTACTTGCGATAAATATTGACCCCAAAAATATACTGTGTAATTCATAGTATCATATACATGTACCAGAACACAGTACTTCACAAACATATATAGCACCGGTATAGTAATATTTTTGCCTGGACTCTATTCCCAAAATATAGTTGAAAAGATTACAGTCTCAAAAATTGGGTCTTATAATACAGTCCCTGGTTAAAACATGTCCACAGGTGTACAGGTGCTTGGTTGTGATGTTAATAAATGCTGTCTTTAGTACGTGGAGTCCTCGCTCTAAAATACAGTCAGGGAGGCTATTGTGTTGGGATTAGTAATGGTAGTTTAGAATCTGAAGATGCAGTGTTCCCATGCAACCTTTTGGAACACTTTTCCATTCTCATAGATGGTTTTCTCACTGTGCTTTCACTACTTTTCACCACTATTTCTCATTGGCCAGCAATAAGATCTATAAATTACGTTAAAAGTTCCCATTGGCCCAGAGTTGTCTTCGTAAACACACTGGCGACCTGTGATTGGTTGTCGTGCCTATGTGTGTGCCTTCGCTCTACTGTATCCAACTGGAGACAGGATAGCAGGACAGGAATGTGCAAAATGCATGGAGACACTAACACTTGCTTTGTCAACACATAAAGGCATATTGACACAGTTTAGGACAGCTTATCAGTTATCATTTCACATTTAGCGTGAAGTATTTTTGAAGTATGCTCACAGGTAGGGTAGCGGAAAACTCTTATGCTTTTAATGTTAAGGAACTGTGTGATTATAGTGCAACTTTTCGGGTGAAGGGTTTGCCACCATGGAAATTTTCACAGAATGTTAGAACTCTGTTTCCATGAAGACAAATATTGTGCCAATTTACAGGTCCAATTTGTGGAGAGGTGGGCCCGCTCACAGTACAATGCATCATTTTCAAGCTATTGTTTTATTGTAAAACACCTATAAATAAATAATAAGCAAGTTTAATGCCATACTGCGGGACATTACAGGGAAAACAGTCTCCTTAGTATATCTCCATGGACACAACCAGGTGCTGGATTTGTACCAGAAAAGTTACATAGTGCATCTTTAATGAAGAGATGAATTATTTTGAGTCATCAGTCAGTTGGTATTAGGGATATTAGACCATAGTATTTTACTATATTTTCCATTGAACTATCACTCTGTATTAACCACTCTGTATTAACCACTCTGTATTAACCATAATTATTTTTAAGCATCCAGACAAAATAACCTACAAGACTGTATAATGGCTATATTACTCATATACCAAACGCACCAGTCCCTTGATTATACAGCTAATCCGATAACACCTTTGTGCTAACAGTAAACCCTGCGTGTATTCATTCACACTGATGCAATCTGTACATCTTTATTAAAACAGTTTAAGATCCAGTAACATGCCGGAGCCTCTCTGCATTGTTCCTATATGAAAGGCAAGCAGGAGGCGGGATAATCTGAATGGTATTACCGGACTTATCTCAGCCATCAAGGTAGATCAATGCGAGGCGGCCTTTGGATGGGCATCTGTTGCTTCAGTATTTGAAGTTGCGTCGTCTGGGAAATATTAGAATAACCTGTGCATTCACAATCCCTCAACATTTACTGGTCCTTTTGTTGTCAACACACGATCTCAGTCTCACCTGGGGAAGGAAAGAGAGGGGGGTAACAAAGAAAAGAAAGGAACAATTGATTTGTTGTGTCATGTGTAATAATGGATATCTGAATGCCTAGCACCCAGTTGGAAGTGACTGTGTTAAGAAAGGCTGCTCCTGATATTTTTCCCTTGGTGATAGCTGCTTTTTGTGCCTTAAATCACAGGTGGCACACTCTGTACCCACTCACTTGACTCTTTTGAATGTAGTGTAGTCTATATGTGGTAGTGGAGCTGGGCTGGGGTAATTTACTGATAAAGAGATTGCTGGTGTAGATGAGGTCGTTGTGCTTGAATATATGCGAACCATAGCAGGTTCAAAGACGTCACCTCCTACTTTAAATATATATAACTGTCAACAGTCTTACATTGACATTGCCTTTACATGAAAGTAGTGACAGTTCATAGGAATTCTTCACTGCTTATATTGCTGGCATCACTCTTACTGGTACTCGTATCACCTCTTCTACTACTACTTCTGCTGCTGTACCTCTTTCTTATTTTTCTGTGCAAAGAGAAAACCTTGGTAGATTGTTCACCCACTGACTCAAAAAAAAAAAAAAAAAAAAAAAAAAAAAAAAAAAAAAAAGCCCACAGCTTCATCCCAGGTTCCACCAGTGCATAATTTGCTTGTGTCTTTGAGCAAGACACGTCACTCACACTCCAAAATCTGTGTACACTTGATTCCTACGCAAAATGTATCCATGTTATAATGCTGTTACTTACTCAAAAACATAACTGGAGTTGTGATTTGTTTCATTCACACGTTTGGGTAAACTTGCATTATGTAGTGGTACTTTTCAAGTTAACAACTTACCTTTAGTTCAGTAGAGATTGGCAATTCCAGGACTGAAATTATCCAAATGATTCTAGTGAAGGTGTATGGAGTTTAAAAACAGAGTAAAGCATTTGTGTTTGGCTAGTACATAACATCCCAAGGTACAACTGAGTGTTTTCTGTTTGAGAGAAGAACTCAACCTAAATATGCAGGATTTGATGAGGAAACATTATTATAACACAGAAAAAAGCACATTGGCCCTTTAAACGTTCAATGGAGGTGAATGGTGTGTAATGCAGATAATAATTTGTATTATCAGTCAAGGTCAGTTTAAGTAAATGTGACCATACAGCTTTTTTGCTTAGGCCTTTACTACAACACCTTTTACTGCTAAATCTACTAGTATTGCTATTACTATAACCTCTTGCTACTATACTACTACCTTATACTGGCTATTCAGCCAGTAGAGAATTACTCTAAAAAGATTCTGAAGAAACATACCTCATTTATACATTCCCTTTCCCTTGAAAGGCTGCCCTCAAAAGAATACTAACATATCGCTAAAATGTCTTCTTGCATTCTCATCCTGACAGATCAATCGAGCCCCGAGCTTTGGCACCGATCAGAGGATTGATTACGACGTGAAGAGGGGGGTTCTGCTCAATGCTTTCCAGCTCCTCAACATCAGGTACTATCCCTTCTGTGCTCCTACTGATGCATAAACATGTACAAGGAACACACGTAGTTTCCAACCAGGAGCCCATTAAAAATCAGGTTCAGACGCGAGAAAACCTCAGAGGGTTTCATTTTAAAGGTCTGTGAATGTTTAAAGATTCCAATCGATTCCATTATTTTTCGCTTTCTCAACCAGCTTCAATACTTCAGAATTAATTTGACGCAGCACAATTCACCTTTTATCTTGCCTTAGTTTCTTTAGTTTCTTTGGTGAAATTTCTTCTTGTGAAAATGTTGTGTGTTCAGAAAAAGAAAAAACAGGAGATTGGGCTATTTTTTTGGTCCGGAACACTGTCCTTGTAAATGTGCGCTGGTGTTGCTGTGCTGAATACAAAAGCGGATAATGGCGCAGGTAGAAAGGCCTGTCTCTTATCTCACGCTTTGTGCATTCTTCAATCAGAGCCTCTGTTTGAATAGCTCACTTTTTACCTGAAAGTTATGCTATTTATGTTTGGAGAGTTGACATTGTTTTCTCTGCTTTTTATGGAGCTTTCTCTGATGTTCCTTTTACTTTGTTTCTCTGTACACACTGCTACTGGTCATGGGTCTAATGTATTTTTCATATATGCTTTGTCCATGCTTGTATATTATGTCCCCTGGCTTCTGTGGGCCTCCCTGTTGATTGATCATCACATACCAGACCCCGGGAACTCACCTTGTTTTTATTCTATTGCTCTTTGCGCTTGTCCCTCCTCTTACATAGTCTAAATATAGTCCCAACTTTACAAAGCACACATGGAGAAACACACATGGATCAATTACACCATGCCCCATAGATCTTATTCGACCAAGCATGCAGCACAGTGCCGTCTGCGTGCTGAAAAAGTCACTCCGTCGTCTTTACAATCTCCCACTGAAATGATTAGTTCCCCAGCTGATGTTTGGTGTTTTTCTACAGATTAAAAGGGGAGATTTGATTATTTCATGGCAAATAAATGGTCTTCAAAGGCATCATGGAGCAAGTTCCACTACACAAACAGCTGAATGAGGGCTTTGTTCTGGCTCACTCTCTCTCCCCCATGTAAAGAAATGGCTTTGAGTCCCTATAGGAAGGCCTCTATAGTTTTTAGTAGTAAGGTTTGGGCTCACAAGTTCAACTGTATCAAAGGGGAATCAATCCAGAGCCAGCCGGGCATGGACATTGATAAACCTCCGCCCCTCAACAGCACTCAATATCCAATTTAAAGGGCCAGCGATTGACTAAAATGAATTGCCCTTTTCGCCCAAACTCCAATGGGCCATTTGTTCAAAAATAGTTGTCTTTCCCAGAGTTTTGAGTTAGTTTGCATTCTCTGTCGATATTGATTTTGTGGGACAGAAATGTGTTCATCAAGAGAATGTTTTTTAACTAACTGTGAGAGTGTCAGACTTTATAATAGTTTATTTACAGCACTGCTTTGCTTGTTCTTCTACAGATTTTCTACATTTTTCATACCATAATTATGATTATTTAGTTTATTTAGTAACAGAGTTAGTTCTTGGCCTTTAATATGGGAGGTAGATGGTACAATTTTGCCATGGACTTCTGTTGCCTGGCCAGTCAAAACCACACGCTTTGACAATACTTTGTAAAGACGAGTGGGTGTTGAACTGTGTCATGTGTTATTTATGTATGTATTTTTTCATTTATTTGTCCTTGTCATGAATACGCATACACATGACATTAATACACATTCCCATGATTGCAAAGGACCAGATGGGAAGACTAAATATTTATCTGCCCTTTCTTTTAGAGCAAGTGATAAAAAGCGAAACCTGGCTCAGCAGAAGGCCGAAGCCCAGAGACGGCTGTACGGACATGGCTCCATGAAGAAGCTGTCAGCCTCCTCTTCTGACTGGGAGAAACAGCGCCACACACTGGAGCGGAGGAGAGAGGAGCTGGTAATGCATACTCCATAGCTGTTGTAGTAACATAATAGCCTGGCAATTTAAACTATATAACCACCAATAATAGCAAGATTCATAGCCTTTTTCTGATTAATCTATTTTAAACTATTTAAGAAGCCGTTCCTTCCCACATTTAATTATATATTTTTTTTTTCCTTGTGTGAAAGAACAAGTGGCAGCTCCCTGTGCTTCACCTCCCACCCTCTCTGATTAGCCTTTTGATCATCCCAGCGGTAATCAGTGAGAGCAAGAGAAGATGGAGCACAAGCACTATATTTAAATGAACTACCTCCTCCTTTAATGCATTACCAGCAGTAGCTCTTAAAGTACATACTGAAAGAGTTTAAACGCCCCTTTGCTTTGTCAGACAAGTGGAATACACCAAAGTGATGAAGTTATTGATATAAGTGTTTCATTAGCAAAGGAAGAAAAATCCTTTGAAGTAGCACTGTGTAACTTTTCCGGTGTGTCCACTACCTGCTTGTCATCATGGAGATGCTCTGATATTAAACTTATCTTAAACTATTTCATTAAGGGGTCAAAAATACCTTGACAAACATACACTCATACAGTAAGAAAATCAAGAAAAGTTACCTAGTGCACCTTTAATCAAATGATTGTGATCATTTCTAATAACACTGTTACGCAAGTTTTCACTGCAGCTATAACTTTTTAGCTGTTATCAAACTCATTGAAATAATATGTTTGCCTAGTTTTCGCCCCAGTTCTATAATTATTGGTCCACTTTAGTTTATTATTTTGTTCTTGCAGAAGGAGAGGCTGGCACAGGTCCGCAAACAAATATCCCGAGAGGAACATGAAAGACTACATCTTGGGAACTACAGGTGAGACTGGAGATGTGAAAGGTGCTCAGGGCGCTCTGTTGTCTGTGGCCGCTTTCAACAAAATGCATTTCAACTCTAACTTTTCTTTTTGGGGTTCTTCTGCGCTCCCCAGAGAATAATGTTACTGTGAATAGAACAGACACACAGATCCAAAAGCATCTCATATCTTAAAAGTACTGTGAAACGTACTGTGTAAAAGCTAAGTTTACAATGACTGTCTTACAGAAATTCAAAGTAAACTGTGACATTCTCATTTTGAGTTTCGATTAAACAATTAATCATGATTAACGGCACCATAACCAAGCCACTGGGAAATATTTTCTTTCATTACCGTTGTCCAGTTACCTTCTAGTAGTATGTGAAAAGCTTAATGATGATGGAATTGAAAAGACTTATTTTGCTTTTTACATTCTCACTTTTACAAGTTTTTAGTCATGATTAAATTGTGACCTGAATCCCTTGTAATGTATGTGTACTACTTCTCTCCTCATTTACTCTTTCTCATTTGATTTTTTTTTCACCTCAAATTTGACCTGGACCTTGAAAAGCCTGTCAATTTTTAATAGCCACCCCACATATTCTCCAAGCTTTACTCAGAAACACCATGTTCTGATTTGCCACTTGTCCCTTATAAATTGTTAATATCTGACCTCTCTTGTCTCACCTCAGCCATGGTCATTTTTATCCAGCTCTTGCACTGGTTTTGATTTCTTTCCTCTCTCACTATGAACTCCACGGCGCACACCTACACAGATGCATCTCTCGCTAAACCTAAGCGACTCCGTCTCTCATCGCTTGTCTGAAATGGCTATAGTCAGAGTGATGCCAGCCCACGTGAAGTGTTGTCACCTCCTTCCTCCTTTGCCCGGGCACAGGCAGGCAGACAGTCACTCAGACAGGCTCAAGTCTGTCTAGTGCTGCTAATAAAGGCCTCTTAGCATTCCACTGGTGTCCTGCCATCACACACTAGAGCCTGATTAACGCGTCCTATTACAGCAGTGGAAGTAATGAACATGGTTAACACAGGGCTATTAGAACGAGCTTACAAGTGATACACCGGAGTCAGGCAGCAGTAGCCCAGTGGAGATACGTGCTAATGCTTTTGTTATATTTCGAATGGGAATTTCATTGCTGTAATAATGCAGATGTGTAAGAAAATGTGTACTCAAGTTAATTAGTTGTTACTGACAAATGATTCTACTCAAGACTGAATAAAAGTCAAATTAAGATAACGTTAAAGATTGGTTAAGTCTTTGAAGTACCTTTTATTTTCAATTACTGCTACTAGGAATCCACTCGCTAATTATGCTACTGCTACTGTTACAACTTTTCCATTATGATGTTTTAGCAACTAATGTGAACTAATTTACATGTTATCTTAGCATTAAAGGCTTGTTGTTGAAAAAATATAAAAATATACTCTGGTTTGTGAACACTAGATTAAGAACATTGCAGTATTGAAACTACTAAATATTTTTAAGACTAATTAACATTTTTTTTCCCAGTACAGTATAGTAAATCATTTTGTTCCTCTGAAAAAATATCCTTTTTGAATAATTTAGGCCCATGTTTTTGTGCAGCCTCACAAACTGAACACCTCTAAGTAGGTGAACAGTGCCATTTAGCTACAATGACTAGGACTATTACAGTCTTTATGTGCACATTATAAAAGAGAAAGTATTAAAAGAGTTCAGCTGAGGTATTTTAAGCAGATCACTCTACCAAGGGAGGGAGGACAGCAGACAGTTCATCTCAGGATTTCACAGTTGCCTGAATAGAAATGCATAAAAGGAAGAAAATGTATAGAATTGGGTCACTTTATGAATAGCTTAGAAGTTGGCTGAGCTAAATCTTAGTAGTACTTTTCTAATCATTCTTATTATTGCTACCTATATTACTGCTATACTAACTACAGCTGAACCCAGAATTAATTTGTGATTGTTTCTTATCAATCTATCCTTAATTTAAAGGGCCCATATTATGAATTTTCCAATCTACTGTATGTTATAATGTTTTTTTTCTCATCAGAAACATACCCGGAGTTTTGTTTTGTTTTGTATTGTTCACATACACAAGTTAATACACAAGTTCTGCATATTTAGGCTGAGTTCTCTTCTCAAGCGGACATTCTCAATATCATGTGGTAATACAGGAAGTGCTCCACTCTGTTTTTAAACTCCATACACCTTCACTAGAAGCAGCATACTTCAAGTAGCGCTACAAGCATTTGTATCATTTCAGCCCTGAAATTGCCTATTTCTACCAAACAAAAGGTAAAAGGAGCTGTTAACTTAAAAACTACCACTGCTTCACAAGGTGGAACGGAGCATTTTGAACTTTGGAGATGTAGACAGACTAACAATAGTTTATAAGGATTACTAAAACATGTGTGAATGACACAAAACACAACTCCAGGTATGTTTTTGAGGAGGCAACAACATTATATCATGGTTTAAAGCTCACAAGAGTCAAATTTGTGTAATATTGGACCTTTAAGGTCAACTATAACTATACTGCCATATGCTACATATGGCAGATAGATGAAGATAGATAAACCTGTTATTTTTAAATTACGAAGATACTGAGGCTATTTGTGTCACTGACCCACATAAGCGGTCTGTTATTCACATGCTTATTTAATTAATATTGTGTCATTGTTTTTATTCTGATAACAACGCAGATATGTTGGGAGGGTTGTATTAAAAGGATAACCCTGCGGCGATGTGTACATTTTCCTAATCCCATCTGACCCAGTGCAAACATGGGCCAGTGTGAGTTTAGTCTGGACCAAGCATAAGCTCTATGGAACATATGAAAGAGCCCATTAGCCAAAACCATGGTAAAGTAATAGCAGCTAGTCCTGTAGAAGTAGTGTAAAGCATTAAAACATTTTGTCAACAGGCTGTCCAAATCAGGCCATTTAGAGTAATATTTTTGAGCAAGGAAACTTCAATCATTCAGTACTATAGTTAAAAGATGGGTCTTATTACAGTACCAATAGCTAACCAGGGGACTTTTGTATCAGCATTTACTACCCAAACATAACATTTTTATCCCCCATTACATAGGCGATAGAAATGGATAAGTTTGCTATGATGTTAGTCCCTAAAAATACACTACATTGAAATGAAAGAGTTATCCTTTACACTTTTTGACCGCATCTCTCACCTTTCTTGTTATTCACATCTTTTCTTTTGGCATCATTCCACTGCTGTATATTTGTTTGTCCTCTCCTCTAGTACTACTTTTTGTGCTGTTCTTGTTTCAGTGGTCACACATTTGGAAACTATGTAACAGGTTTGAATGAGATTTTCAGGAAGTATACAGACCAGGAAACAAATATGTTTTTCTAGTCTACTATTGATAGGTTTCAGTCAAATAATGTATTCCTACAGATCCCATTTTGAGGACTTTTGACCACTGAAAACAAATGACAAATGACACTAAAAAATTGCCCATTGCCTTGTTAATGAAGTAGGTAACACGTTATAATAACAGCACTTTAATTACCCTTAATAAAGCATGAACAAAGAATTCTGAATGAATTAAGAGTTTTTAATAATGATTCATGCTTAGTACCTACTTAAATAATACCGGGTGGTGGAAGAAGTACTAAATTTTGTTACTTTAGTAAAGTAACTAAGCTAAAAAAAACACTCAAGTAAAAGCAAAAGTATCACATGAAAAAATCTATATAAATAAACATATTAAAGTACCTGTGTAAAAAAGTAAAAGTATTTCACACAGATTTTAAGGTCTTATAAACTTAAATGCAGTGATTTTTTATGAAGATTTGTGCTAAAGTTTGTTCAAAAGAAACAATTAAATGAGTAGCGTTTTTCCTAGCTGTTTTTATTTGTATATTTTTGTTTGCTCAAATTATGACACAGTAGGTCTCAAACAATAATGAAAAATACTTAAGCGTTTCTGTCCAGTTCAGAAAGGTAGGGGAGTAGAAAGCAGAGATACCTGCTATTAAATGTAGTGAAATAAAAGTAAAAAGTATCCACTGTGAAATGTACTTTTTGTAAAGTACACATACCTAGATTTGACTCAAGTACAGTACTTAAGTACTACTTTAACTTTAAGTACTTAAGTACTACTTTTACTTTGTTATGTTCCACCGCTGCCTAGCCCTAACTTCTAAGCCTAAACTCTTAAATAAGCAGTTACTAATCCTAAATCCATCTTAATAAACTATTTGTTCATTATCAATTAAGTCTTTATTCATGTTTCATTAAGGTGTACTTAAAATGGTACTGTTACTATGGCAATACTTGTAATTTTACATCACTCTGAAACCAATGGATGGATTGGATACACCACGGGGGAGTTCTTTGTTTTAGTCTACACTGTCATACATATCTTCTTGTTGTTCATTGCTATGTGTAATTTTCTGTACTGTCTGTTCCTCTTCACTCTCCCTTATTTCGGCGACCTCTGATATGTTGTATACAGAATCTCCCCTCACAGCTCATCCACGTGTGCTGTTTATGTGCCCACAGACGTATTTACCCCCCAGATGACAAGCTGCTGCTGGAGAAGTACGAAAGCCTGCTCTCCGCTGCCTTTCAGACCTTCCTAGCCGGGCGTGCTGCCTCACTTCAAAAGGAAATGAATAATCCTCTGAAACGAATGAAGGCACGTATGTCAGTGGTCCGACTGTCACGCGCACACACACACCCAGTGAAAACCACACACAAACAACCACACAATACATGCACACATTTCTATTATGATTCAGGCCACAGTGACAAGGAAAGCTCCACAAATAAAGCATAAAGTGCGCCGCAGTACATTTCATATTTGTCAAAACACAATGTCTCATACAATGTCACCCTTTTCTGTTTGCCTTATTCTGATTCTGTCACTGACCAACTCACTTTCAGATTAGCTTTTAGTCACAAAATATCAACAACTTATGGGGAAATGATCTACTGCTCAGTTATTAGTTCACTAAATGATAATCAGATGGATGTGTAAATTATTTTTAGACGAGTATATGACAGTTTACACTTGTGGAAGCAGCGCCTCAGTGTTTGAAGCATTCAGTACAGTAAGTATCTTAAAAACCATCAAGTATGAAGTCTGAATGCATAATGCAATACAAAGTGCTTTGAAAGATGTTTGGTTATGTAAAACCAAGTCATTATTTTTATTATAATAGTGGACCTGCTCATGAAAAGAGATCAGGGAAAAATATGACATTATTAATATAAAACTTTGAAGAGTTGCCATTGTGTGGTTTTACTTTTTATTTCAAAGTTAAGAGCTATTACATTTATTTCTCACTTAGAGTTGTACTCACACTTGCACTCACTCTCACCTATAGGTTGATTCCATTATTTCGACAAATCCTCAGGGAAAAACACACAAGTAATGTGCTGTATATTGTTCGGGTTAACCCACACATGCACTGCGCTCATTTGTCAAGGGCTAGAAGTCATTGTTTGCATATAAATTTGAAAACCTCTTGAGTCCCACCAGGATGTAACCTTAGCTAAACTTTGAAGTAAAAGGTAGAAAGTGACTTTGCAAAAGGGAAGGGGCTCATTTTCACTCCATGCAACTTTAAAAGAGAGAGCAGAGACGATTAAGTGCAGTGAACATCTATTATTGTGGCATGTTCCAAGAGGGATTTTTGATTTGCCTTGCTCAATTCTTGTATCTTGTCAGTAAGCATTCTCTGTAACATTTTTTCAATGGGTATTATCAAGCCCACTCAATGAGCTTGCAACAATCAAAAATAAGTCCCATGCACAATGAGCCTATATCTGGTTTTTGCATTTCAAGACAAAGGCAATAAAAGAAACTGCAAAGAAAGAATGACACTGTGGGACAGTTACACACAGAAATTCATCAGAACAAAATAAAAGCGCTTAAATGCTTTTTGGCAACTGAATTGTACCAGAGAATACAGATATTTTTTGACAGAAGTATTGAAATTACAGAATAGATATTAAAGCTCTAGGAGAGACGTCATTTGAAACTTTTAGATTGTGTGACAACAAACTTATCCCTTTTGCCTGTAGCTCTGCCGGTGTTTTTTTTCTCTTTTTTCATGAAGTTATTGTGTGTCCTTTTGAGGGAAAGTGTGTGGGGAATTTTACAGAGGTGTCAATCAAACTATGAGGCAGAGCTGAAACACAGAGCCAGGGGGAAGTTTAATTTAGTCCACGCACACAGATGTGAATCTCGCTCTGAGCGTAAAGGGACAGGACTAATGAGAACAAAGCACGTTCAAATGTGTGTTTATCTAACTAAGTGATCATGAGTGACAACTGGACTGTTCCAAGCCATTCTTATCACAACAATTTATCTGTCTACTCACATTATGAAGTGATCATTTCTGAATCTGAACATCAATACTTTAGTTAGATAAACTTTTAGACTATTTGCAAATGATTACTTATCAAATACTAATCTGTTTTTTCAAATAATTGGTGCTCTTTTTTCTCTCGATTTATTAAGGTGTGAAGTCCGCACAAAAAGTGGCTTGTGATCTAGTGCTTTGTCATGCACCTGCTAGTTTTTCAATTAACAATGTGTAAATGAGTAGAAATTAGATTAGTAAGTTGTACTTCTTTTAAATAATTTTGGGGTGAAAAGTAACGTTACATTTTGTACCAAAAGTCTCTCACACTCGCACATCAAAACTGGGACTAAAGTAGGACTAAACACAGAACTAATCTGGACTTGACCAGGACTAAACCAGGACTAGAGCAGGACTAAACGATCATGACAATTGTGAAGGCACTCACAGATTACTGGTTATTCTTTAAATATTTAAAAGGGCACTGTGTAACTTTTGGTTGGGGATCTGTCTCCTGTTTGTATCTATGGATATGTCACTGCTCTGCCTGGAATGTTCCACCGTATGACATTAAACAACTCTACCTTACAGTACATTTATTCAATTACAGATGGCTCAAGAATACCTAGAAAAACTAGTATTCTGACTGTGAGCGGGGTCGCCTCTCCACAAATCTGCCCTGTAACTTGGTCTGGTTTGGTCTCCATGAAGATAGAAAGGTTTAATGCCATACTGTGAAACATTCCAGACAAAGCAATAACATCTCCATGAAGAAAAGCATTTGACAGACCCTCCACTAGAAAAGCTACACAATGCATCTTTAAGTGTTTTTACAAAAGTATAGGAAGAAGACAATTGGAATTTTCACTTGAAGGACTAGTGATGGTACTGGTGATAGCTATGGTAAAGTAGGCTCTTAGATGAATGGGACTATCCATTGTGACCAGTACTGAAGAGGGATGGAAAGATAAGAGTTAAAGTGGAGTGACAGCAGTATTATTCTGTAGGTTATGATTGGTCCAGAATGACTGATAGCAGTAGGAAATACACAAAGAATATGTCTCCTGCTTGAATTTGTGCTTCAAACTCTCTAGCCATTTTTCAGTTTCATATGAAGTCAACTGCCACATGTGTCACTGCAGCCAAAACCCAGCTTCGATTCCTGGGACATGAATTGGAAAATGTCATGTATTGTCACAACATTATAAAAGAATTTGCTGTAATACCACTGGTGCCATGCTGATCCTCTATAGAGCAATCCTGTCTGGATTTGGTGTGTACAGGTAAGACAGCAACAGGTTACTGTGGTTTCCAGTGTGTTTGCGTCACCTCCTCATGACTCCTTTTATAAGAGAGCTCATGAGCAACTGTCAAACTCCAAACACACAGCTGATCACAGTTCTGACGTGTTTCACAGTGTTTTCAAACAAATTAGGAGCCGAAGCAAGGTCACCTGGGCCTTCAATATATATATATAATCCTTCAAATATCACTTGTGTTTTAATTAATACTCATGATACAGTAATTCAATTCTTTTCATGTCTTCTCATCTTCATATTAAACAGAAACATACACAGTATAAAATTATATTTAGACTGATACACAGCCACCATTTATGTAAAGAGCACAGCTGTGAAAGAGTTTATAACTAAACTAACCTTTAAATTATACATATTTTTCAAGTTCATTTCTTCCTGCTGTAAATCCAGTCAAAAACATTCCCTTATGCATGTGGTGCTTTTAAAAAGCAAATGGGCCACCAGTGGTTTAAACCATCACTGCCGGGAACACTTTCAACTTGTTAAAGGCTATGAGCCAAAAGACTTACTGTGCTATAAATGTTTGTAATTTGTAAATAACTTTGGCAGGGCATTAGAACTTGTAATTAGGATTTCTTTGGTTTATAATGTTAAAACTAGTATCAACACAGTCTCTTAAAGTATGTTGTGAACCTAACTTTACAGCCAGGGGCACACTGACCTCTGCATGGACCACAAAAGCTGCTTAATGACTAATGGAGCCTGAACAATCAGTTCATCAGGATTTGTGCTGCATATGGGAGCTTTTCATGTCAGTGTCGTGATGCACATTATTCACCTTGGTCCGTATTTTAGCTTCAGCCAAATGGCAGAGGCCCCAGCACATTGGCTGTGCCACTGCTCTGCTTCCTGCCAATGACCATCGCCTGTTTGGACTGGCCTTTATCAGAGCCCTAGTCACACATGCCTCTGATGTGGAACTTTAATCCTCTATACCTGTTTTCACACTGTTCATTTTAACACCCAAGCAGTAAAGAATAAAGACTTTATGGCAGAAGCTGTTAACTTTACTACAGTGTCAATGCTGAGTGGTGCCACTGTCTTATTATTTCTCTTTTGTCAATACTTGTCCACACTAAAGGAGGAAGACATCCTGGACCTGTTGGAGCAGTGTGAGCTGGACGATGAGAAGTTAATGGGCAAATCCCCGAGGCAGCGAGGCCCAAGGGTGAGTGTGTCTGTGTGTGAGAGAGAGACTAAGAAGCAGACAGAAAGAAAGAGAGGCAGACATAAAGAGAGAGAGAGGAGAGAGAGAGAGAGAGAGAGAGAGAGAGAGAGAGAGACTTGGGCCACTTGCCTCTAGGGAGCAGAGTGTCAGAAAGGAAGGGCAGGCAGGTAGGCAGATGCCTGGAGCTAACGCCCACAGAAAGCACACTGAACGTGATTCAGGAAAATAAAAAGGGGGGAGGTGTCTTAAGAAAGAGAAGAATCAGAAGCCCTAAAGAAAAGAGGCAGCTCCCCAAGGGGACAGCTGTCAGGCTGCTTCTCCCTCACCCCATGCTATCTTTCTTTCTGTCTGTCTACCTTTCTTCCTCTCTTATGTTGTCACATACACCTCACACCCCCTCCCTTTTCCTCTGACAGCACATTACTCCCTCCATCACCTCTTCTCTCTTTCTCACCTCTCCACATCTACATCCATCCCTCACTCCAAGGCTAAATTGGCTGGAACACTCAAAGAGTGTGTTAGGGACTCGACAGGGCAGTTCGCTGCTGCATTAGAGAGGTCTTAGCTGGAATGAGGACTTGTTCAGATCCAATCACTGTTGTCCAAATTAATTTGGGCCCCGTCACTTTGGATGTTGCGGGTGTATGGAGAGAGACATTGAGAGCTGTTACGGATAGATTCACTCCTTGGGGTGCTGCGCTCACAAGCCATCTGCTAAAACTGAACCAATGAGTGCAAAAGAGGAGAGAGGAATAAGGCACAGGATAATATACAGGATTTAGCGGAAAGGAAGCAGCGCCTCAAATTTATTTTGTGAGAAAATCTTTTGTCATAGGGGACATAAATTGAGTGAGCAGGAAAGCGGTGTGACTTCACTGTTACTTTCATTTTTGTGGTGATATCTTTGTATTATAAAAACAGTATATTTTATTGTTCCCAGACAAAATATCAGTGTTATTCAGAGTCTGTCCCCTGCTGTTTGGTCCTTGTCTCTTTGTCTCACTGTTTATCCAGGATCTGTTTATGTCTTACTTTATACATCCTGTGTCCTTTTCTCTCTCCCTCTTCATTTCCGTTCTGCCTATTCACTGCTCCACTCTGCAGTGTCTGTGTGCCTCTCATAGTCAAATTCACCTTGTCCCAATCTTTTTTTCTCTCCCCATCAATCTCATGTTCCCATCTCCCCTTTTTATTCAGCTCTCTTGTATTTAATCTGCCTGGGTCGCTGTCGTCTTCAATCACTCAGCCTCTCCTCACTACTGCCCGGCAATGACTATACAAGCCCCTGATCACTTCCTGCTCATTCATTTAGTTAGCCTGACAGAGGAGCCTGCTCTAAGTGTTGAATAACAGATGCATAGGTGCTTAATTAATACTACCACCCTGTCCCTTGTAGGATGTAAAACAGACAGAGAAGAAAAATGCAGGAGACCATCAGAAACACTATTAAATCACATTGTTGTTTTTTGTGTCAGGAAACAAGAGCTTTCTTAGAGGTAATAAAAAACACTTAACGGTGACATTACTGTGAATTTAACCTTTACATATTCAGCTGGGTCACATTTGCTCAAGGTATTAAGCTATTTGGTTGCCTATTAATAGTGACAGTCCGTGTGTAATTGTGCATCTGTACATAATGAACTTGTAAGCAAATAGACACAAGAGGGAACAGTTTGAGCACAAGGTCTCAGTGCGACAGATGGTAATGAGGAAGAGGCTGAGGGAGGTTAGCAGCTCTCTCTGTGTGGGTATTCTTTGACTTTTTTGTGTTTGGATTTTTGGAAACAATACAAGGACCAGTTACACAACCAGTGCAGTGTTAAGAATAGCACAGAAATAACCATAGTTAAAGGTCATATGTTATTCAAAATTGACTCTTGTGATCTTTAAGACATGTTAGAATGTTGTTCTCCTTAAAAACATATTTGGAGTTTTTGTTTCATTCATACCTTTGATCGGTCCTTTATTATTAGTTTGCCTACATCTCCAAAGCTCAAAATGCTCTGTTCCAACTTGTGATGTCATGAAGCAATAGTTTTGAAGTAAACAGCTACCTTTTACCTTTTGCAGAAATGGGAAACTCTAGGGCTGAAATTATCCAAATGATTCTAGTGAGGGTGTATGGAGTTAAAAACACACATTCTTAAAATCAAGAACTTGCTATATTACAACAAACAAGTATTAATTAAATATTGTCGGACTACTGTATCTAAAGTGTAATCTAAAAGTCAACAATAGTCTATATATTTCTCAGTTTAGTGCATTTCTGGGCCAGTTTGTATAATCTGATCTATTAGCTGTTTGTTTATGTAATATAGTATTTGCTTTAAAGATTCACAGACTACACATTGGCCCTGAATTAAATGCTTATGTTTCTACCAGCCTTTGACCGCCATGCCAGAGTCCATCCAGTCTCTGAGAAGGCAGCGGCCGGACTACCTGGGCGACTTCACCAGTGCCAGCAGTGCTGACAACACCTGCTCTTCTTCCGACGAAGAGGAGGAGGACCGGAGGAAGACTGGAGGACGGAGAGTAATGGAGAAGAAGAAAGTATCGTATGATCTAGGAGACAACAAGGAGAAACACATGGCAGAGCGAGCAGGTTAACTATCAGTATATATAATAAATTACTTTTTGATACAACTTTATAGTAATGTTTGAGAGATATGTTTGTATTCATCATATTTAAAAGTGCACTACACAACTTTTCTGTTGGAGTCCACCATATGCTTGTCTCCATGGAATACTCCAGTGTGTGACATTATGCTTATCTATCTTGCTTTTTGCTTTTCCATGGAGATGGATATTGTTAATGCCATGCTGTGAAACATTCTAGGCTAAGCAATAACATCTCCACAGAGACAACAAAATTCTGTAACCTCATCCAGAAAATCAATTTTAAATACATTGTTTTACACCAATCTGCTAAGACCATTACTAAGTCTGGTACATTAACTGTATTGGTTAAACGTTCAATGAAGCAAGCATTCAAATGCCTAAACATTTTTTTATTTGTATTTTAGTCCATACTTTTTGTGATTTTGATGTACTGCTATTTGGGTGTCATATGTGCATGTTCTCTGAACAATGCAGTATTGTAAAAGGACTAAACCTCTTAGCCCTTGCACTTATGGTCACCTAAATATATTCCTAGCAGCAGACAGACATTTCCATATAAATACACATACTTCTTTGTACAAATGTTTAGAGTGTGGCTTTGATCACCTCCCTCTGTGAACCTCCACACTTTTAAGCAGTAGGTTATGACAGAGAGGCCCAAAGAAGCAGCCCAACTTTTTATTTCATTTTTGGAGTTACCAGAATAATTTATCTCACATTTTTTATATTGATTTCTCATTTATTACACTGGATGCCCTGTCTAAAATAAGATAAGAACTATATTGATCTCACAGTAGAAAAATGTACTAGTCAAGACTGCTGTTATTAATACAAAGTTTATGGTTCATATAGAGAAATTTAGACATTTGACCAAGGCTTCAATCTCGCTGTGTCAACCTGTCTGGAGCAGTAGGGACAGTGCAGAGTTCAGCTTTTTCGAGATAATTCCAGTACCCGTCTTTTTAAGGCACAACTTCAAAAATAACAATGCCAAAAATGCTAGTTTTGATTACTTACATAAACTTTAAATGTAAATGATGGTGTAATTATAACCTGCACCCTGGGAAACCTTGTAATAACGAATGACCCTGAGTGGCTGGTGGAGGCGTCCATAACACGGCATTTGAATATGCTCCCAATTAAGCATCATAAAGAAAAATAACATCATTTTAAATAATATAATTGTTTGAATATAACCCATATACCTTATTTATTGCAATATAATGCAGTCCTGACCTGTCAGGCACTACAGCTGAAAAGTCTCGAATGGTTGGCAGTTTGAATCTCGGTCTCGACATAAACATTGCTGGTAGATCCGCTGACCCATAGGTTGGCAGTGTGATTCCAGCTTCCACAGATGAATACACTGATGTATAAGTGTGTGTGTGTGTGTGTGTGTGTGTGTGTGAATGGGTGAGTCGTTCCTTGATGTAAAGTGCTTTGAATGCCTTAACGATGGAAATGCTGTATTAAAATTGGAACATTTAATGTTATTGTCCCTATAAAATAAATTAGTAAGATAACTAAACTATTTAAATGAATTTCTGAAAGGGTCACAGAAAACTAGTAACTGAAAGGCTGGCTGTTATGAAGATGTTTCCTTCCTTGTGGACAAATGTTTGAGCTGTGGAAAGCACACTTAAAGAGAAAGCGTTGTGAATAGTCCATTTGCAGAAAGGGGAAGGTGAAGCAAAGCAGCAGAGAAGGGAACTGAGATGGAGAAAGCACTTTGGTTGTTTACCTTGAAAAATCATTGAGTCTAATGCTCAAATATTCCCCCTTTTTATTGTGGAGATGATAAGGCTGCGAAATAGCTACAAATCCACATACATCAACTCACACTCAGCCCTCTGAAGTGAGAAACAGGCACCTTTCACAGCGGCTTTTCTGCTGACCTTGGAACAGAAAAACGGATAGAATTTCTGCATCAATGCATTCTATTTGCAAGGAAATAAGAAACAAACATCTGAAACCCACAACTTGTAAATATTGTTTGTAGCACAAGTTTAGACAATTCATTCCACTTACTACACTCATTTTTGGACTTTCAACCCCAATCTAAAATAATATTGTGATCTAAACCTTATTTAAGTCCACACTATATATTTTATTTTAAAGAATTATTCATGTTTATAGAGGGGCTCTACTGCTCTACAGATGTGATCTATTATTTCTTTGCCTTAAATGTTACACAGTGTGGCTTTAAACACCAGGCCAAGTTACTGATCAGCTCCATGGAGAGGCAAGTCTGCTCACTGTCAGAATCAAGGTATTATTCAGCTGTAAAACCACATGAAATTGCAAAATTGAGACGTTTAATGATGCATTTCAGACAAATCAGCATCTCCGTGGAGACAAGCGAGTGGCAGCTTCTCCACCAGAAAAGTTACATAGTGCACTTTTCTTTATATTATACTGGCATTTTCCTCTATTGTTGGAATCCCTCAGCTGAACCAGTAATGCCATTTACCTCATGGTCTCACTCATATCCAGCCAACCCCGCTCTCAGTATGTGACCATTTTAGTCACAGTCTGTAGCCCTGTGTGCAAGATGGACAGAGAGGACCAAAATGCCAAGCTCCTCTCCTCTATATCCAGCCACTGAAGGGCTGCTCAGACTAAGCCTCGTAATGCTCTCATTTGGCAGTGACTAGAAGCAACATAGTGTGTAGTCAAGCATTCACTCACATGTACATTATGTCTACTACATTCACACAGCACTAGGTGAACAGCTTAACCGTTTTCAGAGACAGTGGGACCTTCACTTTATGTATTTGTGTCTATCCTCTGCATAGTTACATGTAGTTTGTCTTGGCAGTAAAAGTGAGTTTCTATATTTTCTTCCTCTACATTATGTCTACTACACTCACACTGCACTAGGTGACCTGCTGAACTGTTTTCAGAGACAGCGGGCCTTTATTTTATGTATTTGTGTCTTTTCTCTGCATAGTTCCATGTAGTCTTGGTAGTAAAAGTGAGACACAGTTTCTATATTTTTCATCCCTATTGAGACGGGACTACTGTCAGTTTCTTGCACATTCTGTGGTTGTGAATAACACATGTGGACTGGGTCAGTGTGCCATGATGTGACTGTGGAAGATTTAACAGCAAATTTCCCAAAGCCTCTCCGAGATGGATGGAAAAGGTTTGACAGTTACTTGGGAACTCAGATGCCAAAACACAGATCAAGAAATTGAAAAGTGACACAGCAAGTTAGTTATCCCTCTGTCCTGTTTCCGTAGGTCGAATGCACTGGAAACCGCCAATCAAGTCTCTCAAAACTGTTCCCGCCCCCTCTGCCTCGCCGACTCTGACTGGACCAATCAGACGCTCCATCTCTTGTCCCCGCTCCATCGCCTCACTCTCATCGCCCAGTGAGGTGCGGTCTCTCTCGTCCAGGCCATCGCCCACAGTCCCATTGGCCACGCCTCTGATCCGGCCAAGCTCTGCAACACTACGATCACATTCGCTGAGTCGAAGTGGCTCCGCCCATCGCGTACCCCATAGCAACAGCTTGGGGACCATTCACTCCAATATTGTAAGTTACCCTAGTTGTCAATGTCATGTTTTATTGAAATAACTTTTTCCTGTCAGTCTCAACTATTCTGTTTTAGTTTACAGTTGAAGTCTTTTTACCCTTGCAGAATATTTTATCTGTTGGTCGCATAGAATATGTTAAGTGCTTCTCCCTTACTGTACAGGGCTCCAGCAGCACACAACAATGATCTTTTATAGTGTTGCCATATGTCCCTTTCCACCTGCCTGTTTCACTTTACAACCGTGCTGTAACCTTTGAATGCTGTGGAAGAAAGAGTATGAAAATAGTCCACAGCTGTTGGCAGTTGTATGCTAACACTATGATGATGTGAGATATTTTACTGCATTTACAAACTATAAGGGAAACAAACACTTAGAGCTATTCTTCGCACAGTTTTGTTATTTTGTAATTGACCTACATGATTTTGTTTGATTTTTGTTGGGTGCTTGTAGGGAGACTCACTTACAAACCTGAGGAGTAAAGAGCAGGAGATGGAGTTGGTGAGACAGACCTTGGCTGCCCTGACTGCAATGAGGATTCGATTTCCAGGCAAGACAGAGGAAGAGGCAGAGGCCATGCTGGATGATGTAGGTACCCATAAAATAAACATACAACTGCGCACACTATTTGCCTGGATAGTACTGTTGTATATAAATAATGACATTAAAGTCTAAAAGTAAGACTGAAGTGAAAGCAAGCTCACAAAAGCTCACTAAGGCCAGGGTTGTGAGCTGTGTTCTGACCCCCAACCTCCCTCTGCTAATAGGGGCCTGACTCCCATTATCTTTCATATGACCTCAGTTATAACCTGTCTCTTAGTGTCCAGCTCCACTGTGTACCATCTATTATCAGTGTGGTACTTGTTCATGCCTATGGTGAGCTAATTTCTGGAGAATGTATTGTGTAATTTATTTTCTATTCCGATTATTTGTAGAATTTAATTTGTATATAGCTGTTTGTGCATCATTTAAAAGGGAGAGTGAGATTGTGTGCCTACAGTGACAGGAGAGAGGGTCTGGTTTGGGCTGGTTTAGTGCAGAAATACTTTTGGCTGTTTGGAGAGCAGGCACTGTAGAGTCCTCGGGGAGAGGAGAGGCTGCAGCTGATCTTGTGGGCAGAATGATGACCCTCGGAGGCACTTGTCTGACTGCGACTGTGCAGCTGCAAAACAAACAGTCACACTGTGTTATTATGCTCTCCATGAAGCAGGAGCATAAGAACATGTGTTTCTGTCAGGTGCTCCTTTCTCAAGAGGGAAGTGTTTCTGATGCTAAAATCATAGCTTTACAACAAGCTGCCTTTTATTCAGTTACTGGACACTCAAGCGCGATATTTTACTGGAAAAGTAAAAATGCCAATTGTTCTAATACTTTCATGAATTAAAGTTACACTGCTGTATGTTGTTTTATTATTTCAGAAACGTTTCCTCATACATTTTCACTGTTTACAGATGTGGTATGTCTTTGCCACATATTTGTCTTTGGAGAGTAAGAGAGCACTTTGTGTGTTTTGCTTAATGAGCAGCGGATCCCACACACAGTACATGATGTGCAGTGACTTGGTGCAGAATAAATCCATTATTTGATTATCTTAATTATCTACAAGCTTACAATGCATGCCTCATATGTCTGATACCAGATACTAGATACAGTCCCACGGGCTCTTTTGTTGTGGTGTCCATGTGTGGCTGTTCAGATGTGCTTTCATTACCAGCTTTCAGCTTAGCCCAAAACTCAGTTTTAGTGGTTTGATGATGTTGAGGAACATCTGTGTTTTACACAACTGCTCTCCGGTTTATTACACAGAATGTCATTGTAGCAGAAGCAAACAGCTATTAATTTGCATGAAGGTAAGGTTTACAAAAGCTATCATTTTAAGTACACACCTAAGGTGTTTTTCCAATGGCTACTGGTAGTTAATAGGTACAAGCCATGGACACTTCTTTTATGGTTGGACTCATTTACTCAGTGAGGGTGTTAAACTATACTATGCATTTGGTCAGTTGGTCACTGATATGGATTGTATTTCTAATGAATTCTTGTTGGGTATATTTGTGTGTGTGTGTGTGTGTGTGTGTGTGTGTGTGTGTGTGTGTGTGTGCGTGTGTGTGTGTGTGTGTGTGTGTGTGTGTGTGTGTGTGCGTGTGTGTGTGTGTGTGTGTGTGCGTGCGCCACATCTGGGCGTGTCAAAGGCTGTGTCAAACTATTATCACCACACCTGTACTGTTAACGAAGCCTAATGAGGTCGCTATGGAAACACAGCTGAGCAGCTGCATCTGTACGGCTCAGACTGTGGTTCTGGACGATCCTCAGAGAGAGCCCTATTCACCTGCATAAATGTATTTATTTATTTTGCATTCTTTATTTTTCATGAACTGAATCTGAGCTCTAATTGGCCTAATGTTGTTTTTGTGCCAGAGTAATTGCTTCCTTTACCTCTTCCGCCCTCACTCTTTACATCTAAATGGAGAAGTACTACTGCATCTGAAGTGTATTCAACTAACCTATGTTCACACAGAGCAAATGTGACTGTACAGTATGCATGTAGTTCTGATACTGATTTTACCAAACAAAACAACAGGGAACTCAGTCAAACTCAAAGTGTAGAGTGTTGAGCACCGTGTCCCGCATCTGTGAGTCCCTGGGAATAGTTTGCGAGAGCAGGTATCAGTGTTTTCTCATGGGCTTTCCGCTGAGATGCTGTTTGCCAAGGATTGTGAGCGCTACGTGACTGATTTACGCAGAGGTGTGAAAAAGTCCACACTATAACAGCACCCATAGGTACACAGCAAATGCATTTTTCAAATCTCACCCTCTGCTAATTTAAATACATTTCTCTGTTAATATATTATTTCATTTTCTACCCTCCTTCCCCGAAAATGAACTTCATGAATACTGGAAACTTTCAAAACTTTTATTTACTGGCCACCAAACTGTTCATTAGGAATAGTGAAAAAATATGCAATGTGCAGCTGGCAGTTGGTTCGAGACAGCAGATAGGCAAGCGTAAGAGTTACTAGGAAAAATCTTTATTAGGTACCTAAAGGTGGGAGATATATGAAATTACATTGTAACTGTTGTTTTGAACATAGTCAAATTTAGAATATTGTGCACATTGTCTATTGAAATTATAAAAAGCTGCGCAAGAGCGGATTAATACCATGTTTTATCACCTTTCTAATGGATTGTAAAAAACTTATGGTTATCCGGATAATCACCAAAAATATCGCATTTTTTGGCAATATCTCCAATACCTAAAGCCTACTAACAGTGAGTGTATAAATGGTGCCTGGTTTAAACCCTTTAATAATATAATATAATAATAATCTTCAATGTTATATTCAAAACTGTACTAGTAGATATGCCTGTTTATTAAGGTGATAATATATGAGTATATAATTCTGTTACTTTCACATCATTCTTTTCATGTTCGCGATCCTTTTCCAGATGCTAAATAAGGCACAGACACTGGAACTCTGTAACCACAATACGTCATGTTGAAAATGAGAGCTTTTCTATAACTATGTGTGAAATCCAAAAGCCATTACTTTAACAGACACGACCCAGAGATGTTACAGATTCTGGTCTGGGTTGAAGTGTGAAAGAAAGTACGCCTGGAAGAGTGTTCAAGTGTGGAAATGAGATCTCCACCATATCTACCTATTGTGTCTCTGACATATTCTTCTAATTTTAAAATAATAATACATATGTGACTAGGCTTACCATGGCACTGACAGGCCTGCCTTCTGATTATATGCAACCTCTATAGAAAAGTTTTCCGTCAGTTGGAAAAAATAAAATAAAAACAATTCCTGCATATGTATTTTTAGCCATTTTAGTCCTTACTTTTTGATTGAACCATTCCTCTTTATTTTGCAGATACTTGACAACTGGAAATACCATAAGCCAAAGGTGGCCTCCTATTGGTTAGTGAAGTTGGACTCAACCAAACAACGAAAGGTAAATGTTATATATACACACATATACACCGCTGGCTCCATCATTCTACATTTATCAAGCATAACTTTTTAACTACTCACAGATGAAGTGAACAACTTTGTACAATCGGTATGTTTAGACAATAAAAATAAAATCATACCCAAAGACTCAATACCAACTTTGTTACATTTTTTGTTAATGATAATATATATTCTAAAACTCAATGGCAACAAAAAGTAATTGTTTCAAAAGATAGATCAGGAGCATCCAACTTTGTCCAAGTGATGTTATTTTTTTTCAGTACTCATTTAATGAATAACTAGTTTAAATACTAGTATTGGTATCAATTAGTATCTGGGTATTGAGTTTTTGACAAGTCTAGTCCTGATAGAAGGCCGTCAGAATATGCAGTGCACATTATAACCATCCATAAGCATGTGCTCATACTTTTGCTAGCATTTCTTAACACTGAAATCCTCATAGCCACACAATATAATCTTTTGAATTGTTCAAATATCTCTGCCCCTACCTTTTTGGCTGAGTTTTAGAGGCACATTCTACGACATAAATAATTCCCATATCAATCATCTGAGATCGACTGAAAAAGTGCCGAGATCATTAGCATGTCAGACAGCGGTACACACACCAAATAGGCTGTAAACAAAATACAAGCCGGGACAAGACATAAAAAACATGGCATCCGGTAGGCGTGTCAGTAATGATGTGATCCCTCAGCTTCTGCTCCGTGCACAACTGCGCTCGGCCGTGTTGTGGGCCCATCCTCGTCTTATTTGGAGTGGAGCAGCTTAATGAGCAGCAGGCATAGGTCAGGAATGCTGCTCTGCTATCTGATTACCATACCAAAACATATGTGTGTGTGTTTACTTGTCTATGAGAACCACACACGTAGCTGTTGGGGAAAACCTCTGCTTCCACTTTGCCATGCCTCACACGAGCGCGATGGGCATGTCAGTAATGAGCAGTGAAGATTTGGCGTCAAAAGAGCCACAATGGTGCGCTTTGAGGAGAGGAGGATAGCAAGAGAAGAGCTGAAGGTATGAGGAGGGGTGATAGAAGACAGGTGCAGGTGTTTTCAGATCGCCAGGAGCCTCTGACACCATCTCTCAAACACTGTTGTAGAGCAGCAATTAGCTGTGCCTATGCTTTCCACTGTCTGCTCTGACGCTTTATATGCTGTCACACACACAGACACACACAGAAAATGTACGCACTCTAACTTTCTTGTGTGATAGCGTTGATGAAATTGCATTTGCTTTTCTGATTGTGAACTTTAAAAGGAAGGATTTTAGATAAAGACAAATGACTAATTTAACAGCAGGTATAAATGCCACTTCATGCATATATTATTTCTTTTTGTGAATATGCCTTTTGATTTCCTTTCTTGTTTTTTTTCCACCCAGGTGCTAGATATAGTCCGTACAAATGTCCGCTCCGCACTGCAGCGGATCTGGAGAGAGCCAGAGGTGGAGAACCTTCATCTGTACAGGCTCTTCACCCGCGTCTTTAACCGGCTGCTCTGGAGCCACGGCCAGGGGCTGTGGAACTGTTTCTCCCACACAGGGTAGGTCACACTTTGGAGGGCCATTTAGTGCTGTCACAATACTAACATTTCAAACTTGATTTCAATAGCAAGGAAAAGGTTTATTCCACGACCCCGATTTTAATACCACAAATGATAAAAAATACTTTTTTTAGCCAATAGAATAAACAAATTAAGTACTTTCTGTCATGGCATCATGATTAAATACTCATTCAGTATAGCTCAAGACCATTATAAAACTATATTTACAAGTCAAACTTTGTTTTATTTTTCACTAATAATCAAATGAGCATCTAGCTGCAATACTAGTTTTAGTATTGATTAGTATCTAGGCAACACTAGTACCATTACCATATTAGTATATTACTATATTACTATACCTACCAATACCTACCTACCAATATTTGTTAAAAGTGGTAAAAAGTATATATTGACTTCTGTACAACATTTTTAATATACACATGTTAAATATACACAGGCAAAAAGGTTGTAGCTACTGGACAATAATAGGCATCTGAGGTTGAATTCAGGCCAGCCTTCCCCACCAACACTTCTCCCATAGTCTTTTTATAGTAGACCAGGTAAAGCAGAGATGAGCAACAGACACAGGGACAAGGTCTCAGAAGTTCTCGGTTTGTTAGATGAAGTTTTTCCGATCCCTTTCGTATTTTTCACACTTTTTGTAGTAGATGTGACATAGAATCAGCCACAGCAGCAGCCTCTTCTATTATCCTTCTATAAAAAAAAAAAAAAAAAAAAAAAAAAAAAAGAAAAAATCCAAAACGCAACAAAATAAAGTGCTATTTTGTCATCTTTTGTTTCACATGTTTTATAGATTTGACTTTCTTCAAAGCCAGGCATGCTGGGAGACAACTTGAGATGCGTGTACTTGCTCTTGTCATGCTCCTTTCATGCTAAAACTGCCCCAGACATGTAGAGAAAAAAAAAACAGCAATGCTTTAGCAGACAGCTGACATGCTAGCAGTCTTTAATCTAGTCTATCTTTAAGGTGAGACCCTACAGTGTATCCTCTGTATTAAGTTGCTTTGGTTCAGTTGCAGTTGGGTCGTGTTTCCCGCTGCAACAGAAGGCTTAGAGGTGTAACTAAAGAAGAAGCCAGCATATCTCCTACTTCCTACACCTCTACTGGCACTCAACTGGCACTTAATAAATTAAATAAAAATAAGCAAATAAAGGTTTCCCACTGTTGCAATTGTCAGGGTATAGCCAACCTAAATCTTATTTATATATTTGGTAACAAAGTTGTCAGAGAGTTTACTCTTCACTGTTATTGGTCAAGTCCAACTGTCACTCACTCAGAACATGATAGAAGGGGGAGTGAGCAGGAAAACGTTTCTGTTTTTGCAGTCAACTTGATTAAACAGAAAATTTGTGAATCACAATATGGTGATTTTACCAAAATAGCATACCATCATAGGGGTCAGAGAATTTAATTTTTATTGCCTATCCCTAGTTGTGTATGGGTGAAAAACACATTATTATTGCCAGTTTTAGCCCATTATAATGTTATGGGTGAATTAGTGTGAGTGATTCTGTATTATGCACAAGATAATCCTTTATCATTCTTGGCACAGTGCCCCATTTTCCTTTTGTGTGACTGACATAACTGGCTGTTTTGTTAAAGACATCTATATAGCAGGCTAACCTGACATGAAGGAAACTAGTGGGGGGTCCTGGTGTCCCACAGCGAGAGTGAAGCTCTTCAAAAAGATACTCTTAATCCAAGGTCTTGCCGCAACTCCTCTGTGTATCTTGTTTGATATTTTGTCTAAAGTACTTAACAGCAATCAAACAACCCAGAGGTTATTGTGACTCATTCATTCAGCACGCTTTGAAAAATTACATGGAAAAAGAGGATAAGAATGCACAGTTTAACCCTTTGAATGTACGGACTTCCTGAGACTGAAGTGGTGAAAGGGTGCAGACATCAAACGCACCCCCTGAGGTTCGGTGTCTGAGCTGAAGCTGCTCTTTCACAGTCAGGGCCAGGTCTTAGGTTGTAAAGGAGGGTTAACTGTACTTATCTTGTTACCCAATGTGTCTGTCTTTTTTCCCGTATGTTGGTGTGTGGTACTCTTAGGATAACATGACGGGTCAAAGGTAATACTAAACCTGCATACTAGTAATAGCACTAGATCTACTTTTATCCATATTTTTTATTCTTTCAGATGGCAACACCACACCTGCTTCTTAGCTTGCATTTCATTTGCTTGTTGTTATTGTGTCAGATGCCCTACCTGGTGCTACCGTGATTTGGAAATCATAATCTCCACCTTTTTTTTAATCTCCATAAAACAATGTTTTGATAGTACAATTTTTTCCCTCCTTGAACCCCCACCTTAACATGGTGGAGGGGTTTGAGTGCTCGAATGATCCCGGGAGCTATGTTGTCGAGGGCTTCATGGCCCTGGTAGGGTGACCCAAGGCAAACAGGTCCTGGGGGACGGGTCAGGAGCCCAAGCTTGTGCGGGAGGTTGAGCGTTACTGACTAGATATAGTCGGCTTCACCTCCACACATAGCTTGGGCTCTGGAACCCAACTCCTTGAGGGGGGCTGGACTCTCCATTTCTCTGGCGTTGCCCGTGGGGAGCAGCGGTGGGCAGGTGTGGTGTTCATTGCCCCACAGCTCAGCCACCGTGTGTTGAAGTTCACCCCGGTGAACGAGAGGGTCCCGTCCCTGCGCCTTTGGGTCAGGAACAGGTCTCTCACTGTTGTGTAGGACCAGGGCCAAACAGGAGCGCAGAGTACCTGGCCTTTTTGGAATCTCTGGGAGGGGTACTGGACAGTGCATTGACTGGGGATGCCGTTGTTCTACTGGGGGAGCTGTCAACCAATCACCACCTGGTTGTAAGTTGGTGTCCGCTGGTGGAGGTGGAAGCCGAAAAGACCTGGCAGACCCATGCGTATAGTGAAGGTCTGTTGGGAACGTCTGGCAGAGCCCTCTGTCAGGGGGACCTTCAACTCACACCTCCGGGAGAGCTTCTCCCAGATTCCAGGGGAGGCTAGGGACATGAAGTCTGAGTAAACTTTGTTCTCGGCCTCTTGTAGCCGTGGTCGTAAGGTCTGTGGTGCCTGTCGCAGTGGCAATCCTCTAACCCGGTGGACACCGGAAGTAAGGGATGCCGTCAGGCTGAAGAAGGAGTCTTATGGGGCCTTGTTGGCTCGTGGGACTCCTGAGGCAGCTGACAGTTAGCGGCAGGCCAAGCGTGCTGCAGCCCGGGCAGTCACAGGGCAATAACTCAGGATTGGGAGGAGTTCGGAGAGGCCATGGAGGAGGACTATAGACCTCAAAGAAATTCTGGCAAACCATCCGATGCCTCAGGAGGGGGAAGCAGTGCTTCACCAACACTGTTTACAGTGCAGGTGGAGAGCTGTTGACCTCGACTGGGGATGTTGTGGGACGGTGGAAGGAATACTCTGAGGATCTCCTCAATCCCACCGTCACGTATTCTGAGGAGGAAGCAGAGGCTGGAGACTCAGAGGCGGACTCATCCCTCACCCTGGCTGAAGTCACTGAGGTGGTTGCAAGCTTCTCGGTGGCAAGGCTCCGGGGGTGTATGAGATCCGTCCTGAGTATCTTAAGTCCCTGGATGTTGAGGGGCTGTTTTGGCTGACACGTCTCTGCAACATCGCGTGGCGGTCGGGGACAGTACCTCTGGACTGGCAGACTGGTGGTCTCTCTGCTTAAGAAGGGGGACCGGAGGGTGTGTTCCAACTACAGGGGAATCACAGTCCTCACCCTCCCCGGTAAGGTCTGTTCCAGGGTACTGGAGAGGAGAATCCAACCGATGATCGAACCTTGGATTCAGGAGGAGCAGTGTGGTTTTCATCCCGGCGGAATACTGGACCAGCTCTATATTCTCCATCGGGTGCTCGAGGGTTCATGGAAGTTTGCCCAACCAGTCCACGTGTGCTTTATGGATCTGGAGAAGGCATTCGACCGTGTCCCTCGTGGGGTCCTGTGGGGAGTGCTCTAGGAGTATGGGCTCTGGGGCTCTTTGCTAAGGGCGGTCCGGTTCCTGTATGACTGGACCAGGAGCTGTGTTCACATTGCTGGCAGTAAGTCAGACCTGTTTCCGGTGCATGTTGGCCTCCGCCAGGGCTGTCCTTTGTCACCGGTTCTGTTCATTGTATTTATGGACAGAATTTCTAGGCGCAGTCAGGGGCCGGAGAGGATCCAGTTTGGGGACCACAGGATTTAATTTCTGCTGTTTGCAGACGATGTTGTCCTGATGGCTTCATCGGACCGGGACCTCCAATGTGCACTGGAGCGGTTTGCAGCCGAGTGTGGCGCGGCTGGGATGAGGATCAGCTCCTGCAAATCCGAGGGGCCATGGTTCTTGACCGGAAAAAGGTGACTTGCCCTCTCCGGATGGGTGCAGAGTCCCTGCCTCAAGTGGAGGAGTTCAAGTATCTCTGGGTCTTGTTCACGAATGAGGGGAGGATGGAGTGTGAGATAGACAGGCGGATCGGTGCAGCGTCAGCAGTGATGTGGTCGCTGTATCGGACCGTTGTGGTGAACAGGGAGCTAAGCCAAAAGGCAAAGCTCTCGATTTACCGGTCAATCTGCGTTCCTACCCTCACCTATGGTCATGAGCTTTGGGTAATGACCGAAAGGACAAGATCGCGGATACAAGCGGCCGAAATGAGTTTCCTCCGCAGAGTGGCTGGGCGGTCCCTTAGAGATAGGGTGAAGAAAGTCACATGGGAGGAGCTCGGAGTAGAGCCGCTGCTCCTCCTTGTTGAGAGGAGCCAGCTGAGGTGGCTCGGGCATCTGTTCTGGATGCCTCTTGGACGCCTCCCTCGGGAGGTGTTCCAGGCATGTGCCACCGGGAATACCCAGGACACACTGGAGGGACTATGTCTCTCGGCTGGCCTGGGACGCCTTGGGATCCCCCCGGTGGAGCTGGAGGAAGTGTCTGGGGTGAAGGAAGTCTGGGAGTCCCTGCTTAGACTGTTGCTCCTGCGACCTAGCCCTGGATAAGCGGAAGAAAATGGATGGATGGATAGTACAATTTTGTATAGATGAACAAAAAAAAAAAAAAAAATGATGAATAACAAGAGGATTTATATAATGTTACCCTTTCTCCCCATTATATTTACATTTTTATTAATAATGGAAAACTAGTGACTCATTTGTGCACATGGTTTCCTTAGGTCATCGTGGGAGACCGTCTTCAGCAGGTGCAGTGAGGTGGTCTCGCCTCAGGAGCTGCAGTGCTGCCGCCGGCTGGTCCAGCTGTGCAGAGACTGTCTGCTGGTTGTTTACAAGTTTGTGTCCGAGTCCAGGGGCTCTCTGACCGGCCTGAGCCCCGAATGGGATGACACCAGGTGAGACTAGGGTTGGTGCTTAAACTAATAAGTAAAACAATAAATATGAGATTATGGTGTGACAATTCAGGTTAAATTGATGATTCAGATGATTCCAAACTAAGAGATAATATTAGAATTAATACTTAACACTATTAATACTATATGTATCTATGATGTCTTAAGTGTTGAAGTAAAAACAATGACAATAATAATAATAAACAATGAAAATACTAATTACAATAAACACACACACACATTCTTACATAGATGACACACTATTTGTATATAGCAGTTCAGTCTCACTCTTGGATTTTAAACCCCATTTACTGACATAATGAACTTAAACACCTAGTACAAAGCAGGCTACACAGATATAATTAACATTTATAAAGATAAATTCAATTAGCACAGCTTGTCTGTGACAAGTCTGCTTGTTGGAACCTTGGAGCTATCATCTCATAACCTCAGTAAAACAAACAAACACAAATCAGCCTTGTTCTATTTTAGACCCACTCCCTGAAGGAGAGGATCCAGGGCTTACAATTGAGTGAACTTTTTAAAGTACATATGCTGTGGGCTGGCAGGCAGGAGAGGGCTGGCTGAGGCGAGGGAACGTGCCGTTAACAGGAAATAATGGCCCACAGATTAGTGCTCAGGTTAGCCTGGGCCCCCTGAGGCCTGCTTAATTCAATTAGAGCCCAGATGAGGCTGTGCTGCAAATGACCTTATGAGAGAGAGAGCTCCTTTTTCCTCAGGCCTTGTGTTACATGATTCATAACTCATACGCATTTTTAACAGGCTATCACTTTGCACCTACTGTAGAACAACCTCTGCTGTTAAACAGCCCGATGATTATAGCATAGGCTATTGTCAGTATACGACCATTTTGTTATGACTAATCCTACATCTCTGTGTTTATAATGGTGAAATCATGTGCCTAACAAGTAGAAATAAAACAGTTATCTGAGTATCAAAATGATTTCTGATGTATAACTAAGAATAATTAGAGGGTTATGTACCTCAAATTGGAACATATGGAAAATTACTTCAGCTTTATGGCAATATTATATATGTTATCATTAACACTAATAACTGTGCAGCATTTTACACATACGGCTTTGCTACATACATATTTATGATATATTTTCCTTTTAAGCATGCTGCTGTGTCTCACTTTATATTTCTTGTGTCTAAATATGTGTATGTAAAAAGCTTACCATTAGCTGCTGGACCAGCCCATGACTCCGCTGCTGCTGCTGTTGTCGCTGCTGCTTCCTCCTCTTCCTCAGTCTCTTCGCCTCTCGACGCAGGTCTCTGCTTGGTTTAGTTCTGCTAAACCTGCTGTTTCCACTGTCCCTCTTTTCACTGCTTTTGCTGCTTCTAGCACCCCACTCTGCAACAAAGGCTTGTCACAGAAATGGTTGTTTTGTTGTCACATCAACAGTCTGGTACGGTCTGCTCTCCCTTCCCTTGTTAACGCCAGTTTATTAATGTTACACCTGTAATACATTTTTATGGGGACGTAGTGCCATAAATCTGAACTTAAATGTATTTTTTGAAGAGCTGATAAGAGAAGGAGAAAGTGTAAGACCATTATGTCTGTTCTTTCTACAACCATTTACCCAGTTTGCTTTGCATTGCTACTTGCTGCCAAACTGTCTTTCACGCTGTTCTCTTTCTTATCAAGAGCATCTTGCCTGAGCGAGCACATTTTAAGTTGGAGTGGCTTTAGAAGAGCTCAGCCTCTCTCCATCAGGAAACTGCCACAACCTGATGCCACTTCACGTCGCTGAGAAGCAATTAAGAGTATTTCCTCATTGGTGTTCAAGCCTAAAATGAAGACCTAAATGTGTGTCTGAGTGTGAGAAGATAACTGCAGGCTCTGCATGTGTTGCTGCTGCCCAAACCCACGCATTCTCTCATCACAATGTAAACACATGCTACACATGCTTTTAGTACCAGAATAACAGAGTTTACAGTAATATATAAACACTGACGACAAAGTCAGGTTTTTTACTATCCATATCCACACTATCTGTAATTAAAGCTACTTTCAAATGGTGTTTTTAAAGGTGCTGTATCAGATTCTCTTTCATGTAATAAAGTCACATCTGTTTTGCCCCAATACATAAATATTGTAAAATCAACACCTAGGGCCAAATTGAGATTGCTGTGTGCTGTCTGCATCTAATTATGAAGTGTTTTTATCGTCCATGAAATGGGAAGTAATGCTGGTAGCACTGTTAGCATGCTCGTTGTTATTCGCATCACTGTAATGACAAAACTTCAGCTCTGGCCTCTGAAAATCCTGAAAAGAGCTTATAAACATTACAATTATTAGGATACTCAGAATGCCTTAGGAAAGAAAGGAATACACTTGGACTGCTACACAGTTTAAAAATTAACAAGTTCTGTTTTTCACGTTTTTAAGACAGTAAAAATCAGGTAGCCTACAGTGCCTGTAGTTCTATGTCTCAGTACCAGTTTCATATTCACTTATGATCGTCTATGATCCACAAAATAATTCATAACTCTTGCTCAAATATTTTCAGTATCCAGAATTTCTACACAGATTTCTTCATAGTCTCCATTGTCACTGACACCTACTCAGTCCTGCTCAAGAGCCCTTCTCCTTTCCGAGCGCTCTGATCAGGTGTGTCAACAGCTTCACCCACCCAAAGTCCTCCGTTCTGTGTGGGCAGATGAGATGTAGCCTAATAGCCCTGCTAATGACTTCCCCGTTTAGCTTGGAATTACTGTCGCAGGCCAAAGACAATTTTCCCATGATGACAAAAGTTTCAAATTCTATTAGCGTTCATCAGTTTGGAGAAGTGTGGTCGTAATTAGGGTTAATTGAGGTGGTGAACCAAAAGTGGGCTCAACACCTTCAGAATACCTCCTGAGCCTTGTAGTTTGTGATTGCGTCAGCTGTTGTTGCAGTCTCTCTTTTGTCCGTATTTTATTTTCCCTTGTTCTAAATGACTTTGGCAGATCATCTCCAGTGAGTACTTCTGACTGATGTTGAGAGACCAGATTGCAGGTTTGCATGGTATCGGCCCGTGCGATGAGTAAGACCTTCTGTCTCCCTGTGAACTGATGGATTGAAGCTAAGCAGAGATGCATGAACTGTCCTACCCCCCTTTGCCCTCTCAAGCATGCCTCACTATAACTAAGATCTTCTCCATGATCAAAAGCTTATGAACCTGGAAGATGCAGAATGAGAGGCCAATTAAACATAGCCTGCAGAGCTTGAACGTGAGATGCAACCTCCCTCCCTCACTCTCTTGCCCGCTCGCTTTCTCCTTGTACTTGTCGTCACTACCACCAATTCTTTCTTTCTGTGCGTTCTGAATATTCTCAAAGTGCATAAGAGAGCAGGGCTGCAGAACATACAGCCTCAACCCCTGACGAATGATCAATATTTGATTTTCTACTTTGGATTTTTATGGCCATTTACTTTCCTTGGCTTGCAGTTTCTGTGGAAATGTGAGTGAGAGTAGAGTCATGTACTAGTCGATCAGAGATGAAATGATCACAATGTTACATAAAGAAACGCAGAAAATTAAACGGGTAAAACAAATAAATGCTTCTGGGTAAGGCTGTATAATTGATTGAATTGTAATTAAGATTGAGATTTACTAATTTCTAAATCTAGAAATGACCTAAGAGAGGTCTATAGCTCAGTAAATCCTGCCAGTAATGTGGTTTGGAGCAGAGTTCAGACTTTGAAGGAATAAATTTGAATATTTTTTGTTTTACTAGTTTTGTTTATGTTCAGGAAATTAAAATTGAAAGCTATTTTATTTGTTTTTAATAAGGCAACATAAAATTAAATTGAAAATGAGTGATCGAGCAACACAAGAAAAATCATCTTTTTGTCCCAGCCTTACTTCTTACTTTTTTTTCTTTGTGCTAGTCACGTTTAAGGAAACAGAAATGCTCAAGCTTAGTCTAAAAAAAAAAAAGGAAGTCAGAAAATAGTCCAAAATCTGCACAGGATTCTACAATTCTACACAATAAACTCCACATAGTCTCTCTGTATTTTTCGACAATGCTCTGCTAGTGACAGAATATTCCATTATTCCCTAAACACAACCACAAAAACCATGAAGCGCATCTTTAAGCAATACAAATGTACCAGAACAGAAATCTTTATCTGTCTGATTCCAGTGACAGTCTTGGAAACACGCCCCAAAGATACCTCCTCTCTTCCAAGCTATTTCAAGGACACTCCGTTTGGACTAAATGAAGTTAATTTGAATCCCTCACTCTCCCACATCTGAACGTAGAAGCGGAGAAGCACCCCCCTTAGCGACAGTCTTTTTCTATTCTCTCTTCTCTTTTTTCTGTCTGACTTCGGAGGAATCTGTTCGGCTAATTTGTCCGAGAGCTATTTCACAAGGAAAGAGACCTGTCAGGGAAAAGTGTGCTATCTCTGCGCTACTTAAAAGAAGATATTATTTCTGCTCTGTGTAATCCTCAGCCCCACTGGCTCTTCTTTTGATTAGATTGTCACATCTTAACGCCTCCACCGGGACTATTCTTTTGACCATTGCCGCTCTTTTAACTGCGTGTAGTTTTCTATTAGCTAAAGATCCTTGGTGCGGATATGGCGAGGAGGTCACGTAGTGTATCTTATGCGACAAATGGATGAGATTGGTACAAAGCCAATGCTGTAGGTTCATTCTATCAGTGTGAAAGAAGACAAACTACCACTTGTTTGTAGCATCACTGGCTTAACCTTAAAGTGCATATGACAGGTTAGACTACTCACTTCACTAAAACAGGAAAACAAATTTACTTGTTATTTTTCTCATAAAAATTTCTCATAAAAAGTCTGAAAGCTTGGGGTAATCTGTGATAATCAGCTACGCGTTAACTAATGACCACAAGACCTATAATTTTATTTAAAATGTAATTCTGAAACTTTATAAACCGCCAAGTTACTAAAGCATTTCGCTGAATATTACATTTTAAACTACCTTTCCGGACTTAAACCAGTTATGAATATAGTTACCAAGTAGCTGCATAGCCCTGAGATGTATTTGAACTCTTATTATTAGAATTTTTTGAAAAGTCTATGGGAAATATTCATGGAAAATTTATTTCCGGAACCTGAGCCAGTGGTCACTGATGAGCTCTATAGTTATGCTTAGACAACTCCTTTATTTTGTTTAATTAAGGTCATTAAGGTTCCTTGAGTATAAACTGTATAAACTAAGGAATTTTCTACATCCTGGATTTTTTACTTTCCACAAACTGCCACAAAAACAGCATAAAATTATGATACATATTTTCCACAGGTACTACCCCACCAAATCAAGTCAAAATTAGAAAATCGTGAAAAGCTATTGTATGCACTTTAAGCGTAACCAGGATTTGACCATCTCATCTGACATTGCTCTGACAATCATTTCTATCCAGTTAAGATAAGATAAGAATAGGAGCAGTGCCCTGGCTGCTCTGGACTCTATCTGAACCTGCCGCTGGTCTCATTCTCAGGTACTGGAACGCTGTTAGCAGGAGCTGCCTCACTGCTCTGTCTCGGTGGAAGGTGTCATAGGAAAGTCTTAGAAAGGTTCTGACGTCGGTGCCGTGGGATGATAGGTGAGGATCCTTTGTTCATGATACTAAAAGCTTTAAGGCCAAAGTTCAGCATAGTGTGTCTTTTTCGTAGATAAGAGGTTTCTGAATCGCAAAAAATAGATGTTGCATATAGCTACTACTACCAAGTATTCAAGGTTGTGTGTTGGCAGGAACTTTGCACTCTGTATCACAGCATGAGAGAAGATGTGGAAAATCTGCCAAGAATACAGTTAAAAACACAAAATACTTTTCATATAATCATACTCATATAATGAATATTTCACTGACAGGGCTGTTTTCCAAAGAAGTAATCAAATGGTCCAAGATATTTTGATGAGGATACTGCAAAACTGTCCACGCTGCCAACATCATTTGAAATTTATTGCCAACTATATAATTGCAAGCATTGATCATTCATTACTACATGCATTTTGCAAACTAAAAGAACATTACAACATCAAAGACTTAATTTAGATGCTGCCGGCTTGAAAAAGATTCACACAAAGTTTTGCTAATACTTTTTAAAGTTAAATTATTTCTGTTCAAATGCATAATGTGGAGAACTGTCTTGACTCTTGATTTTAATTTTGGTTGTTTTTATTCTATCTTAAGTTAAAGGACCCATATTTCACTATTTTGAGTTATGTTATAATGTTGTTTCCTCATCACAAACATACCTGGAGTTGTGTTTTGTTTCATTCACACATGTTTAACACACGCAACCTGATATTTAGGCTGTGTTCTTCTCTCAAACAGAAAACACTCTGTTCTACCTTTTGATGCCATGTGGTAATACAGGAAGTGCTCCACTGTGTTTTAAACTCCATACACCTTCACTGGAATCATTTGGATAATTTCAGACCTGGAATTTCAAACATCTACTAAACAAAAGCTAAAAGGTAGCTGTTAACTTGAAAACTACCACTTCATGACGTCACAAGCTGGGACAGAGCATTTTGAGCTTTGGGGATGTAGACAGAGTAATAACTCAAACGTGTGAATGAAGCAAAACACAACTCCAGGTATGTTTATGATGAGGTAACAACATTCTAACAGCACTTAAAGCTCAGTGTCATTTTTGCATAATGGCTCTAAAGTTTGAACCCTAACTTAGCTGATATGTGCAAACAAAATAAATGGTAGAAGTGAGTGATATTTGGCCGTGAACACTGCCATGGCCTGACCTCTATAGAATGACCTTTGCATATCTAATCCTCTCATTATTTCTGCCCTCTCCCATAATCCTCTCCATCCCTCCCTGGCTGTTGTCCGTCTGCCCAGGTATCTGCTGCCAGTCACCTCCTTGTTTAAGTGGCCTTCGTCCAGCTACGGCCGCATTACAGCGTCGGCCACTGCCCCGCGCTCTCGCAGTCTCCTCGCTGCCAGGATGGGACACTTCTAAGATAGCCAAGGTTACTCTTTGGCTCCTGATGCCGCGACATTTGACCTCAATCTCCGTCCAATACCTTCACAAACAGCAGTAAACCTACGTGAACATGGGGCCAACTTAAAAAGAGCTCCAGACTTTTCGCCAAATCTTTCATGGAGGAACGTCAGTGGGCAAGATAATGTTGACTTGCGTTTTATTTTATTTATTTATAATTTTATTTATTTTTTTGGTTGCTGCCTGCCCTTTCTTAAACCAGCAGACCACCTTTGTCCTCACCTCGTCTCCTTGGTAACTCCAGACTTCGTGGGTTTGGCTGCTATCTTTTCATGTCGTCTTTTAAGTGTATAGTCCTACTTCTTGTCTTGGTACTGTAAAAGTGAAGAATAACAAGATACTAAGCAATGCAAGGATATTTATTATTTATTTTTTAAGGTGTTTTCACTGGATGCAAAACAGATGTGGATTGAAAACTTTTCACTATTTTGCAAATGATGACAAAAAGCTTATTTTTGCTGGCTTGTAATTATGTTTGTACACTGAGTTTATAATTATGTTGAAACTGTCACTTTACTTTCTCGCCTCAAAGAAGATACATGCCCAGAAATGTTTTACTGCAAATGCACCATGTTTTACCGCCATGTAATATGCCAAATTGAGTACCTCTTAGCCACTTAGCGGTGCTCCCTATGCTAAGTGTCTGAGGGTACATTGGTCCTATACACAGTTTGTCACTGACTGGGTGCACATCACTGTACTGTCTGCATGTATAGAAGAGTTTAGTTGTAGTTAGACAGAGGAGCTGCATTTGCAATATACTTGAAGTTTTGTGTTGTCATTAATTATGGTGTCTTTGTCCTGACTGCACTCCACTGTTAAAGGTGCACTGTGTAACTTTTCCTGTGGAAATTCACCTGCTTGTCCACATGGAGATAGCATTTCTTTGCCTGGAATATTCCTCAGCATATTGAACTTGAGCAAACTGTCAACCAGATGGCACAACCAGGCCAAGTTACAAGTCAGATCTATGGAAATGCAAGCCCAAGCACAGTAAGAATGCATGTTTTCAAGGTATTTTTGAGTGGTGTAAACCCTAACGTAAAACAAAATAAAACCAAAAGCTGTAATTTTTCGATGCTATACTGTAGAACATTCCAGGCAAAGCAAGAAAATGTGCAAACCCGGTACACAGTGCACCTTTAAGTTTATTACCTGGAGTTTGGACGCTGGGCGCTGTGTTCGGTTTTTGTGTGGCACTTTGAATGATTCAGCTCATCAGCTCAAATGTATTGTACTGTAACAAGGATAATTTGCCTGAGATGAACAGCTGCACCCTCTCCCCACACAACTGTGCAAGTGCCAGTGTGCTATAAGATGTGCCAGTAATAAGCACGTCAACGTCATGTGATTATTAATAGAATATATCATAAACTTGGACCTCATCACCTTCCATAGGAACAGTGTTAGTAACAGAAAGACATGCAGTATTATTTAGTAGTTGCAGCTTTTTTACAATTGAATAAACAAGAAAGACTACAATTGCAAAAATAATTTAAGATCCTAAAATATGAATATGAACAAACACACTTTATTTTAATGCCAAATATTTATTTGCTTCATTTTATGATTGTTATTTCAAGTAGTTTATTTGGTTGATGGTATTTTGGTTGACAGCAATAAAATGTTTAAACAAATCAGATTTTTCTCTTTTTTAACAAATGTTATTTTCTAGTACTGCTCTTGGGTTTCAACATTTTTTTGTTAGGATGCAATTATTTTAAAAACTAACATTATTATTCAAAATGTGTCTTGCAGGTGTCACCATTGCAATTTGCTTCCCATTAATTATCAGAGATTTTATCAAGTTAAGTTTACTCAATGACACAAACAAGCAGAGTCAAGTGGAACTAATTATAAACACTGGATTTACTAAGTGTAGGGACTGGTGCTGAATGCAAAAACATCCTGTCTACCTGATATCCATTACTGCAGCAATGTGTCTGGGGTCAGCATCTGAGCACTATCACATTTCTCAACACACCCCCGTAGACAGGCGACACCCTGTCACCCCCTGTCACTCTCTCCTGGAATAAGTGTGTTCACCCGGCAGCTTGTTCTTGTCCAATCCTGACCCCGAGATACCTGTGTGCGGACGGTGTTAGCATTCCTGCACTAGACTCAGGTTTTATTTAGTCTTAACCTTCAGCTATTCTTCAGCTCAGGACAGGGAGGCTGTATATGTCCCCACCCCAGGCCCTGACAGTGCAGTGAACAAACTGTCTCCACTATGTCCTATGTCCAATGGTTCCTCTGGTGGAACAGTGGTATTCCTTATAGTTTAGGGAATAAGTATCCATGTTCAGCTGGTTTGAATTTGAATATGCAAATTGAAAGGAGACATTATGCAAAATCAGCTTTAACTTTTATGTTATAATGGTTGTTCCTCATTATTAGCTCACTAAACACTGTATTTTAAGTAATTAATTCATGTTGGAATAATCTTTCTGTTTTCACCTACCCCCATACCGACTCAAAATACATGACTTCACACCCAGGATCATACACAAATGTTCAAAAATGCTGCTTAGTCTTTTTTTTTTATTAGCCTTTTTTTTTTTACAAAAATAAAAACACTAAAATTCAGCTTCTTGCTATGCCGTGAAATGCCACTTAAGATGCTCTTTCTGTCTGTTTAGATAATTATTGTGAGTTACAATGAACTAGGTTGTTCGATTCCATAACAAAATAGCATAAAGTCAAAGTAAATTTGGTCTTTTATTTTTTATTTTTTAATGGATAAAGAAAAGCCTCAGTTCTGTTGGTTTCTGTTGGTCTGACTTGGTTTCTTTTTTACATCTACTTTCCTTTCTGTTTAGTCCTATTATTTCCTGGGTTAGTCCTGGCTCAATACTTCATCTGGTCCTTCATTTTTGTTACTTATTTTTAATGCATTTTCCTGTACTTGATGTTCATCGTCCTGCTGCAAGCACCACTGTGTTCTGACCTTTTCCACTCTTCACAGCGCTCTATCCCACACTCCCTTACCTGCTTAGTGTCCACTCCTTTTATTTCTATCTATATATATTTTTTAAACCAAGACCCACATGACCCATTTTTGGATGCCCTAAGCTGGCCTCTCTGGGAGCTGTGTGAGTAGTGGATGGTTGAGATGAGATAAGGACGCAGACATGAGTGCTCTAGTTCAAATACACATGCCCTGGCTTCAAAAACAGACCTTAATCCACTATTTGAAATGGCATAGAGAGACAGTGTGATTTGTTCTGTATTTATGATGGTTGAATGAGGTGTCCAAAGGCACTGATAGCCTCCTTTCCCTGTCCGTGGGAGCTTTCAAATTGGGCCCTGTAGTGGTGTGTGGGCTTTCAAATGACAAAAGTGACCTTTCTTATCAGACAAATATTGGCCCTGTACCTCAGTGTGTGAAAGGATGTGTGTGCTGAGATTACCTATGTCCTTGGCCCATTCTGCGAATAATGGCTGTTAGGGCTCTGCAAAAGTCAGAGTATGTTTAGGCTACTTGAAAATACAAGAATGAGTTGTCAACCTAACAGTGAACTACTGTGGTTTACAAAAAGCTGTATACTATTATCAAGTTATCTGAAGCAATATCATTTGTCTTGTCAGAAGGGGCATACTGAGCCTGAAGAAGTGTTAGATAAGGAAATATGTTCTAAAAAACACTTTAATATACAGATGAACTCACTCAAATGTACAAATTATTAAGAATCGTTGTCTGACAATGTTTTTAAGAAGACTCCCTCACACTGTCTCACTACTGGTTCACTTTCTTTATTACCGTCTTAAGGTATGAAGACAACACCTTCTGCTCCTCTTATATAAGTTAAGCAACAAAACAAGGATTAATGTCTCAAAATGTATTTAGCATAACATTTTGCAAAACCTATAGCCTTAGAAGAAACAAAATGCATCCCCTTCTAACATGAAAACTCATATTATTCAACAATTCTCAAAAAAAAAAAAAAAAGACATACTAATATTAAAGGTCCTACGCAAAATGAGCAGAGCCTCCAGGTCGAAGCCCTCATCATAGAGATGGGCATCATCCTCTGAAGTACAGAGGTACCGGGGCTTTGTTGAGAAAGAAGTACAGCTTGTTTGTGTGTAATTTCACCAATGTGCTGAGAAGTTATGAGCCAAACAAAAGTGGTGTCTCTCTAGAACAGTTTTCATTTCCATGGGATCAAGGATTCTATACTCTAATTATGGAATAATTTGCATATTAGAAATAAACTATTCAAAACAAAACAGATCTTACCATAACACTATAGTATATCATTAAAATCAATTTAACAACAAACATTAAAAAAGCATCATTAGTCATCTGTTACGGTAAGGGTTAGAACAGCATTTAAGATGATCTACATTCATCTGTGTTGAAAATATATCTGCTCTATGTATATACAGTATGTATCAATATTATTAATACATATGGCTAATGTTTTCTATTTATTCTGTTTGTAATTTGTCAGTTGCTCATACTATCATTAAATTAATTACATTTTAATGGCTGACACTGCATTTTGACATCAGTGGTGAAGAATACCAAAGGGTTGTGTGTATGGCTTTAGTATTTACATATTTTCACATGTAAATAATATCTTACATGTACATTCTTATTTTGAGCTCAATCACCTCTCCACAGAACGAACCTGTTTCTTGACCTGATATTGTCACCTCTTCTCCATGACGACAGATTAGTTTAATGCCATACTATGGAACATTTCAGGCAAAGCAACAACATTTCCTTGAAGATAACTTTTCAGCATCTTTTTTAAAGAATGTTATTGTATTATCACCAAGTACATTAGAAAGTGCCACTATTGTCCCACTTGCGTAGCACTGTTCTTACCTCGTGCTGCTCGTGCCTTGACATTGATTCGTGTTTGTATGTTTTTGTTTATTCTCTCAGGGACATGTTTTCTGACACTCATCGCGATACATTCTGTGTTCTGTCTCGTTTACAGCATCTTTGCTCTCAGCGGGGGTCCTGCCTGTAAACCAACAAACAAATACTAGCTGGATGCGCTTCAGCCTGCCTTTGCCAGTGCTGGCTAATCCAATAGTTTCAGCGCAATACATTTTAATGACAACTAAATATCCCATTACAACAAACAGCACCATTTGTAGTCGGCTAATTTGTTTATTTACTGTGTTGCCATGTTTGATGTGGCAAGGTAGTGGAGTTAGAGTATTGCCAGGTTGAGATGTCTGCCCCAACTTTTTCACAATGCGCCCACTGTTTTGATTAATTACCTTAAAGTGGAGCACGATGTAATCAATCAGTCACTGATGCCTGCAGAGCCCAATCAGACATTTTGAGGCGCATCTTGTTATAATGCAGTTGTTATGATATGGAGGAAGTTAGATGGAAAATTCAGTACAGAAGTTGTCCATTTTGTATAGCTGAAAGAGGTATGGTTAAAGCAGCACTGATTGTCCCATACACCTATAAAACTGTACTAAAAAAAATACACAGTTCACAATTTTCATAGTATTTTTAAATATTATTTTCTTCACCTTTAAAGAGCCCACATTTTCTCAGACACTGTGCTCCACTGTGTTTTTAGACTCCATACACCTTCACTAGAAACATTTGGATAATTTCAGCCCTGGAATTGCCAATCTCTACTGAACAAAAGATAAAAGGTAACTTGAAAAGTAAGTTGCAAATTAAGATTTGCACCAACAACAAGTGCTCCATCTTGACCCTGCAAGATATCTTGTTGAATTTCCCTTCATTTATTATCTTTTTTCTGGACTTTTATGATCTTTTTAACAACATCCAAACTGCAAAATCCAGTCTCTGATGAAATCCCGTCTGTTCTCCAAGTTCAGCCACAAGTGTTTTTTTTATAAACCCTCCTGATGGTAACTCAAGGCAACGTGCTTATTTAACTTAGTCTTAATATCTTTCACTCGTCACAAAATAATTAATTTATCATCAAACCAAAGGCCGTACGAACAAGCCACTTCTTATCGTCTCAGGGCCACCACTTACAACACTGAATTAGACCTATGAGTCCTTGCCTTGAATTAACATGGTGGGCTTTATTTGGAGTTGTTTACTTGAGTTATGTTTGCACATAAGAGTGTATGTATTTACCCACCTCCTCTTTCTTTCACATTCACACAGTTTAAGCATAAAAAAGTATTAGCAATATTAACTAGACTAGCCAAACGTAAGTAATAGTGATATATATATATATATATATATATATATATATATATATATATATATATATATATATATATATATATATACACATATACACATAGGAACAGCAAAGATACTGCGTAGAACTCTCCAGCTCCCAGGCCTCTGGTAGAGAGCCCGAGCTGGATGAGGGTGAGAGAGACCAACCACCGTGGAAGGTGAGGAACACATAAGAAGACGTTAAAGGAAAGCCCATCCTTCCCAAATGGGAAACCAATACACCAGTACATCATCTCTCTACCTCACCTTTTCTGTTGGATTTACCCACAGACTGTATAAAGAAGTGGACTAAGGGAGTGTAAGAATTTATTAATGGACAAAATTGCAAATTTAAAACACCAGGATCATGTAGACGAGGATCACTGCAGCAGTTACAGAGAGATTTTTCAATGTAAAGTCAATTGGAGCCAGACTTGATGGAGCTGGAAGTGCCCCCATGCTCACTTCCTGGAACGCAGTGGCTACCGGGTTAGTTATGTCCATTTATATATACAGTCTACAGATTTACCACAAAGCTCTTGGTATCCATTCAAGCCCGTAACAGCGCTGACCTTACCTCCACTGTCACTGCTCCTGCTGTATTCCTCCCCAAATGTTAACCTTGGTTTCCCAGCCGCCACAGAAGCCGAATGCATTTTGTCACAGCCACGGGGGGTTACAGATGAGCGCAGTTCTGCATATGGCCATCACTCAGCACCGCTGGGCGCCCCCTGAGTGTGTCTGGAGTGTGTGTAACAAATGGCTAGCGCACGGTGGAGGTATTAATGTTAGCTGGAAGAAGTACAGCGGGTAGTCACTTCTCCTTCCCATCTGGCCCTTAACAAGAGGTGTGAGAGGTGGTCTGGCTGGATTAGCACTTCTGATGGCGTTAGAGAGCGGGGGACATTGCCAGCGCCTGTCATTCTCAACACTCCTCTTTTATAGCAGTCACTCCATCCATCCATTTGCTCATACATCTTCTTGGCTGTGATCACCTCTCCCTCTTGCTCTCTCCGTCTCTTTTTCTGTAAAAATGGGAATAAATGAGGTGTGGGAAGGAATGCGGAATGGGCAAGAATGTGTCTGTATGTACCTGGCTCCATTGCTGAGATCTGTGCTTCTTCCAGTGCCCCCAAAAGACCATCCTGGGACTCTTCATCCACAGAGCGCCCCAGGGGATGAATTGAGCTTCACTGCACGGGATATTATCAATACGGCCCCTCCAGGCAGCTATGAGACAGGAGACAAGGGCTCTCTCTGCCTATTAGTCCACTGCTGAGTGCCAGTGTTAGCAGGAAAAAGAGCTTTGAGTGCAGACCTCCATCCTCTACACTTCCTCTCTCAAAGTCACCCCTTCTATACGCCCATTCAACTGGACATTTGTTGCTGACACTCCGGGAGCTGATTTCTGGTTGTTATTCTTGGAAATTTGAATCGCTCTGATTCCCTAATTTGTGGTCTGGTCTCTGGTCTGGTCTGGTCTCTGGTCTTTAGTCTCTGGTCTATAGTCTCTGGTTGAGTCTCTGTATGGTGTCCATTCTTCGTGTGGTTTCTATCTTTTTGTTTTGATGTCTGGTCTCTTGTCTGGTCTTTTTAGTCTCTGGTTTCTGTTATTTGGTCCAGTCTCTGGTCAATGGTCACTAGTGTGATCTCTGGTCTGGTCTCTGGTCTGGTCTCTGGTCTGGTCTCTTTTCTTTGGTCTTAGGTTTCTAGTCTTTAATCTGGTCTCTGGTCCAAATTGAGCCAAAGCTGAACCGCCACCTTAACACAATTTAAACACTCTAGACGTACTATTTATAATTTACACCATGGAATATGTGCTGAAAGTTTATTTTAAAAGGAGGTCCATCACATGCTTGTTTCTATGGATATGCCATTGCTCTACCTGGAATGTTCCGCAATATAACAAAAAACGACTTTACCTTATATTTATTCAATTACAGGTGGTTTTACTACTCAAAAATACCTACAAGAAACAGGCATTCTGACTGTGAGCGGAGTTGCCTCTACACAGATTGGATCTGTAACTTGGTCTAGTTCGGTCTCCATGAAGACATACCATACTGTGTAACATTCCAGACAAAGCAATAACATTTCTATGGAGAAAAGCATTTGATGGGCCCTCCACCAGAAAAGTTACACAATGCACCTTCAATAACAAAACAAAAAACCTCTCTCCCAGCGTTTCTGTAGTGAAACAATAAAGGGGAATCGGGAGCGCAGAATTTCCAGCAACACCTGCAAAGAACCAGTCACTTTACTATGATGTCATAACTGTGAGCCAGATGAGCTGGACTGAGAATGATGATGCTTCAAATCCACTGGTTAAGTTTGGAAGCCAGTGTGTGTGTGTGTGTAATTGGTAAATGTCAGAAACACCTCAGCCCATTTCTCCTAAATATCTCGCTAATATTCATGCTTTATATTTCTGCCAATTTCTTTGCCAATGTACAGCATACGCCCACACTCACACCATGCAAACCACTCACACAATTACCGGTACATGTGCCCTGATCTTTTTAAGTGCCTTCTTCCATGGGAAATGCTTTTCGTCCTGCCTCCTTCATCTGTTTTAAAAATCTTCCCCCTGATATATGTTTTTTTTACTATTTAAATGTTCAGTTTTATGAGAACACTGACCTTGCATTTGCATTTTAAAAATCACTATCTATTCAGTGAAAGGCGAAATCTCATCACACTGAAAAATGAAGTGTGATCATAAATCTGCTGCATTGTCTCCTCTATATTCTCCTAATGTAAAACTCTGTGATGGTGATGTAAATGGATGACCATGCATATTCTAACAGGCAGTAATATATGAAATATAAATGCATCCGACCTGGCTGGAAACAGATTCATCACTTCAACTGTAATAGTATTTCATAACGTAGCCACAAGCGTTTTCTGTTTGCATCAACCCCAAGCCTGCATTGTGTAACTTTTCTGGTGGAGGGTCTGTCAGATGCTTTTCTCTGTGGAGATGTTATTGCTTCGTCTTGAATGTTTCACAGTATGGTATTAAACCTTTCTATCTTCATCGAGATCACGTAACAGGTCAGATCTGCGGAGTGGCAACCCTGCTCACAGTCAGAATGCCTGTTTCTTGTAGGTATTTTTGAGTAGTAAAACCACCTGTAATTGAATAAATGTAAGGTAGTCGTTTATTGTCATATTGTGGAACATTCCAGGCAGTGCAGTGATATATTTATAGAAACAAACAGGTGACGGACCCCAAACCAAAAAGTTACATGTTGTACCTTTAAATAACTGTTGATAATTTGCTCAACTCAACTAATATGAATCTCTGCAATTCTAAATATAAATGTAAACAAGGAAGAACAATTAGCTTGGGAGAGTAGGAAGCACAATAACTGTCCCATTATAGAAAGTTAGTGGCTTGAATCCCTCTTGTTTTCTTGGTCCCTCAAGTTAGACCAGCTGAATCAATTTTGCACTGTACAACCTTGACAAACACCCAGTGATGGTAAGATACTTCTGTCACCACCCCTGCCCTGAGACGGCTGATATAAACATGACTGCCAATCTGCACCTCCAGTCACTCACACAGGCAAAGTGGGTGAAGTGTCTTGCCCAAGAACACAGCAGCTATTGGATCAAACTGTCAGCCATGTTGTTATAATGTGTGCTCTACGTACCATATTTCCTCAGCTGCTTATGTCCTCTCATTAAGAGACGCTTAGCTGTGCCCGTGGTAAATGGAAAACTCAAAAGGAAAGAAGTAAGACTGTAATAGTACTTTTTTTTCTTAGTGTACAACTTAAACTTCCCATACACTGTTGCCAACTAATGAAACGCACAATCAGTCTGAATCTGACCGTGACTGCTGATGATGCCCAGAGTCGCTTCTCAGCTTCCAAATTCTGCTTGAAGGAAATTGTAGAAAACCTCAACGAAAAACCACACCAGGCCTTTCCAGTGGCTCCCAGATCATTTAAACAGGCGTGTGTGTGTGTGACCTCATCTCATTCAAAAACAGGAGGTCTCGAAAATCTGAGAGAGACTGGGGACTGAGAGAACTGCTTTAAGCTACATCTGCACTCTGACTTTCCCTACCATCTCTGTTATATAGCTCCCTGGTTACATTTTGTTCCTGCCATTATCCTTGCCATAAGCTGGCCACAGGTCACTGGTGTTAATGGTCCTGTTGATACCCTAGTTCACTCAGGGAATATAAAGACAACTACAGTATGTCCTCTCTGATTTACATCCCAAGTGAATCAGTTTGGTGTTTTGTACCTGACAAGAAAATCAGACTTTAAGCTTTTGACACCCACTTGGGTACCTTATTGCAAAGGCGTTTTATGACAATGTGCAGTTATTTTTAAATTGGGCTAGCTTAGGATGTTTGCTGCACTAGCAACAAATTGGCAGGATTAGACATTCCAGATTGTTAACGATTTCAGTTGTGCGATGCTTCACAATTAAATACAAAAAATGCATTTCTTGTGTTTATGCCATTTGTTCAGTTCTTTTTTGACGGCAGTAAGATATTACTGCTCAGATATGCAAGGTGAAGTGTCTTGCTCGAGGTATCCATCTTTGGTTAGCCAGCTCATGCCATTTGCGTTACCTAACTAAAATTAACATTTACAATTTTATACTGTACCTTTTCAAATATAATTTTATTTCCAAAGTATATCACTTCAGGATCTTTCTGAAGTGAAGAGTTTGTTCAGATTATGCATTTAAGATTTGCGTTTTATAATATGACGTGTACACACTACTTCTCCCTACTGCACACTTCGTCAAATCAGTGTTTCATTGTCAGTGTGGTACTTTTGCATAAAATTACTTAAGTAAATGTTATCTCGCTCTCATAATATCTTAAAAGCCAAACCTTTAGAGATTACATTTAAATCCACAGGAGATGCACACCACTCTATGTGCTTCATGTTCTTTTTATTCATAGTAAAAAGTTGCCATCGCAGCTGCACAAAACTCTTTTCAAGTTAAGGTGCTACATCAAAGTGGCTTGGGTAAATGGATATCTAAAAAACACAAACTTTTCTTTCAATGGCAAGTCTTAGCATAATTAGCTTAGGTACTCAACGGTGCAAATTGTTGTGGAGTATATGCAGCTTTTCTCTCGCGTTTAGATAATTAGCAGAACATTCTCACACTCGCTAAAACAGGAAATAATTGCCTTCTCCGCCGTGCATGTGTGAATAGGACAGACTCATCCTTGAACCTAGTTTCTTGCCTACGCCACGCAACATTGAGGCTAATTGACAGCGGAGAAGTAAAGTGTGACATTTGTGTTTAACATGTAAAAAAGTTTCATGAAGCCACCCACATGTTGTCTTGGTTTAATGCCCAACTCACACACAAATAGTTAGAACAGTTAGAACAAGAATCATACTCCCAACCCCTCAGGTAATGAGCAGCCCACAAAGCATCATTTCAGTATTTTCTCAAGTATTTTATATAACTACAAATCTCCAAAAATTACACAAATTGAGTTACATTGCAATAGTTAAAATATTATTGCTTGGCTGGAGTATTAAGACTTATTTATCCATGATAAATAAGTCTTCATATTTATTTATCTTATTATTATTATCCATGGAGGCAAGCAGTGAAGCCAGTCAGTTCTGTGGAGAGGCAAGCTGGTAGAGTTGGAATGTATGTTTTTTTATTTTTTTTTTACAGTGGAAACTCTTGTAATTAAAAGATGGATATGGTTAATTTCATACTGTGGTAAAGACAAGCAGGTGGTGAACCCCCCTTTCAAAAAGTATAGTACAGTATAGCTTTGACATTTTGCAATTTATAATGTAATGTTAAATAGCGTTATACGTCCTTAAATAAATATTCACCCAATAACTCTGGTGCTGAGTAGGTGACCAACACTGCAGGGACTGAAGACTTGTCCCTTGTTCTATGGCAGGCGCATGGATTGGCAGGAGCTGGTGAAGTATCAGAACAACTATTGCCTTGGGCCTGTGGTGGGAGCCTCCATCAGCTGTGGGGGCACGTTTCCAGAGCCACTTTGTCATTGGACGATAAATGAGTGGATTAATATGCTATTTCTGTTCCTGTCATCGAGGAATTTGTGCTGATGGCTATGGGCTCTCTGTGTAATGACAGACCTGATTCCGAAATGTGAACAAAGTGTTCGCGTTTTCATTAACTTCAACCTAGAATTTGGTTCATAGTGGTGATATCGACTGATACATGCTTTTCTGTAATATGGTGATTAGGGTGATTCATTGAACATCTATGTAATTATTTTCTATGTACATACTCTTTGACTTGCAACTGAATGATGTATCTTGTGCCCACCGGTGTGAAAAGCTTCAGTTCAATACAAGGATGTTATAATTCAAAAACACAATATTCAATCATTTTGAAAGGTTCTCAAAATGTCGCCCATAAACAGTAAGCTGAAACCTATGAATACTGGGTAATGGCTAATTATAGAAAACCATGCACAGTCTATTGTGTGTGTCTATTGTGTGTGTCTAAATGTTTGGAAAGCTGAATATAGATGTTGCTTAAAAAATGAAAATAAATTCATAAACTCACAGTAGCCACATTTACATGATGTTTTTTAATTCTGAATTAATTGTTCCGAATTAAATAGTTCGGAATTAAATTATTCTCCTTCGCGTTTACATGGAAATAATTCCGAATTCAAGTTTACACGGAAAACACGTTAAATCAGCTTTATTCAATTCCGCTCAACGTCTGGGAGTCTTAAGGGTTCTGATTGGACAGGGACACGCACATATTTACGTCTACCAGAAAAAAAACACACAATCAGCTACCGGCTTTTTTGTCATCTCGGTTTGGTTAGTGTTTTTATGTTTTCTGCCATCCACTCTTTTCATTATTTGTAGTTCTTCCAGCACACTTATTAAAATAATTGTTTTGGTTTGAGACCAATGTTTGCTCCGGGCCGCCATCTTGCCGTGCGTCATCGCGTCAGAAGGACGACCCAACGAGCATGTGCAGAACGACTGGAATTATATTATAATGTTTACACGATCAAGGAATAAATTGATTCGCCTTTAAAATCGGAATAAACCACCCACTAAATTTGGAATTAAGTTTAATTCCGAATAATCATTTTCATTAGGAATTAAGTGTTGACATGGTCTTTTTAAAGCGGAATTAATTTTTACTCGGAATTAAATGACTTTTAATAAGAATTAAAGCATCTCATATAAACGTGGCAACTGACACTCCTCTCACACTCACTAAATGCAAATAATAAGTCCATTTCCAAAATTGGTCGTCAGTTCCACTTTTTAAGAATGCAAGAAGAGTGTGCGTCAAACAATTGGCGCTCCCTTGCCGCCAGATCGACAGACAGATGGGAAGCAAAACATTTTGGAAGGAATTATCTCGCCAATATACAAGTAATAAGCATGGGTAGTAACCAGGGGAGGGTGCCAAGACCACTGAAACTCCCTTCTAATGCGACATGTTTAAAAAGCAATCAGTATGAAGTCCCTAAAGCTTATCAGCACATAGGAGCAAAAAAAAGAGAAAAAACTTGAAACGACCAGAAGCTCAGCCAGGCTAAATGTTAATCGTTACCATGGCGACAGACAGGCTAGATGTTTCCATATTTTTTCTGGAGGTGACAGGATAGTGATTTTCCCAGCTGGAGGCATGTGTGCACGTCTGTGTGTTCATGTTGACATCCTGGATCATGCTCTGAGGATGCCATTGACCTTGCATCCTGTCAATCAAAATGAGTGTGGGCGGGAACTGGAGAGCAGGGGACACAAAAGATTTTGTTGTTTTAAAAGTGACAGAAGTTTAAAAAAAAATGTGCAGTGGTTACATTTTCAGACAGTTGTGATGGTTGGTAAAAATAAAACATAAAAGGTATTCTGAAGTGACATTGTAAAATTAAGAGGTTCCTCTGATAGCAAATAAATACCTGCTGTGCACATACTTTAATTAGAAACACATGAACAAAGTCAGAGTTAGAAATTAACTAATCGACTGATCAGAGGGGTCAGTGGTGCTGTTGTAATCACTGTCCAATAAATGCTCATGAATAAAATAGATTTTTTGGTATTGGTAAAAAAACAAGGCAGGGTTGTGCACATTTTCCCTTTTAAGTATTTTATGTCAAATGTAATTTACTTCTTCACTTTGAGACCATGAAGGAAATAGTATACTTGAGGCACATGTTAGACAGACTAGATTCAGAAAAGAATTTCCCCACAGTCATAAATAACGGGGATTATCTAATATTTTCTCAGAACAGCATAAGTCAACAATGTACAAAACATGCAGAGCTCATGCAAACGGTTTGTATCAAACTTAAATGTAAATTCTATGTCAGATCTGTCTTTTTGTATACAAAGGTATTTTAACACCGTAGGTCAAATCGACCCAAATCCCCATGCTGACACAGTCCGACTCATCAAAATGAACATCTTTTACTTGGAAATGGCTTATTCAATCAAAAATCCCGCAGTTTTGCATTTAGTAAAAAAAAACAACCCAGAGACAAAGTGAAATCCTTGCCTTTAAACTATAGCAGCGTCCTACTGCAGAGGGAGAGGGCGACTGCAGGCCCTTGCCTGTGGCTCCACATCAGATGTGTGTGCGCTGATTGCGAGGCCGTGTAGACATTTGCATGTTTAAGTGTGTGCCGCTGCAGTCGGATGTGCTCTTCTTTGAGAACAACGTGCCCTCTCGGAGCATCTCAATGTGGAGGAGCCCGAGGGGCCCGGAGGGGTTGGTAAAAATAGCCCCAAGGCTGATTAGGAGCCAGGCAGAGGGAGGATTTTAAAAACCTGCTCATTACCACACCTGTAAGGCCTCTGTGAGGAACCCTTCTGCAGAGCCCAGCTGCTCACATCTGCCACCAGCCGCTCACATAAACTGCTCTCACACTCTCCAGGGGCGGGACATCACAACAAGACACGCACGCCACAAGCATGCATACGCACGCACATTCACACACACGCACAATGGCCTCAATACATCCCCAAACACTAAAAGTTAACATCTACATAAAGTGGCACACTGCAAGGATTTCTGATAATGGCCTCCTTTTCACTATATGGAAGTTTTGCAATTTAACCTTCATGTTAAATTGTAAAGTTTTCTTCAGATTTTCAGTCATTAGCAGTCACAGTCAAAGTGCTCCAGTATAACTTATGGTTTTCTTAAATATTAAAGTTATATCATATTCTCTTATGTTCAAATATTTATAAAATCTTTCACTTCACTATTCTAACTGTGACATCTCCTCCTTGAAAGCGCAGGCATGCTTGATTAAAGTTGTCCTCTGCAAAGTGCTCACTGTTATTGAACCAACAATCTGTGGGCTGTGCCAGGCTCCATCCGTCTGTCAGATCTGTGCGTTTGGCCTGACCCCGCTTGACTCCCATCAGCCCTCCTGCTGGGACAATACAACAAACTAGATCCCCAAAGACAGGCTGTTTGGAGTCAAGCTATACGGAGATCTGTCCCAGGGCACCTCTGCAGAAACACACAAGGGCATATAGACCAAAGGCAGGCAAATACTGGTAGGCGAGAAGTATGGTCAAATAAATGAAAAGCTGGAGCTGGCAGGTGATGTGTTAATCCAAAATATTTAAAAATAAATTGTGAACATTTCATTTTCATCGTTAATAAAACCAGGAGGATGCTCACTGACTAACATGGAAATTTGATGAGAAGCTGAATATTTATTTGGGATTTGTTTTGGGCTAACAGCTGGGACTTGCAGAAGAATTTACCGACTTGTCTGATTCACTCAAAATAGCAGTTTTAATTTGTTGTGTAAATAGGGCAAATCTTGTTCAAACATCACTCTGGGAAAAGCTAATAAGTTACAAATATTTTTAAATATCTGTAATTTTAAAGTAGTTTCTGTTCTGTTTTGGTTTGTTTTCTCTTGTGTGTAGTAATTTCTAAATTAACTTATTTTAATTTGATTTGCAATGCCTTTTGTGATACAACTTCATTTACCCAGGCTTGGAGCTGGTACAAATTACTGTATATTTGTTTACCCCCCAGGCTGCTCCTTCACACATAGATATTCACTATAATTTTTTAATTCAAATCTCCATGCCTCACCCTTATATTTTCTATATGGTTATTTACAATCACCTCCACACATTCTCCCAAGGTCATCAGTGCTGTCTGCAATTACACCTGCATTTACATCGATGCTTTCACCGAATCACACTAAAACCCGGCTCTCCGCAATTACTGTCATCTTCTGATGGCTTGTCACTGACCCTCCCGCCCCTCGTCATACGCACACAGCACAAGCACTTTCTTGCATACAAAAGTCAAAACACAATCTTGCCTCACTCCTTTACAGATCCTATATTATGCAAATTTGACTCTTGTGAGCTTTAAGCCATACTATATTGCAGTTACCTCCTCAAAAACATACCCAGAGTTGTGTTTTGTTTCATTCATGTTCGAGTAACTCTTTATTATTAGTCTTTCTCCATCTCCAAAGCTCAAAATGCTCTGTTCTACCTTGTGATGTCATCAAGTGGTAGTTTTCAAGTTAACAGCTACAGCTTTTTAGTTCAGTAGAGATTGGCAGTTCCAGTGTTGAAATTATCCTAATAGTGAACGTGTATGAAGTTTAAAAACACAGTGGAGCATTTCCTGTATTACCACATGACATCTCGAGGTGGAGTGTTTTCAGTTTGAGAGAAGAATACTGCCTAAATATGCAGTGTTTGTGTGTTAAATGTGTGAATGAAACAAAACAACTCCTGGTGTGTTTTTGATGAGGAAACAACAATATAACATAGATCAGAATACAGCATAATATTGGCTCTTAAATATTAGTGGTTTTCTCACAGTCGTGGCCACAGCTGTAATTTTTCAGTTGACCCTTCGCTGTTGGAATAGTTTTGCTCTGGGAGTGTTTTCTCAGTGCGCAGCATCTGGTCCGGAGCGAATCACACTAAATGTATCCTGTGAGGGGTCAAGGACATTCGGCTGGATCAAAAAGAGTTGACATATATCACTAGTTAAAGACAACATAGTTTGCAGGAAGGAGATGAGTGAGGGATAATGTAATCGGAAGGAGTGAGAGCTGGGTCAGGCGTAGGGCAACATATGGTGCATTTTCTCATTGGATTCTTAAGTTGATTTGTATTTAGTCAGTGTTATTAAAATGCATTTATCTCCTTGTGCCTAGGCTATACATTAAGGGGCGTATTCTAGCAACTAAATTCATAGGGGATAATCACTCTTAAAATCACTTTAAAGCTACAAAAATGTCTGTTGTGGGTTCTTTTTGACGAAAAAGAAATAATATGGCGTAGTCAAAAATAGTGTTGGTGATTTTATTTACAGAAGTGCGCAAAATAGTGAAAATTGGGAAAAAAATATATATTTACAATCTATAGCAGTCTCTACATAGTTTCGGAGCTGGTGCCTGCGGTGCACACAGCTCTAACCCCAACACACACACTGCCTCTGTGAAGCTGGGAGGCCCCTTTTTAAAGTACAAGGCTCCTCCCCCAAATCAAATCAATTAACCATGAAAAACGCTTTTTCTCCACATATAGAAATACATCCATCCTCCCTTTAATACAGAAAAATCATAAACATTACCACAAACAAAAGTACTCTAATAATAATCTCCCAGCATAGGTAGAAAATAAAAATATACATTTTATATTCACAAAACGAAAAAGTCACCTGACGTTCCTGGTGACGTCACATGCGCGCCCTACGTGACGCAATAAAATGACGCTCGAGTTGGCCGACTGACACATGCACCACGGGGCGGCGGGCACGAAGGAAAAGTTTGGGCATGAAACAATGGCTACGGCACGAGGAATGTATAGCAGCAATCAAACTCGGGGACAGCGGTAAACGGCCGGGTAAGTGAAGCGCCGTGTGGCCGGTGTGAGTGCGCATGTACCGGCCCCATGGCCTCCCCACGTGGGCTGACAGGACTACGCCGTCACAATGTCGTACACATATTATGATTCATTTCTTGAGACAAATCTTGCTTTCAGGACGTGTGTGTTCTTCATTATATATCAGTTTCCACCATTTTAAATTTTTCATTCAGTCAGCCTCTCTTTTTCAACAGTTACATGGTGATTTGGCAGATTATTTGCCAGATGCCCTTCCAGTTCCAAGCACCCGCATAACTGACCGTTCATTTAAAGGTGCAATATGTAACGTTTCAGGGGGGTGTCTACCTGCTTGTCTGGAGATGTTGGGTATTTTTAAGCAATAAAAACACCTGTATCTGAATAAATTGAAGATATATAGGTTTAAGGCCATAGGGTGTTTCAATATAGGCAAAGCATCGTGTTCATGGAGACAAACAGTGAAATCCCATAGTGCACTATGGCCTGGTGTTGTTGCCATAGTGTCTTATGTCACAGTTTTGTGTCCTTGAGTGCTGTGGTTTGTTGAACTAAATGTTAAATACAGTCCAGTCCAAAGACAGGATACAGCAGCAGTACATAAGACTGAAAAGTCTTATGTAACCTGGACTAATTATGTGCTCATCCTGTACTTACACATAAACAAAATGGTATGTCCACTGTCCAACTGGGATCTATAATGTACTTTCTATATTTATTACCTCATTATGTCCTTTGTGTGGCTCAGGGGGACGTGACAGTTCACAAAGGTAACTGTTGAACCCAGGTGTGACCACAGGTATATCTGTATGTGTGCAGTAGAATGATCCCTGAAGAGGCCTGGTACAACATGATAAATCCACACTGGAGCATGGGTAGCTCTTGTATCACCTGCTCTTTGGGAGAGGGAGCCGTGCTGGCTTTAAGTAATTGCATCATTTATTTTGTGTTGTTTGGCCACAGGAACATGAAGTGACACACCTTTAGTCCACTCCACCACCTCCGCAGTGACACCGATAACACTAGTTTAATCAAGAGCATAAAGCAGAACTAAAAATACCACACACACACACATGCACGCACGCACGCGCACACACACACACAGGTTAATTACTGATCGAGGGACTTTGTTTAAACATTGCTCAAAATATGTCAAATGGGGTGAGAAAAATAGTGCATTATGTGCTTGTTTTGTTTACACATAAAGCCCTGGAGTGGCACTCTGCCATGGTTTAACTTTGTATGTGGAATTCACAATTTACTTACTATCTGTGGAAAATAGTGAAACTTACTTACTGTTAGGGTGGCAACTAGTCAAATGATTGTTATATTGTACGTGGAGACATTAAATACATTATCAACCAAATAAAGGTTGAACTATGGTGACTGAAGGCTTTTAAACAGAGTGTTTACGAATAAAGTGTTAGCAGGAAAATCAGAAGAAAATATATTATTTTTGACATTTTGATTTCATAATGTCTTTGTCATAAAAAAGATATTTTCAGATTTGTTTTAGAGACTGTATAATCCAGACAACGGTAATGATGATCAGAATATGACTATGATTATTGTTTATAGTTGTCTAGTCATGATCATCATTTATTATAATTTTTTACAACTTTTTAACAACCTTTTTAGATTGTGTGCTACATTAAGCACATTTTGGTTACAGTTATAGTGGTAATTAGATTAGAATATTTGAATACCTACTACGAAGCTCATCTTGATACCTTTGCTAATCACTTTTCATATATTATATGAATATATTATATCCATATAGATTCACTCTCTGTCTCCACTACGCCAAGTTACAGATAAAATCAAAACATGCACCAGGCGTAACTAAGGAAGTCATGACCAAGTCTAGCAACAAGGTCACCAAGATGGGTCCCCTACAGGGACAATAAAGTGTACCTTAACCTTAACTTGTGTAATGGTGAACCTGTAGTGTTTTTATTTATTTTGCATGCAAAATAGATATGTTTCATGCCATATAACATACCAGGCTAAACAATAACAACCGCATGGCGACAACCAAGTGGTGGACCCACCGTCAGAAAGTGACGTAGTGCACCTTTAATATATATTTGCGTGTAATGATGATAAGTCCTTTTAAAAACTAGTTCAGGAGTTGCTTGTGACTGAATGGGAGCAGTTTGTGATGTTTTTATTTAGTGGTGTGCCTTTGAGAGGACAATAGGAGTTATACAAAGAGATGATCAGTGCGAGTGGAGCCGCATTCATTTGCATACTAAATCTGAACTTTGATCAAGGACATGCAGAGCGCTCACTGAAAGCACGGGTCATTACGAATCCCCACCAGAGATGCGCCTTAGAGGCTGCACACACACAGTGGGTCCTTACAACAGAATAAAGGGCACCACATCAAGTCTCATATATAATAAAAAGTACAGTATTATTATAAACATATAATTACTAAATCATTGTGTTAAGGTGTAATCAAGAGTATAAATCTTTGGCGTTCATCCTCTGTCATTATCTCAAGACAGTTATGAAGAATTAGTTAAGCTCCTGTTAATTCTGCTGTATTACGATATCAACAAGTACTACAACTGCTGGTGATGGTACTGTTGCTATTACTTTTTGCAATATAGTGTGAACTATATCATGTATAGTTCTCCTACCCAGTTTGCCACTAAATTAAACATATTGGTACCACTTTATATTAACTACACCTTAATTAGCCTTAATAAAGCATGATCAAATCCTGTAAATAAATGTATAGCAAAAGACTTCTTCCCACGCCTTTTTGAACATACATGATTATATAATGTTATATATGTCGTGTGTATTTTTTTCTTTTGTCTGTTGTGTTCAAAATAAAGGATTACATGAAAAAAATGAAATGAACAAAGTTTATTAAGAATTATTCTGGCTTTGTAACTACTTAATTAAGGGGTTAGGGTTAGGAGTTAGGGTTCATTAAGGGGTTATGGATAATGAAGTAGTTACTAAGATGTCCAGATGGTCACTGATCTCTTCATTATTTTAAAGTGTTACAAAAATATCAAAGTAAAAGATGATTTATGAATGAACAATTTGTGTTTAGACACTAGTTCAAATAAGATCCTTCCTAAACCATCCATAGGCCATTGTGTACAGTACAACAGCAAGCAACATTAAAAGCTTAGGAATAAGTGATCTGCGGTTATTCTTGGTGAAAATGTGCGCTCAAACCACTTCATGTCTTCCACTCTGTATTTCCAGAACAATGTAGACTTTAACCTGCTCTGAAGAACACTGATGCGGTTTGTCCAACACCACCTCCCCCCGAAAGCCAAAGTCAGACTGGTTGGGGACAGGGGAGGACGGAGCACAGCAGCCCACAGTCCTAACATCATTACTGGGCTGAGACAGGCAATAAAGGCAGGTCTGTGAAGATTGGATGTTCTGCACAGTTGTATTGGGGCATCGCTGGCTGCTTCTGTGCGCTGATCTTTTTGTCCGCCTCTTGTACGACAACATGATAGATGATTTAGTCTTAGGGCTCCACGTGAACCCCACCACCTGAGAACAGACTGATGTGTTTACGTGTCTCTGCTTATTGCCAGAGCACTAAGATTACAGGACAAAAGGGTTAGACTGTTCAAAGTGCCATTGTGAATACAGTTGCCATAACATACAGATAACGAAAAGAGTATTTATTTAGGCACTTTGTATTGTGGTGCATCTAAAACTGACCTATACTTCATCAATCACTCACTAACCATGTGCAGTATAGCACTATGGTAGAGGTATGGTAGAGTTGTACACAAATGCACTTTTAAAGGAGCATTATCAAACTTTTCCTCCTGCTGGTCTCTATGGAGATGCTTTGCCTGGAATGTTCCACAGTATGGTATTTAACTATCTATCTAAAATCTATCAAGTTTTGTTGTTTTTTTTTAGCAAATTTTCTCAAAACTTCAGGCTCTCCTATAAAACTCCATAAGGTCGCTCTGACTTGGCCAACTCAAAGTTCAATCCAAATACACATGAACCAAATAAAGTGAGCACATTTAACATGATAAAAAATATGTCTATGCAGATACACGTTCAAACAAAATATTAAACATAGCCTAATGCAAAATGATGACTTTATAATTTTTATTTTTTTATTTATTCATTTTTTTAATCTAGGTCAAGTTAAGGAGTGAGGTGCACTTGAGCCCTCTATTGACCAGCCGCCACTGGTTAATGCGAAGTACAGGTACATTTTAAATGCACTACAAGACACATTGCTAAAGTATACAAAGATGCCTGTGTACTCTCTCAGTCATCCAGATAGGTTCCATGGCAAAAGAAGATTTAATTCTGTCAACTGGAAAGACGTTTTCTGGAGTGAATACCTTTCACCAAAAAGCTCATCCACAAGGCTTCTTCAGTTGTGACAAGTATATAAAACAGCCCGCTAAGTTCTGGCTTTCAAATGTCCTTAGCCCAAGTATTTGACATCAATATGATTTAACCGCCACTTGATGCTTAAATGTGAGGGCTTATGTCTGAGAACACAGTACTTCTGTAGAGCAGACGTGCGTGCTGCTCCTCTCGCTCCAGTTGCTGTTTGGAGAAACAAGATTAATGATTTTGGAGCATGATGAATGTATGAGACGGCCGATGACAGACTGTGAGTGACGGGCCACAGGTGGACCTCCCCCTACCCCCCAGATTCTCCCACCCCTTCATCTCAAAATCTCTCCTCCGCTAAGTGCACCAGCCCTACACCAGCCACTGTGGCATTCCCCCTGGCTAAAGTTATTAACCAATGTATGACCTCTGACCTCTCTAATAAACAGCGTCAGCCGCCACTGTGATGTCTGGGTTCTCGTTAGTCACCGGTTCAATCCGCGGGACTTTGCTGCTTGTTTGGCGCGTTGGGATCTCCGAAACAGTTAAGCTGTCACACATCAGAGTAGACAAGTAACAGCAGCCTTTAGCGAGCGGCTGGACCAGTTGGCCTGATTGTGGAGGAGAAAAGGAGAAATCAAAGCGGGTCCAAAGCAGCTGCAGATGGGGTTAGGGTTTCAGAGCAGACATGACGAGGACCAGGCCAGACTCTGGTCGTTTGTGGCAGACTGACTGTCGAAAAGCTGCAGCCATTACACAGCGGCTCCCATTGGAGTTTTGACAAGACATCACCTTTCACTAGAGCTTAGGCCATCAGCGCGTTTGCTCATAAAAGTCAGATGGACCACTGCGTGGAGCATTAGGGGCCTGTTAATATGACTGAGCTTTTCATGTTTTGTGGCTAAAATATTTGCCTTCTCAGTCACTGCCGCATTTGTTCTGCTTCATTTATGAAATATTACTGAATCAGATGCATTAAATTGTTACTCCTATAAGTTAGTGGTTTGAATAGTGAAAATACCAGTGGTTGTATTGCACTTATTTTTACTCTTATTGTTTACTATTAATGCCATTATACCAATACAATAGACTGCATGTGATTGACAAAATAAAGGGAAAATGCAGGAAATCTCATTACACACAAAAATATATTGCTGACCTTGCTGTAATACACTTTAAAAGCAATGCCTTTTTTGGGAACAAATCTTAGTTCAGTGGTGCTCAAACTTTTCTCACAAAGTACCATCAGGGGAAGGACTTGGCTTTCTGGGTACATCCAAGTCTAAACCAAGAAATTGCCCAAAGGAAGAACAAAATGTGGATCAAATTGACCCTAACTTAGACACATAAACTGAAAAGCAGCAGCAGTATCAGCAGACAAAGCTGCATACCACCAGTGGTACCACAGGGCGACAGTAGCTCAGTTGGAAGAGTGTTTTCCACTGATCTAAAGGTTCGTGATTTGAATCCTGCCCTCAACATAAACATCATTGGTTGAGCTGTCCTATTCCATCTCCCACAGATGAATGCTGTTGTTGTATCCTTGAGACCTGGCCTGCGTACTCTGGTGTATGGATGTTTGTGTGAATGGTTGGGTAGTTTCTTGATGTTTCAGTTCAGTTTCAGTTTATTTCAGTCACACACACCTGTTTAACATTGACAAAAGAGTTCAATACATACATTGCCAATATGACAGTGACTGAAAAATGTTCTGAACTGAAACTGTTCCTTGACGTAAAGTGCTTTGAGTGCCTTGAAGGTAGAAAAGAGGCATATAAAAATGGGAGCATGGCACTGGCTTAATACATGATTAAACATGCTGTCCACAATGAGGATAGATAGGAGCAGTAATGCAGCACATATTTTTATTGCCACATATATTGAGTGCCAGATGACAATGTTTTGGTTTAAATAAGGACACCATCATAAACTGATTAAAATATAAATACCCATGTTGGCCTAGCTAGAAGGGCACTTTCATTTCTGACATTTAGACTGAAGCAGATATTAGTTCAAAAACTTCACACAAAACTGTAAAATACTGAGTATGGGGATTTCTTTCAGTGGTTTTAGCTGTGTGTGTGTGCCACTTTGACAGGAAGAGAGAATGTGTGAAGACAAGCGGAGGGGAGACGAGAGGGAGGGCTGAGAGATCATGCAAAAGTGCAAAATGTTCCTCTAGACGCGCTGCAGTCAGGATGAGAGACAGCCCAGCCCGTAACCTCTGATACCAGCCGCCCCGCTGTCCCACCACTGCTCCACCCAAAGCCCCAAGCAGCACTCTGCGCTTCTCAAGGAAACTCTTTCAGGTACTCAGCAACCTTTACTACATCATACAAGGTTGGCAAAGTTTGCTATCTGCATATTTCTTCCCCTGCAATGGTCAAAGACAGTGAGTAATATAGCAGGGGACTATGCTTTTCTTACTGGGAAATTGTAAAGTAGGACACTGGTAATATGAAATGCCACTACCATACATACAATGTAGTCAGTGTGGAGCACTACTTCAAGTGTTCTTTTAAAAATGTGCCATGAAAACGGTAAAAAATAATGAGGTATATGGTGTTGGTCCAAATATCTCTTTTTGTCCAGTATTTTAAATACTTTTGAACTTTTTAGTTTTATAGATGGTAAATGGTCACATTTTTCTACAGCACTTTTCCACCCTCAAGGCACTTTACATCAGGGAACCATTCACCCATTCACACACACATTCATACGCCAGCGTATGCAGACACTAGAGGTGAGGTGGGTTAAGTGTCTTGCCCAAGGACACAATGACAACATTCATCTGTGGGAGCTGGAATCAGATTTAGATTTAGTTTTTTTTTATTACTTTCTAAATGGTTAAGGCTACTCGTACTAGTGCAATGCTGATGTTGTGTCCTGGGGCAAGGCACTTGGTAATTCTGCCATGCAATACAACAACAAGGGGCCCCAACAAAGAATCTTTGGACATAATTTATATGTCGTGCTGTGTGGTGAGTCATAAATTGTCTTTATTTTTGAAAAAGAATTTTCCCCAGAACTAGTAAGTCCATTATTGTATTTTTTCCTTTCCCTTGGAATTTACAACACTGCACTCCCACACGTAAACAAATCCTGAATTCCTTGCACCATTCATAAATATTATTTCTCCAGTTGATGCACCCATTGGGAGAGCCTCTCCTCAGCACCCCTTGCATGCTGCTCCACTCAGCTCATGAAACCTGGCTGTCACCCGTTGGCTTGACAAGTATCCTTGACAAAACAAATCCCAATCTATATGCAGTATGGCAGGCAGAGACCTTGTCAAATGCTAATACCAGGGACACTTTAGAGGTTGTTGCCCTCTGTGTCTATTTATACAAACAGCCCCATGATCTGTTTGTGTGGGCGCAGTACAGGGGGTGACCAGCTGGGGGCGGTGTCTGCACTTGCTTCATCAATCATCCCTTTCCCTCTGCCCTCTTCTTGTTATTCATTAAAGCGCCTCAGAATAATAAGTCCCCGAGAAACAGGGACCATGTGATCAAGTCGTAGTTAATAATGTATACCCTCTCCCCGCTCTATTCTGCCCATCTTTCCTGAACCTGATCTGCAGCATTCAGACCAGCTTTATTCATTTTTATTTTATTTATTTTTTTTTTTTTTGCACAACAGTTTGCTCATGCTTACACAGTGAATAAACACACATTTACATATTTATTCCTAAAGCCATGAGAACAAGCACATTTCTCTTAAAAGGAAAATTATGTGCAGTGTGTAGCTGGCTAACTGAATCATGCTGGCACCATTTATTGTATTTTAGAATTAAGTAAAACAAAGCAAACCCTAGCTTTGCTCATTCTAATTTTCATGTATTGTTGTCAAACATAAATATTAAGCTATATGTTAAATGTGGTTGCAAGGAGGCTAGCATTAAAATGTTTAGAGTGTTGGTATGGCAGTAAGGTGTACTTAGGCTTTTATTTAAAAAATACTGTTACACAAGTAGAAAATAAATACTCCCCAAAAGTATTACACAGGTAAAAGTAAAATATACTTCTTGCATAAAATAAAAATGACAAAATAAAAATAATGACTACACCACACTACAGCACTATTAAACAGTAGTGTTATAATCATTGCATCTTGCACAACTCCTTACATTCTTAGTATAAAGCATGTACAGAAAGTATACAAATATAGTCTAAAGCAGATAAAAATGATAAAATCTCAAAATATTAATTATATTTGGTGTTTTTATATGTGGATGCTGTTATGATAATATAATCTTTGGTAATTTATGGATTAAGAAGATTATTATTATTATTATTATCTACAGCAAAAAAAAAGTATTTATTTTTGTCTAAATAAATTATGCAGCTATTGTTCTTTATTTATGGAAAGAGGTCACGCAAGAGCTTCATTATGCCCTTTTTAGAACACACTCAAAAGTGATCCAGGAAAGTTTTTTCTGTCAAACTTTATTAATCATCTGACAATTTTATGTTAGCGCAGACTTTTTATATTTTTATACAATACAGCCCTTCTTACAGATCCCATCTTTAACACACACATATGTCTTAAATCATTACAACAATATGTTTAATCCATTAGGACATTTCATTGTCCCCTCACAGCGTCTGGCTTTAATTGTTAAAAACTTCCTGCGTATCTGTTTAATCAGAGTCTGTGGTTTTCATTTGGAGGACAGAGCTGTTATTGTCCTTGCATTGTGCTGATCTCACTGTCCCACGTCACCCACTCACACCACAACTGGGCACTTCTGGGAGCGCACAGAGCAAATAGAAACAATATGGGGATGTCATTGTTCAGCACTGGTGGCTCAATTACTGAAGCAGCTACAATCAATAGAGCTCAGAGAAGCTTTTTTTTTATTTTTTTACTATTATTATGTTGTTTTTTTTTAAATAATCACATCAAATCACTCCTAACTACCCGAGGAAATAGAGGATATAAAACTATGTGGCCAAAATAAATAAATAAAAAATAAAAAATCAATTCAGTTCAATTTGGACTAGCCTGGCTTATTTCAAGGTGGCTTTTTCCTTCTTCACTTCTGGCAACGCAAAAGGGATATTCTCCGTTTAATTCCTCCTCTATTTATCCTGGTTTGAAAATGACTTGGGTTCAATTTTTTTTTTTTTTTAAACTGAGCACATTTTCAACTATTTTTTAGAACATGCCTTTCTTTCTTTTTTTCCCAGATGCAAATGTGGCTGTGTGTCTTCCCCCTATAAATAGCCAGTTGCCAGAGGGATTCTTCCAGGACGCTTCTGCACTTTCTGTACTGTACCAAAATAACCAGGAGAGGTGGGGGAAGAGAGAGAGAGACTTTGGTAATACGCTCGCTCTCAATCCTCCGTCAGCATAGAGATAACTCAAGTTTGAAGTGATTCGTCAGCATGGACTTAGAGCCGCTCCCTGATTGGGCAAAGGTTTTATGTTGCCAGATCCTGATTGGCTGCTGTGTCTTGTCCCAGATTGGTGGAATTCTTACTCTCACGGTGAGGAAAGTGGAGTTTAATGAATCTCGTGAATGTCCACAATGTTGATAATAAGATCTTGACAATTAGATTGTAAATAATGAGCCAGTGTATTGATGTGTTATAAAAATAGCGGCGTACTGTGTTATTGGCACCCTGATGATTTAAAAAGTGGCTTTAAAACACAAGCAAATGTTCATGGTTTATTTCTAATTCCGTTGTACTTTTATTTTTTATTTGTTCACGGGAATATATATAGCTGCTTGGATATGTTTACAATTGTTTGAATAATTAATATTTAAATGAATTTGTGCGCACAAGTCGCTGTAGGCTTCATGTTAGTAGCTTTAAACAGTCAGTGTAAATATGGAGTATGACCAGTACTGACAATACTTTCCTATGGCGTATTAAAGTGAAGTTAAATACAGTTCCTGCAACATTATTTATAGTTAATGCAACCTATGTGTGAAAAGACAATGAAGGATCTAAATACTTGCTTACAAATAATAAATATAAAATAAAATAAAATATAAAAAAATAAAACAAAACAAAAATGGTAGTCCATATCGTATGACATTCTAGCAAACAGTTTTATTTAACATAGTTTTTGGTTTGTCACCAGAATGCTGATCAATTTTGTATAGACTAATAGTGTTTGTAAACAAATGCAAAAATGCCTTTTTATTTTTTAATTGAAGAATGCAGAGAATAATAAAAAAACACAATTTACTCTAAATATTAAAACATAATCTTGTTCTCAAATAAATATAATATTGCTTTACATTGCACACATTTTATTTAATTTATACATTTACAACATTTTTGTGGAAATAGCTGCTTTTCACTTTTCTTCATTAACTGTAATGACACCAGCAGAAAAATGCACTTTTACATTTGGATGAATGATTTGTATCACACACAGTGAACCCCTTTAACTCTTCCTGCGCTCTTCTATGTCCTTCAGCATCTCAGATTACAGCAGCACAAATGTGCAGTGTGTTTGTGTTCTCTGTCCTTTCATTGTGTCCAGCTCCACACACACAACTATCAAGCAGGTACACAGACGGCCGCTCCGCCGCTTCTCTGTCCTCATTACGGCGCCTGCATTGTTCCACAGCTGATTGTGAGCACTGCACAAAGTGATCGTGATGAAGTCTTTATTTTCCATTCCAGCTCACTAATCAATTTCATATTCTGTGTCTCCCCTCTCCCTCCCTCCGTCTCTCCCTAAAAGCCTGACAGAGAGCCAGGCGTGAGACAAACACCCATGGAAATCATTTCAATAAAGAAGTGGCATGGTATATTCCTGCTGCTAACACTGTGATAGCAGGATTCAGAGCTATTTAATTAGCTAAAAGCAATAGGCTGATGGAAATATCTGTGACTCCAAATATTTATTCACCAAAGATGCATGTGAGGAAGACCCACGTTATTTGTGAAAAATATGCATGTTGGTATGTTTGTGATTGTACCAAATTATTTATGCAACACTGTGCAAAAGTCTTAGGCAGGTTAATCAGAAGGCTGCGAAACAAAGAGAGCAATGAACAAAAATAAACAAATGCGAAAAAATAGTACAATTCAAACTTGGAGGGCAGACTCTGAAGAATTTCGCAATGATATTAACCAAAACAGGAGCCAAACCAAATGATTTTTTATTTTGGGAGAAAATGCTTTTTCTGCCACAGCTAAAGAATATAAATAAATCCTGTCAAACTACTCCAAAATAGTGATGCACACCAAAACCAAAAAAAGCTTTCATATTTTTAACAACATATTTAAATCTACTAACAAAATTGTATTTTTTTTTTCCAACATTTTTGGATTTTTACTTTCTGGAAAGTAGTTGCCCTGTATCAACTCACAAAAAGTAGGCAAGGCAAAGCAAGTTTATTTGTATAGCACAATCCGTACACAAAGTAATTCACAGTGCTTTAATGAATAAGAAAGACATTAAAATCACAATACAAACAAATACAAACATAAATAATCATCATAGAACAATAAAATAAATAATAAAAAAATAGAAAATAGAAAATAAAATAAAAGTTCACATAAAAGACTGGAAAACTAATAAGGAATCTGATGCAAGCTTTAACTGAACACGCTCACTGTTGCTCACTGGTCCAAACAGACCATACACTACAGTACACCGCAACCCCTTGTTACTTAATGTATTCATTGAGCAAACCTGAATTCCCTGCGAATGAAATCACAGCTGATGAAAATGCATGACCACTCGTGTGCAGGCTGCAGTGGCTCTTCCCCAAACCAACTGTACTCTCCAATTGAATCAAGTCTCTCTCTCTGCAGGGCTATTCCCCAAAACATGAGACAACGGCCTCTAATCCACTGCTGTTTTCAAAGCAACATGGAGGGGCAATTGAGTGCATACCAGAGGCTGAGTTTTAGTGGAGCAGCTAAACTAAGCTATGCTAAAATATTTGGAGTTAGCCGAGCAAGGACTGAGCTTCAAGTTTCAGTCCGCTAGATGCCGCGTTGGACTTGTGACAGAGATATAGACGACACCAGCATCAAATTGGACATGCAATGCAAATGTGGAGCCACTTAAGGAAAATATAAGGAAGAGTGACAGGTTACACATGCAACGCTCCAAGAACAAAAAGTCAAAAGAAAGAAACTAAGAGGTGCTGTCTATTTTTTCTCACACTTTTATTCATTTATTTTTTCAGGATCCAGACAATTATAGTTTTACATTTTAAATATTAGCTCAACTTTATTTTATTTTATTTTTTATTTTATTTCTATTAGCCTTTACCACTGAGAAAACACTCATGTGCCTAATAACCATAAAAGCACTAGGCCTATATTATTACTAATTACATACAATAACCCTCACAGTTGTAGCGCTACAATAAAAAACAGTGTGTGATTGCGCCGGTTCGTGTCGTGTCTCTACAAAGTGAACCTAAATGAAGCGGACTGGGGCGTGTGTCCTGAGAGCCCACTGTACGCAGCCTGGCCTCTGATGCTCCATTAGCCCTGTGCTCTGCCCCAGCCCCGAGCCTCGCGGGATGCTAGCTAACGGCTCCTCTGTTAGCAACCTCTCTGCAAACGACCCATGCATTCTCTGCCAAACCAGAATTCCTCCGGTTATTGTCCACATTAATCCAAAACTGAGCCCTTTTCTTTGACTTCCGCCGCATATTCGAAAGTGATGAAAATGCATAGTTAAAGTCCAAAGGGTATTTCTGCAGCGGGGAGGGAGGGGTCATATCTATATCTCTCCTGGTATGTTTCGATTTTTCACCAGCGGGATTATTAGCAAGAATTCAACATTTAGCGTGGCAGTGATGCCGGTGATTAAGACCTGCTGACAGTTGAAGGTAAAGTTTATTGTTGCTCGGGGAGACGGGGTGAGCGGCCATATTAAAAAGTGGCTGTGCATGTGGAGCTGTCCGTGAAAGAGGACACAGGAGAAGCCCAGATCAAAGGGCTGCCCGGCGAGACTCTCACACTGGCAGAGTTCAGCTCCATATGATCTGGCTTAAACCACAAAACACAGAACTTCAGTCAGTCAAACACAAAGAATCATTTATTATTGGACAATTATGTTTGAACTATATGTGATTATGAAAAAGAACGCTCCAGGCAGTTTTGAAATAAAATAGTAAAAGTGGTGCTCTTTGGAGAAGGGACAGACAATGTACAAAAATGACAAAAAACAAAGCACTCTCTTATAATTTTAAAATGCTTTTATTAATTATGGCATGTTTCAGTGGACCTGAGCCCCAATGCGTTTCAGCCTACTGCCCTTCATCAGGGGGAGAAACAGCATAATATTATTCTTGTAAAATTAGTCTCATATAAAATGCATAGTCTATTTTAAAAACACTACACAATACATCCTTCTTGAAATATAATCGTAATAAAAATTTAAAAATAAAAAAACTAACCCTAACCCTAACAAAAATCAAGTCTCTGTTCTATTTATTATAATAAATAATAAACTAAAACTGATTTAATAAAATGACTGTGGTACTCAATATTGTTTCTTATCTTGTACATTGTAACTGCACTTATTAAACATTCTACAAATATGGGCATTGTGGTGGTGGTTTTGTACAAAAGTAAACTTTACTGCCAAAGTGTAGCTCTGACCTAAACTTTCAGACTTGAACTTGAGCTGAATTTTTTAAAAATGATGATGAGAGAGGATAATTGTTGCTTGTACCTCATATACCTAAAATGGTCCTCTTTAGTACATATCTACATATCCACACTCATATAGATCCCAATTGCTGCAACATTTTTAGGAAGTGCCTCATCCAGTTTTTGGCTCTTCCTCCCATTGGCCAATCAGACGCTCCGGTTGGAAGATGAAAATGCCACAGTTCCTGCAGGCAGCCCCGGGCATGTCATTAGGAGAGGAATTTGATGCCCCGTACAAGCGCTTGGAACTATCAAGTGCAGTGAAAGTGAAACCTCATCAGTTTCAGCTCAAATTTGCCATGTCCTTGACTTAAGTGTTTGTAAGTGAGGAGGGAGCAGGGGGCAAAGGGGCTATAGATGGGGCCTTTAGATGTCACTGTACTTTTACACTAACTTAAGCTGCCCACTAGAACTAAATGGTGCCACGTCAGGTCTGTGAATGGTTGTGAACACTGGCCGCTGCGATAAGAGAGGGGGCGCTGCTCCACTAAGCCCCTACTCCAGGGACTCATGATTAATGGCTGATACAACACTTTTGGAGTTCACAAAATCATATTTCTCACCAAGACATCAATCCAAGAGTGTGAGTTTGACCCCCCTCTGAGTCTGTGCAGATTAAACCTTCTTAAAATCATGTCGTTGACAATGTTTCACTACTGTCACTTCTCACATCATGCATATTCTGAGATTCTTAGACAAACTTTATTGATCCACAAGGGAAATTATATGGACACAGTAGCTCACACATCACAATATATTATAATAACAAACAGCAACAATTTAATTGGTAATTATAAATTCTAAATAAGTAGCAAAATAACTACTAGTGTCAAATAAGGCATAATTATATAAATGTATATGTACACGTAAAAATAAAATACATAAAAATATAGTAATACAAAAACAGTGAAAAAACAGAAAACAGTGTGAAGATGAAATAGGACTGACATGACAGAGGGTTTTCAGTCATATAAGGGTGAGTTGTTGTACAGTTGTATGGAGTATGGTATGAATGTAGTCCTGTATATCTCACTGTATTTTACTATTATTGTTTTGTGGTTGCTTTCCATCTAAAAGTATTGGAATGATTTTATGAATATTGTATTTTTATTATGAACTCATAATATGATTACATGCATCACACGTTTAGTTTCAGATATTCGATTGATTTATTTTAATTTAATTTAATCACTGCATTTTTATAGTGCCTTTCAAGACACCCAAAGCGGCTGCCAGTCTGCCCCATCGGCCTCTTCGACCACCATCACGCACACTCCACTTTCTTACTAGGCAATGTGGGTAAAGTGCCTTGCCTAAAGACACAACAACAGTTTTTGCTACTGGCGCCCCACTGTGGCACTTGGAATTCCCAGCGGTCTCCCATCCAAGTACTAACCAGGCCTGGCCTTGGTTTGCTTCTGAGATCTGACGGGATCAGACTTTGACAAGCCGGTATGGCCATAATTAATACTGCTTTCAAATTAGAGAACTTTTCCCATATGCTGCCCATTTCCTTTTATCCTCTTTTTTTGTATAATTTCCTCCCCTCACTCTACACAAAAATTACCATATGGACCTGAAATCATCAAAAGAGAAAGAGAAACAAGACCAGTGAATAAAATGAATGAAGTTAAGAGCAACCACACCCTCAGTCACATAACTACTGTAGAATTAGATTAGAAGTTGAAGATTTCCATTTTTTTTTCCCATTGTAGTTTCCTTTGTGGACTGGTGTATTTTACAGTGACTGTGTGTTGGCCCATATGTGATTCAGTGAAAACTAGTGCTACTTGGAGAAAAGTGACAAGTATAGCTCTAACAAAGGAGTTTTTTACCTTTTATTTAAAACATTTTTTCTACATCCACAGCGACACAGTGGCGCTTAATATCCGAGATAACCCTTTGTTTCCACAGTGGAGCAAACTGCCCAGTAAAGCCTGCCTTTATAACTATAATTGCTACAAATTGCACTTTCTTGTAATACACCTTGTAATTCTATTCTCAGTGAGTAAAAATGCCATTTTACAAACAGTGGGGTGAAGTGGGAAAAACAGCAGATGAAAAGGGTCTTTTTAGCATCTCAGCATTACACATTGAACAGAACAAAGCAATTCCATAAATATATCCATATGCTCAGTGTTTGTGGCTACGCATATTTCTACTCAAAGAAAAACACGCGGTTCATGGCTCAGAGACTTACTACTCTGAGTCTAACCTTTTGGAGATGAATCGATTTGAAACTGTCTTGCTTTTTCTTCACCACAACCTCACTCCCAAGATAGAAATCTGCCTGCTGCATTCAGGCTCTAATCAGTTGTATTGCAGTGTTGTTAATATTCATGTAACAATCAATGTCCCAAAATAAAACAGACAAAGTAGGATTATTTTTGGGAGTTAAAAATCTTCCTGCGCTGAGTAGACACATATGTATTAGTTAGCTGTGTGTGTTGAGGTATTAAAAAAAAAAAAAAAAAATCAAGTAAAGCTGAGGTACCTGACCTGGTAAAAGAGTACATTTTGTGTTTTAAAATATATTGTAAAAGCAGTACTTTGTGACAAAATGAGAGCACTGCACACTGTCTGCAGCTAATAATAAGAAAGTATATATATTGTTTCTCATTAAGCCAGAAGCAAGTGCCAAAAGCAGTGCTCTGATTGGCTGTGCTTAGGCATGCCACCCACTTTCACTTCAGTGTCTGAAAAAAGCTGTTCTAATGCGGTGCATACGCGTTTTCCTTTATAAACATGCTTGAATTGCATATGGAGCAAAACCCTGAAGAAAACAAAAAGAATAAAAATCTAGAAACAAAAAAACCCCAAAAACTTAAAGGTGCACTGTGTAACTTTTTGGGGGGAGGGACCGTCACCTGCTTGTATCCATAGAGAAGTTATTGCTTTGTCTGTTGATGTTCCACAGTATGGCAATAAACATATTACTCACATTTATTCAAGTACAGGGGATTTTATTGTCTTGAAAAACATACATTCTTACTGAGAGCAGGGTCACTTATCCACAGATCTGGCCTGTAACGTGGCTTAGTAGCGTCACCTGCTTGACTCCATCGAGATAGATGTTTAATGCCATAATATGGGACATTTCAGCAACAGCATTTTCATGGAGACAAGCAGATGACCTTCCACCAGAAAAGTTACACAGAGCACCTTTAAGTAAGTAGTAAGTGATTCAAATCATGTGTCGAATCAGTTTAAACAAAATGACTCTCAGTAGTTGTGAATCATACCCACTTGTGCTATACTGTTTTAAGTCTGTCAACAAAATGGTTACAACAGACTAAACAAGTATTCTCGGAAACAAATTAGTCTTTAGTTTTGGGGGCTGTTGGCGAGGGGGAAAATGTCACCTCCGTGTAGTCACTGCTGTTGTCAGGGTGTCCTTCTCACCTCATTACGGATCGTACGGGCCCACTTTGTGAAAGCAGCAAATGGAGCAGAGCGCCCATAGCACTCTCATAGGGGAACATTAAAAACATAGCAAGCCCTTCACCAGATGGACATGGGCTCTGTAACAAGCCTGATGGATAAGAGTTGATATAGTAGCTGGCAACTTTAGCAAAAATGAGTATGTTAATTCTGTCTGTGTTCTTTATATAGTTCCTATTATAAAGAGACTGAAAGAGCAGTTTGGGAAGGTGGTCTGAATGATCTCAAACTTTAGTAATATCTAATTGTAACTCAATATTAATAAGTGATACATTAACTTTTAGTAATGAGTAAAAATATAACTATAAGTAGTATTTTATCAATCATAAATCTATAAGAAAGTGCCTTGAGTGACTTTAGCATTTCATTACACTGCACATTTGCGGTCGACCCCTCTCCCTTTACCATATGAAAAAAGACTGTTCTAAAGCTGTATGCGTGCCAGATGATTCATGCATGTGAATTGTAACAATGTGCCCAAGAGTTTGTGAGAGCTAAGAAGTAGTTAAATTTAAATATCTACTTCCTTTTTTCAGTGTTGGAAAATTGGGTACAGCAGCATTAATATACTCAATTATGATGACGTGTGAAGGAAACAGTGTCCTGATTTCAAACATGGTACACACAAACTTAACAACATTACACAAAATTGATTTTTGTGAGCTTTAAACCATGTTATAATGTTGTTACCTAATCAAAAACATACTTGGAATTGTGTTTTGTTTCATTCACACATATTTGAGTAATATTGGTTTATTAGGCTGTCTACATCTCCAAAACTCAAAATGCTTGGTGATGTCATGAAGCGGTAGTTTTTAAGAAAACAGCTACCTTTTACTGTTAGTTCAATAGAGACCGGCATTTCCAGGGCTGAAGTCATCCAAATGACTGAAGTTGTGTATTTAAAAACCCAGTGGAACACTGTATTATTCCTGTATTACCACATGACATCACAAGGTGGAGTGTTGAGAAAAGGACATAGGATAAAACTACAGAGTTTGTGTGTTAAACATAAGTGAATGAAACAAAAAACACAACTCCAGGTATGTATTTGATGAGGAAACAACATTATAACATAGATCAGAAAATAGCGTAATATGGGCCACACCACTGAGCAGCTTTCAGTGAGTTTCAATAGATGCTAACATAATTAGGCAACAATTAAATACAGCACATTTAGCCATGTCATTTTTAACAATACAGTCACAAACTGTAGATACCAAAATACCATCTAAAATTCTGCTCCCACTTCGTCCCATGCTACCATTTCCTTCAGTTCTTTTTCTTCTTACAATTAGCTGCAAGACAAAGGAGCCATGTGTTGTGACATGGCATGCACACTGTAGAGGTCTGCCTGGGATTTCCGTAGTGCAACCTCCGGGGCACGACTGCACAGGTAATTAAAACTCATTTGGATTCTTTGGACGTCTGCGCTGACAGCACTGTTAGGGGCCAGGCTTTAGGAACAGAGGTGGACAGGCACATTTTTATGGATGTGCATGAGCCGAAAGGTGTGGGGAAAAAACTCTGAGAGAAATAGAGTATGGAAGTGGGTGAGGCGGTTTTGTGAGTTTAGGGGAATGGGGGTGTGACCTATATTGAGTAAAGCGAAAATGTTACAGTAAAAAAAATGGTTGGAGATAAAGGTGAAGACAGAACGAGAGGAAGAACAGATAAGTCCTAAAGGGAAAAAAGGAAGCTGTGGATTAAGTGTTGGGTTTCAGATGTGAGCTCCTGAAAAGTGCGTGCCAGATGACCTTGGGCATGTCACGCTGCCATCTGTTCCCTCTGTCTGGCCTGTCGACATACCTCCAAGTCCAGTTAAAACATGACATTCCAGCTCTGGACACAGCAAGGCGCAGCCGTCATCGGCCCAGCCCAGATAGAGAAGCGAAGACGTAGGGACGAGGCGGAAGAGGAGGGGGCTCAGATACAGAGGACCAGAGGGGAACGGGACTGACCTTTTCTCCAACATCTTTATGAGCTGATATTGTTATCAATGTATGACTCCCTGGTTGGCCACTAGAGCTACAATAACACCATTGAAACGACAGTCCATCATCATAGGACAAAGAGGGGCGCTAACATTGACATCCTATGGGGCATTGGGTTGCAGCTGATTGCACTCGTAAATGAGCACGGCTCTCATAAAATCATGTGGTAACTGCTTAGCAGTGCACAGGGTGATGGCTTTTGTTATCAACAGCTCAAGTGCTCCGCAGGCTGTGTGCTGCTGCATCCACAGCCCTGTGTGTTTTCAAATGTGAAGTTAATCATGCATTCACACAAATGTCTTATTGCGACAGGGAGGATGGGAGAGCACAGAAGCACTTAAATTATGTTTTCTATTTTATGTTATTTCTACGATGACAAAAGAGACCAAACTTCACTTTTTTTCTAATTCCCTCACCATCCAGATTAACATTATTTGTCTGGTTATTTTAATTTATTGTTACATAACACAGCCCCATACATAAAAGAGTAACAATAATAAACTTTTGTGATCTTTATTCAAAAAATCTTCCCACTAAGCCATCTCCCAAATACACTTCATCTGGATTTATCATAGCAGTTAATGAATGCAGCTGTTTAGTTGATGGTATTAGTTCAGTGAAGTCCCATGATGGCTACTGTTTAGCAGTCTGTTAACAAGTATTGAAATCCAGTTGCTAAAATGACCACACAGTTAGATTTATTTAAAGTGTATTAGCAGATCTACGTTTTGGCAAGGCATTTCAATGTGGACTGGCAAAGGAGACGGAGAGAGAAGCCTGCTATTTGGGTCAAGGAAAAGTAAAATAATCCTTTCCCAATTGCGAGCTCCTTAAATCATTATTGAGCCTTTTTCCGGGGCAACGTTTTACTTCCACTTCTTCTTAATGTATTCACTTTCAGCTCCTGAGTAAAGCACTCCTGTTCGCTTCCTGCTGCCAAGTGAGGAGCTTTGACGTGCTGACGTGAACGAAACATCTTAATAGAAAAGAGCTATGCGGGGGTTGAGCCAATAATTATACCTATGAGAAACTTCCCCTTCAATTAATGATGGAATAATTGTCATTTTTGGAAAAATACAATACTTTTTTTTTTGCACATTTCAACTCACATAACCCCCTGCCCCAGCAACAACAGCTTACTCTGCTCCACCGCGCTGACACCTCAGGGATTAGGAAAAGTAATTCTACAAAGAGCGTAGTCCTCCTGTCCTACAATGACTAATACAGAAGGGAAGTGGGACTCTGACCCAGCCCCAGACTTGGGGGAAATTGCAGTGACCTCTCTGCACTTGTGGGAGAAACCAGCATTGGCACATTTTCACTGTGGGTGCCAGGCGTGACCTCTGTGCTCCTCTAGGCCAGTCTAACCCCTTTGGCCATTCATCCCCACACATGTGCACTGCCGCTGGACAGCTCGTGTTACTGCGCATAGGCTGAGTGCTTCTGTTTTGCATCCTCATCTTTTGGAATGCTCCGGTCATTAGCACCAGCGGCCAGCTCAAAGGTCCACATTCATGGGAGCTGCCCTGGAAACAGATGTGTATGTAGGCTATATGTAAAGTAGTGAGTAAGTGGCATGGGTGAACATGCACCAGGCCATGTGTGAGACTAGGCCCCCAGGGTGCAGCTGGTGCACAGGTCACCCAGGAGAAGTAAAGCTGGGGAGAATCACACACTCTCCTACAGCTCCTGGGAGAACAGCTATGTGCATTAAACATTTCTTTTGACTAATGCAACCCTCCCACAAGGTGGTGTATTTTTAGTATACAAATTATATGACAACCAATCATACTGAGATTTATTTGGTTTATGTTTTAGAAGTCACCTGCTAAGGTGCTAAAAATATCGATAGCAGCTGTGTGTGGTCATGGTTCAGGTGTAATCATCAGAAGGCCTATTCTTTCAGAGGTTATACTCAAACAAACTTAATTTCAACTGTATAATCCAATGAAGGATTATGTTTATGATCTTTTTGCAGCTGTAATGGAACACTACAGAGAAAACAGTAAATTATCCAAAAATTGATCTACACTGCAGCATAATGTATTTAAGAAAACACAATTTTATCACAACATAACATCATACATAAATTCCCGCTCAAAGACCCTGGTGTAATCTTTATGTGCTCTATATCATTCTTGAGAAATACAAGTGAACAGACATCATTAAACGCACCATAGGACATCCCTGTCAACAGCTCTAATTAGTGATTTTGAATTCATGTCTTTAATTCACATGTCCCACTCAAGACTAAAGACACATCACACTGCCAACTACTCTGTACCACCCACTGACAGCCTCACCGCTGCCAAAAGCAGCACAAAATGAATACATTGCGTACATTTCAGAGTCAGTTCTTTTCCCTGAGCCAGAGAAGTGCTAACACTGGGCAGGGCTGTGGCGTTTTGAAGTGGCAGTCCATTTTGGCTCAGTGATGTCATACGGGGTGAGTGTGAGGCATGGGTCTGTTTCTCCACATGGGGACAACGCCATTCTTTTGTTTTTCAAAGTAAAATGTGGGGCCAGAAATTGCACTGGCAGTCTATCACAAAGTACACCCCATGCTGCAGTTTCGGCCAGGGACACAGGCCAATCTTTGTTCTTCAGTAGTTTCTATTCACGCTCCCTCTGATAAAAATACAGCATGTACACTTTTTACATCTACTCTGAGAACATTTGTGAAGCAACTTGTATGCATTCAAAACAATGAGTTCTCTCTACACTTTCTATACCAAATATGGCAGAAGATGGAGGGAATGGCCCGTCTCATCACCGACTAAAACAACAGAGTGGAGTGAGAGTGAGGCTTAGAAGAGGCTTCCTGTTTCCAGACTTCACCTGGTTCCCCCTGGACACTGCTGTGATGCTGCAGGACACAGAGGAGGGACACTTTGGTCCTGAGGGCTGCTATTCTTCTCAAACCGCCCTGACACAGGATCTGATGACCTGACCTGTTGAGCTGAGACTTTTGTTTGAGCTTACTATTATTATTGTATTTTACTGCAATGTGCTTAAACTGCTCCTTAGGGACAAATAAAGTGATTTTGATTTTATTTTATTAACACAGCACTACATCATACTGAAATACCATAACTGCCTGTTTTACACTATCGCACACACATTTTCTGCATTTTTAAAATCATGTGTGATTCAAAGGTGATTTTTAAGAACCCCCAGAGAAGATCATCATCATCATGGAGACAGGGAAGGATAATACATGAAAGATTAAAGATCATACTCTGACTTGCTCTAGATGGGATGATTTCACACCAACCAGGGCCACCAAGCAAGACTATAAAGGATAGCATTTACATGGAATAACTGTAGTGGGCAATCCAATAAACTACCATTCACATCACACTAGAGCAACAGCTGTGTACCACTTTCTTTGTGTAGTAGCAGCAGTAGTCATTGTACACTGGCTGGAGAAACCTCTTGGCTTACTGAAGTTGCCTATGCTCCCTTTATTCCAATTTTCCCTGCGTCCACACAGATTATACATACATGTGGGGAATTGTTTTATTAGTATGGTGGCCCTTGCTGAGCTCAATGGCAGGATATTGCAGAGAGTAGCTTATAACAGCCAAGCAATTTGACTGGGGCAGCTGGGTATGTCGATATTGTAATTCTAATTCCCCTCTCAATTCTCAGTCCCTGTGTAGTTCACTGTTGTTCTACCCAAACATGTGTTAGTGGAAATGCTCTGAAGCCACTGGTGGAAAAGAATATTAACAAAAAGGAAATTCACATGTAATTTGACACAAGGTGTAAACTGTCTGTGACGGTTCATCCTTGTGTGCAACTCCACTTTTTGGAAATGTTCTGCATCCAATAAGGGGAAATAGCAATTGAAAACAAATACCTAATTCAAGTAGTCACAAACTTGAAAAGTAAGGTATATTTGCAGTACTTAAGCAGCTGAACCATATATTTGAAGTTACAGTACCTTTTCTGGAGTAACGATTTTGAGTAATCTTCACTTTAAAATGCAGGCTCCGTTGAAATCATGATTGTGTGACAAAATAAAAAATAAAAATAAATTGCCTTTTAAGTTTTGACCACCAAAGTCTCCCTCTTGGTGTCGTTTTAGCTGAAGGGCATGTGCATAATCTTTGTTCTGTGAAAATCATGTGCTCTTTTCAAATCTTCTAATTCACATACATCAGAGCGACTGCCTCCATCACCACATCTGTGGAGTAAAAGGCCTCCCTGTTATCCACCATCTAAATGGCCATTAGCTGGACTAACCTAATTAGCCGAACAAGATCTAACGCTGCCTTCCATTGTCCTCCCATCACAGGAAACAGTAGAGGTTCGCAGCATTCTGATCAAATGTATGGTGATTAATGACCAGGCCTGGCCATGTTGACAGGCAGTAAGGGCCTCACATTCAGCCCATAGATTTGTCTGTGTAACTGACACTTGAATGAGTAAATTGGCCAATAGCTCCATCACCGACCTGACGAGCTCAACACTAATTCTTCATTCGCTTAAATGAACAACACTGTCAGGCGCACATTCAAATCCTGACACGCAACATCTGTGAAAGTGGAATAATGGCCAGACTCAAATATGATAAACTCAAGCAGCAAATTGCTCAAAGGTCATTTTCATTACACGGATGGGCTGTCAGGCGTGCACCTGACGGCAGAGACAAAAAAGTCCATTTTAGTATCCAAATGTTATTGACAGATATTTCCTCATTCCAATGCCAAAAAACAAACATAAAGTATCATGTTTTGTTGAATGCAATAAAGCAATTAGAAAAACATTCAGTGAAGGTAGAGATGGAGTAACAAAATGAGTGAAACAGAGATGAAGAACGCTCGGTCTCCCCGTGAGGTGTGTTTAAATTACTCCCAGTTGGAAGAAAAAAAGTTTGAGGCACTTATCAAGTCATAAATCTCTGGCAGCGGAAATAAAGAAAGTTAAAAAGAAATAACAAACACGAAACGTCATGCTGGTCTAAATGTGTGGAGTCTTCCCCCTCGCACTGCAGGAGTCCTCCCCATAATATCTTTGGCCTCACTCATCACCACCTGGAGGAGCGTTAGGGCTCCTCGTAATATTCTCTTTCTTTTTTTAATTAGTAAGGCTCGCATAATAATTAAAGATAGCAAAAAATCTGCATAAGTATAGTACAACTGTGAATCAGTGAGGTAATATGGTTAGACAAGTGTTTAATGGTTTTAATTCTTAACTTGTGAATTGAAGGTGCACAATGAAACTTTTGTGGTGGAGAGCCTGCCAATCTGCTTGTCTCCATGGACATGGGATTGCTTTGCTTGGAATGTTCCGCAGTATAACATTAAACATATCTATCTCCATGGAGACAAGCAGGTGACAACATCAGTTATAGCTCAGTTCTACGGAGAGAGGAAACCCAGCTCAGGGACAGATATGTACATTAGATGTGTAGAAAACACAGGGCTTAATGGATTTTAAGGTATTTATGAACAATAATAATATAATTGAAGTTATAACTGAAAAAAATGAAAGAATAATAAGTTTGACTCCAGAAATCTCTATGGAGACAAACAGGTGGACGATCGCCCTCCAGAGAAGTTGCATAATGCACCTTTAAAAAAGTACTTATACCAAGTATAAATGTAGAATTTACATTCCAATGGCAACTTTAGATCACTCTTTTTAAACAATACTTTAACTTGAGATTGTGAATACTTATAGTAAGTCATTGTTATTGTAAGTGCCTATTTAGTCTCCATGCTAGTTTTTGAAAATAAATGCTTTCCTTGCCCTTTGCTGAGAGAAAAAGCTGCTCTGAATGTGGAGCCTAATAACACAAGAGCAGGGGTTAAAGCCTCTGCCCTCAAACAACAGCTGCTACAAATCCAGCGCCCTCAGAACTACTTCAGAACTACTTTATCCGCCTATCAGACCAGCATACCCTCAGTTTACCTACAGCAGGTTAGGGCTCCTCTATAGCCAGAAGGGAAGTAGAGCATTGTGGGTAAGGTGAGGGCCGTTGATGGAGAACAGATGGAGCGAGCCGTGGGTTGTGATTAGCACTACTACACAGGGACTGGGCCACTGTGGTGTGTCTAGTGCCGCTTGGCCTTCAGGCAGCTACCATCTCTGGCCAAAATCTCCCAGCATGCCTGCCTGCACCGCTCTCCAAACCATTTCTCAACATTGTGGCTCTGGCATAAACAAGGCGTCCTGCCGGTGCCCAAGTATCCCTGAAGGAATTACACGGCTCGTCTCATCACTGCAGCCCTTCTACCGAGACGGAAATCTTACTGCAAAGTTGAGTGTATGACAAGGCCACAATATGACTATTATCACAGTCTGATTTTCATGTGGAGATGCCACTTCAAACACATTGTTGTAGTTCTTATACAAGGTTCATCCCTGGTTTATAGTGCATATGGCAGATTTTTAAGATTCTCTAATTTTCTCTTAATTTGGTGGGATAATAACTACTGTAAATATAAATTATGGTTTTTCATCAACCAAGGAAAATATGTTGAAAATTACAGGAAATGGAGCGTTAATACTGATGATTTCACACTAGGGAGAATTCTGTCGGTTCTGCACAATTTATACATAAGAAAACATTTTTTTTTTCTGACACTTTAAACATGATTTCAACAAAATGGTGTTTTGATGTCACAATTTCTAACCAGGGAGTAAAATCTGAAATCTAAAAAATTCCCAAATTGGGAAGACAAGTGTGAATGTTTTTGCGCAAATCTTAAATATATGTAATGATCTTAAGTGTGTTTTATTTTATATTTTTACATACACATCGGCAACTATTTTATTTTCATTTTATCTTTCTGTTCCCTTTTGTTAGGTGTCACCATAGTAAGTCATAAACTACTTTAAAGGTTTGAGACAATCAAGCCAGTGGTGAAAGGGTGATTGCTTAACCCACTGTGCCACTATTACCTCAGTTAATCCTAATATTTTTTTCAGAATGGATCAATCTCTATACACTCGCCCTCTTAAAAATATACCCTTGTAGATTATCATTTGGTGACTTAAATTTGTAAGACATTCCCTCAATTTACCAACATAGGAAATGAGATTATCCACTTCTATTGTTACTGTTTTTCTTTCAGTTTCTCATAATTGTATATTTCTGATTAATTTTCTTCTCGGTACTGACCCTTTTGCCAGCTTTTGATTCCACCATCACTCAGCACAATACAATTTCTTATGCCCAAGCCTCAGTCTGGCGAATTAGGGTAACTCAAGCTGCTCTAGATTGCAATCACAGTGAAAATAATGAGTCCAGGACAAAGAGTGGCATATTATTCCAGTCGGCTTAACATTTCTAACCCTCTTTTCCTACTGGCCTATAGTCCAATGCAATTCAAGCAAATAGCAGAGGAGAGGAGAGAAATGCCCAAAGCTAAAACTGGTGACAGAAGCTATAAGAAAGTGCAAATGAACTAATCACCTGAGGGGGATTCTTTTCAGCTTACTTAAACAACCAGTGAGTTAAACACACACGGTTTGTGTATGTTTAAGTGTGTGTGTGTGTGTGTTTGTGTGTGTATGTGTGCATGCGTGTATGTGTGTGCGTATGTGTGTGTGCGTTCTCTCTGGTACGGGAGTATTTGTGACCTGCTGCCTGTCCGAGTGCAGCGAGCAGCAGGCCATCAAAATAAGAAGGAAGCGGCGCCAAACCCATTCTGGCAGAGGCCAACACAGTTATGGAAGATGAACCAGGAGAGAGGCAGCGACGAGACTGTGGATATTTACAAGAAGGTTTATTTCCAGGCTGCACACTGGTAGCTAAACACCAGTATGACATGGCTAAAATTAGGAATGGGGTTTTGGATTTCTTTGGATTTGCCGACAGCAATCTTTGATATATCTCTTGGTGGTCAATAACCAATATTTGATGCTGACATTAATACTTAAAAATAGGAAGACCCCCACATATTGTCAAGTTCAAATACGCGCTTTTGTTAAAATAATAATAATAATATCTGGAACATAAAGGGATTTGGTGCATGTTTCAGCCATTTTTTGCCTAAATGCTCTTCTATTTCCATTTATTAAAAAAAGACTAATCTGATGCACTGAGGCCAAACTGGAAATGACACAGGGCACACAGACACACAAAAAATACCACTATCAAATATCGGATACATTTTCAATATTGGACCGACCCCAATATCATGGGAAAACCCTTGGATACAGATATTGGTGCTGATATATAACCCATAACTAATTGGTATTGCTGTTTTGGACAATTTACATTATTATACAATGCATAACAATAAAATGAAGTGTCTCACAGTTTTGGTAAAAAAAAAAAAAAATAAATAATAATAATAATAATAATAATAATAATAATAATAAAGACATTGCAGACAAGGAAGGTAACAGTTTGCTGTAGCCATGCTTGAAGAGAGACACATAACAGACTTGTTTCATAGGCCATGAATATTTGAGCTCAACAGACCACAGAAATTCTTTAACAAAATTATGCTAATAGTTAATCTATTTAAAACTCAAGCACTATTCTGATCCTCTTACCCACTGGAGTATTACTGTTAAAAAACTGGCGAACATCACACACATTCTCCCTGTTGCTCCCTGGTTCTCTCCGAGGGCCCAGGCTGTGACAATAACTCCGTGTCGGACACAGGGGCGGCTGCACTCCCAGCATAAGAAATGTTGTAAATTTCACACTCTGCTGCCTGCCAAAAAACCCTGGGCCCAGATTTGGCGATTTGGCCTCTCGAGTCTCGTTCCAATCTAGTCCCTGCTGCCAGCTACGAGCACAGGTTTCTGCTCCATCCCTGCCTTTTGGACCCTGATCCCCAAAAACATTCTGAACTTCTACCAACTCTGGGTCATTTCAAATAGACTTGGATCTGTGGATCGGTGCAATCAGCATTACAGAATCCAACAGGAACTAGACAGGACCAAAAAGAAACAGAGGCTAAGGAGAGAAGAGAAGCAATGTGATGTGAAGTTTGAGCCAAAAACGATGAAGACTTTGGTAATGGTGGAGTTTATCAAAGGATACAGGTGGAAGATATTATTTATGTTGTTTTATATTACAAAACACATGCCAAATCATTATGCACAAAGCCAAAGGATGTTCAGTGGTGGCTGCAGTAAAGGCTGGAACAGTGGTGTATAGTGAATGTGTATTGCAGGTTTCATAGTACTGATTATATATGTCTGCAGTGTAACATGGCTGGAGTAGATGCCGATGCAGTAACATGTTCAGTAATTGCTACATTAAATAGGCAATTTTATTTATTTGAAATTGTATTATTTTGCTTTGAGTTAATTTGATTTTAAAGGTGCACTATGTAACTTTTCTGATAGAGGGTCTGTTACCTGCTTTTCTCCATGGAGATGTTATTGCTTTGTCTGAAGTGTTCCACAGTATTTAACTTGTCTATCGCCATGGAAATAAGCAGGGGATATTGTCAAGCCAAGTTACATGTCAGATCTGTGGAGAGGTAACCCTATTCACAGTATTTGCATTTTTGGTCATTAAAAACCACTTGTAATTGAATAAATGACATATTATTTGTATTTCATACTCTGGAACATTATAGCACACCTTTAATTATTGAATTTTATAATATATTCTGCAACTTTGACCATCTACGTACTTTATCTACTTTAGTGATTGGCAAAGAAAACAGCCCTCGCCCTTTAATAATTCTGTCTGACTTGCATTTACCTCTAGAGATGAGCTGTAGGTTGCTGACACTATCTGGGGATTGCTATGCATTTGGAAGCAGCCTGGAGGGCTGGAGGAAATGTATTGATGGGAATGAGAGGTCCTGAGTCAAGCAATTTATAGGGCGCTCTCTCTCGTGCGTTATACAGTTAAGTGAATCAAAAATAAGCACAGTGCACTGGGACCTGTAACAGCTGAGGAGCGCTCTTATGGGCAAAGCCTATTAATGCTTATAAACAGTATATGGGCTAGTCATCAAGTGCATATTATGCTACACAGTAAATAAATGTTCCAAACAGCAGGAAAATTGTTTGGGGATCAAAGCAAAAGTGTGAGCAAATTGATAAATAAAGAAAATAGCCCTGGAGAGAAGACTTTCTGAGTGCAAAATATTTATAATTAGTTTTGTTGTACAGGTGGTGTAATTAAATTTTTGATTTACTGAGAGAGCATGAGAATATTCTCCTGTTAAATTGGGTTATATGGTACCAATAACCCTAACTCCAACTACAGGGCCTTGTGTATCCAGTTTTGAACCATGAGTGAAGTGAACTCCTGGGGTAGTAACAGGCAGTTCTTTGCACATGGTTCTCATCCAACAACATCTGGATAGCTTGCTTCCTTACGGGTCTCATCTAACAAAAACAAAACAAAAAACAATTTTAATTTGTCATACAACACTAACTATACGTTTTGGTCAGAAACAGTTACTTTTACAGCATACTGTTTGACGTAAAAGACATTCTGAACTAAAAGAAAACAAAGGCTACAGGTTCTTTTACGGTGCATTCACACCAAATAATAACCACCAAAATTTCAACTAAACTGGGACTAAATATGGTACATTAGACCGGGAATAAACCAGGACTAAGTGTAATCTACATTAGGACACAAACCAGGGCACAAAGCTAACTATGCATTTTATAAAACGTAATGAAAAATAAAATAAAACAGTCGTCATGCTCTTAAAAATATCAGCCTTGAAAGAATGGGAGCACAGATCCAATGTTCGTGCAACACTGATTCCAACAACACAGAAAAACTTATATCTGGCTAAAATGTATCTATAAAGCACTATACATGCAAAAGCAACCCAAAGTGCTTCACAAAGACACACATGCTTAATGAAGGCCCAAATACATGAACAATATCAGCACAATATATGAACTGTCATCATTTCAATGGCTAAAAGACAAACAATTCTCCTGTAAACTCTGAGACAGTTATGTTGTCCCGGGCTGTCTCCGCTCACCTGCAGAACAACAGTGTCTTGTAAGCGCGGCCAGCTTTAGGACTTTAATCATGACTTGGATTTGTTTTCGCTGCATTCCGGTAATTAACTGATTGATAATTTGTGGGTTGGTTCCCCTTAATTACGGGTCTGATTGCAAATGAATACAGTGATCCAGTGAATTAGAGTGACCTCCACAAAGTGGGACACCTCCTCCAGATTTCAGCCCTGTCTTTAGTACCGACTTCACCATGGTGGAGAAGTCTTTTGTTAACTTCAGTGTTGGGCTCATAATAATTACTAGTGTTAGCAGTACGCCCAAACTAGCCAAAATAGTTGACGCTTCCAGTGCCCAGGAGGTGTTAGCAAGCACATGCAGTGTTCAGAATAAATCAATGCCATATCAAATTTTCAAATAGCTTTTTGGAGTGACGCTTTTTTTTGTTTGTTCCCTTATTAAAAGTGCATTTTAAAGGGCCCATATTACACTATTTTCTGGCCAGAATAGATGCAACGTTACACCGGTGGGTACAGCATAACCAACTGACACTTTTCCGCTGTTATCATTAACATTTCCTGGGGGTGTGAAGTTAACGGAAAGCACTGCTCTGTTTGAAGCTCTGTTACTCAAATTAGACTTAATCTGAGTTTAATTTTAACACAATCTGACCCAAAGAACCTTACTTTGTTGGAACTATAACAGGTGATATGATTTGTGCTGTTAACCATGTCCAGGCTAGCTGACAGTTTTCACTTGGTCAGTCTCACCTCTTTTGTTGAAAACCTAAACAAGATCATGAACTCTCCTGAAAATCTATTGTTTAAATCATATTTTGTATTTTCCCTTGTGTTTTCAGACTATATTACAATATTACTAGACTATATTTTTGGCTAATGTGTGCATCGTGTCACCATGATAACTGTTGAACATTCCACCAATAGAGATACATGTAGAACACCCCAATGTGATGCCACTACAAAGTATCAGTACCATTCCATATAACTAAACAAGTAGTAGTCAATAGAAATCTGGGCTGCAACAGGATTTCGCTGAAGAACATTTATCTTTCAGTTCTACATGAGCTCAAAATGCGATGGAGGAGATGTGGCGCACACTGTGTAGGAGAGCGGGTGTGCTACAGCTGCAATCAGAGTGGTTAGAGCCGCCATTACCCGACTGAGGGAGAGCGGAACCTCCTCATTACACTGGGATCAGGGGCAGTAAGACCAGCAACCTCTCAGCAACCCATGACCTACTTCCTACACTCACATACACAGGAACACAACTGGGCTTTAACAGAGATTCTCCCCTCTCCCACCTTTTATTCCCCTTTTTAACAAATCTGGAAAGTACCACAGTTAAAAGACAAAGTATTGGTGTATCATAGAGGGTAGTATGTATTTATTTTTTCTATTGTAGTGTTTTAAGATCAGTCTTTTTATGCAAAATTGACTCTTGTGAGCTTTAAGCCGTGTGAGAACGTTGTTACCTTGTCAAAAACATACCTGGAGTTGTGTTTTGTTTCGTTCACATGTTTGAGTAATTTATTATTAGTATTTATTATTAGTTTGTCTACATCTCCAAAGCTCAAAATGCTTTGTTCTACCTTGTGATGTCATGAAGTGGTTGTAGAGATAGGCAGTTCTAGGGCTGAAATTATCCAAATGGTTCTAGTGAAGGTGTATGGACTTTAAAATCATCCAAAACACTCTTTTGTAAAAAATAAATAAATAAATAAATAAATAAATAAATAAATAAATAAATAAATAAATAAATAAATAAATAAATAAATAAAAATAATATGAAGAATAAATACAAAAAAGAATATATAATTTAAATTTGAACACTATTTCGCCTTCTTTTTTTCCCCCTGATTGGGAAGCGCTGGTCTACTTGCATGTAGTCTTACTTTTCTTTGTATTGCTGCTCAAGAAACAATCTGCAAATGATTCTTTTTATTTCAACAACTCCGGGAAAGAAATTTGGAAAATATTTGCTCAAATTAGGAAAAAGGGGAAAAGGCTAAAATTCCAACCGGCATACAGCACAGAGCAGCATATGTCTGCAATTCAACTTTAATTCAGATGAAGTCACAATATAACTTTGTTTACTGTATCATCAACAGGGGAGCATGTTTTGGCAGCGTGTCCACAATGGTTTAATGGTCACATAATCTGTTTACATGAGAAAGTGTTTTCTTCTGCTGAAGCAAAGGGGAAACTTTTCAGATGACTCATTGTTTATGCACATACATGAGAACAGACCAGCCTCACTGTGTCTCAGCCCAAGGTTTGACCAAACTGTTCAAATGATAGGAAATTAGTCTTAAACACAGAGCACCTGCAGTTCACAACACATTATTTTACCTTTTTAGGACTTTATATTGAATCCAACAGGAGGTACAAAACAATGGTAAATATGAGTGTGTCTCCAGCAACTGTTATTCTCTAAAAAATGAGCAGCACGAGCATCACAAACTGTCAGACTTTGTGTGATTTTAATCAGTGTATCTTTGCAAATATACTGCCTTAATGTGGTGTAACATTTGCTTGTATATTCTCATTAGAGTGAGCCCTGGTGTCTGGCCTTGGAAATAAAATATACAGTCTATTAGCATGCTGCTTTCATTGGAGGTGTACCGGTTGCACAAACACTCTATGAAAATGATAAACTTCCTACTTCACACTAACTCTCCCTAATGCAAAAAGAACTCACATCTATGTAATGTTTTCTCCCAGCGTTAACACAATCTACAATAAATGAATCATGAGAGCAAGTGTTTTCCTAAGCCATTACAAGAGGCTAACCTGCAGGTCAGCAGCAGACAGCAATCAGGCAGTGCACTTTTGCTCATCATGTCAGAGGAGATGATCAGGGCCTCAGCCCAAACATTTGGAGCTGTGCTAGAGCAACAGAGAGGCCAGGAGCGTCGTTGTCAGCAGCAGAAGAATAGAGGAGGAGAGAGTGAATGTCCATGTGGCTAAACCCAGAGCAGTGTGTGCTCACACAATAGGGGCTGTGCTAATCCTCCGTCATGCGCCTCTCTGCGCTGTCAGAGCCGGGCTAAAGCACGCGGAGACATCGCAGAGGCCATGACACCTGCACAAAGCAGCGCCCAGGACCAGGCGGTGGGACTGCGCTCTGCACCACTGTGCATACAATCTGCTTTGGGCTCACACACATGAGCTCTATGTTAAACAATACTCTGCCTGGTGCTGAGACCCCATCAGGAGGCTGAGCTGGCCACCCATCAGACCCTGAAGCAGTGCAGCGGTGGCGCACTGCACTCCGGCCATGCCCACCCCTCCAGTGGAGAGTGTGGACAGTCCGGCTGGGCCTGCCCCTCTGTCCTCTGCTCTGCTCCGCTGGATCTGACAGCTGTTACGGCGAAGGTTATTCACTTGGCGCATCCTTGCACACTCACACAATGACCCTGAGCCCTGCTTGTCTCACCAAGTCACCCCGACGCACTGCGACCAGCAGACAAGGTGGAGAAAACAAGCTGACACTGTCACTCGTCTGCCACTTTCATTTCACGCTACATATGTGCCCCAAAACGGCTCTTTGCCCCAAAATAACTGGTGTACACCAGCACATTTGTAATTTCTTTTACACATATACGGCACGCTGCCAGAAAATAGGTCATACGGCACACGGATGTGATTCAACTGAAAATGGCTGCGGTGGGCGGGTTTAAGATGAAAAGACTGCAGCTGCAGTGAGTGAACATAGGTGGCGCTGTGACTATATGCTTACAGATTTCTACAGCAGACCTACTTTGGCAGCTCTCGTTTCTATTTTAATGAGAGACATGCTACAACTTATTTTATATTATATTGTGACTTTATCAGAGATTTGTGATTTATGTGCTTTTACTTGGAGCTATAAGTGTGAGGAAGTTGCTTAAGTGTTGATGTCCAATGCATGAGGCACCTCAGGAAAACAATTAGACTGGTTTTCTGTTGGAGAAGAGCTCCTCTGCTAAAGTAGTACTTGTTATTTAGACATAAGATGGTGGGTACAGTATTAATTTTTCTTTGCTGGGCTGATGAGCTATAGTGTGTGCTAATTGGAAAATAATGAGGGTAATAATGGACCAGCTCTCATTAAAATTCATCTGTTGAATTTAATTCAGCTTAGTATAGAATACAATAAGGATATTAGAATATTATCTCATTATATTGACACACTTAATTATAAAGAAAAGTCACTGTTGATGTGTGACCCAAATATCAACTCATTTAATGAGCATGTAATAAACGCTGCTACTGTAGCACAGTATGACTGCACTGTCTTTCCCTTATACCACATACATTATTGTTTTCTACCAGGATGGTGGCTTCTGTATTCATATCACACAATTAGTGCAGGCATAGTTATAGTTACAAAGCCCAATATACAAGTTATTATTATATGTTTATTTATAGGTCAATCTCTCTATGGCGCCACTTTTAATGTGAGTGTTGTGGTGATTTATATATTATATAGAACAAAGGTAAAATTATCACCATTCTGATGAGTACTTAAGATGCACATATATATATACATGTATATATATTCACACTTGCATGTAATATATTCACTGATATAATGATGTACACTGGCGAAGGAGAAATGGCACTATATGATACATTAGTATCCATAGCCACCACTGCATCATTTTTAAAGCAATAGCCATTACCCTGCCTTTGAATAACACCATTCGGTTTTAAAGCCCAAACACAGCCGTGTTGAAAACCACCAGAGGAATATTGTGCTTACACATACATTCACAGAGCCACATAAAATGCCTCTCGAGTGGCCTGGGCCCTCACATTGTTCTGTTCTGTGCCTCCTCCATCCCTAACGGCGAAGCAGTAGCAGCGCTTTACCTTGCCCCGGGACATCCACAGGACAGCCTATCACACTGCTCCCCGCTGCCCTAGACATGTACCCTGTTTATCTCCTAATTGACTCTCATAGGGAAGCACCAGATTGACAGTGTTGCTCCTCCATCACTTAAGCCACTTTTTTATCCAAGCAAAAACCCTACACGCCATTACCAGTTAATAAAACATCATGCCAGACTTACTTTATTGATAAGCACTACTTTCCCACTTGGTGTGCTTAAAAGCCAAAAGTGTCATTTTTAGGGAGACAACTTTCTCGGCCACTTTTTGCTCATCTTACAGTTGGAAGTGGCTACAATTTGGAACTTTTCCCCTGACAAGTCCTGTTTGGTATTCCCTGCAGTTGTGATTAAATGTAGCAGTGCTCATTTTGTCGGACGCAAGCGGCATAATTAGGCAGAGGCAGCAGACAGTTGACAGAAGTGTTGAGATAACATATATTGTAGAGCGTATTTATTATGCATTGACATCCGCGAGACAGGCCTGGAGTTGCCATAACAACTCTAAACAGAAACGACGGGATTGATTGAGGCTAATTGACAGCATGTGAATGTCGGGGGTGTTAGAAAATGAGGGTGATGTGGTTAATTCTGCGCCTCCTGCCACTTACTTGTCATCACCTGACAGGAAGCAACTTTTGCCTATGTACTCCACACTGGGCTGTATATGCATATATGTGAGCAAAGCGTGGCGGGCTCGGGCTTGTCCTTGTATGATTGTGCATATGGAGAGGGTCACTCATGTGGAGGTGTTTCCAGCAGAGTGCTGTCAGTGGACCTTGTCTCATCTCTACTAAGCAGCAGAGAGCTCGGAATGGAGAGAGGGTTTTCTAAAAGTTGATGTTGTATAATGCCAAGGAAGATTCAAAGTAATAATTAGTGAGATTCAAAAATGTATTTCTAGTGGAACTATTGTTGAGATGATATAATGTACTTTTAATAATAATTTAAAAAAATGACAGTAATAAAAAAAAGATAGTAATTTCCAACACAGCATAAATACTATTTCTGAAATAAACACACCTTTCTTAAACTTTTCTAAATCTTCAGTATCGAGACTTGTTCAAATTATTATCTAGTTTTGATTATAGTTTTAGTCTTGGTTAATATGAGGATAGTTTTTGACCAACTTATGGCACTACACCTATGCTTTACAAAGGCAGGTTTTGTTTACTGTACTGTTGCCTCCCACTGATGAGCATGATTAAGAGTTGTATAGAATAACTATACCATTATAAATTAAGCACAAAAAGTACATTTACTCTAACTTTTATTGCATCATCTAACATCAGTTCTCCTCCACAAGCTCCTCATCTAAGTCCAACACCTAACCCTGTGCTCTCACAATTATTATCTGGGCTGAGAAACCAACTTGGATCTCTCCCACTGTTTCTTTAAATTAACAAAGCTGCAGCTATCCACATGTGTGTTTCTATAGGCCCGTCTTTTCAACACCACAGAACTGCCCACCACAGTGAGACATGACTGCCATAGTGCCCGTCTCTTTGTTAATTCTCTATAGCGCAGTTTGTTTGAGCTGTGTCCAACTTCAAACATGCTCAGAGCGAGTAGACTCACCTGGGGAGAAGAAAGGCTGTCTTCTGCCTGGAGGATGTCGACTCCGCTTGCGTTCACATCATGCTTTAATCCAGCTCTTATGGAGAAATCCTCTTCAACTGGCCCAGGTACTCCAAGTCATTATGTGCTAATGATGAGTCCACTTCTCACAAACTGTTGCCTTTGATTAGAGCAAAGTTTGGTCCATCCCTGAAATACATGAGAATGACTTTGGGTTGCAAGGGTGTAAAGATGATGGCTAGAAAAGTTAATAAAGTTATGAGAAAAGTCAGAGGTGGAAGAAGTATTTAAGTAAAAGTATTTATAACAAGTATATCTGTAGAAATTACTGAGTGCTACAACATTTCAAAGTACTATAAACTGCAACTTTTAATATTATCAATACTTTAACTTCAACCATACCAATAACTACTTTTACTGAACTATAAAGATTGCTACTACTTCTACTACAAAAGCTATTGCTAATGCTATTATTATACTGATATACTAAATGTACTAAAAATGTATTATTTTTAAACAAATTTTACTTACTTGAAATCTTTTTTATGTTCTCCCTCAGAGCAAAACCAAATTACGTGACTTGCCGTATAATTCTCTACACTGCTGCATGTTGTAGTGAGCTGTTCTGATGACACCAGGAATAATGCACGTGTTTTTGCTTCACAGCGATGGCGTCTCTCCAACTGCGGTCCAGAGTGTCCGTTGGAAAAGGGGGAGTAATCTTATTTCTCTTTTTAATCTGCTAATTAACTTGACAGCATGACGAATGGACATGATCAGCTGTGTCCCGTCACAAATCTGCCATTTTGCACGCTCCAATGTGGGATCCCACTCACCACTGAGAAACACAAACTAATTTAGGGTTGAACCAGGTTTAGATGAAATGTCTGAAGAAAAAATATGCAAACAAAAATAGGTAGAAATCAAATTAAACAGGCATAGATTTATTTTTTGTTATTGACTGCATTCACTGTGTATTTATATATGGTATCTTTGATTGTGGTGCCTTGATTTGGTCTATAGCTCAGAGGAGTCGGCCTGTCTCAGAAGCCCCCGCTGTACATCACTGCTGTCTCTGCCCATATCTGTCTGCTCTCCCTGCACTCTGCTCCCATCATTCCTCCCATTAATCTAGCCCTGCATCCCGCTATCATGAATTATCTTGAATACCTGATTTAGCTGGGAGCGTTACACTTCACTACACCCAGGCCTGTGCACTTAAATCCAAACAAAAAGACATTATGGGGGACTTATCCAATTATTAAGAATGACTCGTGTGTCTAGTTTTTAAAGAAATAACCAACCTGTGGCAACTTTCTGTAGAAAATAATTTCCCAAATAATTTCCCTTGTGGATCAATAAAGTTTGTCTAAGTCTAAGTCTAAAAGCATGTCTTGATATTATGGGCTAGAATAGATAGATAGATAGATTTATTTGGTCATTCACATTCAGAAACAATATATATTTTTCAATATATTCACAACAACCAAAAAGGATTGGGCTGAAGCGTATTGCTTATATAAGCCCACCCTGATTACCACAGTAACTCAACATTCTCCCGTTAACAATAACGTAACAATATTCAATCAATTCAGTCACTGAACACAAAATACATATTTCATCTCAGTTCATAGCAATTACAACTGATTATAACCATCAATTAACACACATTTTAATTTTTTCTTAAATTTTGACAGAGTATTTGTCAGCTTTAGTTCATCTTTCAGACCATTCCAGAGTTTTGTTCCTAATACAGACACACATCTTTGCCTAGTGTTCGTTCTTGCTTTACCACGTTCAAATTGTAATGTACCTCTAAGGTTATATCTGCTATTTCTTAATTTAAAAAAAGCTTGAATCCTTGATGGAATATCATTACTTACAACACGAAATAGTATTATCAGTATTTTAAATTTTACAATGTCAGCAAATGTTAATATGTTAGATTTTATGAACAGGTCATTAGTGTGATCACGGAATCCTGCTTTATTAATTACTCTGACAGCTCTTTTTTGTAATTTAATTAGAGGGTCGATGTATGTTTTACATGTGTTTCCCCAAATCTCACAACAATAGGAGAGATAAGGAAGCACAAGTGATGAATACAATATGTGAAGACATTTCTTATTCAAAGTATGTTTAGCTTTATACAGTATACCAAGTGTTTTTGAAATCTTACCCCTGATGTACTGTACATGTGGTTTCCAACTGATCTGATGGTCTATGATCACTCCCAGGAACCTTGTTTCATAGACCCTATCTATTTCAATTCCATTCCAAATCAATTTCACATTAGAGTTTACCTTGTTGGATCCAAAAATCATGAATTTGGTCTTCTTTTCATTCAAAGATAACTTATTTGAATCAAACCATTTTTTAAACTTTGTTAACTCTATTTCTACCTGTGTAATTAACTGAGCAATATCAGGTCCTGAACAAAATAAAGTGGTATCATCTGCGAAAATTACCAATTTCATTATCTTTGATATTTTCGATATGTCATTCAAATAGAGAATAAATAATTTAGGTCCCAAGACGGAGCCTTGGGGAATTCCACATGTAATTTTTTTCTGATGTGATATTATTCCATTGATTTCCACATATTGATACCTATTACTCAAATAGCTTTTTAACCAATTATTAACAACCCCTCTAATCCCATAACAGTCACACTTATACAAAAGTAAATTATGGTCAATAGTATCAAAAGCTTTTCGTAAATCAATAAAAATTCCAACTGTATTTTCCTTGTTATCCACAGCAGCTGATACATTCTCAATAAAATCCATTACTGCTAGAGATGTTGATCTATTATTACGAAACCCATACTGTTGATCAATAAGAATGTTATATTTTTCCAAGAAACTGTCCAATTGGTGTACAAAAATTTTTTCTAATATTTTTGAGAATTGATCCAGTAATGAGATTGGTCGATGATTATTTATCTCTTGTTTGTCCCCATCTTTCCAGATTGGAAGGACTTTGGCCAGCTTCATCTTGTCTGGAAATATTCCATTTTTAAAAGAACTGTTGGAGATGTATGTGAGAGGCTTAACAATGGAGTGGATCACCTCCTTGATTATTGACATATCTATATTATTACAATCTGTTGATCTCTTTCTCTTACATTTCCTCACAACCTCTAACACGTCACTCTCACACACTGGTCCAAGGTACATTGAATTTGGGTTTTTGTCAATGTCAGGGTTTTCATCTTTACCTGGTGATTGTTGTATTTGCCTAGCTAAATTTGGTCCCACATCAACAAAGAAATTATTAAATTCATCTGCAATTTCTTGAGCATCACTGGTTATTTTACCATTCTTTGTTATTATTTGTGTTATGGAATATATAGGACTGTGCTGGTCAATCACCTCCTTAATGACTGCCCAAGTTGCCTTGATATTAGTTTTAAATCTCTGGAGCAGCATGCAGTAATAATTCTGCCTCTGCTCCCTTAGAACTGATGTCAATCTGTTTTTATAGTCTTTGTACTTCCATTCATTTTCTTTAGTTGGGCACTTGATGAATTTTTTATATAGTGAATTTTTCTTTCTACATGAATTTTCCAGACCTCTGGTCAGCCATGGCTTATGCCTGTTTTTATGTTTAATTTTAATTTTCCTTATTGGGCAATAATGATTATACAGTGACAAAAATGTATCAAGAAATGAGTTATAGGAGTCATTGGTGTCTTCGACATATACCTCCCTCCAATCATGGTTACCAAGTGCCTCTTTAAAGGCCTTAATGGCTTCAGGATGTTTCCTTCTTTGCCACTTATACACATCTAGTTTATTTGTCTTCAACTTAAATTCAAATATAACAAAAACTGGCAGATGATCACTTATATCTGTCAGAAATAATCCACTTTTAAATTTTTGATCAGTTAAGTTAACAAAGATGTTATCAATCAAAGTTGCACTGTCATTAGTTATTCTACTGGGTTTTGATATTAGAGGGTACATACCCAAGCTGAACATGTTATTAATAAAATCTGTTGTTTTAGTGTGTTCACAGGACTTTAGCAGGTCGATATTAAAGTCCCCACATACCAACAGATTCCTATTATGTTGTTTAGAATACAACTCTGAGATTTTATTATTAAATTCATCAATGCATGATCCTGGAGTCCTGTAAATACAACTAATGAATAAACATTTTTTTAACAATTCATTTCTTAATTCAACTGTGACACATTCCATTAATTCATCAACAAAAAATGTCATTGTATCAATGACTTTACATTGCATACCCCTTTTTACAAATAAAGCAACTCCACCTCCCTTTTTGTTATTCCTATTACATGTGAATAAATCATAATCTTCTAAGGTATTATTCAAATCCTTATCCTCGCACAACCAACTCTCAGAAATAGCTACAACTGTGAATTTGAACTTAAAATTGTTTAAATAATCCTTGATTTTGTCCATATTTTTATAGAGACTCCGACTGTTGAGGTGAATCAAAGAAAATTGTTCAGTCAGTGCACTGAGATCTTCTTCAGTGTAATATCCACAGTTTAAATTTATATTCTCGGACAAATAAGCATCAGGATCAATATCAGTTTCCAGGTCATAGGACTTGTAGTGCTGGAACTCAAATGTTGTAAAGTTTGTCTGGTCCTTCATTTTAGTTATTATTTTACAATACCCTGCAGATCACCGTTTCCTCTCATGGCTTTACTTAAATTTGTCCAAGTCTTCCATTTCTCTTATTGTCAGAATTTTGGCCTGCTCCGGAGTTCCATTAAGTTTGATCACTACTTTACAGTTTCTTGTCCATGTATCCTGGATTTTCTTTTGTTTCTTCAGTAGCCTTGCCTGCCATGCCAGCTCTGAATTTTTTCTTGTAAGATGTTCATTCACATAGACTCCAGAGCCTTTGAGATTTTTGGTTAACTTTAGCACTTCTACTTTATGTTTACGGTTAACAAATCTCAATATGATCTTAGGGCTGTTTCCTTGCTTTTGAGGGAGAGTGTGGCAAGCAGAAATGTTTTTACTTTCTCGAGGGATGCCTTTACTCTGAAAGAAATTAAAGACTTGTTGTTCAAGTGTGTATAGTTCACCTGTTGGAGCGTCTTCTCCATCCTTTTCTCCTGCTGTTGTCCTGGCATAGGTGCGATGTCTTGTCACCAATCCAGTAATCAACAAATCATCCATCCGAGTGTATTGTTCCAAATCATCCACTCTTTTTTGTAGTTCTTCGATCTTCTTATCTTTTTCCTTGATTATATCCCTCAGTTGCCGCACTTCTTCAATTAACTTCACCAGATCTTTTTGCTTCACCAAAGCACTCAACTCTTGTGACATCAGGTTGAGTGATTTCTTTACTTCTTCCATGTCCTCTGCCATTTTCTTCGCCATTTTTGATCCTTGGTCAGGTTTTGTTGTTGAGATGTATTGTTAAGCAAACTCACTTAGCTGAGTGCAAGCACATGTCTTCAAAATGACTCCCAGGTTTGTACCTTACCAAAATTCCCCCCAAGTAGGAGAGGCAAGTGTTTAATGTCTCACAAATGCTTAGTTTGGAGCTTGGATGGTACTTCTTCTGGGTGATATTTAGTGGATTGTCAGAGCTGAACAACCCAGCTTGCCACAGCAGCAGCCATCTTGGTTTAGCACTTGCCAGAAAAGTGCTAAAGTATTTGCCAGAGTATTTGCCAGAAAATACTTAAAGATGTATATTTTTTGTCATGCCATTTGACCCGTTATATGAATACTTTTTTGTATTATTTTCTATTTGTCACAAAGGTCCATTTTATAGGAACAGCCTGGCTGTTTAACTTTGCTGTCCACAGTTTACAGTTTGCTCATATACAAATTCTGTGGGTAAACTCAGATGTGGAGCCCCCCCCAGCTTTTCTGTTTGGAAAACTGTATAATATTTTATTTCAACATGCAGCCTTTTATCTGCTGTGATTAAACAGATTAAACAGTTAACAGATCTAATAAAGTGAAAACGTCGACCACAGTTTGTAGAATTCAGAATAGAATAGAATCAGCCCTTACACTTCTATATTGCAGTGCTCTAGTTAGCGATTCAGATTCAGGTATATGAACGAAATCCAAACACAATATACAAATACATATTTAATAGTAATATTTATTAAGACTGACACTTCTCTTGATAATGTAAAGATGAGAAATCATTTTGACACGACCATTCTGACAGTGAAATGCTACAAAATACATGCGCAAAATAATAATTTTCCAGGCCAAGCAAGCAAGCGAGCTGCAGTTACAGATATTTACACAGTACAAAATAATAACAATGCTAATGTCAATAGAAACACAATAATGTCCCAATCTGATTATGCGGCCCGCGCATGTGTCATGCGTGGAGCGAGCAGAAAATTAGATTTGAAATTTGAGAAGTTGCCTGTGCCTGTGATGTATTATATTGGAGGGGGGTGCAGGTTGGGGGTTGAGGGGTTGAATTTAATAAACCCACCAAAAATTTTAAAATGCATATTGGCCCTAGATAAGGTGGAGACTTTTTTTTTCTAAAGTAATTATGAGGCTTTATTCATCTGTGCCATTAGTCAAACTGACAGCTGGTCCCTGCAGGCTGGACTGCCTCACCTATCTGCCATAATGAATGTTTACAACACACAGGTAACACAGTAAATATTGGACTCATCAATTATGGAGGGCCGAGCCAACTGGCAATCAAATCCCATGATTATTGTTGCCTTTGGGGCGGTCCGAATTGGACTACATGTGACGACAGCATTGATACAAAGACAAAAATGCACAAAACGGATCTCAGACTTTGAGCTGTCAGGACAGAAGAGCCACTTGTTAACATTGTGGACACACTGTTACTGTTGAGAGATGCACAAGAAAAACAAAGAAAACCAGCAGTTCAACATCACTTTACCAGCCTGGCAATGAGCAGGGAGTATGTCTGCCACGATACATAGATATTGCAATAGGGACATCCAATACATATGGCGTTCTGGAGAATAGAAGTTAATGAACAAAAAAGAATTAAAACATGTGTTTTTGAACATATCAAAGATGAAATGCTTGCTTTACCTAGACCTGACTTAGATCTATTACAATAAATCTTAGTAGCCACTTATTTTATATTAGCTTGGACCTCAACAATGATTAAGTGTAGGCCAGTGTAGTGCAGTAATTAATATAAACTAAATAATTATAATAAGATTATCCATCCATCCATTTTCTTCCACTTATCCGGGGCTGAGTCGTGGGGGCAACAGTCTAAGCAGGGACTCCCAGACTTCCTTCACCCCGGACACTTCCTCCAGCCCCTCCAGGGGGACCCCAAGGATCCAAACCGGATCCCCTCCAGCCCCTGACTGTGCCTAGAAATTCTGTCCATAAATACAATGAACAGAACTGGTGACAAAGGGCAGCCCTGGTGGAGTCCAACATGCACCGGAAACAGGTCCAACTTACTGCTGGCAATGTGAACACAGCTCCCGCTCCGGTCAAACTGGTTGGGCAAACTCCCATGAACCCTTGAGCACCCGATGGAGAGGGTAGAGCTGGTCCAGTGTTCCGCGGCCGGGACGAAAACCACACTGTTCCTCCTGAATCTGAGGTTCGACTATTGGTCGGATTGTCCCCTCCAGTACCCTGGAATAGACCTTCCAGTAACCCTCCCAGGGATTCCAAGAAGGCCAGGTACTCTGCACTGCTGTTTGGCCTGTGGGCCGACACAACAGTGAGAGATCTGTCCCCGACCCAAAGGTGCAGGGACGCGACCCTCTCGTTCACCGGGGTGAACTCCAACACACGGCGGCTGAACTGTGGGGCAATGAGCAGGCCCACACCTGCCTGCCACCGCTCCCTGCGGGCAACGCCAGAGAAATGGAGAGTCCAGCTCCCCTCAAGGAGTTGGGTTCCAGAGCCCAAGCTGTGCGTGGAGGTGAGGCCGACTATATCTAGTCGGTAACGCTCAACCTCCCATATGAGCTCGGGCTCCTTCCCCCCCAGCGAGGTGACATTCCATCTCCCCAGTGCTAGTCTCCATGTCCAGAGATCCGGTCGTCAAGGCCCCATGGGGTCTTCTGAACCAGTCTTCGTCCGACCCCTCCCCCAGGACCTATTTGCCTTGGGTGACCCTACCAGGGGCATGAAGCCCCCGACAACATAGCTCTTGGGATCATTTGGGCACTCAAACCCCTCCACCACGTTAAGGTGGTGTTTCAAGGAGGGGAATAAGATTGTCATTTCACTATATAACAGTGGTCCTTTGGCAGACTTTGGCAGACATTGTTGACATTGTTTTTGTAATATCTGTTCATTGATATGTTACATACTCTGGCACTGCAGTGTATACAGTTTACATTTCCAAACACAGGCATAAATATTTATTACACCTGTTATTTTACAGTGACTGGGTGATGACATTCAGAATAAATGGGAAACAAGGGGCTTTGGGTCCTGTGCCAACGCCTCTGTACAACTTAATCAACACGCCCAAGAAAAATTGCTTATGCCACCTCCTCACCGGGCACACTGTATGTTTTCTTTGCTCCATAATAGTCTGGAGACTTCATTTGTGCGATGCTCAACAGAACTGCACATCTAGGCTTGGATGTACAAACTTTCTGCTGATGTCTGCTTCTATCTCGTTTTGACACCTTTCTCTGGCGTTTCCGTGTTTTGGACAGCAGGACGTAGAGCTGTGAGACGCTAAACTGACACTACATCCCAATTTTCCCACAAACTTCATCATTACAGCCAAGGAGTGCTGATAAGGCTTTGAAACCCACCATTTGTTCAGACCGGGGATGGCTACTTTCTGCTTGGTCAATTAAAATGTTCCTAAGTGAGACGGAGCTGCAGGTGCTTGGTTATTGATAGCGACCGTGATTGTAATTTTTGTGTTTTGTTTTGAGTTTACACTCCCTAAATGTGAGTTAAATTCTGCAGTGTCAGTGTCCCGTAGGATGTGTTTGGGCCCCTGAAGCAAGCAAGAGGCAATGGGAAAGGAGCAGCTGATGTTGAGCTAAAATCAAGCTGCAATCTTCTATAGACAATACAAGAAGGTGTCATTAACATGCCATTACACAGGCTCGAAGACAGGAGGACTGGTGCACCATCTCAACAGCTGTTTTTATTGTTATTAAAGTCGCAGCACATGACACTATCATTACAGTCATACTGACATTTGTTAGTCTCATTCCATAATTAACTATCATAATTTTTCAAGGTTTTCTGGAAAGAGAGAAAACACAAAATAAACTGGCGATTAATTATTATTTATGACTGTAAAACTCTTTCTGATTGGCCCAACGATGCCACAGAGTGGAGAGTAGAATGAGCCAGAAAACTCAACATGACTTTTGTCATGACAATTGTACAAGTAGAAACAACCTTTTCTTAAGAATTAAGGTATATGGGCAAGAAGAATTTAATAACACTATTATATAGGTATTCAGTGTTTGCTAATATATCTTTAAGGAGATGTGTCCTTTGGCAAGGCACTTCCCTTAACTACATGTAGAAATAAAACTTATTTACCACTTCACCAGTTTTTGATAATAACTTAAATAAATATTATAATACATACTTTTTCTTTAGCTTTTCTTGAGTTCTTGTACCAGCTCATCCCTTGCATTTCCATCATCAGCAGTTAACTGTAATTAGAAGGGCATACTGTACATATTGTGGGACATAGTCATTAGGAACAGCAGCATATAGCTCCTCCTCCTCCCACAGGGACCAATCTATGTTTTTATGTTAACACCTGTTACCTGTAGCCTACAGACTGTCTGGTACACACCACAGCAGAGGAAAAAATTACACTATAATGCTTCAGGTTAACCCAAAATAAGCATGGCTCACAAGATTAGCATCCAAAGTTTCGGAGAACAAAGTTCTTCTGTTACATGGTCAAATTTAAGAAATAACTTGAGGCGCACTTTGGATGGCCATAATGACTCTATATTAGAACAGTACTCCAGCTGCAGTGCACAGAGCTTCCAGGGGCTGGGGGCACACACACACACACACGCACACACACACACACACACACACACACACACACAGACTAATAAACTGGCCTGACACACCCTTTGGCAGCAGTACAGCCACCTCAACCACATCCCCCCAGCCCACAACTACTACGCCTAATTTTAGCAGCGAACATTCAGACATCGTCGTATAAAAAAAGATTTTCTACTGTTGCTCCAAAAGGATATAATGACAAAATGATGACCAAGTATATTATTGTGTGTTGTTTATTGTGAGTTGATGTAATGGTTCCTTTAGTAAAGTTAAAAACATGTTGATCTCTAAACTCAGATCAGCCACCTGTTTGTCTCCATGGACACGATATTGGAACAGCATCGGAACAGAGTGTTTTCTTTTTGAGAGAAGAACTCAGCCTAAATATGCAGGGTTTGCGAGTTAAGAAGTAGAGCACTCAACATAGTTATAGCAACAAAAGCTTTTCCCCACTTGTTTGTTATAGATAGAAGAAAGTCTTTGTGTGAATTTGGAAGGACACAAGTTTTTTCTTAATAAGTGTCAATTCAGGGTGTCTGCTTCCTGCTTAAATGTATTACGCTGCAGCTCTTGGCTTGTGCACAAGGAGTAGGTGTTGTAGTTATAAAACTGACTGAGGCAAAGGTTGAAAGATGGCTGTCCACTCACTCCCACACACACCTGGACACTGCAGACGTGATTGACACCACCGGGCTCTAAATTTAACAGTGAAGATTTAACTCTGTAAAAGTGTTCAGGCTCGGCAGGCCAGGCCAAACTACTGTAAAAAAGGTGATGGAAAAGTCATGTAGGAAGAGAAATGTTTCCTCTGCATTTGACCCAGTGCCTCTGAGCAGACTGTAGTGCAGTGTGATAGAGTGTGTGACAGCTGCAGTACATCCTAAACGCTGCTGCTCAAGTCCTGACTACAACCAGGAGGTACAAGTACAGTCCCTGTACTGGCTCCTGTGGCTCAAAGAATAGACTTTAAAGCAGGTCCTCTTGTGTACAACTCTCTCCATGGCTTAGCACCAAAGTACATCTCTGACATGTTATGAACCATCTCACACTCTGAGGACCTCAGGGACCGGCCTTCTGCTGGTGCCCAGAGTCAAGACTAAACATGAGGAGTCAGTGTTTCAGTTTCATGCAGCTAGAATCTGGAACAGTCTTCCTGAACATGTGAGACAGGCCTCTATTCTGACTATGTTTAAATCCAGGCTCAAAACAGTCCTTTTTAGCAGTGCATATGACTGAAAGGTATTCTGCACTCTTCTCTTTTAATGTTAATCTTATGATGATTTATTTATTGTCAGAACCTATTTAGTTGGAGGATTGGGTTGTTGCCAAGGATTTTATGGCATAGCTAGATTTTTTTTATTTTTACTTTTATTTTTTATTGCTTAGCATTTTATTGAAAAGGTCTTTTTTCTATGACTTGGTTAAATTGCTCATTACAGTAGGAAACCTGTGTTATTTGTGAATGATCAGAAAATACTTTTTGTCAATAACTTTAAATGTCGGGAAAAAATTCTATATAAGAATGAGACAAAAAAAAATGTGGAAACTAAAGAACTTTATAAACTCAAGGCAACTGAAATTTTAGGATATTCAGTAATTTCCCCTATTTAACTTTGAAGAGCTCAAACTTATAATGCAACTTAACTTGGCAAGTGCACGCCAGGCCGCCACTGCGATGAGAGACATCCCTCCCTGGTGATGCTTAACTGCAGAGACATCAAACTGCCCACAATGCTGTCAAAACTTTCTTTTGGCGAGATAGGGTCATAGACTCAAGCATCAGCAAGAAAGAAGGTCACTGAACCACCTTTGTGCACGCTAGTAGACGGAGTGGACCATACCATCTGGAGATTTCAGTTTTGACAGACTCATTAGAAAGTAGAAACTCTGTTCTGTAATATGGTACTTTTCTATCTTCTCACCTCAGCAGTGTCTGTAACAGAAGTCATGGCAAATGTCAGTCAATTGTACAAGACAGAGGGACGATTTGAAAGTTGACCTGGGATGTGGAAAATACTCTTGAATCCTTTAAACTGTATGACACACACTTTCTGTTTCTGATCCTGATTTGCAGTGACAGTTGAGTAAGTAACACAGCCAGCAGCATGGACACTGTGATGAGATCCAGACCTCATGGGTACCTTCATCTCTAATAACTTTATCATTAATTTCAGCCTTTAGGGACCTTTGTGCTTAAATTAATTAGTCTTTAGCACACTTTGGGAAATGTGAAGTAAAATAAGAGACTATTACTTATTTCCTAAAAAGTATCTTATGTCAAGAGACCGTTCTGTCTTGGGTGCTTGGTGCCATAAGATGAAGGCATTCTTCCATCAACTGGGGCCTTCCTTAGAATTTTGATTGTTCCTCTGTTGTTTTCTGGGTTCTCAGGTTTCTTGCATCATTCCAAACATACATCTCACAAGTAACCTTACCAATATCCTGACTCGAGTCACTGACTTCATATTCATTCTATGGCAGCGGTGTCCTGACGTTTTACATCCATAGCCTCGTATCAAAACCATAGACTGCATATAAAGGGACATACCTAACCCGCTAGCAGCCGTGTTCCAAAGAGGAAGTGAACATGGGGGTGCTTCTGGCTCCAATGACTCTGTTTCCAGCTGATGTCTCATTGAAAAATTATCACCCCTCTCTCTTTAACAGCTGCAGCGAGCCTTGTCATTTTGGTCTTAAAATGTTAGTATTAACCCGCTCTACATGATCATGGGGTTTTAATTTTGCTAATTCCTGATATGAAGCTTGGCTCTAAATTCGCTCCTATAACTGCTAGCACCATGAGTTTCAGTTGACTGGAGCCGAACGCGGGTGATGTCACACTCCCTTAGTCCACTTCTTTATACAAAGCAAAGGGTCACAGACTGCAGTGAATCATTCAAATACAACCTATCAAAGGTTTGACCATTCACCACACCTTTATTCAACCATGGAACGGAAATATAAGGCTCATACCAGAACTTTGGATGAGATTATGATGGTTGAGGTCCAATTTTCCATGAAACAAAATGGCGAACACAAAGTGGTCTGAGGGCCAAATTTGGACACTAACGGTTTCCTGCCACTCTGATGGAGGTTTTGGGTCCAATCCTCAAGTGAACTATGTTGAAAACTCTCTCTGGCCTTTCTGTGTTATTTTGCATACTTTAGCCTCTTTGATTATCCAGTGTTTGACATTAGTGGAATTGGCGAGTCTAAGTTGCCTGAAGTGCCCGATGAATTTGAGATTTGTTTAAATAGGCTCCAGTCATCCACAACCGACGAAGATAATGAGCTGAAGAAGATGAGTATTTGCCGCATACTTTTTCCAATGTCCCGATATAACCTGTTACCCAAAACAAACCCAGACTTTAGAAATCTTTCATAAATTACATGCATTTCTGCTTTATTAGCACCTTGTCTAATCTGTTTGGTGACAACAGCACATTGCCTCAAACATAGTGGGAGGTTGCACGTTTTTGCTCTTCTCTTGTCTGAGCTACAGGAAGCCAGACACTGACAGACTATCAGCACCGAATCTCACAGAACACAAAAAGGGGAAGTGACAGCTGTAAAAAGGACTTTATTCAGTTTGTAACCAATCAGCATGGAGCTTAGATGTCATCACAGAGCAGTGCCCTGAAATACACCACAGCCATTATCAGTATGCATAGCCAACACAACATTTTGTACGAACGCTTTTCTCAAACAGTGCTACAATCTGTGAAATGAATGCAGAGTAACGCTATATTGTTAGTACAGCCGACCCTAATAGGAGCTGAAACTGACATTGGTGACTATTTAGAAAGCTCTTTTAAATGAGCTTTGAAATTGGAAAATGATTCATTATTGAAACAAAGCAAATTCCAATTTATGTCCAGGAATCTTGTGGACAACTTGGTAATTAATGCAATTGTCAAAATGTTCTTTCTTTAGCTTGTTACTTTGACTTCCTTTACTCTCCCAACTTTGTGTAATTTGCATTTATATCAACATCAGACAGTGGCTCAGTAATTAGACCTCAAACACCATCCAGAAAGTTGAAGGATTGATTGATTTGATTGATTCCCTCTTGGATCAAGTCCTTTACGGTGTCCGTAAGCAAGGCACTTCACCCACCTTGTCTAGTATTCGTGAGTGAGTAAGGCCGATGCCATAGATTTGCAGCCTTTTATTTACAGAATACAGCTATATTCCAACTTCCTTATGAGTTTGTTGTGTAGTCTAACCTCTGAACACTTCCTTAGCACCTGTTTCAATAATTATCTGTGGACCTGTTTAACACAATCAGGGTTATAGAACAAGGGACCATTGTGTGCAAACACTACTCACTCTACCTTCAAGTCTATATTTCACATTCATTTGTCAAGGGCATTTACTTCTGTTGTTTGTTTTTTTTTTCTTTTGTTTTGTTTCTGTTTTGCTTTTGAGTCACCTCTGGACTCTTTTGCTTGTGAAAACAGGCAGCTACTCTAGGCTCTGTCCCCTGAAGAGTGTCAAGTGGCATTTTTAAATGCAGGGATAACCAAAGACCCAGTGTAGTGTGTTAGCTAACTGCATGTGATGTTGTTTGGCTGTGTTGTGAACAATGTTAAGTGGTCCCTTAGTCTCCTTATAGCTCCCATATGCTGCAATGTACAGGACCATTCAGGGCAACAGTGTACACATAAGAAATAAACAACGCAAACTCGCAATGTGATTCCAAGGGGTTAGGATGAAAATAATCAAAATAATAAACATTTTTTTCATTTTTTTGTATATTATGAACATTTAATGTAACTAATTTACATCTAATTTACTCACACAAGCACATTTTGGGTCACCTGCTTCTGGTGGAGGGTCCACTGACTGCTTGTCTCCTGGAGATGCTATTGCTTATCCTAATGATTTGGAGCCATCTTTGTTGCTAAAAAAAGAAAGAAAAAAAATGTTTTGCAGTGTCCCCTGCTTGTTTAGAGATATTTTATGCCATTCTGTGGAACATTTCAGGCAAAGTAATATCATCCCCTCCACCAGAAAGTTACAAAGTGCTCCTTTATTAATACTGGTCACAAATCTATAGTGAGTGAGGGTATATGTTGAAAATTGTATCCAAAAAAAAACATAAAGTGGCACAGGTAAAAATAAACCCAACTAAGCCTTCAAGTAGTTCAAGGGGAGAAAAACAACAATAGAAACAAAAGAAAAGATAGAAAGTCAAAAAAGTCATATGAGAAAGTTTCCTGCTCCTATTCTTTGCTGTACAACCACTTGGGGCAATCGCCTGCTGAATGCATGCTCAGTCAACTTGGGATGGACCGTCACGTACGTCCTTTTAAAAACCAGCACGCCCAACATGGCTATCAGCTTTTCTTCAGCTGCTGTCTATCAATGTCATACTGGATCAACAATGCAGAACCCTTCTCTCCGTTTCTCCTCGCTCCCCCGCTGCACGCCGCCGAGCGCCCTTCTTCCACCTCAGTGGGCTCGACTGTGTATTTGAAAAAAAAAATAAAATAAAAGAATGTAAAAAAAAAAATGTACAGGGTTATTGTCAAGGGCATGCGCGTGAACTCAGGTGTGCAGTGTACAAGAGTTATTTATTTATTTGAGCAATACGCACACGGATCAATAGGAGTATCCTGCCGCCGAGAAAAAAAAGGTCCACTGCTGAGAAGGAGAGATTAGGCCTGACACCGAGCGCTACTGTGCGCACTGTAACTCAGACTTTGATAGGCTTCACTAACCAAGAATCATTATTGTTAGTGTGTTATTATTGTGTTGTTATTGGGAGAAATAAATACATTAAAATAAACTTTACATAACATTAAATTTGGCCCTCACAAGTCATAAAGAACACCTAAAACAAAACAAAAATTTATAATTTTGTGAAAAAAAAAAAAAATAATAATAATAATAATACTAATAATAACATACCGAAATAATGAAATAAATCCCATTTTTTAAATCTTATTACACTTGTGATATTATATTGTATTTATTTATTTGATTTTAGTTAACTTTATTACGGCATTGTGGCACTCAAAAACACATTATACACATTATAAATTAAGAAAAGAGGTAAAATGCATGTTTGTATTTGTATCAAGTTTTCAGAAGATCAGAATCCATGTTGCATAAAATATTGTCAGGTACTATCATGTACTGTTTTGTATTAAATAATCTAATATGAGTTTCACAGTGGTTTAAAGTGGTTCTTTGCTATTCCTTTCACTCATGCTAGGGTCAGCCATTTTGTCACTGCATAAACTGTTTCTATGACAAGAATATTTGGATTTCACACTTAAGGTGGATCAAAAAGATCACTTCTCTCGCCTTGGAAACCCAAAAGTCATTTTGCTCTCCGTGATACCATGGAAACCCAGACACTCATATCACAGCTCAAATAGGCACCAGGGAATGAAGAGGCCATCGGTCTGACCCCACGCCCCTCTATCTCCCTCCGCCAAGAACACCTTTCAGTTTCACTTACACCACAACTCACATAAAATATGGGCTCCATCACCAGCGAGGACGACAGGCCAATATGTTGGACGCCATTCTCACTGGAGAGAAGCTCTGGTGCCACGGCGACCCATAACAATAGACTGTAAAAACATGGAGTCTGCAGGGAGGACATTTTGGAAGGCAGCTGACTCTCCTCAACACTCTTATTACACCTCTACATTAAATCTGGGCTTGAGTGTCAGATGAGCTCGCAATCCTCCTTTGACACTGCCAAAGAGTGTCCCGCTCAAAAAGAGGCTTAAAGAAAACTTTGATCAGTGATATGGGTATGGATTAAACAATGAGGAGCAGTCCATGGATATTCAAAGCATTAGGTATTTCCGTTTTAGTTAAAGCTGCTCCCTCCTAACAGTATTTCATTTGTTTACCTGTTGCTATGGTGATGCTCAAAGCATAGTGATGACAGTGATTAGCTGTTGTCAGAAATACCTGTGTGGTTATACAAAAATAATGCACGGCAGATAGCAATCGAATTCACGATATAACGAAATAAACCCTTTAAAAAATTGTAAACAAAACACTCGAAATTCCGGAGTGGAGGTAAAAGTGAAGTGGAACATAATGTGATTTCAATGAGAAAACTGGGATTAATCTCAGAATATCAAAATATGAAAAATCAAGAGAAATTTGTCAAATGAAAACCACTCAGATATATGCGAGTGATACCAGAGCCCAGTCTAAAAACATATACAGTTGTGTTTTACATTATTTGTTCATTTTAGAAGAGATACTAAGCATTTTGACAAATACAGATTTTTACTTAGTATTGGACAAATCCTTACAGAAATATAGAGCCCACTACAGTTTGCCACTTTATCTACAGATATATTACACATTTCACCATAAAGTAGACTTTTGTGAAATTCAAATGTAATTTTGAGAATAGAAAATTTTCCATCCTTCTTAACAGAGAGGCAAATTAATTAAACTTGAAAATTCAATGTTTTTGTTTATTTTGTGATATAATGTTGTAAAACCGTTAGCATTAAGATCTGATAATCAGTAAATCACTGAAAATATATTATGTCTGCTTGAAGTTGCCTCTGTTCCAGGATTTTGAACATTCTGGTGACATAAGATTTTAAAGGGTCTATAGATAGCGGAAATTTCACACTTTCACTACATATTCTGATCATAGAGTTTTATTCCACCTTACTGGTGTCACTCCTCTTGCAACTTCCAATATAAAATAATACTCAGCTTCTCCGAGTACTTCCCCAGAATAGTTTTAAGCACTACTTCTACCTTGTCAGTCTGCTGTACTCAAATGAAGAAATGTTTGTCCTTTAAACTTGTGGTGAAAATGATGGGACTTGCTTAAGCATTTTAAACAATGGCTGTCCATCTGCGGATTATCACTCATTAACACATTTGTTTCACAGATACAAGAAGAATGTGTGGACAGATCCTGAAGCCCACAATAGAGTGTGACTTTGACAAATGCACCAAACATTGTCCAAGTGTCCACGCGCAAAATAAGACCAAATCTAATATGTCTTACAATACAACTTATTCTGAAGAGACAGTGAACCCTTTGAACTCAAACTTATCTACTGCTTTAGGCCTCATTTATCCTGTATGTTCTAAACATAGACATCCATACGGATAACCATAGAAACTTTGGGTCGTCTTCTGCATTGTTCTGTCCGTCATTTGGTTCATCTCCTCAGAACATCTTGAATCTTGTGTGGAATCTTAGCAATGGAGCAGTACGTGAGCTAACCACTGGGGACAGTAGTGAACACAGCTCAAAAGTGGAAGCTAAACTTTTTAAAAAGCTACAACCAAAATAAATGCTTCCCTCACCTAATTTTTCTTGTCTCTTTCCAACAGATGCGATCTAAAACTGCCGTAGGCACCTCCATGTTTGTTTATTTGTTGTTCTATTTTGTCCGTTTTGGTCACTTCCCAAATTGACTTTTAGCGCCCTCTGTGGTTGTTTAAGAGAATGCAGCATTGACATTAGAAACGTTTGGAAGTATAAATGCAGTGACGGTTGCAACACTTGGAACGCACGAACCTGTACGAAAGTGGAGCACAAATGAACCTTTAGGGTGTGATTAGGGTGCATGACCACTTCAGTCTATACTAGGACTCTCATGAGGGTCCCTCATGATTCTATACGATACTCGATGCATGCCTCACAATACAATATCATCACGATATAGTGATACATGCGATAATCGATATATTGGACATGATATTCTGCATCACTGTTTTTAAGAACTTAATAATTTTACAACAGTATTTCTTTGTTAAACCACTACCGGTGCAAGTTTCCTTTCTCTGAACAAACATCAAAATTAGAGCACTGCCCCAAAAGAATTTAGTAAAATATATCATAAAGTAGTCATGGCGACATATCGATACAGCAGTCCACGATAACAATACTGTATCACCAAATGTAGTATCACGATATATAGATATTTCGATATTTGAGTACACCTCTACTCCATACAGTAGTTACAGTGTCACTATATACATAGACACATAAACATAATTCAAGTGAGATATTCAATTTATTAATGAATATTTAGGGAAGTGGTTCTCAACCTGTGGTACTCCCTCAGATGGTATGTGGATGATGATAATGATAATGATACTATGACAAAGAGGAATAAAAGGAAGGCCTAAGAGCTTCAGCCTGCACCATTTCGCTCCCTACATGTTAAATCAATCGTTCAGATCAAGTATGTGCTGGATTTAAAGTCATTTTTACCTTGATATTTGTCCTCCTTTGGGTTAGTCCTTGTTTAGAACTTGTATTGTAAAATAGTACTATTGTAGACCTTGTTTAGACTTTGTTTAGCTGGCTGGAATAGTCCTAATAGGCCTCATCTAGATCTAGTAGTACTCAGAAGGCCACATACTTTCTTAGGTGGAACTGGGAGTCAAACATTGGGGAACCACTGATATATAAGGCATTCAAATATTTTTGTTAGCATTAAAAACTATCAATATATCTCACAAATGTTAGAATCTTGGCTTCTGTGTCAGGGGATTTGACAGACTCATTTATAATCCAGACATGAGGGTGAGTGTGAGAACAAGTGAACCAGCAGTGTTCAGCTTAGACTTCTCATCACAATTATCAAAAAAAAAAAAAAAGATCAAAAGATAAAAATTCAAATAGGTTTTCTTTACAGGAATAAAGCTTTATTTCATATTATGCTGACATTATTTATGGCTATGCAGCAAACAGGACTTTAAAAAAATCTTGATACTATTTACCACAGTGCTCTTCGTTTTATTACTTCTGACAATTACTATACCCATCACAGTGATTGTACAGCAGGGTTGGCTGGACCTCACTGCAGGCCTGCAGACTTATACACACCCACATTTTCTTTTACAAAGCCATATTCGCAAAACTTCCAGAGTGTCTCACCTCCCAGCAATTCAATTCTCACCATTACCATAAAGGTCTCAGGAGGGACTGACCTTAGCAGGACCATAAATCTACACAGAGCAAGGGGAAACTGTTTTTTGATTTTATACCTTTTATTTATGGAACACTCTCATAAACCAACTAAAACTAAACACTGTAATTCTCAACAAATAATTAAATGCACATTTTATTATGCATCTTATTCATTGTAAATGTTTTATGTTTTTAACTGTTTGTGCTCAGGGCTACCTTGGAAAGAAAATGCAATCTTAATATGAACACCCTCTCTGACACTGCATATAATTCATATCTTTCCTTGAAAGCTGGCAAAAACAAGACTGAAATACCTACAATTATAACTTAGCACTTAGCACTGACTGTTCAAAATAGCAGTAAGATTATTGTGATATTATGTTTAATGTCCATTTCAGTCTTTGTTAGTTATATATAATGTCACATCTGCAGGTTCTTCTCTCATGTATTAAAACATAGTTAAATAGGCTAATTTATATGATAATACTTTATGTAATTTATGCACCTGCTAACTCGTTGCTATGGTAACACTGGATACCTGAATGATCATCTGTGTAATGTTGATTTTACTTTTTTTTTTATGCCCATATTTGATTACAAGACACCAGTTATTTAGCATGGCATCTGTGTAAACAAAAATGGTTATGTAAGAAGACAGTTCCAATCTAAACTTTTTACATAACACAGACAAGAACTAGTTGGAGTGCTTAGAGACATTTGGATGAGTACTATTGAATGAATATGCCCATAATCGAGTGTAACAGAGGTCTGGTGCACTGATGGACTATCAAAACATCTCCAGAACTGCTGCTTACTGGATTTTGGATGGACACTATCAGTTGTCTGTCTAATGCTGTTGTTACATTAAACAAAATCTACACAATATTGTAGTGCAAAATGGAAAACTCCAGGGTGTTTTTGTAAATCATTTCTTTCCCTGGAATTCTAATGGGGACGACTAGATGACACCATCAGGCCAGATTTGTGGAGAGGTGAACTTGCTCACAGTAAAAACATGGTATTTTATTATTTGATTAATAAATACGCCTATAAGTGAATAAAAATACTGTTACCTTCCAACATAAAAGGAACTCAGGTTGTTTTCTAATACAGTTTTAAGCACCACCTCTGTTATTCTACAATTATACAATTTAATACATTTGAGGCCTGATTTGTGGAGAAGTGATCTTGCTCACAGTAAGAATGGGTGTTTTCATAGTATTTTAGTAATAAACACACCTATAATTGAATAAATGCAATAATTAAACATTTTACAATTCCAGGCAACAAAACTAAATCTTCCTGGAGACAAGAATCAAGGTGGACCCTCCCAGTTACAGAGTCCGCCTTAAATAAAAATGATGAAGTGGTTTGTATTTTAACTTACCATATAAAATTGTGTAATAAATCTTCAGCATCAGTTTCAAAGTGTGGACTCCTTGGACAAAAAATGACAGTATCAGGATTTCAAACTTCCCAAAGACCTAGTTTCTGTGCCTCAAAATGAATACATAAGTTGTTGGTGGTGGTGTGGACACGCTGAGACCCTCATACACATTTATGCGACGTGGTTTCTTGTATACGCTATAGCTGCATACCTTTATGACCTACAGCTTACTTACTGAACAGGGGAGTCTTTAGGGAAATACTATGGGATATGGAAATTAATCTTGTATGGCGGGCAGAAACACATTTGACAAATTACTTCTGCCCTGACGTGGCTGCACAAACTTAAACCATTATGTTGCTGTAATGAACCTTAAAAAAGCCTGAGATTGCATACATGTGTTGAGCTCATATTTGCCTACTATAAGAAAGCCTTAAGGGAAAGTCAGTCAGTTTGATTTTCATAATAACGTCTAAAATTGTTTTTGATGCAATTCTGATAGTGTATCTAATTTGATCATCATATTTCTGCAGCATGTTTAAAGTGTAATTTCAATTCTCTTGTGTTGCAAAGCTTTTCGGTTCCCACAGCTTGCTCAAATGCAATACTTGAAAGAGGAAATAATTGCAAAAGTTTAAGAGAAACATTGAAAAGCGGTTGAAAAGTGGCCAGTAAAATGCACTTTGGTCTTTGGAGTGTAGATGTGTTGCCGTATCGCACACTGATTACATAGCTTAATGGTCTTGGCTTCACCTCATGTTTTACAAGCCCAAGCGGTCCCAGCGGCCTGATAAATCACCGCCATATTGAGTCAGATTGCATTGCCGTTCCCATGTTTCCAGCTCGAGAAGCACGCTTGACCTCCAGCCAATACAAATACATCCATTTCCCGGACAGGTCACTCACATTTTCAGCTCTATAAAGTAGCATATAGATGTGCCAGGCCTTAAAAATGCATTGAAACAATAATAATAATGCACTTAATGTATATAGCACTTTTTGAACACTCAAAGCACTTTGCTTTGCATTATTAATTTACCTTGCACTCAGTGGCGAGAAGCTACTTTAGCAGCCACAGACCGATGGAAGCAGGGCTGCCAATCTGCGCCATCAGTCACTCCCACCACCAGTGTTTGGAAGTAATTGAATACATGTACCAAGAATACGTAATCAGAATACACATTTTGAGTAACAGCTACTTTTTACCACATTTGGTGGTATTCAGAATACTTATCTAAAATCAAAGGAATACATTACTTGATGTCATGATGTAGGCTTCAAACTACACATAACTAGTGGAAAAAACACCGTTCTTGTGTTGAGTGCATGTGTGATTTTTCCTTCTTCAGTTAGTGATCGGAAATGCTTTAAAAATGGTGAAACAAATATAATGTCTTTTTTAATGCAACTCTGTGTAAAAGTATTCTGTGAATTCAGAATACAGTACTCTGATTGGCCCATGTATCCGAATACATTACAAAATATATTTTAATGGAGGTATTCAGTATTCTGTAATTAAATACATTTATTATTATTCTGCCCATCACAGCCCACCACCACCAGTCATGTACACACCACATTCATGTGTCTTGCCTAAGAACACAACAGTTTGCCCTAAAGACACCGCTTTAGACTAATAATGTGGCACCAGGTAGCCTTTTCACGATAAATAATCGACTTAACGTTCAGTATGAAAGCTGGAACAATATATTTTAGGGTCAATATTTATCGTGTGTACTCTTTCTTTGCACTGCTGGAAAATGTTTGGTTATTTTTTGACTTAATGATAAGATTTAAGCTGTAAAATGTTGAAATAATAACTTGATTAATAAATATGACTCATTACAGATGCAAACTAAATTCTAAAGTTCTTCTTCTGTTTATTTACTGCAGCTCATGATTTTTTAACACTATTATAGACTTTTTGTGGTTTAAATCTGCCCTTGGGTTATTGTGTCAGTGGCATTAATGAGTTTCAGTGGTGGTATGTTGCATGGGTAAATCAACTCTTACCTGGACAAACTGCCTCTCTCATAGTCTGAGTGCTCATTGTCTGAGTCTGAGTGCTCATTGTTGGTCACTCAAATCAAAAATTTAGAAATTTTTGGCTGAGTTTTTTGTTGGACCTAAAATTATAGAAGTAAGGTAGTAAAGGCTTAATATTCCCAGTAAAAAAAAGTGTGTATTGCTAAACATCCAGCAAGTATTTTGTGTGGGGAAAATGGAGCTGTGAAAAGGTTAGTGCTGACAGCTCACCACACAACTCATTATATGAACACTTCAGCTGCCTGGGGTCTTATCTGATGCTCGCTGCTAACAGGGAAAGTAAACACTAAATAATGCCATCATCACCACTGTTTGCATTTGGTCTTTTTGGATGGATTCAGAACAATATTTATTATTATAAAGTAGGGATGTAACGATAGCCAAATCTCTCGGTACAATATTTTCACAATATGCATCTCACGGTACAATAGTTACTGCAATATTTTGTGGGGGCTAACCAAATTGTGAATATGCTTTTCCTCTTAAAATGCCTTGGCAAGCCTTTGGTTCTGTCATAATCCAAAGAATTAAGATTTAAAAGTGCTTATAACAGTTATTTCTTCATGTAGTCTGCACTGAAAAAGAGCAAAGGATCACTGTTGTGTTTTTCCATTGTATTGTCATTATAAATATCCAGAAGTACAACTCACAAATGATAAAACAGGCTACATATAATAAGGATTGGGCCCATGATCTCACTGACAGTTGTCACAAAATATTTTCATTCTTACCTTTCTCCTATTATCATTTTGGACATACAATACTGCAGAGTTTCAGATCATCACAACATTCTATGGGCCAATAATATTTAATACAGACGGCGTTTAACTAAAATAAATAATGTTAAAATAGTTTTTGTTGTTGTAATACTGTGATTTCTAGGGTGTAGTCACTGATATGATTAGGTTCTACATTTGTATTTTTAGTAAAATGTTATCAATGGGGAAAACTGGCCCTTGGCCCCGAGCTGTGAGTATGAGATCATCCCATTCTATCTGCCCTAAAGGAGGCACAAATCCTGCATATTTAGTTCTTCTCTCAGATATAAAACACTCTGTTCCACCTTGTGACATCATGTGGTAACACACCGTCACTAGAAACTTGGAGGATTTCAGCCCTGGAATTACCAATCTCCACTAAACTAAAGGTAAAAGGTGTCTGTTAACTTAAAAACTACAGCTACATGGCATCACTAGGTGGAAAGGAGCATTTTGAGCTTTGGAGATGTAGACAGATGAATAATGCAGGGTTACTCACTACTACTAATATGTATGAATGAAACAAAACACAACGCCAACAACTACAGGACCTTTAAAAATATATCCCAAAAGAGAATGATGAGCAATTTGATGCTAATAAAATGAAAATGAAACCTCTTATTACAATATTTCCTCTGACCCAAATAAAGACAGTGGGACAAAGCTGGACAGGCTATGTGCACAGAAAGGGATCAGCCGATGAAGTCATGTTTGAACGACACAGAGACGCATGTGTGGAGCCTCGCACACATTCATATTCTGGCTCTTGCAGCTATAATAGAGCATTGTAATGAGGTTACCCTGGCTCTGCTGAGGTATTTTGCTGTCCCCTCCTCTGGATATCATCTGAAACGCATTAGCAGCTAAACCCTCAGAGGTCACCAGTCTTTTACACTGTACCTCTGGGCCAGGCTCCATATTAACTCCATCGCTGGCAGCAGACTTAAGACTCTCAGAGAAATGGAGAAGCCCTTTAAGTCCATAATTCTCCTTTGGATTTCAATGGCATACATTCGCTCTGAGGGAAATAAGTGGATAATGTGCTGGAAATGTATGTAAAATCGGAATAAGAGATTTGTAATTAAATCACCCTGGGCCAGCATCTGTAGAAGTCACCAGAAATAAAGCAGAAGGTTATAAAAATAGACTTTAACTATTGGAAATAAACAGACCATTATACATTTACAAATTATCACAGGTTTTCTTCAGTGGTTTTATTACACTAAAGGAAATAATATATTCAATCCAGCTTTATTTGTATAACACATTTTACCAACTCAAAGTCTCCAAAGTGCTAGTAGTAGGCACAATATAAATATATATATAAACACACTGAATAAATCATAAAAAATAAATGAGAATATATAGTGTAACAGTATATATATAGACTAAATCAGGAATTAACCAGTCCTTCTAATAGCACCAAAAGTAAATAATGTATAAAAGTAAATAATCAATAATAAATAGCAGTCTCTCAAACTAGTACTAACGAGGCCCAATCCTGCTTAGCTTCTGCATGTCAGGGTGGTATGGCCACTATAAAAAGATCTGAGCTGTAAAGAGTAGAATAAAATAACTTCTATAGCTATTTATTTATCAATTTAATTAATTAATGATACCGTGTATTATCTTTTATCTCGACATTTCTCTGTACTAATATATCATGCTTTAAAATGAGTTATCATGACAGGCCTGCCCACAACAGGACTATAATTAAGCCAACAACAACTCAGGACTTGAACTTAAAAGTCTCATGAAAACCAACCAGATACCTGAAAATAACGTTAATGATATTACAGTAATTAGCAAGTCCACAAAAGGCGTAACCCTAGCTGATGCAGTGTCACATAAATTTGCACAATGGCCAAAGGCGAGGCGGAAAAAAGTGCAAGCCAATTCTGAGCTTAAATCTCCCAGAATCAAGACCAATTTTAATGATATGTAATTAAGGCCTAAACAAATTTCCCCCAACGGATACGATTAATGGGGAACTTATTACAGGCTATGGCACCCATGGGGGTAATACATTCATACTAATCTCATGCTGTCAGCCCAGGGGCTTCAGTGCTATTGAGACGCCTTCATATTAAGGGCACAAGCAGACAGAGGGAGAGAGTCCAGGGAGGTAAAATTAGAAGTATGATGAATTACCAGCCCTGTTGCTTGTAAAGTCTAAATAAATGACAATTAGGAAGAACACAGCAACAGGCAAAAGGTGCATGTGATTATGTGCCATGTGCTGCTCTTACTGTGAAGTAAGTAAAAAGAGTTTAGTCTGGATTTTTTTCTTAACAAATTCCTCTTTCATACAACATTTTGCGCACTTTTTCCTATTTAGAATATGTAATAATTTGTTTTAAATTGTTAATCACTATGGCAATAGTCTAGTCTCAAAGTTAAAGGTCCTATATTATGTGAAATTGACTATATTGGGGTATAAACAGTAACGTCATTAGTAATAATGGGCTGTCAGTATCATTACTATCATTATCATTAGTAATAACAGGGCTGAAATTATCAAAATTATTCTAGTGAAGGTGTATGAAGTTTTCTATTTGAGAGAAGAGCTCAGCCTAATTTGTGTATTAAATATATGTGAATGAAAGAAAACACAACTCTGGGTAAGTTTTTGATGAAGAAACAACATTATAACATAAATCAGAAAATATATGAGCCCTCTAAAGACTATAAAGTATCAAATAAAAAGCTCCTTCCACAAAGCTATCAATTTTACTCCACTCCACTGTGAAAAACACTGAGCAACTTCTGAAACTAAACTATCACACTCATGTTCGAGGAGAATGAGGTGTATTGCCCCAGGACACAACAGTATGCGCTTGGAGAATCAGAGTCAAACCTCCACTTTTAGAACAACTGATGTACCTTGACTGTTGCTTCCCATTCTCCATTCTAAACTTTAAATCAAGTGAACAAATGACATCTGCACTTTTGCTTTTCTAGAGATTTGTAGCTTCCATATCTTTCGGTTTGTGACGTTCACCATGAAAACATTATCGGCATGAATTCCAGGAATCGCTGCTAAAGATCTGGTTTTATACCTCTTTGACTGTCCACATGGGATCAGCGGGTCATTCAAATGTGTAGACAGACAGAATCTCGCTGTCCGCATAATGATTTTGTCTCATTGGTGTATGACAGATCACCACTTTTGGTACTGTGGTTGCATTAATTGCTCGCACACAACCAGCTCCATTACCCTTGCCTGGGTGGAGTTAAAAGCGTGCCAATAAAAAGCGCTCCTCAAATCTTTAAGTCTGCAGACAAACTGGAGACAGCCGCATTGACCAAAAAGTTAATGTCAGGAGTGGGTGGATGATTGATGAGGGCCTACCTGGAATCTGCGAGTGCATCCCAGCTCTTCCACCAGACACAGCACAGCCAAGCTAATACGCCACAGTAGTTCATGTTCTAGGAGGCTGCGTCTCCCAGAATTCTGTGTAAACGTGATTGGGTTTTGTCTCAGCTTTGTTTTATCATTAGTTACAGCAACATAATGAATGACGTGATATAAGAAGTACACTCAAAAATGTGTTACTAATGAAGTTACTACCCCGATGTAATACTACTACTTCTATTTCTTATTTCTATATTGTGCATACTAATCACATAACGGTCAGAGGTGAACCTTTCTGATCAAGACAGTTTTTTATATTTTAGTTTTAATGAGATCTCTAGTCAATGTAATCACATTGAATAGACAAAAAGAAATCTGTTTGCACTAGTTGGCTGTTTTTGCTAAAAGAACATTAATACTGTATCAGATTAAAGAAGGTCTCAAATCATGAGAACATTAATTAAGTCACTTAATTAGTCACAAGTGTTTGGCATTATAATATTTGAAGTAAACTGGTGTATTTTTACGAGTGGAGCTACAAAGGAATTAAAGTAAAAAATAACATGTCTTTTTGAGTACTGCACTTAAATCTTAAGCAACACTGTGTAACTTTCTGTAGATGGCACATCACCTGCTGCATGACTCCATGAAAATAGACAGTTAAAACCATACTTCGGAGCATACATGGACATACATTTCATGCCGTGTGATATTATGGGATGAACATTTCAATGGAGACAAGTAAAAACCCTCCTCTAGGCCAAGTTAGAGTCAGGTTTGTTGAGATGCAAGTCTGCTCATAGCAAGAATGCGTGGTTTCTGGCATTTTGTTCTGGCATTTTTATTGCATTTTCAGTGCAATAAAAAAAAAAAAATAATAATAATAATAAAATAATAATAATAATAATAAAATAATAATAATAATAATAATAATAATAACAACAAAAACATCTTGTGTTTATTTTTTGGCTAAAAGTTATATAATGGGGCCTTAACAAAACATTCTCCGATAAAGGCTCTACACTCTCTACACACTAAACCAACTTTATTATTTATAAATCTTTGGAAGTTTTGTCACCTTGAAGAAATTTGATTATTTAATTTGAGTTCTCACAATAACAAAAAACAGAGGAAAACTTTACCCAGTAATAACTTTGACCCAGCAACTACCCAGCAGTCCATCACTGCTACACTAATGTTAAATACTTCCTCCAGTACAATGGAATCTACTGAAACAACATACCAACAGAATTAGGCTTTCTGATATAGAGTGAACCTATAATCTGTCTTTTAACTGGATACACTCGGACTGTACTTAATGGTAACTTAAAACAAGAGTTCAACACAACAATCACCGCACCAATTATGGAGCTTATTGTCTTGACTTTAACCCAGCCAATTAACTGAGTGGATATCTTCATAATTGTTTCCATATGCACCAGTATCCCTATATACATCCTGTTGTTGTTTGCATTATAATGTCAGATATGCTCACTTTCAAACTCTGTGGCCAAACACTGTCTACACATTATTAACGGTGAAATTGCCCTATGTAATTCCGCTCAGAGGCAGCAGAGGAGACGCATTTGGTTGGCCTGGCCCCCTAAACGTAGTGCTAATGGCTTAAATTGCTTTCAGATTGAATGACCAGAGCAGAAAAAAGAGAGAGAGAAAGACAAACAGCACTGATGAAGTGATGTTAAATATGCATTTTATCACTAGTGACACAACTAACTATGTAATGCCATTAAGCAGGTAAAATTTCAGTTCAGAGTCAAAAGCTGAGAATAACAGACATTTATTTCTGAGGAGGAAAAATGTGATGGACTATAGCGACGTTTGAAAACAGAAAACAAACATGGTTCATATAGACGTAGAATAGTTTAAACGGACTGCTCCAAGAGAAATGTGTGTAAGGGCATAGAGTACGTGGTGGTGTACGTAATCCTCAGAGAGTTGACAGTGAAAGCAACAGTATAAGAGATCAACATATGGTTAGAAAGTTTTCTGTTGTTAATTTGCTAATTGTCGACAGAAAACATCAAATTAAATGCTCAGATTTTTACTGTTCTGTCCTAATTATTCTTCACATTAAAGGGCCTATATTACGCTGTTTTCTGATCTGTTATAATCTTGTTTTTGTATTCATGTTTTTGAGGAGGTAACATTCTGGCCTGGCTGAAAGCTCACAAGAGTCAATTTTGCATAATATAGGACCTTTAAATGTATTGTTTAGGACATGTTTTTGAAAGGGCATATCAGCAGTTACATACAGTTACATTCAGTTGAATATAATAATTAAACTGACCTAAAACTTGACAGCAAACATAAGCAGAACAAATACAAAAAGAGACAGACAGGGACATGAGTGAGAGGTTGAGATGCAATATTCAGGTTGAGTCATTGAGGGAGTTGGAGAAACAATAAGGAATACAGAACTAATTATGTTTTATATTAAATTTATTTGAATTCTCTCATAACCTTTTCGTCTGAATTACCATGAAAAATAATAAAGGGATTTCTGTGATTTGTTTTTGTTATTGCGGACCCTTCTGAAGATTAACACTGTGACCAAAACACAATGCCGTCGTGCATAACCAAGAATATTAAAAAGATGAAAGTGATATTATTAAAGTTAGTCCAAGCATGCCCACATCAAAAATAAAGCAGCACTGTGCAACATTAAAGTTGCACTGCACAATTTTTCTGGTGGAGGGTCCGCTACCTACTTGCCTCCATGGAGATGCTATTGCTTGGCTTGAAATATTCCATGGTGTGACTTTAAACAAATCCATCTACCGTTTATTTATTACGGGCGTTTCTATTGCTCAAAAATACAATAATTCCTTCTGTGAATAGGGGTGACTCTCCATAGATCTGAATTGTAATGTAGCGTAGTGCTGTAATCTTCTTGTCTCCCTCGTGATAAATAGATTTAATCTATACTGTGGAACATTCTAGACAAAGCAATAACATTGAAGAAAAGCAGCACCCTCTACTAGAAATGTTACGCAGTGCAGCTTTAGGGGTTATTATTGGTATTACCGCAATCCACAGCTGAAATATAAGAACATTCACCACTAATAGGTTTAACACTGTGTTAGAAACCAGCATCTGTGTCACATTACATCGTCAAAGTAAACTGTAAACACACTGTATTTAAAGATGGAGGCACTTTACATACTCCTCTGTGGCATGTATGAGCTGGGACAGTACAATCAGACTGGCTCGTAACATCCCCGGTGGTAATCACAAGGATATATTGCAATCATTGTAGCGCAGCATGAGGCCTGCTCTCAAAACCAGCAGGAGGTCTCAGATCACACGGGGAACAGAGCACCCGCCACACTCTGAATCAATGCCTTCTGATCACGCTCTTATCAATAAACATGGACCTTTAACTTACATGAACTATACTAATAGGTTTACATGCTCCTAACTGTGGCATCATTTACATGGCCCGTGAAAATCAGACTAAAATATTTATATCAGGTTTTAGTGTGTTACATGCACAAAAGGAATGTAATAAACCAAAACATATCACAATATAAAAATGTATTTAACTTTGAACTATACTAATAGGTTTACATGCTCTTAAATGTGGCATCATTTACACGGCCTGTGAAAATATTTAGATCGAACCCAATAATTATTATAATCAGGTTTTAGTGTTTTACATGCACAAAACAAATGTCGTAAAACAAAACATATCATAATATAAAAATGCCTATCTAGGTATGTTTTTGAGGAGGTACCAATATTCCAATGTGTCTAAAAGTTTACAAAATCAATTTCATGTAATATAGGACCTTTAAATATATTGTGTTTCGGACATCTTTTTGAAAGGGTGTATCAGCAGGTATCAGTTATATACACTTACACTCAGTTTAATAAAATTAAAAATAATTCATATTAATTAAAATTAATTAATATAATTAAAATGGCCTAACTTGACAATAAACATACGCACAGGGAACAGCCCTGCCTCTGTATTCAAGAAATGTAATAAACCAAAACATATCATAATACAAAAATGTTTGTCTGTCACCATGGAGATGCATCACAGTATGGCATCAAACTTATCTGTTCCCATGAAGATAAGCAGAAGATGCCAATAAGCCAAGTTATAGGTCAGATCTGTGGAAAGACGAATTGACTCATAGTAAGAATGCATATTTTGAATGTACGTTTTTATTTATCTCCTTTTGAACCGTCACCTTAACATGGTGGAGGGGTTTGAGTGCCCCAGTGATCCCGGTCACCTAAGGCAAACAGGTCCTGGGGGATGAGTCAAACTAAGAGCAGTTCAGAAGCCCTGATGACAAGAAATAGATCAAGGCCAGTTATGTTGCCCAGATTGGCATTACTGCCCCACCCTGGAGCTAGGCCAGGGGTTGGTGCTCGATAGCGAGCGTCTGGTGGTCGGGCCTTCCCCCACGGGGCCCAGCTGGGCACAGCCTGAAGGTGCAACGTGGGGCCGTCCTCCCGTGGACCCACCACCCGCAGGAGGATTCATAGGGGACCAGTGCAGGGAGATTTGGGTGGCAGTCGAAGGCAGGGGCCTTGACGACCGGATCTCCGGACATGGAGACTAGCTCTGGAGACATGGAATGTCACCTCGCTGGGGGGAAAGGAGCCCGAGCTCATGTGAGAGGTTGAGCGTTACCTACTAGATATAGCTCTGGGCTCTGGAACCCAACTCCTTGAGGGGGGCTGGACTCTTCATTTCTTTGGCGTTGCCAGTGGGGAGCGGCGGCAGGCAGGTGTGGGCCTGCTCATTGCCCCACAGTTCAGCCGTGTGTTGGAGTTCACCCCAGTGAACGAGAGCGTCGCAGCCCTGCGCCTTCGGGTCGGGGGCAGGTCTCTCACTGTTGTGTTCGCCTACAGGCCAGACAGCAGTGCAGAGTACTCTGCCTTCTTGGAGTCTCTGGGAGGGATACTGGACAGTGCACCAACTGGGGACTCCGTTGTTCTACTGGGGGACTTCAACGCCCACGTGGGCAGCGACAGTGACACCTGGAGAGGGGTGACTGGAAGGAATGGCCTCCATGATCTGAACCCAAGCGGTGTTCTGTTATTGGACTTCTGAGCTAGCCACGGTTTGTCCATAATGAACACCATGTTTGAGCACAAGGGTGTCCATCAGTGCACGTGGCACCAGGACACCCTAGCCCGGAGGTTAATGATCAATTTTGTTGTCGTGTCATCTGACCTCCGGCCACGTGTCTTGGACACTCGGGTGAAGAGAAGGGCAGAGATGTCAACCGATCACCACCTGGTTGTGAGTTGGGTCCGCTGGCAGAGGAGGAAGCTGGAAAGACCTGGCAGACCCAAGCATATAGTGAAGGTCTGTTGGGAACGTCTGGCAGAGCCCTCTGTCAGGGGGACCTTCAACTCACACCTCCGGGAGAGCTTCTCCCAGATTCCCGGGGAGGCTGGGGACACGGAGTCTGAGTGGGCTTTGTTCTCGGCCTCTATTGTCAATGCAGCCATTTGTAGCTGTGGTTTTAAGGTCTGGTGCCTGTTGCAGTGGCAATGCCCGAACCCGGTGGTGGACCCCGGAAGTAAGGGGTGCCATTAGGTTGAAGAAGGAGTCTTATCGGGCCGGGAAGTAGAGGCTGGGGACTCTGAGGTGGACTCGTCCAGAGGTGGACTTGTCCATCACCCTGGCTGAAATCACTGAGGTGGTTGGCAAACTCCTCGGTGGCAAGGCTCCAGGGGTGGATGAGATCCGTCCTGAGTATCTAAAGTCTCTGAATGTTGTGGGGCTGTTTTGGCTGACACATCTCTGCAACATTGTGTGGCGGTCGGGGACAGTATCTCTAGACTGGCAGACCGGGGTGGTGGTCCCTCTGTTTAAGAAGGGGGACCGGAGGGTGTGTTTCAACTACCGGGGAATCACACTCCTCAGCCTCCCTGGTAAGGTCTATTCCAGGGTACTGGAGAGGAAAATCCAACCGATGGTCGAACCTCGGATTCAGGAGGAGCAGTGTGATTTTCATCCCGGCCGCGGAACACTGGATCAGCTCTATACTCTCCATCGGGTGCTCAAGTTTGCCCAACCAGTCCACATGCGCATTATGGATCTGGAGAAGTCAGTCAACCATGTCCCTCGTGGGGCCCTGTGGGGAGTGCTCTGGGACTATGAGGTCCAGGGCTCTCTGCTAAGCGCTGGACAGGAGCTGTGTTTGCAAGTTGGACCTGTGCATGTTGGACTCCGCCAGGGCTGCCCTTTGTCACCGGTTCTGTTCATTGTAAATATGGACAGAATTTCTAGGCGCAGTCAGGGGCCGGAGGGGATCTGGTTTGGGGACCACAGGATCTCATCTCTGGTGTTTGCAGATGATGTTGTCCTGATGGCTTCATCGGACCGGGAACTTCAACGTGCACTGGGGCGGTTTGCATGCCAAGTGTGAAGCGGCTGTGATGAGAATCAGCCCCTCCAAATCCGAGGCCATGGTTCTTGACCGGAAAATGGTGGCTTGCCCTCTCCGGGTGGGTGGAGAGTCCTTGCCTCAAGTGGAGGAGTTTAAGTATCTTGGGGTCTTGTTCACGAATGAGGGGAGGATGGAGCGAGAGATTGACAGGCGGATCGGTGCAGCGTCGGCAGTGATGTGGTTGCTGTACCGGACCGTTGTGGTGAAGAGGGAGCTAAGCCAAAAGGCAAAGCTCTCGATTTACCGGTCAATTTACGTTCCTACCCTTACCTATGGTCATGTGCTTTGGGTAATGACTGAAAGGACAAGATCACGGATACAAGCATCCGAAATGAGTTTCGTCCGCAGAGTGGCCTGACGCTCCCTTAGAGATAGGGTTAGGAGCTCAGTCACACGGGAGGAGCTCGGAGTAGAGCCGCTGCTCCTCCACGTCGAGAGGAGCCAGCTGAAGTAGCTCGGGCATCTGTTCCGGATGCCTCCTGGACGCCTCCTCCAGGAGGTGTTCTGGCATGTCCCACCAGGAGGAGGCCTCAGGGAAGACCCAGGACATGCTGGAGGGCCTATGTCTCTCGGCTGACCTGGGAACGCCTTGAGGTCCCCCCGGAGGAGCTGGAGGAAGTGTCCAGGGTGAAGGAAGTCTGGGAGCCCCCGCTACCCAGCCCCGGATAAGCAAAAGAAAATGGATGGAAATGGATGGATGGTTTTTATTTATTTTATTTATTTTGCAATGTAAACACACTGCAAAATAAATTAGTTTAAAGCCATACTGTGGAACATTACAGTCAAATCTACAACATCTCCATGGATACAGCTGTCCTTCTACTGCACTGAAAAAAAAGAATTTCCGTAAAAAAATATGGAAAGTGGTTGCATGTAATAAAATTATCCCCTCTACACATATTTTTCTCAGAACATGAACGTCACTTTTTCATGTTGATGAAATGTGATCAAATCATGCTGAATACGCATATGTATCTTATGTTACCTTAACATGAAAACTTTTTTATGGTTGTGGGTTCTTTTTTTGACGAAAAAGACATGTGTTTATAATGACTACATTCTAGGCCCGAGAAGCAAATAAGATCTATGAAAAGTCTTACCTCCAGATCAGCTCTCACAGTCCTCCTGGATGCACACTGCAGTGTCCTCTGCTCCTGTACCTGTCCTGTGTCCTGAGTGTGTCCTCTGCTCCTGTACCTGTCCTGTGTCCTGAGTGTGTCCTCTGCTCCTGTACCTGTCCTGTGTCCTGATACATTTGAATTTTCACTTCAAAGGTTTTGGAGAGGAGAATTCCCAAGGAAGGAGCGTCACCAAAGATTGTAACAAAGTCATGTTTCCTCAGCCAGATTAAAACATGCAGGACTAACATCGGCCACAATCAAGCGACCTTTGTAAGACTGAAATATGCTGGGCACAGAATTGAAAAAAGTCATGTTATTATTGTCAAATTTGTGTTTGCAATTTGAGCAACCCCTCTCAGACAATTTTTTCAGTGTGGATAAATTATACCTTGAACTTTAAAGTTCTTTTGCTATTGCTTTAGTGCATGTCTGTCTCTAAAAAGTAAAAGAGACAAAAATACAATCCACCATATGAATATAAAACTATACAAAAGGTGTCATGTTACTTTAACTATATACAAAACACTACGTTTCCCAGGTGACAATAACTGTATAACCATAATTTTCCCATTCGTTATTATCAGAGTGCTGTTTAAGATAAAGAAATGGGCCCCTTTCAAGTGCTGGACATTTGATCATTAATCTCCAGGGAGGCAGCAGAGACACAGCACTATCTTTTTCTTCCATTTCATTCCAGTCCATTTCACAAACATTAAAATGTTACTGAAGACATGAGGACAGAACACAACATCTATTCACTGTGTAGAGGAGACACAGGAACATAAAAAGACGAGAAAGCAGCCATTGTCAGCAACAGTAAAATATAAGCTCAGTGCAGTTCCATTGTGTGAGTGGAAAAGGTGAGCCAGAGGTAACCTGGAGCATCTTGAGTATGTGAACAACAGTGTGTTTTATCATACAGAGGTGTAATGCGTTCAGTCAGGCCTTAAAAAACATGCTATTGCGAAAAATATGCTTTCCACACTTCTGTCTGCATTTTCATTGATTCACAGGGCTCATGCATAAATACATCATATATTTGCTTTTACAATTGTAATAATATGTTTAACTGATCAGTTGATAACATTTTCACTGCCTTTTTCACGGCTTTACATGGGAGCTTCATTTCCAATAGAGAAAATGTAAAACAATGAAAATGATTATTAGAAAAAGCATAATTTACCTGAAATGACCTGGAGGACCTCATCAGGCTCACATTTGGGCATACTGAAGCAAACATATGCAAACATAGTACCTTATAAATATATTTAGACAAGTCATTGCTTTGAATACATATGAAAATAAAACCTCAAAGTGAACAGACATCTCCTGCCTGAAATTACATTGTCTTGAATTTGCCATGGCGTTCTGAAACCTTGAGCACTTCTACACCTGTTTGTGACAAGAAGCCAAAGTGGTGTCAGAGCATCAGCTGAAGTGTTTGTTTGGGTGAGGAGCAGCGGAGTCTGAATGTCGCAGAAACTGAAACACATCACCAGAGAGGACAGAGCTCTGCGCCCGCGGGTTCCCTCAGGACACATTTTAAGGAGGCTACAGGCTTTGTCTATATGGAGCCTTTAACACGCTATAGGATTCAACAAGTCTACTCATCTCATACTAGCTTCATAAAATATACTGTTGGCATATATAGTAATGGAAATAATTTCCTACATTGCCATAAAAAGACTACATCTATTTTATGTTGTAATGTCACTCAGCAACATACACAAAAATGTGAAAAAAGGTAGTTGTTAGTTGTTTATTGTAAAATTCTATCACATCTAAAATACTTTTTTTTTAAACTTAAAAATATATATTTTCTGTAAATAAAAATAATTATCAGCTATCAACTACTGTAAATTTGAGAAACTCTTCTATTTCATGTCTTGAAGAAAAACATGATGAATCTCAAAACTAAAAAGTAAATGCGATTATAATTTGTTCACTAATTATTTTAGTACTCGATTGAGTTGCTACAGTTGTTATAACTAATATTAACTTAATAAACACTGAACCACTAACTTATTAAAGGTTACATTTAACTTTAGACTCAGACTGCCTGGGTCTGAGGTCTGAGCCTCAGAGCCCTCTGCATGGCGCTGGTTGGTGCTAGCTGAGTAGATGTTAATAAGGCTGCTCTGTCATGCTCAGACGCTCTGACCTGGTGCCACTGCTTGTTCAGATAAAGAGCCTACATTTGGTAATACCCATTCCCAAAAGGTTGGAGATCCTCTAGAGTTTTAGCATATGAATGAGCATAAGAAATGCAAATATATTTGCACCAAACTTTCTTTGCTCACGTGCCGTACAATATCACAGAAACTTCTCTCCAAACAAAAATTCATCTGCGCTCTAAGCTGGTGTTTCTGCCTAGAGATAGCTTTTGTTCATGGCTGGCTGGCCTTACATTTTGTGTTAGGTGATTGGCAGTGTCTAGCGGCCCAGTTCCTTGAAGACTCCCCCAGTAGTGTGTAGAGGTCCTTTGCTATTGATTTCCTGCTCGCGCTCGCCGCTTGACCTGCCAATCAATGGTCAGAACAGTGGGATGTCATCGGGAGCAAGCTGACGGCGTGTGATTCTCACCAGACATGGAGCTGATGGCATTGAGCGGGCCCAAACACACAGACAGACGCAGGCTGGACCAACGGACCAGTGCACCCCCGTCACTGCAGTTGTAGAGCACCAAAAGTCAAGTTAATCCTAAATTAAAAAGCAATGAGGTGATGTGAGGAGAGTCTCGGAGATGGAATCACTTCACAGCAGGTGGGAGCTGTATTTCTGTAAAGATGGTGAACGAGCGGCTTACTGCTCACACTGATTAGTTGTTAAGACTTTTCATTTTGATTTTGTTAGGACTAAGACAAGAAAGTTTAAGTATAATAATTTGTTAGCATATGTCTGAAAACATAATGTACATGTATATTTAATAATAAATCATAAAAAAAAGCTTTAGAGACAGAAGTTTCAAAATATAAATGAAATAAATACTGAGTTGCACAACTGACCATGTGGTAATTTTTTATTATTATTATTGTTTTTAATTATGAATTGAACTATAATAAATAATGCATAAAACAAGTTAGAAAATATGAGAATACTGTGATTTTTTTTTTAAATATGGCTGACTGAGTAATATCGTCTTGCAGATGTAAAAAAAGCCTTGTTAGTTGAAGTATCTTATTTTTGACTCAAAATATGAATAGATTGTGCTTACTCCAGCTTTAGACACATTTAGCCCTTTTTTCCAAAAGTATTGGAAGAACCTGTGACAATGCTTTCTCAATAACTTTTTTTTTTCAGTAACTTTGCCGAAATGGCCGCTTCAGCTGATACAATGCTATTTTGTTGTCAGGGGTCCTAGCATCAGCAGAATCAAGATGTGTCTCGGCTGGTGCAGCATCACGTCGTCTGCAGAGAAACACTCTTTTCTGCCCGGTGCGCTGACAGTTATGAGGAGCTGCCATTAGTGCATTATGCATAATTGTACATGCTCCACTATCAAGTGTCAGTTAAGACAACGGCACGCCAACTCTCTGTCGACCATGGCACATTTGTTATTGTGAACCATCAGCACTTCTCTATGGAAATGCATTTGCAACAAAGGGCCATTTTCCAATCTGCTGCCATGAAATCACTCTACCTGGGCCTGGTAATGATCAACCTTGGAAGAGGATTTCCACTCAATTTATTTCATGAAAGACAACAGTAGGTGAAATACAAATCTCAGTCCAGAACAAAAGCTTTTAAATGAGCCTCAGTAATTTGAATATGCAGCCAGTGTGCATCATCTGTCTTCAGAGGCATAGATAGAGTGAAAATACCTTGTTGATGTTGACATTGTTGTTTTTAAAGCAGATAACTTTTTTCATTATAAGTCAATATACTGGAGTGAATTATTTCAGAGCGACTGATTGGCTGAAAACTTCAACCCCCAAGATTCTCTCAGTCAGACGTGTTTATATTACATCAGATGAGTTCTCATATCTTTAGAGCTAATTCTTGGTATTGAGTGCAAACATTATCTCTTTGCTGCAGTGATTTTCCAGTTCTTACTTCTTATATTTGCTTTGTGAGTTGCTTTGTACCACATAAAATATAATACTTCAGTACTAGAACACATTTAAACCAACAGAATTAACCAGTGGACTAAACGTATCAACAGGCCCAAGTGTTACTGACCCAGGCCTTCAGCTCTTTCCCCTTTTGCTATAACTTTCTTAAATGTTGTATGTGTGGCTAAAGTTTCCAGTATTCCCCATGCTAATCTTGTTGTGTGAGCTCTTGCTCCTAATTGGAGGACTGTGTTCCTGCCTGCCCCTGGTTGCCCCGTCTTTCCACCTGCATTGCCTTCCCTGCTTAAGGAAACTGTCCACGCCTGCTCAGGGCTGCTGGCCTTTGTGGTCAGTGACATTCTGTTTCTGCATCTCTTTTGTCTATCGTGTCAATAATGATTTTGTGTTTGTGTTTGTTAACATTTGTTTTACCTAGTTTTCTAAAGTAGTAGCTTTTGGGTCATTTGTTTCTTAGTTTAATTTTAACTCTAACCAATTTTGATTATTCCTCTTTATTAAATTACTACTTTATTTTATAATCTTTTTTTTTTTTTTTTGGTTATAACACCAAAAAACAAGTGGTGAGTAAACTGAATCATTATTACAAAAAGGAATTGTCTCCATACCGCCTGCAGATGTTCACGTCCCACAGGTTGAGGCGCTTGGCCTGTGCATTACAAATGGACCCATACAAATACATACATCTGAGTCAGTGCAGGTTGTGAAGGCCTCGTGCAGTAGAACACATGATCATACATGAGTGCACTTTCTCTCCCCATATCACAGTCTGTTTGATCTAGCTCTTCGCTCGCACTTTGATCAGCTGCTTATCTGCGCTGATTGTCCGTGATGTGCACTTGACAGTCTGGAGTGATTATACAGAGGATAGGGAGAGAGAGCACAGAGGATAGAGAGAGAGAGAGAGAGAGAGCACAGAAGAGAGCATAAAGGCAGAGAGAGGGATAGCACAGACAAAGAGGAACAAGAACACAGAGAATAAGGAGGGAGAGAGTACAGAGGAAGAGAGCGCAGAGAGGATTGGGAGAGAGGGAACAGAGGAGGGTGGAGCTAGGGGCTGAGGGGCTCTTCCCACCAAGACCTGCTCCTGTGTAATTAGACATTAGCACCCAGCAGGACGCCCGCTAACATGAGCCCGGCCTCCATTAGAATCATGATCACAGATAATTCACTTTAATAAGTACATAACAGGCCACAGACTCACGCAAGTGCAGAGAAAACAGGCTCTTTGTTAATTACTGACTAATTGGTGCATGCAGGGCAGCTGATTTTAACACAAGGTCATGAATTACATTTTAGAAAGTAATTCCCTTGGTTTGAATATGTATGTTTGTGATTTCTTTTTCAGTTTGAAATTTAAAAAGTTTAAAACAACTAGGCAAAAACTTTTACTAACATTTGATTAACTGGGGGGGCCTTGACTAAGTGATTGGCAGTTTGATTTCAGCTTTGACCAGCGCACGTTTGTTGTGTCCCTGTGCAAGACACTTACTGCCTACCTTTTCATGAGTGTTTCTACCACTAGTGAATTCAACTCTAAATTAATCAACATTATAATTATCACTATCCAGTGTGGGCTGCATTTATTCTAATTTATTTTAATAAATGTTGATATTTAATAAATAAATGTTATAAGCTATTGACTGGTTGTATTTAATGGGATCCTTTGTGTCACATTGACCCAGTAGTCCTCCTAGTCCTATTCTTTTTAGAAAAAAATCACCTTCAACGGCTTCAACTATGGAAAGGCCAAATCCAATGACATCTTCACTGGTTCAGATAAAGATTACATTGTAGCTGCAGAAAAGTGGCAAATGCTCTCAATATTACAGTATGGCGAGTCTTTGTTGAAATGAAAAGAAACCTGTCTCCCCAAATGGCCACCTTGGAGATAGTGCTCTTTAATATCGCAGACAGCTAAAGCGTGGCTCCGAGCAGCCCGCATTGACGAGGTGGGCCTGTAGGGAGCGCCGCAGATAAGGCTGGCACGCCGACAAATACCGCACTTGACTTTTCCTGTTCGTCAACTTCTGTTGCTCAGGGATTACAAAGTCAATGCTTGTTCTTCTATTTGAATACAATATCTATTTGGAAGTACCAAGGAAAGGAAAGAAAACATACTAGAGGCGCTAGAGGGGGATCAATCATCAACTAATTTTGCTGGGCTACTCATGTGAGGCGCAGTTGGGAGTGTGTGGAGCTCCCTAGACAGGCTTTAGCACTCTGGGTTGCTACGGCGATTGGTGCATTAGGCTCTACAGGCATGATTAAACTGTTTGTGTTCTACAGCCACACACATGCGCACACACATCACAAGTAAAATATGAACGCTGCTAAAATATAATGGACTACAAATAATGGCTTAGTGACTATCTACAAAACACAAGACCAAAACACATTAAAAGTTTGCCCAAAGAATTATTTTTTACTGTAATTTTCAAGTTTGTAAGTTCAAAACAAAAAAGAAATGGCAAAATTGCGGTTATGGCTCCCTGCAGTGGTCTGTGTCTCTCTCACGCTGGAGCATCTGATAAGGGCACCTCCGAACGCGTCTCCCCAGGGTGCTCCTCCTGCCTGCTGCTGCTGCTTGTGTTTTTCTTGTTGATTCCTTTCTCTCTGGGTCGTAGTGTCACTAGTACAATCGTATTTGGGACTCGCTATGCCCTGTGTACTTGAACTTTCAAGTCATTTTGTTCACTTAAGATTTTACTTACTAAACTTACAATTACGTTCCACTTGAAATGCATTTTAGTTCGACAGCTTTTTTTTTTGTGATAACACTATAATTTATTGTTTTCATATTCAAGCGTATAACATGTCAGAATGGAAAACTGCTTTTAACATTATACACACGTGCACACACAAAGACTTAAGACAAACAAAATAAACAAAAACAAACAAATAAAATACTAATATTTAATAAATAAATAAAAACTACTTGGATTTAAGGTTGTTTCCTTTATTTGACAGGAATAGCTAAAATGTCTTAAAGTAGCTAGAACATATGTATTTTTCTTTTACTTTTCTTTACATTTTGTAATCTACGCAAATTACAACTAAACCATGACTTAATATCGCACCTATAATGAACAACTGATTTAATTTCTGTACCATTAATTATAATATATTTAGGTAAGTCAATATGTTGTTAGAATGGAAGGTTAGGGAAGGTACAGTTGCTAAAAAAAAAAAAAAAAATCACTGAAAATAAAATAAAATAAAATGGTACACATTTTTTTTTAATTATGTGTATTATTTAGTTAATTTAAGAAAAGTAAAACATACATTTTTAACATATGTAAAAGTTATATTGTGCTGTGCATCATGGGAAAGCAGAAATAGCTTGCATCGGACACTTGTGCTTCCACTTGCACGACTCAATTGGCTCCGCTCCGGGGACACAGACCCCCCTTTGTCTGGTGTGTGTATAAAATATGAGCTAAACTTGTCTGCGCTCGGTCTGACTCTGCGATCTATTGGACTTGCTTGTCTTACTCTATGTTGGAGTGAAAATGAAATCTTTCCAGTCAATTATACCAGAACCAGTGAGGGCCTTGACACTTGGAGCGACCCGCCCAGAGACAAATGCTGACATGTACTCCTCCGGATCTCATACACATTCAGAGAGCGATGCATGGAAAACTATCCGTATACTCTATTGGATTCAAGAGGATTGTGATGCAAAAAGATAGGGAGCAGCGGTCTGCGTCTCGTCATGCATGGGCCAAATGAGACAGCACCAAATTCAAATCAGAACAGTCCCAGCTGCATAATATGATTTCTGTTTGTAAATGTGTGTAGGCAATGGTTACATTTTGAAACACTAGTTATAACTACTCAAGTGGAAAATAGACTAACTTTTTAATGGTATTGCTATATAGAAACTTTTACATTACTAAACATCATTTTAAATTGTTTTTGGTTTATTACTGTCTACATCTCAAAGCTCAAAATGCTCTGTTTCACCTTGTGATGTCCTGTAGTGGTAGATTCCTTTTACCTTAAGTTCAGTAGAGATTGGAAATTCCAGGGTTGAAATCATCCAAATGATTCTAGTGAGGGTGTTTTGAGTTTTAATAAAATCAGTGAACCATGAGTATGAATTTAGTAGTTCAGTTTAGTATTGACCATTAATAAATACATGACGTTACCTTGATCCATTTAATTATTTTGTGTTGATTCAGTGGAAATCATTTGGATTTTATGTTAATTTGTTTGAGTTTGACATTTCATTTGATTTTGGAGTATATTCAGAACATTACTGAAATGACAGACCAAGGACATTCAGATAATGAAAAGGAGAGTGTAAGAGGATACCATTCAGAAAACATATGATTTTATAATTGCAAAAAGGAGATAATGCATTTTTTGGGATTCATGATTCATGAAATTTAATAATCAATCATATCCCAAACTCATTCAAAACCGTATAAAAACACTTTCATAAAACACTAGAAAAGAGAATTGCTATATATATATGGTATATTTTGGGTAGCCTTTATCGCGGGTAGGTGGTCATTAGTGTAAAACTATTGATTGAAGAATGTGTATTTGTTTTATATCAAGTGACTTCGGAATATTTACTTTTTTCATATTTGGTGTGTTTTAAAGGGCCGTTTCTGATCTGTGTTAAAATGCGAGTGCATATTTATCCCCTGCATATTTGGGCTGAGTTCGTCTCTCCAACAGAAAACACTAATACAGGAAGTGCTCCACTGTGTTATTAAAATCCATACACTTCACTAGAATTATTTGCATAATTTCAGCACTGGAATTTCTTATCTCTACTAAACAAAAGAGAAAAGGTAACTGTTAACTTTAAAACTACCACTACATGACATCACAAGGTGGAACGGAGCATTTTGAGCTATGAAACTGTAGACAGAGTAATAATAGAGGATTACAGACATAAGCTCACAAGAATCCATTCTGTGTAATAAAGGACCTTTGGGCAATAGTAATGGTCAATAATGAATGAACAGTGTTTATTGCTGTCCTTGTTACAATAGTATATTACTATTTGTTATAATAATAATAAAAACACAGATTTTGCGTTTGTTTATTTGGGGTATTACATTTTTACCTTCTGGTGTTTTCTCATGAGCGGTGCTAGTGTGCCTGGTGGCTGTGAATCAGAAAAGACCACACAAACTGATTAAGAACTGTAAGGGCATTTGTGGTCTCCCTGAGTGACTCTTTGTGCACTATCATTGCACAAACTGTAGTTAGCGGCTGGTTCCATCCGCATTGATGTGACCCGTCTGAGAACAGATGGCTCTGATCCCCCCGCCTGTGCTGCATTCACTGACAGCACCATGTGTCGTAAATCTTATTTATACCAGATCAGGTACAACAAAGAGAAAGCAAGGGCAGGAGCCATGTTGTTCTCTGTGGCAAATAATGTCAGTAATCAGTTATCTCCACATAACCTTTTACAATAAATCAATCATTTAAAGAAGTAATACACTGATACACATTTCTAAATACAAATTGAAGTATGTGTATAGTTTTACCAAAATAAATGTTACAAGCATGCACACATTTATTTAGTCCTGCTACTACTGTACAAACTTCCCTCGACCCACTGACTATAGTGATTGGCCCCTAAGCCTGAATTATAGTATAGTATAGTATAGTAGTAAAAGGAAAATCTATTAACGCTTTAATGTATGTGAATACATTTTGATGTTCCACAGTGAGAGTATAGATGTAGCCTATTCATACAGGCACTGTTGGCAGTAGAATATAGGAGGAGTCGCTGCTTTAACTTCAACTTGAGGTGCGTGACAGACAAAATACCTACAGAAGACAGAAAGAACTGTGTGGAAAGCTTAAGATGTAGGAAGCTAAAATTATGTGAAATCCAGACAAAACTGGACAGGAGGAAATGTAAAATAGAGACTTTGAAGACCCTTCATCTGTCTACTCATTCATACGCAACATACACAAATGTGCCCACTTTAGAGCTAGGTGTATTAAGGCCCAATCTCAATTCTCCCCCTTAGCCCTCTGTCTTAGCCCTACCCCTCTGTTGTGCGCGTTCACGAGAGACAGAGGGGTGTCCCAATTCTCTTTTCTATAAGTGCGAGGGCTAAGGGGAAGGGCTATGATACCCCTCTGCGCAAAGCGTTTTCAGATGCACCCTTTGCGCAAAGGGGATAGGCGTGGCTTAACGCAAGTCGGAGCAAAAAGCAACACGGAAATCGGGAAGTGTCAAGCAATCGGGAAGAAATTGGACAAATGTGAGTATTTTGCACTCAAGAACCTCATAAAAAGTTGTATAAAACTGTAGTAACTTTTGAAAAGTTGTAGGTATACTCATGGCGCCAGCATTTACGCTTTCTGACATATACGGCTTATCGTAACATGCCCGGTTAGAACTATACGCTTGTTACGGTAGAATGTGTAAAGTATTACGAACATGCATGGCCTAAAAGAACTATATACGCATATATGTTAGACTAGAATGTGTCAAATATATCGCTGTATCTGTATATGTTTTCATTTCGCCTCGTAACTCGTCTCATGCGCTTTTAGAACTATACACACGTTACGGTAGAATGTGTAAAGTATTACGAACATGCATGGCCTAAAATATTATTGTTTCGTTTCGCCTTGTAAATTATCCCCTATTTATATTAAAAATGACATGTTATTAATCACATTTGTATTTCTTGTAGGAGGCTGGACTTGTTGGAGTTGTGTCAGCCCAACAAGCTTCAAAAAAGTGGGAGAATTTGAAAATAAAATATAAGGTATATTACATTCTATAATATTTGTAGGTACCAGAACAACTATATATGTTTATGACTATGTATTAATTTTGTTTTCTTTTTTGTGTGTACCAGGCATCCTCTACAACTCCGTCCACCTCTGCAGCATTTTAATTTTGTGTTACAGTTGATTAAAATTTGATTTACATATGTTGTACAGAGTATAGTAATTTAAAAAAATTAAAAAACTAAAAAAAATTTGACTTTTTGCAAAGTTTATTTAAAACAAACTCAAAAGGAGCACAATACTTCAAAACTTTAAAAATAATGTCATATTGTTGCGACTGCAAAGGGGTGTCCCATTTCTAAGGGTTTAAAACACACCCCTTTGCCTTACCCCTCTGTTTAAAGACAGAGGGTAAGGGCGAGGGCGAGGGCTAAGACAAAGACAGAGGGCTAAGGGGGGGAATTGGGATTGGGCCTAAGCATCTTGCCTAATGACACAATAGCACTGATTTACTAGCAGAGATCTAACTACCAATTCTCATAGCAGTAATATCCCAGTTATTCTTCACATTTTCTCCCATGATTTTTCAGAGAAATATCATGTGCCTTGTGGGTTTATATAGTGGACTTTGCTGTCACTTCTGTGTACCTTCATCCAGTAGAACAAATGTAGAACAAATACAAATCTGAGCACTCCCATTGCTATGCATGGGCTGCTCCCCTGGACCACTCTGATAGAGATGCTTCTACAAACAGTGCTTTTGCAGATAACAGGCCCGGGCCTCGTGGCTATGTTTGGAAGGTCACTGTATTGACGTGAGGCTTGACAAGTATTATATCCTGACCAGTAAGACAATGTAGATCGCGACAGGCTGAAGCTGATACACATGGAAGTGGAGAGGGTCTTCGCTAATGTGTTAACAGCCATGGATTACATGACTTCTAGGTGGTGTATATGGTACTCTGGTCTAGGATCTGGTCCTAGTGTTCCTGCATGAGTCCATGTTGAGTCCTGATTTAGCCTCTGAGTTTTTGAGTTGACATAATAATGGGGGAAGAGTTTGAGATTAATAAGAGCTAGTTAAAAATGATCCAAAAGAACTTCTCAATAACACCACCAATCAGTTATATTCATATATTAAAGTCAATCCAAGTTTTTAGTCCCCCCATAGAGAATTGTAAAAGCAGCAATTTATGACAAAATCATACCAATGTGCTGTGTCTGCTCCTTATTTGTGAAAAAGTACAAGTTGCAGCATCATCGCCCTTCTCCTTTCATGGTTCAAAAATGAGGTACACCAGCTTTTGTGTGTGGAGGTTAGAGGGACGTGTGTGACCAGTATCTAGAGAACAAAATTAGACTATTGAATTTGTCTTTTAAAGCTTACACAAAACAGATTAAAAACATGAACTTGCAATGTGATCTTTTTTTTACAAACCAGTTATTCTGCACTTTTTACTTTGATTATGATTATGATTTTTCACGTTTAGTTTTTGTGCAATACATGAATCTCACCTTTACACCCAATAAATTCTGGTTTAGCACTTTTCTGATTGGCTGACCAGCCAGCCCCTTCTACATTCTGTTTGAGTCTAGAATGGTCTGGAACCGGACAATAAAGCGTGAAAAACCTCCATCCAAACTTGAGATGATCCAACCACAGCTGCTAATTTGTAGTACGTGTCTCTCAAATCCAAACGACATCTCCTCTTGAAAATTCTCAAAATATATAACTTCTTTTAACTGAGATAAGTAAAATTTTGGTGCTTCAGTCCTTTATCTCATTTTTTTCTCCTATTTTACGTGTAAGCATCCATGTTTTGTTTTGTTTTTGCGAACAGACCATGTGTCTCTCTGATTGGTTAATCCACCTGTCAATCACGCACTCTGAAATCAGGGTTATCAAGGGAATACAAAAATAAAATACTCCCATTCCCACTTTTAGTTCCCAACTTGCTGGGCAGTGAATGTAGAATTTCTTGGTTGAAACTTGAAGATTTTTGGCTCATTTAGTTGATCAAAGATGGCACATACACTTCAAGCAAAAATGTTTTTCTGAGGTGGTATAAAAAGTTTCAGAACACCAAACCATCTCTGTCTAATTTGTTCCCTTTGTGTAAATATTATCAGTTTGAGGCAAAAGCTGATACACTAAAAGTGGAGAAAGATGTTTGGCTCATGTTTTAGCTGCTAATGGACTGCTCTACTTCTACTGTGTGTGTGTGTGTGTGTGTGCGTGCGTGCGTGCGTGCGTGCGTGCGCGCGTGTGTGTGTATGTGTGTGTGGGTGGGCACTGGTGCATCCGTGTGGTAGAATACAGAGACTGGATCCAGGACTGATGAGATGCTTCAGGGATAATGCCAGGCGTGGAGTTGATATGTGATTTGGGAGACGGCTTTATGCAATTTTTTACTCATTATTCTTAATCACATACTTCAGCGTTTTCTTCACACTCACCGTACCCCCCAAACCCCCCTCTCCACCTCTCCCATTCTTTCTGCCTGCGCCCGCTCATATCCTCAGTCTGGAGGGTGACAGTGACAAATAGAGGAACACCACAGCAGTATCTCCACGGCGACTGGAGGGAGAAATTATGATAGGTTATTTTTCCGTCTTTTCAAAAAGCTGTGCTTATCCCTGAGAGACCATGGGCGTGAGGCTTTCATGTGGGAATGCTTTATATCACTTTCCAGGAGGACGTTGTTAGCTCGCATCCCTCTGGTCAGCATTTCCACACAGTCACACCAGCCACTTTCGCAACAACAGAGCAACATATGAGGCTTGGTGGTCAAAGTAAGATGTGGTTCTAGTTTGAAATTGTTTTGGATACAGTGGGAGATTTACTGGAATAGAAAGATTTAATGTGTGGTCCACTTTATAGGCAAAAACCTATAATGAATGCTTTATGACTCTGCATTCCTGTTATAAAGTGAAATTGACTCCTGCTGCAGCACATACCACATCAATGTATTCAAAATATTGTACTGTACAAATTATTAGGCAGAAGTACTTTTGCAAATATAGTAAAACATTGTCGAATATTCTCTGCCTTTTTTTTTTTTTTTTTTTTTTTTGCATTTAAAAAATAAAATTAAATAATCATTGACTGCAATATTGAATTCTCCATGAACTCTTTCCGCTTGGTTATATTATATTACATCCCACACAATAATGTATTTACTTATTTGTTATCAGCACCAAAGATGCTTTGATGATCACAAAATGCAGGAACACAAACACTTAAATAGTGTTCATAGTCTAATGCTAAACTAAATGTACAGAACGAACAGATGCCAGGCAGCTGTTACATAAGGTCCATTCAAACAGCCACACTTCAGGTCCAAAGAAAGTTCAATCCTCTCCGCCCACCATTGGATGTAGATACAGACTGTTAATAGATGTATAATGCTAATGAGGTTCTGCCTTATGCTGCATGAAAAGGGTTAAAGATGATCAAATCCTCAAGGTGAATCCCATTATAAAGGGCAATTATGGTTCTTTAGTGTCACATTCAACTAGACCATTAAGCAGCCTTGGACTCCTGCTTAGCTTCAAACAAGATCTTATAAATCTTCTTTCAGTCAGTAAGAGGAGACTTGGCGACCCAGCCAAGTGTAAAGGACAAGTGTGTATTCCAAAGTATAGGTTCTATTAGAGAAAAAAACAACTCTGTCTAATGAGTTCCCTTTATGCAATATTATGTTGTGTATTATTCATACAGTTGTAGGTCAAGTTAGCGGTAATACTAAATACTAACACAAACACGACAACCTGGGTTTCATATAAGGCAAACTTTTCAGAACTCAATTAAAATACCTTTTTTGTTAACATGGGAGGAGCTTCACTGACCTCATTATTGTAAGATTCTTAAAAGTCTTCCAAAATCCTAGACTGTTTAGTTACAAAGGCCCTTTTCCCTAAGTCTTTATTCTCTATTCAGTTATTCTGAGCGGCTCGGCGGGCCAGTCAGGGGTAAAGGACAAGTCTGTATTCCTAGGTGTGGGCTCCATCAGGGGAATAACTCATAAACATGTCATCTTTTCTACAGGGAGAGCTATGCTGCCACGGTGCCACCGCCAGACACCAAACTACTGGACTGCATAATTTCTACTTGCTGCAACTGACACCTTCTCCATATGTAGGCACTAGCTGGGCTTACGCGTGATGGCTATGCATCATTATGCCGGGGAAATGGAGGGAGCAAAAGTGCACTGGCAGTGACTGGCTTACATCTGACAGTTGGCCTTGTTTTACATTAGTCACATCAATTCAAATCCTCTCTCTCTCCACCAAGCGGGAGATCAAGTGCCATAGACGTGTGTGTAACCAGGGAACACGCTCAAAAACACAGCCAAAGCAAGCCTCAGTGTTATGTAATTATAAAGACACTGTTTAGTAAGTGTTCATTTTTAAAGCTGTCTTTATAATATAAGTAAAGTGCTCCCAACATTATTAATTCTAATGGTGTAATAGTCTTGTCCTATTTGGCAAAAATAGACATTCATCAACACAATCTTTGTGCCAGTCCCAGCCACAAAGGGAATGAAAAGCATTCACATTGAAAAATAGAATCATAGAAAACACTGAAAAAACTAAGGCATTATCAACTGAGAATACTGATTTTAAAAAATACATTTTAAAACCCAAACCCTAATCTAACCAGTTTCACATTACTCCACCGTGCATGGATTTAACAGTCAAATTGTAAAAGGCCCTCTCAGCCCTATTGATCAAAGGCTGTATAACTGTTAGCATTAATTAGTGCTGAGCTAATGAAACAGCTCATCGCTCTTCTCATAAAGCAGTAAACAATGGGCCAAAACGCTTCATTCTTCAGGCTCAGTGTGCTTATGTAAAAGCATTGTTATTGATATGTCTCATGCACGCTCCTCTCCATCTCCTTATCCTCCTTCCCTCTGCCTAATTTTTACCAGCACTAAGACATTTTATTTATTAGTTTTCGGGCAAAACTAGTTCTGTTTCACATGAATATGTTCACTGATGCATGTAGAGAGTTGAAATTAGCATTTCATTGCAGTAATTACACCAATGAAAGCCAGATTCTAAATGTGAACTCTATAGGCAGGCTAATGCTTTCCCATAGCTTTATATTCATTCATTTATCTCTGTTATGAAGTTAACTCCACAAGTTTGTGTAATACAAATAAAGTACCTCTCCTGAGACTGTGTCTTGTACCCCTGGGTCAATCACTTTTTAGCATAATTCTTGTGAAATGTTGTGGTTTCAGCTTCATTTGAGAGACTCAATGCAGACTATGCAATCTGATTTTACTTTATGGCATAGCAAGAGCATGGCAATAGTTCCATATAGTTCCACACCAAACATTTTTCTTGGCAAATTACAGTCTCCATATTGGGCTTAGGATTGAATCATTTCTTTTTGAGTTGCAGTGAAAAAGGATGCAAAGATAATTACAACAGAGAAACAAAACAATCACTGCACAAAAGACTGTATCAGCACAAAAGACAGTCAAATTTGAGTTTACAATTGGTTGTCCACTTTGATCTTAAAGCCACAAATCACTCATGTGAAGACAATCCAGCTTCTAAGCAGGGAGAAAGGACGGTTTGATTGGTGAAAGATTGCTCAAAGAATCCTTCTTTGAACAGAAATGGTGGGTTAAGTTATAACATACCTCGTGTTTACAGCCTGCTCAAACCTTGGTCAAGAGAGAAGACAGGCCGATGAATCCAAATCAGACACTTAACAGCGGTGGGGGAGAGGCCATCAGTGGACAATAGGATGGAATGACCCATAACGAGGCAGGCAGACGAACAGTTAAACAAGGACAAGGTAGTTTCAGATGTAACTTCTCCCTTAGGGCAAGACTAATCGAGCTCAGTGCATCGTAAATTCTAGCTTCTCAGTTCCTTCAGACTGAAAATGACTTCTGGATAGCAGTCGAAACGTTTCAACAACAAGCAAATGTCTAAGTGAACTTTGAAACCTTTTGGGCCATTCCAGGACAAATAATTGAATACACTTACTACAATGATATAAGCAGAATAAAGTAATAGCAAAATCATATACTTTTCAGCAGGGTCACCATTGTTTGATTTTATTGCCCACAAAACCGGTTAAAGAGTTTTGCAGTACTCTTTGATAAACCGTGGATGGCCTGAATATTTCAAGTTAATAAAGTGTCACGTCTTCACCATTAAGACCCACATATCAAGAATGATCTGATGTCAAACATGACAGATGAGAACGAAATGAAGTGTGTCAGATGCAGTTACAGTGATCTCATTTAAAATGCATTTCCCCAATAGGAGCCATTTCAGCTTTATATCTCATGCCATCCAATCTAACTCCATCAGTCGTCAATACAGACAAGCAATACAATTTGATGAGCAAAATTAGCTATTCTCAAACTCTTCACCACGGCACTTTACCCTCTCTTCAAAATTGCAAATAAATAACTGAATGAAAGAATAAACACACATTGTTTGCTTGTGTGACTGATTTGCGGTTACCCCCTGCGGGGCACCGTATCACGTGACGGCCGGGGCACTACGCTTCCGGGCTGCCGTTGGCATTGAAGCCCTGTAGCGGAAGCTAGAGGTAAGCTGCCCTCCTACCACGTAAACTACCTGCTCGCTGTGTATCCTGTTCCTCTGCATTATGTTGTAGGCCTGGTGGGTGTCCTTCTTTTATTAACTATGTTTTATTTTGGCAGTTTATTGGGTTCCCTTTTGTATGTTTTTAGGAAGGGCACCTTTTTAACCCACCGTTTTACCTTTTCGTTAGACACCGTTGGCCATTTGCCGTGTTTATTTGGGTCTATTGTTTTTCTTATGTTGAGTTTACAGTACTTTGTTTTGTTAATCTTTTGTGTCTTTTTGGTTAGTTGGGGTAGGTATTTGTCTGCAATTTGTGTTTAATTTTGTTTTCTTGCTCTGGTGGAGGGTTGGTGATAGGGTCTCTCACTTCTGCTCTATCACTCCTCGTGTGCGATGGTTTTTTTGTACGTCCTTCACATATTTGCGCATTTTAGTTTTCCTAGTAATTTGTGTGTGTGTGCGTGTGTGTGTTGCACATAGCATGGTGAGTGCTCTATCCCGTGAAGTTTAAGCCTCTGCCGCATGCATCCGCAGTCAGCTAGCCCTGAGTATTTAAAAATTGTTAGTTTTAGCCCCTCTTTTCTTAATATTTTTTTAGCTGTTTTTTTTTAGATGATTCATTTTTATTAAACTTGTGGTTACCAATAAATTATTTCTAAATTTAATATTTTTGACTCTGTCTCTCTTTGACCATTCACTGCATCTTACTTCTATAATCAAACCTATAAGTTACCCCTCGGTTACACTTGGGTACATTTGTAGTTCACTTGATTTAGATGCAATGAATTCAGTTGCTGTAAATGTGTGCATGGAATTGAGCACTGCTTTTCAAAATTATGATTATTATAAATCTTCAAAATAAAAAAGTTCTGCGAGTACATAGATCAGCATTAGAATTTCACTATTTATGAATTGCTGAAAAGAAAGTTCTTCTAATCTTTGTTTAAAAATACAACTTACGTGATTATGTTGCTGAAATTATAGTCTTTAAGTGCTTGTTGAAGGGTCGTCCAATTAGTGTGAAGATGCATCCAAATTCCTGTATTCCTCATTATCTTGAGCAGGTAAAGCTTCTAATCTCTTATTATTGTAATATAAATGCTAATTTCTAAACTGCTGAATAGTTTTGTGTGTAAGCCTGTTTTGGACGTGCACACAAGAGTCCTTTGGAGGATTGTGTCTTTATCATGGCACACTTTTGTGAATGTGAAAGGCACCTCCAGTTATTTAAAACAGACACTTTTAAAGGTCATGTTCTGTATATCACCAAAGCATTTAGTTCTATTATAGACGAGTACCATTATCCATCTACAATACAAACACATTTCTCTTTTAATGGTGCACGATGTAACCTTTCTGGTGGACACCTGCTTGTCTCTATGGAGAAGTTATTGTCTTGCCTAGAATGGTTCAGAGCATTGCATTATACTCATCTTTCCCCGTGGAGACAAGCATTTGATGCTGCTAGAGCAAGTTCTAAGTCAGATCTGTGGGGAGGCAAGTCTGCTCACAAAGTCTGCATGTCAAAGACTGCATGCAAAGAGGAAATAAGCGGAGGGGGAACACACCAAAACACCAAACTCTAACATAACTTCTTCCTTAGGGCAAGACTAATCAGGCTCTGTGCATAGTAAATTCTAGCTTCTGATTCTATTCTAGCTTTTGATTTAAAATGACTTCTGGATAGCAGTCGAAAAGTTTCAACAAGAAAAAAAAGTGTGCAGATAATCTTTAAAACCTTTAGAGCCATTCCTGGACAAATGATGGAATACACTTACTATAATGAGATAAGCAAGATAAAGTATTAGCAAAATCATACATTTTTCAGCAGGGTGACCATTGATTGATTTTACTGTCCACAAAACTGGCTAAAGAGTTTTGCAATACTCCTACTCCAATAAAACATAGACGAGCTTAATATTTCAAGTTAAAACTGTCATGCCTTCACCATTAAGAGTGACACATCAATAATGATCTGATCGTTGAACATGACAGATGAGAATGAAATGGCCTTTGCTTAGTTCAGTCCAGTTTTAGTACTTAGAAAGCAAAATTAGTGCAATACTTGGTGGAAAACATTCGGGAATCAGTAGCCTACAGAATATATTTGTAGCCTCTCTTTTCACACAGGCTCTGTTATGGTCAGCTGTAAGCCCTCCCACTGTTAATGATAGAATGATAAATCCCCTCATCTCCAGAAAATGTCAATTATCAGCAGACTCAGCAGCAGCGCTCGGGGTCCTCCTGGTATGATAAAGATCTAACATTAATAAGGCATGCTTATCTCTTGGAAGACAGCCACAAATTGATTTTTTTGAGAGAAACCAGGAAAAAAATGGGACGATAAATTATTTAAACAGCAACATATTATACCAAAGAGAAATGTAATGAAGTATACAGCAAAGATGAAAAAAGTTGTGCTGTATTAGAAGTTGAGTGCCTGCCGGGTGTCTAATGTTTGTCATCCATCAGCTGTGCTCCCCTCGCTCTCCACACAGCCCAGGCCACATTAATAGATACTTAGAAACAGTCAATGGGACCTGGGGTCAGTGCTACTGTGTGCCGCCAACAACAAGACTTTGAACACATTTTTAAGTTTGACGACTTCTAATTAGTCTCCAGAGCTTTCTCTGATCATCTTCCTCGTATTATGTTATAATGGTTTGCCCAACAATATGGCAAAGTGTTTGACTAATGAACCCTTTTAATGCACACAAAGTCAAGAGTGCACAAGCACTTTTACTTGTTCAGAAAAATAAGTATTAAGAAGGCACATGTTGTATTTGTCCTATTATTCAGAGTTTCTTTCTTAGAATCAATGCAGTAGCACATCTGCCTTTGGGCATGCAGCAAATAGACCAAACAAATCAAGCCAAACATGACCCCCGCAGAATGGGCAGAAATCTTTGTTTGAGAAGTTAGCACAATGTTCAACAATGAGAGCCAGCTTGTCTGTTGAACTGGTATGACCATGACATCTTCATCATGCTTCAACCCTTGCCAAGTCTTCTTTCCTCTGACATATCAACCTTGAGTACCAAATGTTAACTGTTCTAAGACTGCAGGCCAGACAACAGTCAATGTAAGAGCCTGATCACTAAGTAGATTGTCATTTGCAGTCCAGCTGTGTGCTTGTCCTGAAGAAAAACCCCAGGAAATGTGCTGTGAGCCAGGGATCAAATCTTTGTGGAAGGAAATCTATATCAGTGTGTCTGGAAATTGCTAATAAAGATCTCTATTGATTGGGTGGTGTTCCTGAAACACTGTTTCAGTAGAATGTTCTACTGTGAGCATTACAGTAATGACATTTATTTTATCCAGTTTCAAAATAAAATAATATATTTATGTTCCATTTGCCCCGTGGAGTCTTATATTTATTTTTCTTATACAGTTCAATAGTTACAAGTTGGGATACCCTACTGTTTTCTAACCTAATCCACCTAATTCCTCCTTTGACAGTTTGAAAAACAGGGACCTCAGCTTTCAACAGTGTAAAGGTAGCTACACTTTTCAAGCAGTTACTTAAAAAATACAATTTGATTATAGTACTTTTCTGACCCACAAAGAAAAATGTAAAACTTGAATTTAATCAAATGCCTAATTAAAGATGGCTGAGATAACCAGGAGATATATTATGTGTGAATGGTTCTGTTCAGTCATTTGGCTAATGATGGCTGTCAATCATCAGGGGAAGAGTCAGGAGGAGAAAAGGTACACCGCATATGGAACTAGAATCCCAAAGGGAGCACTCAGCGCTGAAAAAAGTCTGCATTCATTCTTGGCCTCAGCTCCCAAGAGACCATCATTTCACATATGTAAAGTAATGGGACATTGTGTAATGTACTAAATAATGCATATTTCCAAATGTACAATCATCTATAACCAGAGTAAGTGGTCCCTGGTAACAGACACTTTTTTTAATGTGTCCCATGTCTGACTTTTGTTCTGTTAATGCTTCTGAGAGTTAAAATCCTCTTCTGTCCGGACACCCATTACAGTGTCTTGACTACATTTGTATGTCATCATTTAATAACCATTACACTCCTAATCGTGTGGCATTGACAACATGGATCCTCTTCTCAGTTGTGTTTCCGCTGGGCAGAAAATTGGTGAAGTTTGGAAGAACTGTTCTCATCAGTGTGGAAACTTTTTCTCAACAGGGTATCGAATCTCAGAAAATCCCTGAAGTTAATGACCATTGCGCCACGGAGGGCTGCTCTGCTTTTCACCAGATGCTGGATTTTTGGAATTCCCAAGATTCTCCTGTGCACCAGAACAGCAGCTTTGCAGCTCCGATCACTAGTCACTGATTGACTGCGACAGAACTCAAATTTGACACAGGTTTCAAAGTGTTGTCTTTTTTTTTTTAACTCTGTTAGTCCATTATTATGTATGTATTGAGGTGAATTAATAAAGGATGTTTGCCGAGGTCCAAAATTTCTATGTAAGCAAGAATGGGAAAAAAAGTTCCACCATTGGGAAACTTTACCTCTGCATTTGCCAGAAACAGTGTAGTGCCAAAGGACTCTTATGCCATGATCTGCAAGCGTACTTAGTTACTAATATATTTGTAAAATCGAGTATACTGGGGTCAAAGCAGACAGGGCAGAGGATTAAAGGAATAGACCAGACTGGTTGTAGATGTAATGGAAGAGCGTAGGGAAAGCTAGTGGTAGACAACCTCTTAAGTAGCCAAAAGGAGAAGAACACTGTCCACACACACAACAACTGTCATCACATGTTGACATCCACAAAATACTGAAGCTATGAGCGTCAAATTGAACCATTGTTATAGTACCTTTGACGTGACACAATCAAGTACAGAATAGTTCATGTCTGTTGGAATTGCAAGCCATAAAGTGTGCACACATGACACAAAAAGACAGAAATGTTGCAGCTGAACTGGCCCTTGAGCTGCGCTGTGAACGGACTGTGGACTTGCTTTCACTTTATCTGCTGCTTCCTTTTGCCTTCACCCCTGAGCACTGACAGCTGCTGCCTAACGAAGCCCACTCTCTCTGCAGTCAGCCCTGTGATAATGAGCCTCTATACCCAGAGCTACGGCCAACCAGGGAGCAGTGTCAACAGCTCAGGGCTGACCTCCTGAACGCTGCGTTTCCCTCGTTCACACTCGGAGCAGGAGCTGCACCTCGTTGTTTGGGTGGAGAGCCGATCCCTGCCTCAGGGGATTGCCCATGTCCAAATCTAACAGTGAACTCCAGCCGTGTACAGGTCCTGGTGGGCATGCATATGTGTGTATTCATGAATGCAGACAACGCATTGTAGCAGACAACTACAAGTGAAATGCATGCCAGAGAAGAGCAAATCTGAACATGAGCAACCTTCACTTTATAAATTTAAACATGGCCACAAACAAGCAAAGTTTACCTGAATGAAATTCTGAATAAAACATACCACTACTATCTGAGGGAAGCTGCCGGTATCTTCACCATCTCTTAACGTTGTTTACACAGCACCTGCAGTCATGCATTATTCTTCGATGTAGAATGCAAATTCCTGCAGATGATTCTTGTCAATGATAGCTGACACAACTGTGCAGTGTAAATAATGACATGTTTGTAAAAATGCAGAAGCAACTCGATTGTCTCCGAACATGCACAGATCAGTCTTCTCCCACAACAGGAAACCAAGACAACACAACACCAAGGACAAGGAATGAATGAAACATGGGGTCGATTCTGACTGAATGGTACATGTGCAAAGGCTCTATTGTATGAACAAGTCAAGGCTGTTTCATTGTGTGCAGTAGCAGCAGCACATCCTTACATTGTTGTTATTATAAACCAAAGAAACACACTGACTTATTGTTCACCATAATTAACTCATGGAAATTGATCTACTAAATAGAATAGGTTTGAATTTGAAATATACTGTATTTTGCATGTAACAAACTGTAGGTACTTTTCAGCAAGAGAAAATGGGTTCTATCTGTTCTGCTATGTCCCTTAGGAGTGACTGTAGTGCAGGCGGTGACATGTTCAGAAAAACACTAAAATCACTGATAGATCTTTTTGTGCTGGCAGCGAGAAGATGAGCCATATGAATGATTGTCTCTCACTAGGAGGTTGTGCAGGCCTCTGAAGCTACATGACGCCTCTTTGTCTTACATGTTATTAAATGATGGGCAGCCAAGTGTGACTACCTTTGAAAATTGAGGCTTTGTGCAGTTAGAGCTTGTAGTTAATCAAATGAATGAAAGAAAGTATATTGATTATTGTAGGTGTCTTGAACCTAATACACAAAATGAACCAAATATAAATATATCTTTTGTATTTTATTGAATAATATCACATTCACAAATTCTCTCTTCACTGCCTACAACTGTCTCACTTAATTCCTAGCTGGGATCTTCCAGGTGCTAGAGCCACAGAGAGAGGCTTAGTCATCCATATGATCTGCTCTTGGACAGTGCTCCCTATTTGAACGTGTATCTAAAAGTGTCATTGTTGAATTGTCAAGGTCGCCCCCTATCCCTCCCCGAGTTTATATGTCTAAATACAGCACTTAATTAAACGTGTGCCACTTGGACATGCCCATAGGCATCCTCTGTACACCTGAGAGGAAATGTTTGAGAGATCTAGGTCATAGTGAATATATGGTCATATATGTACAATATTTTTCCATATAACTCAACCAGAAAAAGTGTCAACCAGTGTCATTCTTGTCAAATGTGTCTGAGTAGTAAATTAAAGTATCAATAGGTACATTTTTTTCATTCCTTTTAACCAACAAAAGTAAAAAGTTTAATATTTGGATTTCACAACAGCTTAAAAAGGATTTGCCATAGATTTTAAATATTGATAATGACCCTGGAAAATAGCATTTATCAAATATTGGGTACTGGTATCTGCTGAAAATCAGACCATGCCTTGTAGTCATTAGTCGAGGCAAAATACAATATGAAGTTACATACCCACAGCCCATGTAACAATTTCAGGTAATAGACAAACAGATGTCAGTTAAAAAAGTTGTGCCAGAAGCAATAGTCAGACAATAATATAGAACCAAAATTTGACAAGATAGCAGTCTAAAAAAAAGTGCTAAACCCTATTTGAATAGGTCCGAGGCTAATAAGGTGATGGTCAGATTGTAATGGAAGATTTTCTGCAGCAGTTGAGTTGAACTGTAATAAAATTGCTCCTGCCTTGAATGTGGGCAGACCATTAGTAACGACCACAGGGTTCAGACTTTTGCGCTGCACACAGGCCTGGAGGGGCTGCTCATAATTTGCTCCCCAGTGTCAGTAAAGATAAAATCACTGTGCAGCTCCCACCAGTCTCTGCTCTCCTCCAGCACCTGTTAACATTACACCTCACCATACAAGATTTCCTCATATGAAAAGCATGCAAATCTCACAGAGCATCAACAGAACAGCATTTGTGATGTCTTTCTTGACAACTTATCCAATTATTGGCCAGTTTTGTTCTGCTGTGTGCATCGCCTCTGTCTTGCTGTCTTTACTTTGATTTACTCCAGACAATGCAAAGTGTAGCAATTTAAATCAATTTGTTTTGACTCTGCAAGTGAAGGGAGGATTCAACTTCTGAAATAAACAAAGAACTGTGAAATTCGAAAGTAGCTTAAAGCGTACACTGATTTCTATTTCGTAATAATCAGGGGGTATTCAAACTTTTTTTTTCACTGAGGGCTACTTATTGAAATATATTTGAAGCAGAGGACCACAGACCAGTGACAATACCAGGAGTCATTCAGATTGGTGCATTTATAAACCTTTGAAAGAGCAACTATACTTTTAAAAAGACTTGGAACAGTAATTTTAGGTCTGTATCACGATGCAATGTTAAGATATTGAGGTAGTAGTGGTACTTACATTTGTAGTAAAAAAATATATATATATATTGATTCACAATTTTATGCATTATTTATTCATTCCACTCTACAGCACACACATACAGCTATTGTAGCCACAGCTGCCCTGGGGTAGACTGAGAAAAGCAAGGCTGCCAATCTGCACCATCTGACAAGGTGGCATGGAGGTTAATTAAAACTAGATTTGTTGAAGCCATTTGTTAAGGTTTCAACAAATGGATGGACAGAATATGATATTACAAGAAAATGTGCATGATCATTAGAAACACGAAGAAAACTGGAGATTGTTATCTCCAAGACTTAAGTAAGGATCAGTATCAGTGCATTTTGGACTTTTGAAGAAGGTAAGATGTGGGTTTGAAGAGTTAAAATAGTAGAAAAAATGAAAATAAGAAATAATTAAATTGGTAAACATTTGTTAGATACTGGTCATTTCAAAGGGCACCATGGTACAGCTCACAAACCAAATGCAGCTGCAGACAAAGGGCCACTAGAGCTTTGTTGCTATAATTGAATGTGACTGTTGTAAATTCCATTATGTTTTAGTTGATTGACTGGAGTTGCAAACCATCCAGACATGTACAGTGTTTGTGATGAGGAAATGAATACGCACTGACCAGGGTTTCAAACATGTAAACATTCTCCATATTGATGCAACACTATTTTGTTTATAATGAACGCCTTGTCACAGTCTAAACCCAGTTTAATTTCCTGCCAATCATTCACATTATTAATAACATCTAAATTGCTTTTACTATTTGTAGCCCAAAATCTCCATGAACACATTTAACTCCAGCTGCTTTCAAAGTTCAAATTAAAAACGTCATGTGGGTAAAAAATGAAGCTGTTTCTTGAGATATTAGAAAATGAAGGTAAGATCATGCATAAAACAGCACCCGGATCAGAACGTATGTTGATAGATTTAAATACTGAAGAACATTATGGTTGTTTCCTTCTATGAGACAATGTACAATGAGAATACTTTTGGAGTGCCTTGATATTTGCTGAGAGACTGGCCACTATTGTCAGTGGTCAAAATTACAAACTACCACTAAATTACTACCACTACTAATCATTCTTTTAGTCATTCTTTTAAATTAAAGGGTAGATTTGATCTCATTATGTACTTATTAATATTTCAACAGAAATGAAGAGAGTCCAGCCTTAGTTAGGTCAAGCAGCTTTCAGCAACAAAAGGTACTTTAAAGGTGCATTGTGTAACATTCCACAATATGGTATTAAATTTAAAAAGACTTAAACTTATATTCAATGATGGGTGTTTTTATTGCTCAATAATACCGTTAAAAACATGCATTCTTACTGTGAGTGGGGTCAGCTCTTCACAGATCTCACTTGTAAATTGGCCTGGTGGCGTCTCCTGCTTGTTTCTATGGCGACTGAAAATTTTAATGCCATACTTTAGAATATTGGAGGTAAAGCATTAATATTTCCATGGAGACAAGTAACTGGCGGGCCCTCTACACAGTGCACCTTTAAGTTCAGTAGAGATTTTAGACTCTAAACTCCTTGTGTATTCTTTATGATTTCCTGCAATGTTTTCACTGTACGTTTAAAATGGCCCTTATAATGCTACGTGTTCTGAATTCATATATATTTATACACTTATATACGACGACAGAAAACTAAAATACGGTCTAGCATAAATGTAATGTTTTTGGCTTGTCTAGTCATCTTCTCCACTGCCTAGAGTGAGACATCTGTATTTTGCCTGACGCTGGGTGTGCTAAAATATAGTGACTGTCCAGAGAAAGTGGATCGGCAGGAGGCAGAGTCCTCCCGGCAGACTCATGTTGTCTGGATCCAGTGCACGTCGTTGTCCTGAATTAATTATTTCATCCTCAAAGTGCTGTTCAAAAGCAGCGCACCAGGTGGTTAGTCTCCCAACAGCTGCCTCCAAGCCCAGCAGACCCTATGTGATCAAGCACAATGATTTTACCCCAAATCTTCAACAAAACTGTATTTGAACGATAACATTATGTCGAAGAGTGCTCATAGCCTCAACATTTCACTCCTTTTTGGTCTCAGTTCAAGATGCTGAATTTGAGGTTGTTGTAGCAATAAAAGGAAAAGGAAGAATTGAAAGGGAAGCTTCTCACCTGCAGATGATTCCTTCAGCCAAAAATGCTCTTGGCTCTTGGATGTTTTGTCCGGCTCAAAGCTGATCTCTTCTCAGCACAATCAAAGAGAATGAGGTACTTGATACAAATCCACCAGGTTTTGGCCACGTTTATCTGGACCTCCTTTTATAGACGTGAATCAAAGGCAACTGGTGGTTTCAAAGCATTTTGGGACTAGTCATTATATCTCTATAATGGAACATTTGCACCAGCTGAAATAGACCCAATAAAGAAAAATATGTTTATAAACGCTGTACCTGTGAAAAAATATATATTTGGATTCTGTAGCTAATTTTTACTGTGAAAAACAGAACTAGTTCATTTTAAATAGTTTGCAGTGGTCCAAAGTTATTCCTCACTTACCTTACGCATTACAAGTATCCTAATTATTCACCACAATGACTTTATAACCACTTTTCACAACTTTCAGAGGCCAGAGGTGAGTGATGCTAACAAATATTAGCATGCAAACAGCCAAATTACTGATTCTTGGATGACAAAAATAAAAATAATTATAATTGATACAGAAGAAGTCCAAATAATAGGCCTGTCCTGTTGTGTTCACCTGGTTCCCCCTGGACACCTTTGGCTCTTCCTCCCCTCAAACTGCCCAGACACAGATCTGCAGACCCTACCCGACCAGTCCTCTTGTTAAACTGCACTGAGACCTTTGACTGAGAAGCGCAGTGTGAATGTTGCTGCAGCAAAATTTGAATTCCCCTTGGGATCAATAAAGTATCTCTCTCTTCTCTTTCTCTCTTTCTAATTGAGTGTGTAGGGGTAGTGTGGCCCTATGCCACACAAGCCACTAGGATGCAAACTTTAAAAGGCATTTCTGACGCATGCCCAAAACTCCAGTAAAAGCTCAAATATTCTTTTATTGTAGCATGATCAGTGAACACGGTGTTCATTAATTTGCAACACATGATATTGCTAATTAAAGGTTTTAAATAGGGTGCAGCCCACAGAAAACAAAGACATAAAGCCATATAGTGGTCAGAGGTGCAGTTTGGCCACTACAGAGTGTAAAGCTTATTGTTGCCATTGTGGACAATAACAAGGTTAATACAAATTTTGGCAAAACTGATTTGGTGGTGAAGTATAGGAATAAAATCTCCAGTAGGGGTGTCTTGTGATTGGTCAGCAGAGGTACGGCACAGAGACATGGTACCAATCCATTTGACAACAGCGGAACCTAAAAAAAAAAAAAAAAAAAAAAAAAAAAAAAAAGCACACAGGAAGGAATAATTTGTAGTGAGCAGAGGTATTTGAAAAATAGGACTTTCTTTGTTTTGACAGATTGTAGCTCGCTGTGAAACTTTCGGCGAGGAGCGGTACACAGAAAATAGCTAAATATAAACCTCATTATATCCCATGCCATCGCAGTTTCATTGACACTTGGAGAGGTGCAGAGATGGAGGTTGCGTCTGAACAAAAATGTGTCAGATGGGAACATGAATGGATGTGATGGTATCAACTGGAGCCTCTAAATCAAACCATGTGCTGCTGGATTCTCCCAAACTGACAACCCTGAGGCCTCCACTTTCCCCACATTCCTCTACCTACCGCACTCTTCCAACCGTTTGAGAGGATATCACATTGTTCTTGCACAGATCTGCTATTGTCATTTTAGATCTGTTACTTAAGAGTGTTTTCCTATGTTTAATTTTAGATGAGTTTTTCATTTGAAACCAAAATACAACGTGAAGATCTTGAAAAAGTTTGAATGCATACAAAGCAAAACACACAAATCTCAGAAAGGAGAATATTGATTGTTGACTAATCAGAAATCAGTTGACTGTCAGAAAGTGAGTTTTGTATTCTGTAGCAGCAATATCTTTAAATAAATGTTGACAGTGTATTTTACAACATTTGCATAATACATAGTTAAGTAGCCCATTCATCTTTATATGATAACAAATGAAATGAAATGTACAAATGCCTTTCTTTCACCTGAAACTTTGGGTATATATAGTCCCACTTCACAGTTTTTTTCACATTTTACAGTGTCCCAACTTTACTGAAAGTCGTGAGCTGTTGGTACTACGATTTGTCCACTAGGCTGAGTTAGTGGTAAACCAATACTTCTAAAGATGATATGTAGACACAAGTTCCTGATGCATTGAGCCGTGTTTCATTCCCATTGACTTATTACAGAGAGTTACAGCTCCCCCAGAAGTCACTACATCTCACTACTTAACAGGAGGAGATAGACACTGAGCCCAAGCATGCACCCCAAACAAATCACACATCCACGGGCAGGTCAGGGGAAATCGTAGCATTAATCTCCAGACAGGTCCTCCCCTCCTCCAAAAACAATTCAATAAGCAGTGATACATTTCTATACTGAGTTGAGGAGCCATAAGTGGTGTGAGATAGTGGTGTTATGATTATTTTCTATTTTACTGTGGTAACACTTAATAATAATCACACATAATTAGCCTTAATAAAGCATGAATTCATAACTAACAAATAATTTATTAAGAATGATTCAGTCTTAATCACTACTTAATTAATACACCCTTTAATCCAGTAGTTAATAAACCTGAGTCATTCTTAATAAACTGTGAATATATTTGTTCTTTATGACTTAATCCTTCATATTTTATAAAAGGTCCTACACTGCATAAAATTGTCTCTTTAAGTCACGTTATAATGTTGTGATCTCTTGAATAAAATACCTGGAGTTGTGTTTTGTTTATTATTAGTCTGTCTGCATCTCCAAAGCTCAAAATGAATGTTTGCTCTGTTCCACCTTATGATGTCATGTAGTGGTAGTTTTCAAAAACAGCTACCTTTTACTTTTAGTTTATTAACGATTGGTGATGAAACAAAAAACAACTCCTGGTATGTTTGTGATGAGGAAACAACATCATAACATACCATACCCACACCTGCCGCACTGTCAAAATAAATTCATCTTAAATAAAAAAAAATGTTGTGTTAAAGTGAAGTTAAAGTTAAAAGGTAAACTGTTTAAAAGTAAATTTAAGCATCAGACATGAATTAATAATACAGTATTGTTCAGATCTGATTACATCCAAATAAACACATCTCTATAAGATGATGTTGTGGATGAGTGGGTGTACCTGTGCTCAGAGTCTGTGGCAGGCCTGTCTAATCAAATGAAATGCACTTGTGTGTATATTGATGGACTACAAATGAAGTTGGCTGCATCTCTTTAGAATGACTTAAGGCTAATCTTACTTGGTCACACTGGTTTTCTCATTGGGGCCGAACAAGAGCACACACCTTGTTTGCATTCTCCACCATGCAAAGCAATTCCCGGCCAGGCACACAGTTTGAACAAGTGCAGATAAAGCTTCCAATTAGGCCCATGCGGTAATGTTGACATTTTATTTTGACTTTAAACAATGTTATTCTGCAGATTGGACATGCCAGTGTATGAAAGGGCTTTTGGTGTGAAACTGATTGTGAAAACCAATTTTTATTTTTATTTTTAGCCCTACTAAAAATAATTTCACTTTGACTCTTCGCAGACCAATAATATTAATTAAATCTGTTATGATTTTCTATTGGTGAGCTGAGCATCCACGAACTTTCATTTTCACTGTCAGATATTTTGTGTTTGAGAATTGCATTATTATAATTAAAAAGATATTTCTATTTTATGTATAAAGGGAATATTTTCATATTCATCATCATAACTAAATATTTTATTTTACTGCATTTCAGGAAATTTGACTAATTACCTAGACAATAACCTTTGGCACACGAATTAATTCATTTTTCATTTTATTTGACATTGAGTGCTGTGTTAAATGTATATGATTTTAATTTCTAAAGCTCCCAGCGCTGTTCAGAGTCTTGTCAGGCCCAATGTGAAAAAGTCCCCTCTCACAAAGCATTTTACCAGGTGCTCTTTTTTTTTTCTTCTTCATATCTCTCCTTTTCTCTCCCTGTACTATTGAAAACCTCTTCCCCTTTTATAGACATGATCTGACAGGAAATCTTTGAGAGGCAGCGCTGTGCTAACTGCCCAGAGATTTCAACTGTCTGTTCTTGCTGAAGGAGAGGCTGAACGCTGGCCTCCTATTAGTCTAAACACACAAAGCCCCCCAATCCCAATGTCTCTCTCTCTCTCTCACCCCCCCTCTCTCTTATCCGTTTCTCTCTCACTCACTTTCTCATCTCACCCCTCTCCCCTTCTCTCTCTCGATAGTGGTCCCGGGCCTGGCGAGTGGGCTGACAGCTCAGCGTCCCAGCCTGTCAGAGAGGGCCTGTTATTTCGCCCCTCCCAGTGGGACAATGTATGAGAAAAACACACAGAACATGCACATACATACATACGTACACCCACGCACACACAAATATTTTTAAGACGCCCAAAACTTTTGACTGCTTTTAAAATATCTTCTCGTTGTTGTCAGCAATTCCTCCAAAACCCTCTGACATGTTGCTAATCAGGATCAAATACATTATCCAAAGAGACACTAATTAACCAAGCATGGCCGTCTTTCCCTTTTTGGCACGGTGGCTGACACAAGCTTGCCTCTTTATGGACTCCTCTTGTCAATCCATGTGATTGGGTAAAATTCACCAATCATTAGTTACAATTTAATAATGTAGGGTGCATGGGAAGAGCTGACAGGTGTCCAATCAGGAGTTTGAAAATGATTCCTTGGAGAGTTTTGAATGCTGCTTTTGCAAATGAAGCTGCAGGTGCCTCCGCAGCTGTACGGCCTGGTCCATCACAATGCACTGAGCAGAACACTGTGCATACTAAGAAGCCAAATTACTCAGGGCTGTGGCTGGACTATTTGGGCTTTGGGGTATTTTTAAACAGCTAAAATGTGAAAATAAGGTTTTATACGTTTATTCAAAGTCTTTATTCAGTAAATACAGCCTATGCCCTCTACAGGTGAGAGAGGTACTGAACTTTAACCAGAGCGATTACATAATGAATACAGATATGCCATTTTGCCTCTGCAGAGTCAAGCAGATGGACCATGTTTACATGTGGTCCAAAATTTGATCATAGTTTAGGTTTTAGTTCTGATTGTTCACATCTGTGTAGGTTTTGACTAGGAAAAATGTCTAAAAAAAAAAAAAGGTCAAATGAAAGACAAAAATTAAAAAGAAAAGTTCAGACTGTATTTGATGGTGAGATTTCATTTGTGCATTAAAAAAAAGACAAAGGAAAATAAATTCTTTTGTATTGGACATGTACCACTAAACTATACAGTTCAGTATAAAGACATTTTCTTTATAATTATTTCCTACAGTTGTTTATGGTATATTATCAGTGTTCCCCATTAGTTGAAGAGACTATGGTGACCTCCCCATTCTTCCCCATAGTGTAAAAAAAAAATGCATGAAAATAAGTAAGTAAATAAATAAATGTCTCACTTTGTTGCTCCTTGTATTGTCATCAATATAAAAAATAAAGAATGGCAAATTCAAAAAGACAACTTAAATATGAACTATAGGCAATAAGTGACATGCAAACTTCACAAATTGTATGAAAGAAAATTATTACTATAGAAAGTATTTGCACCACCATAACCTGAACAAATTCTATGGGAAACACTATATTAGTATTAGTATTGTTATATTTTTATCCCAGCATGTATTAGGCCTTAATTGTGTGTAGTGAATATGATTTCCCCCACTTTTCTGTATCTGCATTCATGGATGCAGTGAAATAAAGTGGCAGACGCCTGTGTGTATCTTGACTATTTTATGATTCGTGCCACAGCCGCAGTGGCTGAGGGGTAATCCCTGTTCAGCTCGGAGGAAACAGTAATGATTGCAGCTGATGGCGTTCACTGCCACTGGAGAGATGCTGCAGCGTGCTTGGAAAATCTCACAAACCACCACAAAATCACACCACTTTTACCTGATTAGCCTCTTAACTCTGATACTATTATTAATACATGTATGGATAAATGCATAGAGGAATGATGATGGTGCAAAGTAGTCCAGTTGTTTTTTTTGTTTAGGTTTGGTTTTTTTATGAAACTGAAATGAATTGAAATTACGTAATGAAATTGTCCATATATGTTCAGAAAAATGTGAAATCTACAGCTTACCACATCTTTATTAGCTAATTAAAGAAAAAATCTGTAAAATATTACCTGATTTATGTGAATAATGAGAAAAGAAATTAAACTATTAGTTATATCACATGCTTTTTTCACAACTAAGTCTGTTAAATGTTATAAAAACAAATAATCAGGTCACATCAGGTATTTTTCCACACAATCTATTAAAAACATCACTATTTGGATTCTACTAATCATTTGCACACAGAAAAATTGTGCCTAACTGATTCCACATTTAATCTTGAACAATGAACATTACAAAGAATACAAGAAAGTACACCTTATCAAAGTGAGCGAAAAGAAACAGAACAAAGTAGTTTCTGAACTGCTAGCTAAGCAACACCACCAAAGTCTTGTTGCTTCCCATGTGGCTCCTTTGTGAATCACTCCCCTCAATTCTGAGTAATCACAGTATTAGCGGTCTCTTTATAAAGACTTCTCTGTCTGCTAAATAGGGAAGCGCGTTAATTTCTCTTCTCGATGCCGGTTTAATTGCGTTAAGAATTAATGGTGCGTTCTTACGGCCAAGCTCTCCTCCAGACACACGTTCTCTGCTCCCCTTCCTGCTGGGCCCAAACACTGCGCGCTGGGCCCTTGGGTGTCTGACGAGCCCATGCCGGTCCCTCTCCAACTCGCGGGTGAGAAACTTAGCGCTTTACATATGCATGAAAACCCTGCTTCATGTCTCCCCAAAGGCAGTTCTATCTCACCATTAGCTTTCAAAAGTATTCTGGTATTGACTGGCGTAATAATTTCGGGGCAATCCCTGATGTGATTTATGGTGATGCACATTATCGATCTCTTAAGGAGATATTTAGGTATTCAGAATCCAAAGTTATGTGCTCATTATGGGGATGGGGAAAGGCGCCAGGCCAAAAGGAGAGAGAGAGTTACTGTAAGCTTTAGTGGAGAGGTAATTAGCATGTGTGAGAGCAGCACTGGACTGTTAGCCTCGTCAGTCTCCTCTTTCTGTCACTGAACTCAGCACCTCAGCACCACCAGGCCAGATCTGGCTTTGAAAGGGCCCCATGCAAAGGACTATTTACCTAAACAAAATATAGAACGCTTTTTGCTTACTCCTTTTGGGTTTCTTGCATTTTCTGTTAAAATTATATTCAGTGTTGGTTTTTCAGCTGCTAGAAATAAAAAAAATAAATAAATAAAAAAAAAAAAATGTGAGTTATATTAATGCCACAGGCCTCTTTTTATAGTAGTGCTTTTCTAGTCCTTGTGTATAGTTAATTTAATAATATAATCACAAATTGGAAAACAGAATTATGAAAAATGATGACTGTTGCAATTAACAATTTAAAACAAACTATAGCATCTTTAGAATGAAAAATAATTCTCAAAACATCATAAATAACATGAAGCTGAAATCCGTGAGCAGAAAAACATCGCCTGACTTGTAATAAATCATGTGATCAGTGATAACAGAAACTACTTATTCCATTAAAATGGAGAGGGCCACTGTACCTGTTATTGGAAGTAATTAGCATGTCTGAGTAACAGCCCTCCCCATTAGCTCTCCTGCTGTTGAGGCCCATGCTAGCCCCCTTAGTGTTAGCACAAATTGTTACTGCTAAAACCACAGGTGGGAAACTAGCTCTCATCACCTCATCACCCGGAGAACGGCGGCACTGCTACGTATATTAAACCAGGATCCTCCCAGCGTGAGCCTTGTGTCTTCACCAGATATTTTACTCTTTATGGAGCCCATGGGGGACACACAAATCCAATAGAGCTGCGTTTGAGAAGGGCACAGGCGAACACTAGCATACAAACAACTGGGATTTAGGATGGGTCCTGCCCTGGGCAAAGAGAGACACAAACCTGTGCAGCCTTTGGGCGAGTGCATCAACGCTGGCAACGCTAACGGCTCCCAGGTTTGTTTGGGGACACTGAAAGTTTGGAGATTTCTGGAATAAAAGCTTGATATTATTTTATATTAATGCCACAGTATGCAACTTTTTAGCCAACAAATAGACAAAAATAAATTTATTTATTTATTTTTATTGTATTTATTGCACTGAAAACTCTTATTGGTCTGAAAGAGGCTCCTGCTTATCCTTATGGAAATGTTGTGCCTTTGGCTATAATATTCCATAGTGGGGAGTTGGATCAAATTTATCTATAATAGAGAATTTTCCAAAGTGTGGTTTTAACTTTCTAGTTTCATGGAATTTTGCAGGTGACAATCCACCTCCAGTGACATACTGTACCTTTAATATGGCTTGTTCTTAACATAATATTTTAAGATAGACACATTTCTATGTTAACTAACCATTATTATATTCACTTTTGAATGTTAATCAGCTAACCTTATAATTAAAAAAAAATAAAAAATACACAAAAATAATAAAATATGTATAATAATAATTTAAAAACTACAGCATGACCGACATTAAAATTACAAATTAAATACAAATGTTTTTGTATATTTCTTTCTCTTTCTTCTCTCACTCCCTTGTGCACTGATGTTCTTGGCCTGAAACCAGCCATGCTATTACCCTTATGGGGCTTGATGCGCACAGACACAACTTTAGTTTGTGGTGCGGAAAAAGAAACTCTTTGAACACTTTGAAGAGCTGTTAATGTTTTAAGCCCATTCTCCTCACAGTGCTCAGACAAGAGCAGGTCTTTGTGGGGAAGGCTTGGCTGGACTTGGTGGAACCAGCGTCATTAGTGTTGGTCTCCCTGGGGTGGCATGTGTGGAAATTACTGCCCCAATCAATAAGCAAAGTCCAAGTGTTGAAATATTTATCCAGACGGAGGTTCATGAGCGTGGCCGACTGTCTGAGCACTCTTCCTGCACCTTATATGGTTATTCAGGAACACTATATATGTCATGAGTACACCTTTCAATCAATGGGGTGCCACTCAGAGACTGAGTGCTGAGTGCAGCGTCAGTCCATTAATTTATCATCGATACGTGAGCTGGGAACAGGGAGGAAGCAGGACAAGCCCACGTGTGATGTGTCAAAATAACATTACATTAATATTGTATATTAAATGAAGCGTGCGTAATATACTTTTATACAATACCTTATCTATTATTTTACTTTATATGAACTGTTGGGATTTTTAAATTTAAGTTTTACATGGAAACACAATGTAAACAGAATTTTAAACAAGCTAGAAAATAAAAAAATAATATGTGAAATACATAATCTGCAATGGGTTGGATTTTCTTTCTTTATTTGTTTGTTTTTTTATGATATTAATAAAACAATTCTTATATCGGAAACACAACTCGATAATTTATTTTGGGTATAGTGATATTTTTAATCATATAACAACTGAGAATTTTGCTTTAGATTAGTATTTTGACTTTTTTACTCACTCACTCTAAGTTTTTATAATACATGGTCGTCTTCACTGAATGTAGCGTTTGAGCCTTGTCCTTGAGGAGCACCTATTCTGGACTAAGAATAGGTGCTCCTCAAGAAAAAATCCACGGAAGCTCTCCCATTCTCCCATGTTTTTATTAGACTAGTAATCAGTGGTAAGCACTTAAGTAGAAATTGTAGGTATCTGTACTTAAGTATATTTTAAGGTGGATACTTTTACTTTTATTTTTTTATATTTATGTACTTTCTACTCCACTACATTTCTGAACTGGACTGAAAGGTAAGTAAGTATTTTTTATTATTGTCTGAGACTTGTTGAAATGGCTGAATGCTTTATTTTTTATGCACATTTGTAGTTTGAGCAAACACAAATATAAAAAAATAAATAAAACCAGCTAAAAAATATCAGTTCAGTTGTTTCTCTTGAAGAAAATTCAGCACAAATCTTTATCAAAATCACTACATTTGAAGCTTTATTAGATCTCAAATATGTGCAAAAAGTACATTTTCACACTGGTACTTTTACTTAAATAGATTTTGTCATGTTTTTTTTTTTTTTGCTGCAGTATCTGTACTTTTACTTAAATAACAAAATTGACTTCTTCCACCACTGTTAGTGATGTTGGAAAATATTTTTGAAACATCACTAACTTATTTACTCTCACATTTTCTCAGATCAACAAATATAAAGTTCATGAAAAACAAAAAAGAAAATAAAGTTTATATTTCAAAACATTGCACTATTTTTTTTTTCTTTTTCGCGCTTCCGTGTTGTGTCTATTTTTTATCACTGCCTGTTTACTGCCCCAAGATTCCCAAACAGAAGTCCAACATCATAACGCTCCTCTCCGCTGCTCGGTCTGAACTCAACTCTCAGCTTGTTATCTCACTTGATCTTCCTGGAGTGCGTGTTACGGCCGATTAAAAGCTCCGTGTGATACCAGGACTATAACATCTCATTATAAGAGAGAGACCATTTGTATTGCTTTACCTCCATAGTTAGTGCACAAAAAGATGACAGCTGACTTCCCCGACTTGGCGTACTAGTGCAGTAACATATGCTCATTAACGTGCCATAAAAAACACTTCTCGTTTGCTAATGTAACGTTTGAGGACTCAGAGAATTGGTTGTAAAAACGCGCTGGCCTTCCTTGACATGCTTCTAATGATTCTTGTCTCTTTCCTGTTTAGTTGCCTGGTAAATGATTCTCTGAGAAAGAATCGTTTGTTAACAGTGATTCTCCTGGTATGGGACGAATCATGTGATTGATTCTTGTAGATTCATTTGCATTTACAGTCCTAACACACTGTCCGATATGCTTTTGAAATAGTAATTACTATACTATATGCATCAGTATTTGTAAGGACATCAGAAATGGCAAATAAAATTTAATTAAAATAATCATAATTACCAGTATGACATTGCAAGTAAATTGTCAATATATATTCTTACATTTTTATATAGCGCTTTTCCACATCAGAAGCCACTCACTCAAACACACACATACATACACCAGTGTACGCAGAAACTGGAGGGTGAGTGGGTTAAGTGCCTTGCCGAAGGACACAACAAAAGCATTCATCTGTGAGAATTGTAATCGCAGTAAAATATAGTACACAAGTTTCTCTATATGGCTTAAAAACTCATTATACATCCTGATAGCAAGTTCATTACAAGGTCCACTTTGTTACTGTAATTTTTTTAATGTATACTTTAGATAAAAATAAACAAATATATATATATTATTGTGTCAAAGTTTCACAATAATAATAATAATAATAATAATAATAATAATAATAATAATAATAATAATAAAACAAAAACAAATCTTGGTAGTAAAATTGTCCATAGACTTTAGTGAGTGTATACTATAGTGTATAAGCCCAAAGAGGCTGCAGTGCCTGGTTCTGTCCATAATCATGTTGTACAGCTCATTAACACAGAGGTCTTCATTAGCCTTGCCTTCACGCTGCTCCCACAGACAATGTATAATTAACTATATCAGCTTCTCTAATTGTGGTTTGTTTTGCCTGTCATTTCACATTCCGCTCGTCATGTCAGGAGCATGTGTCTGTGCTCAGGTGACTCCAGGCGATCCTCACATATCCGACAAGATGACATGAGGAGAGGAGAATCTTACTGTAACATAACCAAGTGTACATAGGCCTGTCACAATAATTACTATATTGACTCATCGTTCAGTATAAGTTAAATGGAACGATACTTTTTGAGGGTAAATATTTATCGTGGCACTTTTTCTTGTACTAGTAGAGAAATGTTTGTTATTTTGTTGTTCTGATTATATTTATATAATACATCATTTCTATGACTCATTATAGATACAAACTAACTGCTACTTCTATTTACTACTATTTATTTATTGCAGTTTGTGTGTGTGTGTGTTTTTTTTAACAGTATTTATAATATGTTTTTGTACAATCCTGCTTTAGAGTTGCTGTGTCAGTGGCATAATGTAATTTTAATATTATAATTTATCGTCTATATTATATTATATCAAAATTTGTTATCGTGACAGGCCTAATTAAAAAATTCAGAAGAAGCGTGATGTTGTTCAGTAACAGTAATGAAACTTTATTCTGTTCTTATGTAACTGAAGTGAACTGACTTTGTTTGAAATGAACTGAAATGTTAGATTATTGACATAGAAACAGGTTTGTGTAGAAATCGCTTTAGACCGAATGTGTACAATCCTAAATATAAAAAAACAAACAAATCATTATTCAGAGCTTTAGTATTAAATGGTTGAAAAGAAATACTTCCTACATATTCTACTGTGTTTATTGCAAAAATAAATAAATAAATAACTTTATTTCACTGTGTTTTCTGTTGATGAAATTTGATCACATCTTTGGGTACATTTACATGGCCAGTAAAAAGAGAACTAATAGAGAACTGATAATCACATAACCCAGTAATGATATCAGATGTTTGGTGTGTGTTTACAAAAGAGATCTGATCATCAAAAACACCCAGCCACATGTGTCACTTCATTAATGGATTTTCTGAGTAACAGTTGTATTTGGAACACATCTTCTTTCATTTTTTGACATTTTTTGCATATTTTTTCTTGTCAAAACTTGCCCCGGCGTGAATCACAAGAAAGAAATCAGATGACTCACATCAGATAACAGTATTTTTTTCATTATTATAAAAAATATAAATACATTTTGCAGTTTATTTCTCCTTGCATTCAATGGTTTGAACACACCATCTCAGTCAGTGCATGTTTTTTTTTTTTTTCTTGATTGTCTACATTTTAGATTTGTAGTAAGGAAAAAAAAGGTTAATCATATTTTTTTTTATATTTTATATTCAAATCCTCAAAGTAGCTACTCTTTGCTTTGTCGTTTTTTCTTTGCTATAATTCCATATATCTTGCTTCACATATTTGAGGTCTTCCAAAAGTATTTCAAATGTAGAAGGTATGAAAATAAAGAAGAAAAAAACACTGAATGAGAAACACTGAATGTCCAAACGTTTGATTGTAGTGTATAGAAGAATATATTTCCATAGGTGTTCCGTGTGTGGTCGCATACAGTGTGTGTGTGTGTGTGTGTGTGTGTGTGTGTGTGTGTGTGTGTGTGTGTGTGTGTGTGTGTGTGTGTGAGTCTCTGAGCGTGGAGGCTGTCCAAAGTGCCAGCTGTTTAACATCACAGCTCCATCATGGCTCACCTCATTATTAGAGCTGATTCTTTGTGATTCACACTCGAGGGAAAGAGCTGTGAAGGAGAGCGAGTTGCCTGTTTTATACATTTTTAGACAAAAAGGTTGAGTTTATTATTCAGTTATACTAAATTCAGTTGCACTGTTTTTCCTTACGACCTATATTACAAGATATATTTGTATTTGTATATTTTATTTTATACAAATATATATAATATATAATTATGCCTTATTTGATATTTTTGCTACTTATTTAAAATTTGCCATTTATATTTTGGCTCTTTATTATAATATATTGTGATGTGTGAGGTACTGTGTACAAATGATTCTCCAGAACTGTAATTGAAATGCTCTAGTTTAAACTAAAAGCTACTGAAAATAAGACAAGACATCATTTAAAAATGTGTTTTCAAAATTACATACATTTTACACTTATGGATCTACAAAAAGGACATTTTAAGAAACATAAATAAGATAATATCAAATTAAAAAATGTTTCTGAGCATTTATGTTTCCACATTTGGTCTGGAGATGTATTTGGGATCCACAGCGATCTTTGTAATGATGTTTGTGATCTTTGAATGGAAGGTGATGGACCAGTGTGAGCCCTCCTCCACCTGCACAGTCCCAGTGTGAGAGCCTGCAGCCCTCGGTCAATGAATCTTTTCCAGCTTTTTTGAGCTCAGTCACACCTGTTTGTTTGTGCAAGGAATGAGAATTTTGGAGCAGCTCTAAGATCACAAGAATACAGACAGAGACAATCAGAATGCCTGGTAAATACTGGACTATCACAGCTTGAGGTTTAAATAAATGCACTTTCTCGACTTTCATCATTAAAGGTATAGATGCCCTCTATTTTGGTAAATGATTACATTAAGCATTTTCTTTCAAATATTTGCAGTATTTTTATTACTTGTCAGTCCTGGAAGTAAGGTTGGCTGCATTTGAGGAAGTTGTGGAAAGGTCTGAAGTGGAAAAAGGTGTTTGTAAGAATCTCATTTATATATCAAAAATGTCTGACTCAGAACTTTGAAGACGATAAATTCGCAATGGCATGGTCAAAAACAAAATGGCGACTGTCTCATATTGATGGATCACAGTTTTCTATTTGATTCCATTTTTTTTCTAGAATATACAGAATACATAAATAAGCAATCAAATGAGCTCCCTTCAAGTCTGAACTCTGCTTCTCAACACACGCTTTTGCTGACAGAGGATTGGCTGTAATTATAGATTATACAGCCCTACTTCCCCTGAGGTTAATTCTGTACTTTTTCATATTTTGTGCAGGATAAACGTTAATTCTCCTTTGCAGATGTCTGCTGTCTTGAAACCCAAGTCTTTCCTCAGTACAGTGGCCACATATGTGTTTGATTATTCCTCCCACTCCCTAAGATGCATAAAAACAAAGAAAAAAACGTCTGTCTTGTGTGTGTTCAATCCCAAAAATACATCATCACATAACAGACCTCCACCGTAGGGAAACACAGGCCAATCAGAGGTCAGTGCTTAAGCTGTAACAAATCAGGCCATGTCAAGACTGTATTTCTAAGCTGGTGTTAAGGAGGGACCCCTTTGAGACATAAAAACATAAAAAATAATGGAAGAAATAGAAGGAAAAGGGAGGAGAGCAGGATATATGTTATAGTGTTAAACTGGCAACATATTTAAACCATGTGACATATTTTAAAGGGCCCATATTCTGCTATTTTCTATTTATGTTATAATGTTTCCTCATCAAAAATATAGCTGGAGTTGTGTTGTTGTTTTGCATATTCACAAATGTTTTACACACAAATCCTACATATTTAGCCCTTAGTTCTTCTATATCTATGTATATTTCCCTGAGCAAAAATAAATATACAATTTCTGGATTCAGTTGAAACCATCACCTTTATGCTTTCTTTTCCTGCATCAAAATTCTGCCATTTAAACATACATTCCCATTATTCAGGCTTCATAAAACAAAGCCTATTCATGACCAGTGTTCTGTGAAGTGCCCGCTCACAATACATGCTAGATTACACACTTTCTCCAACACACGCCGCACACTCACGCCATACACTCACTCCGCCTTCCCCTCCTCGCTCCGATTGGCACCAGCCCACACAGGGATCGGGAAAGACATTGTATCTAATTGCAATGCTCGGGATTTTGATTACACTCTTGCCTTGAAAGCACAACACTGTAAAAGAACAATTGCTAAGAGAGCACCAAGCAGCGGGAGGCGCAATTTGAGCCCTTTCTTAATGAGAGAACACATCAAAAGGTAAAAGGGAGAGAATTTATATACTTTAATTCCATTTCTGAAGTAATAAAATGTGTCTTGTTTAATTTATGGCTTTCATGGCGTTTGCGCTATTGTGCTTCACCTATATAACTCTTTTCATCCTCAGCTGTTTTGCCCATATTTCTGAAATGATGAAGCTCAGCAGGCTCCCAAAGGACCCCAGTGATGTAATGGGTTAATAACAGGGCTGGATAGTTCTGTGGTCTCACTTCACACGTTAAATAGAAGCGTTGTGGGGAACTGGAGTAAAAGTTTATTACACATGTCACATGGTCATATGCCCACACATTACATGAGCTAAAGTTTAACATGGAGTTCTTATACCATGAAGACATGTGGATTCATATTTACAGCTAAATCTCTGAAGTTAATAAAACCAGTGACGACAGAAAATCTTATTTTACTATTCTATAATAACCAAAATCATATTTAATTTGAATTTAATGACAGTATCTTATTTCAGAAGTGGGCAGTGAAGGAGAAGCATCTTGGAGAAAACACCACAACACAGTAATGTGGCATTTAGTTCTCAGGGATCTGTTACATTCATAAATAGCTTTATTAATATTTATCTCATCCCAGGCACTCATTTTACAGTCCCACTGGCAAACTTTTGTGTCTCCTGTTAATTAATACATAAGTAGGTACAGAATTTCTGACAATACCATTTATTAGAGTATTGGGTTGCTATTTGGTTTTTTTTATATCAGTCATTTCCACTTAGTGGTCGGGACCCAAATTTGGGTTCCTAAAGATTCCCAGTGGAAATATAATGGATGGAATATAATGAATGTATGTTATGATATGTGCTCCTGTTTTATAATTATTATAATTATTATTCTAGAACATTTGTATTAACCATAGGCAAGTGCTGTTGAGAAGTTGAGAAGTTGAGAACACTGTTTTGCGTGACATATCCCAACCCTCTGACCTTGAGATGTCTTTAAAATTGAACCCTCTTCTCTTTGTGCCTAAACCACTTCAAGAGTCCTTGGCTTACAGTCTCAGGTTTGATTCTCTAAACCAGCTGACTTTCCATGACAGGACTGTTTTTGTGAGATTCTCTTCAAATCCGTAACAGTAAACTCCACATAATGAGGGAGCACAGATGTAAAGTTGTCACTCAGCAGCTCTGTGACCGGTAATTTTCCACATTATTCTTCCTGAGTTTATGAGCGAGTTCTGTGTGGGAGGCTAATTTGGTGCAGTTGACCTTGTGCGGCGCGTGTGAAGTGCAGCGGGTGGACTGTGAGCAGAAAGTGTCTTTCTAAGTGATAAATGACACTGGTCTCCTCCATCACACACTGCAGACAGTCACATAGGCAAAAAGAACACCTTCAGGAAGCAGAAGTCTGATCATGGCCCTAACACACGTCTGGCATCTGCTCCAGCTCAGCCATGGACTCTCAAACACAAAGAGGAGAGGTTTCAATACAAGAGACATCTCAAGGTGCAAGGGAATAGGTAAAGGGTACAGTGGGCATACTCAGCATGCTCTAAGATCCAATAAGACACTGGGAATAAGGTTTGTTATGTTAATAATGTCAATAATAAATATATACAAACGATAAGAGCAAATGTAAACATGACATATCGAGCTCCATGACCTCCTGGTCCAGCAGCAGATCCAATTCAGACTCCTTCAGATGACCTTCTGCGCTCTCTATAACATGAAAACACTCATATTCATACTCATAAAGCTGCTTACTGTCTATAATTTCAACTCTTGTTCCTTTTATCTTATTTTAGTGAAAGGTGGCCTTGGGTGTTCAGAAAGTCAACAAATAAAATAAAAGTCTTACGTAATAACATCCGCACAAACTACTCTGTTATAAAACTGTGCTAAATACTGTCAGAATCATTTAATAAGGAAAGGAGTGGCATCATCTAAAAACAAAATAAAAAATACATTTATTGTCAAATTCTTGTGCTAAAATTAACTTACTACAGAGTACTGTTTAAAAATGTGTTCTATGAAGGGTTTTGTACATCTTTGTTTCTTTAAATGTCATATATATTACACAAAATTGACTTTAAGCGAGCTTTAAATTATGTTATAATGTAGTTACCTCATCAACCCTTTATTATTACTCTGTCTTAAAAGTTCAAAATGCCCTGTTCCAACTTGTGATGTCATGAAGCTGTAGTTTTCAAGTTAACAGCTCCTTTTACCTTTAGTTTAACAGAAATCAGCAATTCCAGAGCTGAAATTATCCAAATGATTTTCTGTTTGAGAGAAGAACTCTGCCTAAATATGCAGTGTTTCCGTGTTAAACATGTGTGAATAAAACAAATCACAAATCCAGGTATGTCTGTGATGAGGAAATAGCATAATAACAGAGATCAGGAAATAGCGTATGGGCCCATTAATAGATTTTATTTGAACTTACAAACCCATATTAGTTATAAGTCCATTACTGTTATCATACCTGCAGCTTTCCCCCATCCATCCACACAGCCTGTATGTGATATGTGGTCGGCCATAGTTAAATGAAGTGCTGTGTTGTTGTGAGCTTTGTGCTGTTTGCTGTGAGTCAACAAGCTCACACAACAACAAAGCGTGGAGGTAAACAGGCCGATGCACCGGGGCATACTTGTCTTGATTAATGAAAGGAAGTCAGATCTCATGCAGATTAGAGCTGCACAGGACACATCCACGGCCAATATTAATTTCCCTTGAAGAGTTCTCCTCCACTATTGCTCGATATATAGGAGCAGGTCACAGCCAGAGGTCACCAGCAAAGATGTCTGGCAGCTAAATGAAAGCGCTTCATTAATGGACTCCAAAACAAAGTGAATCCAATCAGGTTCTCGGCTGCTGCTCCTTCCCATCATCAACCAGGTATTAATTGATGCTATTGTGCCTGGAGAGAGAAGGGAGATTGGGTAGATTCAGAGATGAGATTTTCAAAATAAAACTCACAATATAGTTTTTAAATAATTTCTTTGGTTTTTATTTTTATTTATTGAATCTCAAGCTTGAGCTCAAAATTCTCCTTTTCAGGCTTTTAGGAAATTATCCATTACATTATTATCCATACATTGTCCCTTTTAAATCTAACAGTATGGCGTTGAAATTATCTATAAGTTATTCAGTAACTTCTGTCCCCACCACAATTACTTTGTTTTGTTGGTGTTACCGTGGATACCAGCTATCTTGCTATTCATAGACCAAGTCCACATGATCTGAATGTGAATCTTTATTTTATATCGACAGAATACTACAAATGTTAACATGTTATATGATTCTCACTGACTTCCTATAGGTCTTTGACAAAAGTGCTGTATTGTTGAGGGAGCCCTGCCAGTAGTTTTAACAGTGGCCAACAATGTGCAAAGTGACCATGACAGACTTTGATAGCACTCCTCCTCCTCTCCTACCCCTCTCTTTCGCTCTCTCTCTCCTCCTCTCCTCTGGGCAGCCGATCGGAGCAGATAGGAGCTCTATAGGATGCGCTGCTCTTTTCAGCTGTCACTGTTCAGGAGGGAGCAGGAGAGAACAGGAGAGAGGTGGACACTGCTGCAGGCGATGGCTGACTAAAGAGTGTGTGCGTGTCTGTAGAGATCACTCGGTAAGATTAACGGCTCAGTCCATCTCTGTCACCAAGCTCCTCTGAACTCTGACATGGCTTAAAAACTAATATGAGGTCCCCCAACTCGCTGATAAAACACTGTAAGCAGAGGAGTGGGGGCTAGCGAGGAAAATATCAAACAGTATTCTTGGTATGTGACGATTCCTCCTTGTTCAGTTTGCTTTACATTTGAAACAATCTGTTGTCCAGTATGAGGTCCATTACTTTTATTTTGTCCAGTCTTGTGTTAAAAGAGGACTATGTTCATTTCTGGGGGTGGAAAATCAACTGCATGACTCCATTAAACTACAAAGTTAAAAGCACACTTTGGAACATTCTCAATGAAGAAAGGTAAGTTTTATGCCATACTGTGGAAGAACAACATTTCCATGGAAACAAGCAGGAGGAGGCTGTCCTGCAGGCAAAGTAAGAGTCAGTTTTGTGGAGATGCAAGCCTTCAAACAGTAAGGATACATGTGCAAAATAACATGCATTTATTTTAGTCTGTTTTTTGACACTGATTGGTATCACAAAATATAAGCTTTTAGCACTGACATACACATATCCCATTAAATGTATCTTGTAGTAAGACTGATGTTTTATTTTACCCCTCCTGAAGGTGATAAGATAAATAAAATATAGTACTGAATAACATAATCCTCTCCCCACTTTGCTTTAACTATCAGAACACAGTTTAATTTATTTAAAGAATCACTTTTTCAGCTCGGCAGGTCACACTGTAACACAGTTAGCTTGGGATGTAAGAACAAAACCATGAACAAACATGGTTTAAAAGAATCACATCTAAGAAATCTGTGATGATATATTGCCGCCATTTATATATTTGAACAAACCCTCCAGTGTGTCCTGTATTCTGTTCTTGAGCGACAAACCTCACTCACCTCACTTGCCTCATACTGTAGAAGTGCAGAGGCCTTTGGCACAGTTTGCAGCCACTTTCTCTGCCAGTAAACCCCTGGGCGGCTGTGACTATTTACCATCACTCAGTTTGGGAAGTGAATGAATAATCCAATGCATCTTCTTTAAGTCTCTAATAATAATAATAATAATGCATACAGGAAAGATAAAAACTGTGAATCATATAGAGAAAAAAGCTAAACATTAAAAGCTATTCTAAATGGCGATGGTGATGGAGGAAGCTCTGTCTCCCGAGGTTTGGAGCCATATAAATCCAATGTATTATTAGTATACGTAGCTAAAATCATCACAAAGCTAAAATGCTAAATATTTCTAGCTGTATGAATCTATGACCATTTTCACTTACAAACTCCTGAGATAAACTGACTTTCCCGTTTCCCTCTCATTTAGGCTGCACCTGAAGGCCTCTAATTTATCTTATCATGAAAGGCAGATTATTAAGAGCCATATAGTTAATACAAATGACTAATTGATTGCGCATATCCACTCACTGGAAATGGGCCTTTTTGCAGGTGCTTTTAGAGCGATTACTGCTATAGTGAAAACATCCAGTAGATTTGGCACAGGTACACAGTAATAAAAGGAACTCGCTCGAAAATCAATATCTCATTTGAACGGAAGTGAAAGAATGATTCAAGGCTTAAGTCTGGGCAGCACAAGTCTCGCATTATATCACGGGTGCCATTTGCAGCCTATAAGGACTTGGAGAGAAGATTCTATGGGAGTTATATTCTGTGGGTTTTTGCAGTGCCAGCCTTGCTCAGCTGTCTGGTTAATACTATCATCAAACAGGTTTTTCTTCCAGAGACGCACACACACACATACACTCATAGCGCGTGTCTGCAGCGGATCTCTTTGTCGGTCTTGACAGAATGTTGGAGAAGTAAAAGCTAACAAAACTAACAAGCAGGTTGCTCCACAAACACACCGCGATGTGAGCAGTATGGGCAGGCCTTTTAGCACAGATCTGCTGCTGCTCTATAGAAGATGGAAGATGAATGCGTTGGAGGCTATATCAAAATAACCCTGGGCTGTTTCAGAGTTTTAGCTTTAGTATTAGAATCAGTGAAATAAATCCATGCTGTGCTCAAATGAATTTTAGGGAACATTGTAAATTAAATTACAATTTACAGTTCAATTACATAAAAACAATAATGCCAGACAAAATTCAAGTATCACTCTGGTGCATCAGCAATTTTTGAAAAGTTCTACATCTAAGCTTTATATTTTGGTGTGATAGACTTTTCTGAGTTTCAGCTGTATCGTATAATTTACTCCCTATTTCCCTATATAACACACTCCCTATTACTATTATACCTCCTTATATTACTATCTATAATCAAGAATACATTTTAAAAGCATTAAAAGAGTATCTGGTGGGAAAGTGAAAAAAAAAAACAATTGAAAGAGACCACAATCAAAATTAAAAGTATTTTTTTTTTGTTTTTGTTCTACACTGATAATGCCTGTGGGTGGTGCTTAAATAACCTGTTGATTACTTAAGGAAATCTAATCTGCAACAAAACAAAAGAGTACAAGTGGGATGTGAGGAGGTGTGTGTGAACTTACTCACTGTGTACAAAAAACTAATAGATGCAAAGTGAACACTGCACAGGGAGGGCTCAGCTAAACTGGCCGTGGGTTTGGTTCATGCGATGGAGGATTTTTTTATTATTTTTTTTTTGTCTGGCGCCTCTTGGGTGCACAGTGGGTGACGTTAAGTATCTATGACAAACACACCCTGCCCACCAGTCACAGTCCCAACAGTGCTGCTATAGTGTGGCTCGTAGCTCAGTTAGCCTGGCATTTCTCATTGACAGAACAGGTGACTGGGAGTTGACCAGGAAGGAGCTGTGAATATCAAACTCAAATGTGTCACAAATGACCATTTAACAGTCCCCTCTGTCCAGAAACTTCACTTTACTCTTTTCTATCAGTCTGTTTCAGTGCAATGAAATACAAGAGGCTGTTTTATAAGTCCATAGTAAACTGCTGCAGAAAAGTGCTTGTGGAAACTACTATACGGATAAATAGCACCATAATATTTTGGCTACTTAATCTTTACAGCTTGTTTATTTCAGAGTATCAATATGTTGCCTGTAATTGGCCCGAGCCAGTAACAGAGTAACTGGCAAGAGCTATTGTTCTTAGCCCGTTTCTTTTTTTCCTTGCAAATGATCAGAATTTTGAGGGCCTAAACATCAACGAAAAATCCCCAAACCGGGTATGGGATTGACCAGTCCGGGCATCGCGACAATGACTGAATGTAATGGACTATGAAGTCTAATACAGCTGAACACTATAGCTCGGCGTGAATATAATATACTATAAAGTATATGAAAAGTGAACACTATAGCGCCCCCTACTGTAGAAATGAAACATCAGCATTATTGGATTTGTACCAAATTTGGGGATTAAATTCTATGCATGACTACAAGCAAAAAAATATTTTACAGACATGGGGCATTTTCCACGGTTGGCCAGCAGAGGCGCAAAGACTCCCCCAAAAAATATTTTTAAAAATATTATACGCACATGCTCAGTCCAATCGTGCTGAAATTTGAATTACTAATGCGTGATCTTGGTCTGAATATAATACACTATAAAGTATTTGAAAAGTGAACACTATAGCGCCCCCTACCATAGACATGAAACGTCAACATTATCAGACTTTGGGGATTAAATTCTATGAATGAGCAAAAAAAATGTATTACGGACATGGGACATTTTTCACATTGGCCAGCAGGGGTGCAAAGATTAAAAAAAATTAAAACATTTAAAGGTGCACTGTGTAATTTTTCTGAGGAGGATATGTGGGCCTGGGCAGCTGTTGGGAGGGACAATAGCATGCCGGGTGGTCGCGTGGGAGGGGTGTGCGCGCCAGGGCGAGGGCCATCATCGCCGCGGGTGGCTTTAATGATTGTCTATTGTTGTTTATCTGGATGTTTTTAATGTCTCATGGTGAACTTTTAGCCTTTGGACATGTTTTTCCAATGTGGTTTTTAATTACAAATGGCAAATAAACTAATCTAAACCTAAGTCTAAATTGTATGTAAAATTCCTCAGTCCTCCAAGTAGAATCCATGGCAAGGGAAAAATTTAATTTGTCAACTGGACAAAAATTCTTTTGGTTGAATAAGTTTCACAGCTCATCCAAGCTGCTTCTTCATTTCTGGTCAGACTCTGGTGGACACTTCCTTAAATCTGCCTGAAGGGAGGAGCTAACGACAATGAAACTACTCTGAAACTAACACACCTACTGGTTTACAGTTTCTCTTTGTTAGCTAGGTCCATTGAAAGGTGAAGAGCCATATGGACCTCAGTCTGCTTTACATCTCCACCTAAAAGCCACAGGTCACTCATTTGAGGATAGTGAGGTACAGATCTTGGCCAGGGAAAAGAATTGGTTTGAGAGGGGAGTTAAAGAGGCTATTTTTGCAAAGAAAGAGAACAACAACTCCATCCTAAGAACTAAATCAAAAGAAAGAAAACAACAGGTATGGCCAGATCAGGCCCAGAGATGTGAAAGCACCCATCAGGGCCCGAAATGATTATGCTAATATGACTCACTCAGTCAAAGCATTCACTCATTTATTCAGTAATCCTGTTCGTCTGTCTACATCTCCAAAGCTCAAAATGCTCTGTTCCACCTTATGATGTCATGTAGTGGTAGTTTTCAAGTTAACAGCTGCCTTCTGTTCAGTAGAGATTGGCATTTCCAGCTCTGCAATCACCCAAATGATTCTAGTGAAGGCGTATGAGTTTAAAAACACAATGGAGCAATTAATGTATTATCGCATGACAAATAACTCAGCTCAAATATGCAAGAATTTGTTGTGACCATGTGTGAATGAAACAAAACACAACTCCAGGTATGTTTATGATGATGAAACAACATTATAACAGATCAGAAAATAATAGTACAAATGCATAAAATGTAATTAGTCATTAGTTCTACACATACACAGGTTTCATGTGGAAATTAATCATTATTTTCAAAACATTCAGTCCGAGTACATTATATAACCCATCTAAAGCATGAGATGTGACATGGAGCGATACACTCTGTCACAGTCTATGGCGAGTGCAGGCTGTGCACAGGCGTGTCTTAAGGCTGGAGTCGAAGAAAACATCTCCAAAAAGACATTGTGCGTGCCTGCTCCAGCTGCCATTCCACAGTAAATGACTATTTATCATGGCAGCGCTGAGTGTGACAGGCCTGCCTCTGCCCCATTCACACAGACACTCCACAGGTGAAATTAGGCCCCTCGTTCCCATAGAATAAAGCACACGAGGCAGAGCTTTGGGCGCCAGATTGGCCTATAGGTACAGGAGCTGTCTGACACTGGGAGCTGTTGGCTCAATCTTTGCCTCTGACAGCAGACTTTATTCTAGAGGTGGATGACAAGAGGTGGGTGGATTCTATTATTCTATACATCTACGGGATCCAGACAATCAGCCCACCTGCTTTTACCATGTGCATCTTCAGGCTAGAGCTTTTCAAATGTTTAAAATGCAGACAGACCACGGAGACTCATTTTAAGTAATTAATGGGAAACACAATGGAGGATTTAATACGTGTATATCTGCATATTTATCACTGCTTTTTAACTTAAGCTAAAACCACAGCATTTAATGAATAAATCAATCAAATAAGGTGTTATAAATGATATGAAAATGTATGTTGAGTACAATTACCTAATTTTTTTGTTCAGAAGGACTCAGTTATTGCATGTCTAAAGCCAAACAAAGTCCTTGAACATTTTGCTTTATATTATTAATTGACACATTAACAGTAATAAAAATGCTCACATTATTCAACCAAATGTTCTTGTTTATATCAACAAACACTCAAAAAGTGGCCAGTTATTTCATATCAAAGGTAGACTGCCACAAGAATCCTTTCCAATAATATTGTGGTAAACAGCTGCAAGTATTCAAACATAAATTTCAGTTTTTTTAGATGCATGTCCATTACTTCTCTTTAGTCGGAACTTTAGCCTAAAACTCTGCTCTTTCATATCCCGTTTCTTTCATAGCTTCTAGCTCTATAACTTCCACACTTATTAGAAATGGCTCTGACCTCATTATTCAGCGTAGACGCACATGAGTTTTTCTGTTTTTAATATCTCCGAAAGTTACAAAGACTGGTGACTTTATACATAGTGATTTCCGAGAGTGGGGAGATGTTGGCCTTCAAAATGTAGCTCAAAAGGTGCATGCGCATTGATGGAAATGAGGATATAAGCAAAAAGAGGATGCAGCACTCCGGATCAAGGGGTCTGGGAGACTGGGAGCTAGTGCAGGTGTTTGGGTTGTGTTTGCGTACGGCAGGTGTGTGCATGCTGGGAGAGACGCTAGCCAGAGCGATATTAAAATAAGCACCGACAGCACTCACCGCCACAAGAATCATTCTGACGAGGGACTGCGAATGATTAGAGATTTTCTTCCTCCACCAAAATAATAAATAAAAAACAGAACACCTGCGCAGCTCAGACTCGGTGGGCTGCAGATGTGGACTATCCTCATTACACACTCACACACACAAGCACACACACACACACACACGGTACAGGGACATATACAGGAGTAACACACACAGGCTCAGCCCTCAGGCAGGTGGGCCAAAAACAGACGCAGTCAAATATGGAGGTGATAATGGACCAAGCTTTGTGGAAGTTTAGCACTGTGATCATCATTTAACATTTATCCATTTATTATTAATGATAGAAAATGTTCAAATTTCAGAGATTACAAAAATCCATTGTAAAATATTACAAAATACTACAAAAAAGACTAAATAAACTAAAACTTAATAAAAACAGCCACAATATTATTTTTAAAAAATACTCTTCATTATTATTATTTACTTATTTGCTTTTTTTTTTTTAAGAAAAATATCTGTCCTTAGATAAGCCTGACTCTTACTTGAGGAGGGCCTTGCTTGTTTCCATGGAAATGGAGAATGTTCCGAAGTATGATTCTTTGTATTTCCATGAATCTTGAGAAATTTACGTGGTGTTTCTTAAGTTAAAATAAAATGATGGCCTGTATGGTGTATCATTTTATTTTACGTGGTGTTTCTTAAGTCAAAATAAAATGATACAACATACAGGCCATTAGATAAAACAATACTTGATCAATTAAATTTGGTTACATCAAGAAGGGTAGAGAGGAAGCAATTCTTCTTTCCAACATTCTCAAACAGGACAAAAAGTCAATAACATCTGAGATCGGAATGAAAGACAAAACCTGATCACAAATAAAGATATGTGAAAATGAGCAATGAATAATTGATCAGCGTGAATAGGCACACACTGGTTCAGGATCAACACAGTCCACTCTATAAATAGTGCGTTTCCAGTGGCTGCAGCTGAGCTCTGTGTCCCCTGGGCCCTTAGGTGTCTCCGGATGGGTCCTTAAGGAGGCTGTGGGTGCATGTATCTCCACACAGCAGCTAAACACATGTGCCATCATCAGCCAGCTCCTCCGAACACGCCTGGAAACTCTCCATACAGCAATTAGAGCAACCTGGGCCAGCTGCTCCATACCGCTCCTGCTCTGTGGACGGATATGCAACGTAATTACATAACAAAGACACTGGCTAATCAGGTCCTGCCTCCTACTGCATCCTACAGCGCTGTCTCTGGGACCAGGGATCAAGAAAACAACAACACACATTTAAACAGAGTGATCACTGCCATTCCAACTGCTGTTTAATATAGTTACTTAATACTTTCAGTCGTAGAAATCAGTGGTACATGATAGTAATCGATACTAAAACCATGATCAAAAAGAAGATATCAATACTGAAATTCCACAGCAATATTAAACAGACTACAATAATTATAACTAGCATTTTATGGTCTACATTTTTTTATTTATCATTCTGAAATCAAGTATCAAACTTTCTCCTTGGAAACAGGTTCAGCATTTTAGTATATCCACTTTGAATTATTTAGAGCAAAGTTTTAATGTACTGAACTAAAGGTAAAAGAGCTGTTAACTTGAAACTACAGCTTCATGACATCACAAGGTGGAACAGAGCATTTTGAACTTTGGAAATGTAGACAACCAAATAATAAAGTGTTACTCAAACGTGTGAAAATGAAACAAGACACAACTCCAGTTATGTTTTATGAGGTAACAACATTATAACATGGCTTAAAGTTTACAAGAATCAATTCTGCTTAATATAAAGTTTAATTATTACAAAATGTAACCCTGGAGTGAATGAAACATAATTCAAGCCAAATAGACTTTGAAGACAAGATAGGAAAATTTTCTATTTAAGCCTGGCCTAAAGGTTACAAGAAGGCGTCAGTATAATTCTGCTCTTTAAAAATGTATGAATATGAAGGTGCCTATTGAATCTTGTAACCTCAGTGTTCCTGTGTGACCTGCAGCTCTATTGGCAGTGAATGCATTGTAAGAACTCTCTCCTCAGTTAAGACAATAGTTACAACCTGTTTACTGGCTAAGGCTGAGCTCACCATCGCTCTAGTCTCTCTCAGCAATTGGTGTCACGGAGCAAACTGCATGTAAAATTATTACACGTTTAGATCTGTGCTTTTGTGGAGGTGAAGCCATTCCCACTCCAAGATACAAGATCCATCACAGTTAATGTTCTTAAGGAAACTCTGGCTTATCCTAATTATCACAAACACAGACTAGCACAATTTACTTGTTTAATCAAATGGTGTACTTTGTTTAATTAGCTGGGTTTGAGCACAGAGAGAAACAGGAAGACGGAGATTTTGGAGAGGAGGAGATGGCTATGCACGTACAATCACTGTTTGCCTGAGGACAAAGGGAATTAGAAAGAAAATTACCAAGCCATTGTGGAATCTGCTCTCCAAGCACAAAAATTAGAGACATTTCACAAAACTCGTGCACAGAGCGTCTCGAGGTAGGACAGACTCTGTTTAACAACACGTAAACAAAAACCTCTCTGCAGTTTGGAAGTTCATTTATAGTTGTCTTAACTTTTAAACTTAATGTTGCACTCAGAGGTTAATTGCGTTGCATGTTGGTTCTGTATAATCCATTTTATTTTATAACAAATTAAAGAAGTCTAAAGTCAATGTCATGAGCAGTTTAGTGTAAAAGTTCCATAAGAATTTGTCTCTGATTCAGTGTCGTAATTGGTTTGACAAAACTATGACAATACCTAGACAATGGGCAAGTCTCTTTTCAGGTAGATCTGTATAAATATAAGTGTAAATGTATAAGTTTCTGGTTGTTTAAATTTACAATGTCAGTAAAAACACAGATAATAAATAGTGCTCTATGTAACTTTTTTTGGTGGTGGTGGTGGTGGGGGAGAGATTGCTATCTGCTTGTCTCCATGGAGATAGATAAGTTTAATGTCATATTGGAACATTTCAAGCAACAAAACAACATCTCCATGGCGGACCATTCCCCAGAAAAGTTACACAGTGCATATGTTATCTTTTATTTTAGCATAGTTTATTTATACTTTACTATCTTATTCATTTTTTTATTTTTTTTTTGTGTTGTTGGTGAATTTTGTTTACTTGACAATGGCAATCAAGCTTTTTCCGATTCTGATTATAGTAGATAGATAGACCTCTGCCCTCTTTTAAGGGGAAAAAACAGAGGGGGGAAAATATTTAAAGGTACACTATGTAACTTTTTTGGTTGGGCGTCCGTCACCTGCTTTTTTTGTATGGATATGCCATTGCTCTACTTGGAATGTCCCACAGTATGACATTAAACAGCTCTAGCTTACATTTCTTCAATTACAGATGGATTTATAGCTCAAAAATACCTACAAAAACAGGTATTCTGACTGTGACCGCAGATCTGACCTAGAACTTGGTCTGGTTTGGTCTCTATGAAGATAGAAAGGTTTAATACCATACTCTGAAACATTCCAGACGAAGCATTTGACAGACCCTCCACCAGAAAAGTTACAAGATGCATCTTTCAATTACACAAAAAGTATTTATTTCAAGTATATAAAAAGTTACTAAGTTCACTCAAGTCCAATCAAAAGAGGGAAACGCAACACAAAAACCTCAAATCCATTACAGTGTTGAGTGTGTTCTTTTCTCTTTTCTCCAGGACATGGGTCTCCCCCTGCTCCAGCCCTGGCTCAGCTCTACCCCTCTCAGCTCAGACCCTCCACACTGTCAAATGAGACCAATTACTTGTCCAGCAATCAATCGTTCCCAGCAACTCAACCAACATCAAACTCATCGATTGTGAACAAGGCTCTTCTCCGCGTCAGGTGATCAACCCCTCACTACTCCTCTCAGGTTACATTGATTTCTGAGGCCACTGCTCTCCAGCCACAAGAATGGATATTGTTCAAGTACAGGTGGTTCACACTTTGGAAGAAAGTTACTGCGAAGTGTTGCAGAGAAAGCTTGGCCAAGAAATAAAGTGTTAGATCATTGTACTAGCGCCCTAAGTCTTTGATGAGTTTTTGCGTAGGAGACAGAATCTTCATGTTATTCATAGCTTGAATTGCTAAATTATTATTTTCACATTTGTCTGAAAATATTTGTCTACTTTAATTTTCTAGTTAGCTTGAGATCCCCAGACCATTTGAAATAACTACACTCTAATTAGCCTTAATAAAGCCTGAAGAAAGGATTAATTCATAATGAACAAATTGTAAGGTAAGGTTCTAAAGTTCTCTCAAATGGAAAACACTATGTTCCACGTTGTGATGTCATGTGATAATACAGGAAGTTCTCCACTGTGTTTTTTTTAACTCACTTAATTTCAGCTCTGAAACTTCTAATCTCAAACAAAAAAAAAGATAAAAGATAGCTGTTAACTTGTAAACTATCACTTCATGACATCAGAAGGTGGAATAGAGCATTTTGAGCTCTGGAGATGTAGACAGACAAAACAAAACACAACTCTGGGTATGTTTTTGATGAGGTACCAACATTGTAAGATGTCTTAAAGCTCACAGGAGTCGATATAGGATCTTTAAGTATAAGTCTGGATCGTTACTAAAAAACGACATAAACTTTTTAATTCTGAATTAAGTCCTTGTTCATGTTTTATTAGGTAGGTTATTACTTATTCCTTAAGCCCTCCAGACAAATCTAGTTACGCTTATACCCAGTAAGATCAACTTTTTTGTGAATGAAATTACACCCCACTGTTAACTAAATCTGCAGCATTCACATCTTCATTTTCAGTATAAACCAAATTACCACTTAACGCCTATTGTGCTCATTGGGAGAAATCATTTAAAAGTCTTTTTAAAATGAAGTCAGAACAGCCTGGAGGCCAGACATAACAAACTTTTACATTTTTAGTTCCAAACAAGCTCTTGAGTCAGAAGAAGTGGTTGCAGACAGATGAAGGATGTTGTGTCATTTTCTGAGTTTAATAAGTTTCACACGCGCTATAGTTTTGTCGTTTTCCACGGGCTCTGTGATGTGTTTTGTTTTGTTCCAGATTAATTCAATTTGTGATTGATAAGTAGATTAGTGGAGGCACAGCTATACACTCCTCTCCCTAAGCTGCTTACTTAGTGGATCCAGCAAGTCATCAGTTACCATGATAAGAGCCCCGCCGTTGGACTGTGAAAGGGTTAACAAGAGGGAGAAGTCTGTGCACATAGACACTGCAGGCAGGTGACAATGATGCATTATTCACATGTATTAGAAAAACAATTCATTCTTCTTGATCTTTGTTGCTATACAATGCTATAAAATTGAGACCAGATCATTTTTCAAAGTTCTTGTTTAGAAGGAATGACGTAGTCCACTTTTAGACCTGGTTTAGTCCTAGTTTAGATGTTGAATTGTTATACTTCATTTAGATCTGATGGTACTTGGAAAGTCAAATATTTTCTTGGGTTAAGTGTCTTGCCCTAGGACACAACGACAGCTTTCATCTGTCGGAGCTGGAATTGCACCACCATCTGACCGCTCTACCAGTGAGGTTTATGTCGAGCTACTCTTGCTAATCTATATAAAAAATTCAGCGAGGTCATTCTGCACTTTCCAGGAAAGCTTTTATGTCATATAGGGGCAGAAAAAAATATACTCTGTACTCCAAGAAAAAAGTTGTGTACAGCCCCTTTAAATACACACAGGCCCTTTAAATACATACATAACATTGGCACTTTCATAAACTTGGCATTGTGGTAGAGCAAATGTACCCTGCATTTTCACTTCTTTCAGGTAATATTTAGTAATGCACTCTGAGAATTGTCAACCTTGTCACTCAAACTCCAGCAGTGACTTTCTTTGCCAGTCTGCGTCTGAGGACTTGGGAAACAAATGTGGTGCCCTTGTTTCACTGAAGGACACTCCACACAGTGTGACCAGTGTTATCAGCCTGCTACAAAAAGAAGTCCTGAGAGCCGCAGGCAACACACGCCTCCACAACTCTTATGAATTTTTGATGAATTTGTACCTGATACAGAGGGCGAGTGTAAAAGACTGAGCCCTAATCACAACAAGTGCTCAGCGGTACTATTGAGTGTTTGGAGGACAGCAGAGGAAGTGTTTGGATTTAAAGGGCCCATATTACCCTGTTTTCTGATCTGTTATAATGTTGTTTCCTCATCACAAACATATCTGGAGTTGTGTTTTGTTTCATTCACAAACCCTGCATATTTAGGCTGAGCTCTTCTCTCCATACACCTTCTTCAGACTCATTTGGATCATTTCAGCCCTGGAATTAAAAGCAACTGTTAACTTGAAAACTACCATTTGATTACAACTCTAGGTGGAACTGAGCATTTTGAGCTTTGGAGATGTAAACAGACTAACAATAATGGGTTACGTGTATGAATGAAACAAAACACAACTCCAGGTCTGTTTTTGATGAGGTTACAACATTATAAAGCTCACAAGAGTCCATTTTGCGTAATATAGAACCTTTAATAAAAGTACAATATGTGGTGTTAAATCAGGACACATATGAAAATGAGGTGTAGAGCCTTTTAAAACATGTGGAATTTAATGGAGATATCATTTGTTAAAAGCCCTTTACACGCTTGTCCTTGCTGCCATCTGACCCAATACCAACATCTGCTCCATACAACTGCTCAGCTGTCCTTTGTGCTTTGATAGAGGAAAACTCTGTGGGAAACATGTAGAGCAAACATTAAGCACTTAAATAACTGAAATTACTTTATTCTTTCAAAATTAAAGAAATATATAGAATACGAAAGCCCAGAAATGCAATGCGTTCCATGGTCGCTTTTTTGGGGTTTTTTTTCCTCACAGATTTTTTTTCCTCACAGATAATTAATTCATTTCTCAGGTTAATTTAATTTTGAATTACGTTTGAAATATGTTGGACTGGCAATCTCCTAATGCATTTGAATTAATTAAATACAGCTATTGTATGTTGTGATTTTAATTAAAGGGTCTATATTAAGCGTTTTTCTGATAATATTGTTTCCCAATCAAGAACATTCCTGGAGTTGTGTTTTGTTACATTCCCAGAGTTCTTTCAAACTGAAAACAATTCCACCTTATGATGTCACATGGGGTTACAAGTGCTTCATTGTGTTTTTAAACTCCATACACTTTCACTAGAATCATTTGGATAATTTAAGCCATCGAATTTCCAATCTGAACAAAAGGTAAATGGTAACTGTTTTATGACATCACAAGGTGGAACAGAGTATTTTGAGCTTTGGAGATTTAAACTAATAAAAGAGGATTACTCAAACATGAATGAAACAAAGCACAATTTCAGGTATGTTCTTGGTGAGGTAACAGTATTCTGACATGGCTTAAATCTCACAAGAATCAATTTTGTGCAATCCTTTAAGAAAAACCTTTAAGAAAACTTCATGCTGTAAACATAGTTAATTCCACCAGGGACGGATTGGCAATCGGTGCGCTCTGGAAAAGTCCAGAATGGCTGTCTGGTCTACAGCCGTTGGTCGGGGATTAAAACAATAATTTGTCAATTAGTCAAACATAGGCCTACATTCTTTAAGTCTAAAAGCAAACAAAGAAGAATCAAAATGGCAAGCAAGAAGCGCAAGGAGAAAGGTGGATGGCAGAAGCCGAGAGACAAGAGAGCAAAGTTATTGGAAAACGAAGCATCCAAATGTAGAAAGCTCACGGAGCTTTTCGATCAAAGTGTTGCGCCAGCAGCAGCAGTAGGCCTAATGTGGGAGAGGAGATGGAGGGAGAGACAAGGGGATCTCCACCGGAGGACTGGCCAGAGGAAGAGGAGGTACCGGTAAGTGAGAAGGACAAAACAGCAGGTCACGGTTTATGCTACACATTGAGCCCTCTGATAGTCAGCTTCTATTAACTTGATTTGCGTTGTGATGATGAGAAATAGCAGCTTATTGCCATCAAAAGAAACACGCAGCTAAATGACTGCAATTTAATTGCGCCACAAGTTCATTTCTGCATACAGTAGGCTGCCTATAACCTAACAAAACTACAGCAGTGATAACCCCTAATGGAAAAAATGATAAAACTTTAATTTAATCACAGTAAAGGTTGAAATTAGGTTACATATAATACAATTGAATTTACATTATCAAGAAAAGTAGGTGAATATAGAGGATAGGCCCAAAAGAATATCCCAAATAGGCCCACCAACTGACGGGCCTAAAAAAAAAAGTCCAGAGCCGTTTTTTGGTGTCAGTCCGTCCCTGAATTCCACTACCAGTCAAGGATGATCTGTCACTGGTCTGTGTGCACATGCTGATTTCATCGGAGGTGGTAGATTTAAATATCTCCTTTGTTGAATGCATGAGAGCTCTATCACTCCATACAGATGTGAGCAATAAAGCCACATCTGCAGGAGAGACAAGTCAGACTCCTGTTCCACGTTAAACAGGCACAGCTCTGTTGGACCAGTCGCTGTGGCAGCACTTCCTGTGTTTTTTCTGCCAGGGAGCATTATCTGTTTTAAATGCACTTCCAATTGAGCCTGGGAGCTGTAAAAGTGGACTCTGGGTCTGATCTCCCAAACAGCACTGCAGTGTGTGTGTGTGTGTGTGTGTGTGTGTGTGTGTGTGTGTGTGTGTGTGTGTGTGTAGTCTGTGTGCAGTAGGCCTATCACGATCATTACTGCATCAACTTATCACTCAATACAGGATAATATTTATTGCAGGTATGTTTTCTTTGCACTACTGGGACATTTTTGGTTATTTTTTAATTATACGATTAGATTTGAGTTGTAGACAGTTGAATTAACAACTCATTACAGATGCAGATTATGTATACTAACGTTTTTCATTTTGCTATTTATTTAGTGCAGCTCATGGTTTTTAACAATATTGTAGATTTAGAATAGTTTTGTGTTGATTAATCTGCTTTAGGGTTATTGTGTCAGTGACATAAATTAGCTTGAGTTTTATTGTTATTATCTATCTATCTATATTGACTTCAGCAATATATTGCACTTCAAAATTTGTTATCGTGACAGGCCTAGTGTCCAATCTGTGCGCAGTCTGCAGTCAGTGTGCAGTCTGTGTGCAGTCTGTGTGCAGTCAGTGTGCAGTCTGTGTGCAGTCTGTGTGCAGTCTGTAGTGGTCTGAAATGTGGCGCTCATGCATCTCTAAAGATAATTAGATAAAAGGCAGTGGAAAGTGTCAGAGCCTGTGATGACAGCATTAGAACAGCTCCAGCAGCTGGGACACGGCGTTCCACAATAACAGAAGGATGGAGACTCACAGGTAACAGGCCTATCTCACACCAGCGTGTTCAGTAAGAGAGGGCTATGATCCAAGTGCCTCATGACGCTCAATGCAGCCAGGATGGTATAATATATGTATTTGGAGTAACACTTTACACAAAATTCACTCTTGTGAGCTTTAAACCATGTTATAATGCTGTTACCTCATCAAAAACATACCTGGAGTTGGGTTTTGTTTCATTCACGCATTTGAGTAATCCTTCATTATTAAGATCTCCAAAGCTCAGAATGCTCAATTCCACCCTGTGATGTCATATGGTGGTAGATTTTCAGTTTATAGTTATCCTTTTTAAGAGGAGCACTTCCTGTATTATCACATGACATCACAAGGTGCAACAGATTTGATTTCTGTTTGAGAGAAGAACTCAACCTAAATATGCAAACAAAGCTCCAGGTATGTTTCTAATGACATTATAACACAGATCAGAAAAAATAAAAATAAAAATAAAAAATTCTAATAAATACATTTACTGAAAAATATATTAAGTAGGATTCTTATTGTCTGGTGGTTTCAATCAATAAACATGCATTGTGGCGAATTCGATCAGACTCAGGTCAATGCATTAAATAGCCTTATTGTTATAGATTTTTACATGTTCTTGATCTCAACCATTGGCCATATTTTTGGTCATCACCAGTAAAGAGAGTAAACATCAGCTGCTCACAGTGCAATAACATCCTTTTTGTAGATCAGGAATTAAATAAAGCAGCGGCTGGTAAGATAAATGAATTTTGGTGATGGGGACAATCTATCTTCACTGCTTCACTGCACTTATTTACCAAATCTCAGCTACTAAAAGGCTTGTGATTCTGGCTTTTAGTGAGAAGGACATGTGAGTGCGCGCGGGTAGCAGCTGTGGCCATCCGTCATCTCAGCTGGGTTTAAATACTGAGAGAGTGGTACATGTGACATGGTCTAGAGCAAACACACATGTACCACAGACTCCATAGACTCCACAGACTCCACAGACTCCATAGGTGCAATGACAGGGTAAGTACTTTTAATCAGGTGGCGTGCTCACACGTTGGTTAAAGCTCAGAGAGAACATCTGAACAATATAATACAGGCAGAATATTTAAGCCAGTGAAAGTAATTTGTTTAGACATTTAAAGAGGCTGCAGACATTTTTTATTTTAATTTGATGAAAGAAATGACTTGCATTACATAAATAACAGGATCCGTATTTAATTGTGTTTGTAGGGCTTGAAAAATCATTGGATACACACTTGGATACATCAACTTTCTTGATGGGGTGTTTTTGTGCAATGCTATCAGGTTGCATAGAATTCACAGTATGGCATTAAACTAATCTAGCTTGCATGTACTCAGTTAAAGATGTTTTATTGCTGAAGCATGCCATGCATTCTTACTATGAGTGCAGTGAACTCTCCACAGATCTGACTTGTAGTTTGACCTGATAGTGCCACATGCTTGTTTCTGTGAAGGTAGTTTTATGCTATATTGTGGAACCTTCCAGGAAAAACAATAACCTCATGTAGACAAGCAGGTGACAGACCTTCCACCAGAAAAGCTACAAAGTGGACCTTTAATTATGGCTGTGGATGTTATTTCTAAAAGTATTTAGGGGCATAAATGTTGTTTTATGAAGGATTTAAGTGTGATTTAAGTTAACTATTGATCCACAAGGGAAACGACTATTGAGAGTAGAACTAGCTAACCACCCCTGAATGATCCAACTCACTGTATAACATTGACTTTCACTGATGTGTGTCCTCTATAAGATGTGTTTAAAGCGTGAAGGAAAGCTATCTCTGTGTGACCAAACATATTGATCACTTTGCCGACATAAGTCCAACAGCGCTCATTGGCTCCTGCTGACAGCACAACTTTGCCAAGCTATCGCTTAATAAATGAATGAATCTGTCCTGATGCCCTGCCTGTTCCCTGGATTTTCTACCATAAATCCTGTTGGCTTTTCGGCACCCATTTGTTGTGGTTGTCCCTGGAGCGGCGCTGGCAGTGGCCCAGTGCAGTCCCTCAGACATATACAGACAGATGGGCTTTGTGGCCCAATGGCAAAGATGTGCGCGGGGCCTTAAGCTTTCATCAACAAGGCCCTGACGAATGAAGACCCTCCTCATCATAGGTTAGGGACCATTAGTCTAACATTACTTTATCTGTTTGGGCATGTGCCTGCTTCTCAACAATCCAACTGCAGAGCCATGGCAACTTGGCACCAAAGCTGATGTGTATTTAAAGCACCGGTACCTGATTTTTCTCAGTGTATTTGAGACAGATTTGTCTTGCTGAAGTACAGATATATTGTATAAGCAGCTCTTGACGTCAAACTATGTCCGCTGCGTACTGTCCGCCTACAATTAGAAAGTGTTTTATTTTGTCTGATACTCAGGATTTTCAAATTAGCATGCTAGTTGTTGTTAGCTTTAACAAAGCCATGCTCTTCCCATAGAGATAAGCAGGTAGCTCACCCTCCACTAGAAATGTTACATAGTGCACGTTTAAGATAAGTGAGGGATAACTTTGGACCATTGCAAACCATTTAAAATGAACTAGGAGACAGTAAAAATGAAGTACACCGCCTTTAAATCAAAACATCACACAAATTACTGCTCCTAATTATTCCAACTTCTTCCCACGGCAGGTACTGATATTTTTTTTGACCATGATGACAAATGGCTCAAATGCTCCGTGGTTTTTAAATGCCTGGTATTCTTTTAGTTCCATTCATTTTCCAAAACAAATCAGTTTTAATCACAGGGCTCCAGAGATCACGGCAGGAGCCTCTCCCAGCTGACAAAAGGCAGATCTTTGGCAATAACCCCAGAAGCTTAAAAGTTTATGGTAGAAATATACGCTCTGTTGATTGAAGTTATAATGTATAATAGTATGCTTTGGTTTGGCACAGCTCATAATGTGATCCTAGCTCTGTAACCAGTGTCTTGCTATCAATTTCCTGATTTACATTTTTCATTTTTGCTGTGATGAAGGACAGAAAGGTCAACCAAATCAGACACATTTGTGAAAAGAACATACCATGACGCTATTTGTCCATCATTTAAAGCCTACAGTGTAATTACAAGATCACAAAACCAGTTAGCGTACGTTCATTGCTGGGTTATGGGTTAATTTCAGTGCCTCTATGATGACTATCTATGTAGAAAGAAGAAGAGAAAACATGACTCTTTTGATCAGTCTGGAAGTTTTGGCACAAGTTGAAAGTTTACTGCTCAAACTGCGGCGTTTTCCTAATCACTGTGTGGTTTGCTCAGGGATGGCAGTGTTTACAGAAGGGAGACTGATGAAATAGCTTTGATTACGAGCATCCACACACTCCCTCTTTCGATGCTTGGGACCTTCATATGCTATATGTCTTTATGGAATGAGATGTACCAAAATATACTCAACGCGACCAGGGATTCTTTAGTCTGATTTGTGCTTGACAAGAGAAACGTAAAATCCAAAATCTCCTTGTTGGGGCTCACCTGAGTATGAAAGATGTTTTTTGTTTGTTTGTTTCTCTCTTTTTTTTTTTTTTTTTCAAATAATACCAAAACTATATTTTAGTGGTGATGTCTTATTTTCCCTGAAAGATGCATTGCTTTATCTTGAAAAAGAAGCTATACTCAAAGGAGGCGGGTTACATTGTGGAATCAGAGCTGTCAGCAGTGCAAAATATTGCAAAACTAAACAATCAAATTCTTTAGATAGACTGTTACTGTGCAAGTATAAATGTAACCTGGGAGTGTACATCTTCTACAGTACCTGAGCCATAAGAGCATGCACTGATTCTATTTATTCATATCACTGTAATATCCTATGAGCACGGACATTATTCATCTGGCTGTATAGGTAATAATAGGAGCATATGTTATATTAAACACCTCATATCATGTAAAGTAGTAATCTATAGTGTGTCCCTAAGAGAGCCACAACCAAAGAAGATACACATACAATTATTTTTCTTGCGAACAAGATTCAATTCTGTATGTACAGGCTGCTACCTTGACAAGTTATTATAGCACAACCAAATGGTGTTATGAAAACTAGAATGTGCAATAAAGCATTAAAGGTGCACAGTTTAACTTTTCCAGGGGAGGATTCGCCACCTGCTTGTCTCAGTGGGGATGTGTTTTGTCTGGAATGTCCCCGTAAGGTATTAAACATATTCATCTTGCATTTACTCAATAACATGGGTTTTTATTGACCTAAAAACTTGCCTTTCCACAGATCTGACATGTAACTTGGCCCTGTGCTATCACCTGCTATCACCTGCTATCTCTGTAGACTTAAATAAGTGTAATACCATCATGTGGAACATTTGAGGCAATAGTTCCATGGGCAGAAGCATGTGACGGACCCTCCACCAGAAAAGTTACACAGTGTACCTTTAAGATTTCATTTTAAAAGTTTACATTTAAATACTTTGAATGCACAATTAAGTTTAAAAGTAGCTAAAACATAGTTCAGAACTTAATTATTGATAATAATTGCGTGAAATAAGTAAAGGGCGTTTTTACATTTTCAATTTGGACAATCCTCAGTGGAGACACTTGAAATGCAAGAGTAATAAAATATTGTTTAATGCATGAGTGGTCCTATTCTCCAAATGGAATATAAAGTGGTCTGAATGCCTGAACACATCATTTACTGTTAGTCAAAGTGAGTGCTCTGACCAATCGCAGTGCGTTTACGGGTCACCTCCTGATTAGCTCCCATCATCTCTAATGATCCCTTCATCTCAAATATCATTCCAGACTTTGACGGTGTGTGCATCAATTTTCAACATGTTATTAGCAGGACAGTCCCAACACAAACGGACGCCTTTCACGCTCCGGCCCAAGCAAATGGAACTAGTTATGTGGAATGTGCTGATTGAAGTCTGGAGACGGTAGAGGGACACTTTAACAGGACATATCTGCACACACAGACTTCTTGATGTGGTTCCAATGACAAACGCAAGTGCAAATCATTTCAGATAATGTGTTTTTTCTTTCTTTCTCAAAATAATACAGACCAACCAATCCAATGACCTTTTTAGACTGCCTTCAGGACATTACTAATTAAGAGCTCATTTGCAAAAGCAGAAAAAGGGCGACAGCAGCTCAGTTGGTAGAATGTTTGTCCACTGATCAGAAGATTTGATTTGGGGTTTGAATCCAGCACTCAATGTAAACATAATGGTTTAAGTGACGAGATCCACAGGATCAGCCACAGGTTGGCGGTGTGATTCTAATTCCCACAGATGAACACTGTTGTTGTGTTCTTGGGCAAAACACTTAACCCACCTCTTACACTCATGTATAAAAGTATGTGCAAATGGATGAGTGGTTTCTTGATGTAAAGTGCTTTCAGACCCTTGAAGGTGGAAAGGCGCTATAGAAAAACATGACCATTTACCAAACAGCAACACTTTTACTTTTCAAGACTGGGACTATACTTGGACTAAACATGGGCTAAATCAGGACTATACAAGGACTAGAACAGGACCAAACCAAATCTATATTAGGACTTAAAGGTGCACTGTGTAACTTCTTGCTTGTCTCCATGGAGATGTTATTTCTTAGCTTGAAATGTTCCACAGAAGGGCATTAAACATATCTCCCCTGCATTTGTTCAATTACATGCATTTTATAGCTCAAAAATACCTTAAAAATATGAATTCTTACCATGTGCAGGCTGGCTTCTCCGTAGATCTGACCATTAACCATGTCTCCATTGTGATTACCAAGTTAATTTCCATACTGTGGAATAATCAAGGCAAAACACTAATATATCCATGGAAACAATATTTTTTACTCATTCATGTTAGTTTGAATCCAGTAACTGTCAAGAATGCAACTGTTTTCAAACGTTGCAGTGAAGACGCCAAACTCAGTGACTATGCTAAGCAGCCACAATGAAGCAAAACAAAGGATTGGATGTGAAAGTTTGAGTTTTTCACCTGTACTTTGGCTCTGCGGGTTACCAACTGTGGCAGGTGAAGATAATTTGTGCCCAGTTCCGAGTTGGAATCCTTAAGTATACCTCCCAGCATTTAACGCTTAGTGAAAAGAGTTGCCGTTTAGAAAAGGCACCTGCATAGTGTGGTGCATACATCTCTCCATATGTTGGGGCCATTTGCTGGGAATGCCTGAGGGCTTCCACAGAACTCAGGCTCTGGCCAAAACTCTCCCTCGCAGACAGGAAAAGGGGTCAGCTCTGTTAATGACTGCTTTACTTTGCTGAATGCTCAATGTGCTGTTGAAATGCTATTGTGATTCTCCAGTTTAAAATCTATACATTATACATATGACCACCATACACACTGTTTCTGTCGGTAAAAATGCAATGGCAGTGTGACAAGTGCATCTGAGAATTGAACAAACAACTGGGCAGAGAATAAGTACTCAAATGTTTTGTGGTTCACTATGGGCTAGTAATTACAAAAAGTTACTGCTGTAAATCCTACATAATAAGGTAAGTAGAGCAGTAACTATTCAGAACTGTCGCAGGAAATCCTTGGTACTTAACAGCTGTAATTATTATGTACATACAGACAGACGTAATTACATACACACACATCAGTAATTACATGTATATACAGAAATTTGAGGTACTTTCCCTGATACTTAAACCAATAGTTATCAGGTACAACGATAATCAGAGGGTGCTTTACAGGTACTTCTTTGGTACTTACAGCAGCAGTTCTTATGAACTTATGTCCTTGAAGTTTTCACTCCAAAACAATATCTAAATACTGAATATACAAATATATATATATATATATATATATATATATATATATATATATATATATATATATATATATATATATATATATATATATATATATATATATATATATATATATATATCATGGCCTAAAGCTCACAAGAGTCAATTAAGGTTGTTACATTAATTAATTTTTCTCTAATGTAACCTTGAAAAATATTTCGACAATGATAGTAAATTCTTGAAGATAAATGTGACACTTTTGAGACAAAAGCCGAGAAGAATAGTTTCCGTCGTAAACTATAGAATTATGGAGATTTTTTGGACAAAAGCGCAAAGGGCATACTTGATTGAGTGAAATATATTCCTCACTATACGAGAGCTGTGTCTGTTATGGAGCGTAATTGCTGTGCTCACAGTAGTGTCTCAATGCCTTTGAGAATAGACAGAAGAAAACAAAAGACACATTCTGAAGCAGGCCACAATGGTTTTGAATGAATCCACCGACAGATTCTCAAACCAATAGTTTTACACATGGCTGCATCGAACACTGCACAAATGAGACACAACAAAAACATGTGATTATGATGTTTTCCTTCCATCACTACGGATTACAACTTTCCCCAGCTTCCCACAACGCCTCCAATCCTAAACGTACAAAAAGACCCCCTCTCTTCTCATGTGCAGTGACGGACAATGTTTACGGTGGCCATGATAAACTATTTCCTCATAAATGATTTTGTCACGGCCTTCTGCTGGCTGTCATGTGGGATTCCGGTTGCAGACTAAAACAACCATAATTCACTGGCTGTATTTACCTCCTCAGAGGACACAGGCTTGACAGGTGATAAATGGCCAGCGCTGACAATCATCAACACACGAACCGCCTTGTGTTTTCTTTCAGCACAAGTGGCGCCAGGACATGGAAATAGGACTTTGACATATCGCACATGTGGAGAAGAAAGGGGAAAGAAAAAGTGGGTTTCCATCAAAACAAAAGACTTAATTTGAAACTTTTCATGTTTAAGTGTTTTTGTTGCAAAGCAGTTGCGTATTAAGAACACACAAATCTTGTTTGAAAACAGTTGTGTGCTACTTTACATTGTGCTGCTGCTGCAACAGCAGTATAGAAGTCAATGTGAGGTATTTTTCCTGGTATTTTCTAGATACTTAAATCAATAATTATCAGGTACAATGATAATCAGTAGGTATTTAACATGTATTTCTTTGGTACTTGCATAGCCAACTTGTGATATGTCCTTGACACCGCTTTGGGAAGTTCTCCATCATGGGACTCCATAGCAATATCCAAATATTAAAAGTGCCAAAGAATTATTTAAAGGGCCCACTATTTTCTGATCTGTGTTATAATGTTGTTTCCCCATCAAAAACATGCCTGGAGTTTTAATTATGGTGTTTGAAAAAAGTTGTGTGCTACTTTACATTGTGCTGCTGCTGCAACATCTCAGTTTCCCCATTATGCATCCAGTTTTCTCAATCTTTTAATACAATACTGACTACCTTTTGTTACTAACTAAAAGATAACTTGCACTGCTGTGCCAAGGACACTCCCAGCTCAGTCTTTGTTATCTGACCCATGTCATCAGGGGTATAATACTCCTTACAATGAAAGCAAAGACATCAATGGACAATACCACAATGTGTTTAGTCCTCAGGTTTTGTACTGACATTAAATAAACTGTGTGTTAGACATCCAGGATCCTGCCTCTCCTTACACTCTCTGGCAGCTTCATTTAAGGATAATTTTAAGATATACTTTATTCTCATGAGGGAAATTCTCATGAGGGAAATTCATTCAACCCTTGTACATATTACTGGTACGTGAACATTTAAATATCCCTTTTTGACACCAGTCTCTTGCTATTTTTGCTACTTATTTTGAATTTATTATTACCATTTATATTGTTGCTCTTTGTTATTGCCATATATTGTGACATGTGAGCTACTGTGTCCAAATAATTTCCCTTGTTCATCAATAACATTTCAATAAATCAATAAAATCTTTCAGTGGTCTTATTGTTTTTATTTGTAACATCACATTTTATCAGCCGTATCTACAACAACATCTACAAGAAGACAAATCTTACTTTATGTTTTCCCTCGTTTGAAAACATTTACTTCACAGCCCCGTTCCTATGACGATAGGCATAACGTATAGAGGACTGGGTGAGGCATTTGTGTCAGTGACTGTGCTCGTTTGTGCTTTGCATGTGTGGGGCTGTGTAATATTTCCCCACTGAGAATGGATTGATGCTGTACATGCAAACACAGCGGGGGGCGGTGCAGCTGTAAATTGCAGTTTTGGTGCTTTTTCCCCTTTCCCTTTACATCGTATGTGTGCTGTGTGTGTGTGTGGTTGTGCTATACGTATATCTGCGTGTGTATATGTGTGTGTGTGTGTGTGTGTACGCTATAGGGTTGCAGCATATGAGCAGCATGACTCAGAAGATAACACAGTCAGGATGATGAATTTCAGTCTACTTAGAGCATATTTTAGAGCAGACACATTTCTATGCAGCCTAATGACATGGAGAAGAGTCACATGGTGCACCGCCTGTAAATGTTCACCGTGTTTTTTCTGTTTGTGTGTGGGGCTGGTGCTGTGCGGTGTGTGTGTTGGGAAAGAGCGCACTGCCTAATGGTAGCACAGAAACTTTTTAATAAATTATCACATCAGTTATCACACTCGGCTGTCTCTGTTTCGGATCTACTTTGAGTCAGAGCGGCTTTTTTAAGGGAAAATCTATTGGGTTTTTTCCTTTTTTTTTAGTACAGCACATATGAAGACAAACAATTAAAGGTGCATTGTGAAACTTTTCTGGTGGAGGGTCAGTCATTTGATTTTTTTTCATGGAGATGTTATTGCTTTGCCTGAAATGTTCCACAGTATGGCTTATACATATTTATTTTGTATTTTTTCCAATTACAGGTATTTATTGCTTAATAAAATATGAACTGGGGTTGCCTCTCCACAGATCTGACATGTAACTTGGCTTGGAGGTGTCACTTTTTTGTCTCCATGGAGATAGATACATTTAATGCAATACTGTGAAGCATTCTGGACAAAGCAACACCATCTCCACGGAGACAAAGAGGTAATGGACCCTCCACCAGAAAAATTAAATAGTATACCTTTAACAAAAAAATAAAAATGAAAATATCTGTTTTGATTAAAATGACAGATATTTTAGGTTTAATGACATACTGTTTACATTTTAGGCAAAGCAACATTTCACAGAGACAAGCAGGCAGTGGTTATTTCTATTATCTATTTTCTATTATCTAATGGGGCAAACAAGTTTCAACTTGGTCCACCTAAAATACTCAGTAACAATTTTCCACAGTCTTTGTGCTAGAAACCATGCAGTATTTGGAAGTACCCCCATGTCTGTGCTACAAAACCAAGGCCGATCTCTAATCAGTGAGTCTCTGATCTATAGTATGACCCTTATATTAATAATATGAATAATTAATATTTTTTCAGGAGACAGTTTTACATTACATGTTTTTGTGTGCAAAGTATTCCCTCTTTTAACCCACCTCGTGTGTAGCATTACTCATAACCTTGTCCAAGGCTGTTTTGGATGGGCTATTCTGGCCTTGCTTAGCATTTAGCTTTATCTCTCCCACACTAAAGCTGATGGAGTGCTCCAGCCCCAATCCTCCCAACACGGTGCACATTATTTGTCATAGAATTAGAGGATTAGTCATGTCAGACCTTACTTCCTATCTGAGAGCTGGACTCTGTGAAGGACGAGCTAAAGCTAATGTAGCAGATTGTTTTTTTTGCATTCATGTCACACACATGTTTACACAGAGGGAGAGCACAGCTGTTTCTCTGCCTCACCAGAGCCAACAATGACTGCAACACATCCCACGCCCACATTGCATTAGACTTACACCAGAAAATGTAGTGGAGGTTTATTTAACTCAGCCTAATACAGAGCCATTAAAGGGATGTGATTTCAACTGTGGAGCTTAAGAAGAAATGACACTAAAGAGAAGTGTTTCCCACCAAAAGGAAACTCAATCTATCCCTTTAGACAAGTTCAAAGTCAACAACAAGGCATACCAAGACACTCGCACACAAAGTTACCACTGCATCTCATATCCAAATAGTTTGAAAAGGGCTCTGAGGATTTAGATTACTGTCAAGATACTGTATATTTGATTTGTTCAATTTCACCTGGGTGAAAATCCACCGAAGGGGCCGCCTTAAGAATTTCAATGTGTTGTATCATAGCCATCGTAATGCTCACATATCCTGCTTCAGGACGCTCAGGTCTCTTCAGAGTCCTATGCAGCCGCTGAAACGGATGATTCCTGGAGATATCCCAGGGATATTGGATTTCCTCCCCAGATGAAACTATTTGTGACCAATATGTCAATGTTTTATCTATCTGCTTGTGAGAGGGAGGCCAGGCAGGTTCTGACATCTCCTGCTCTTAACAGACACATGTTGTTCTGACCCTCCAAAGACTCATGACTCTGACTCCCTGTTTGTCCATTTGAAAGGGCTGGAACATGGAACAGATGGAACAGAGAAGGGCCTTCAGTCAGTATGGGCATGGGCCTCACTTCTTGAATCTTGGTTTGTTTGGTTTTTTTTTTTTGGTTTTTTTTTGTTTTTTTAATAATTATTATAATATGTAGACTGTGCTTGTCACCAGTTTGCTCTAATACCTAATTCTACATGAATTCTTTATGATGTATGATTCCCAGGCCAAATAATCACAATATGGTTAAAGGTCCAATCAAAGAAACAAACTCAACATTTTGCAGAATTATTGTTCTTGTAGGTACTCACACTGTCCACTGTTAATTGTGATCCATATTTGCAATAATAATATAATGAAATATATCTGCAAATAATTCATTTTATTTCCAATCCAGACTCACAACCTCATATTGTAAACCTAAACTAACTATGCCACATCTGAAGAACAAAACTATCTGCCGCTTACAAATAACCCAAATCTGTGGGTTATTTGTAAACAAAACTGTGTGCAGAAGGAGCAGCCCAGTGATCCTGTGAAGATCCTCCCACAGCATTTAGGACGTCTGACATGTATAAGAGATGGCAGGCAGATGCGCTCCTCTGTGCCACGGTCTGTTCCTCTGTCTTTGAGCTAATAAACAGGCCTCATCAGCAGCACAAATGAACTCAACTTGTAAGTGACACATCCAGAATTAGTCTATTGTTACAGAGTGATCGCTGAAATTGAAAATTTTTATTAAACTGCATCTTCCACATCTGTCAGTGCTGAGTCATTGTTATCACCCCCATCTCCATCCGATTTAATATAACATTACCCTCTTATTTACAAAATCTAGACAGACCATCTCAGCTTAAATGACTTCATAAGCCACTGTTTAGCATAGCCACATCAATATGTTTTATTCAAATGGACGAGCAAGGGAAAAGCTATATTCCATTTTAGTGCCAGCAGGCACATTCATAAGCAGATCTAGCCTCCACAACTGATTTCTGTTGTTTTTGTTTTTTTTTTGTATAAAATTGGCAAGCATTTGCTCACTAGAGGCACACTATGGTATTGTCAATAACAATGACTGCCTGTGGCGTATTTATTTTCTTATCAGCTTTAATCAGTGTGTGTTGACAGTGACATCTGTGCTCAGCAGTATCCAAATGGTCCCAGTGTAGATCTATGTGCCTATGTTTGCCTTGTGTTTTTCATGTCATATGGCTCTGGTGTATAATTAGACCATTGTGTTTGAGGATGTAACAGTCCAGCGAAATGTACATGTACTAACTCATGTTTGATTGCAAGAAAGGCGTTGATTCACTTCAAACAATGTAATGAAAGCACCCCGAGTCTTGTCTCTGACGTGGGAAATAAAATATAACATTTTCTCAAACGTGATTTATGTTTGAGAAAATGTTAAAACACAATTTTCAAAATTCCAAATGTACATCTGAAATCACTGCATAACACTTTGTGAATGAATCCATGAATCCACTGTATGTTCAGATTTGAGCTGGTGCTTTTACTCCCTTGATTCATTAGGCCTCCCTTCCCCGGGTAACAGTGGCTAGTACAATGCACCTCAGTGCTACATTTACACTCTACTTGACAAATGAGTGAAAGTTGAATAAAAAGACTGTGGCCTCTTGCCCTCTAGTCGCTCACTAAAGCGATAGCTGCTTCTTTGGACAGCTGCATGACTGACTGCATCTCCACCGAGGAGCACATTTTTCCACTTTTCTGCCTGGCTCAAACGCTGGCCATGCCAAGAGGCGTTAGCCTGTCTGGAGGAGCGATGCTGGACTAGTGGGCCAGTCTGTGCACTGTGTGTGTGTGTGTGTGTGTGTGTGTGTGTGTGTGTGTGTGTGTGCAGTACATGTCCACCTCTCTCACTTACTCAAACATATCCGTCCAAATTTGACAGCACGGGGGCAGGCAGCCATGTTGCAGAATTCTGATCATTTAAATGCTCCGAGGCGGCTTGAATAGCAGAGGTGTTAAAAAAGACACGCACAGAGAGAGAGAGAAAGAGAGAGAGAGAGAGAGAAAGAGAGAGAGAGAGAGAGAGAGAGAGAGAGAGAGAGAGCGCAGGCTCTAGACTGCACACATAAGGGACTGCCTGCCACGTTCTGCTGAAAAATAATGCTCACTTGTCAATCTTCTAAGAGGAGGCAGATAGCCTCAGTCCCACAGAGACCTATTGAGGTGTATGCTTTGTTTCATCCAGGGCACTCCTCAGAGGGGATTGAAACACTTGTATCTACAGGAGTCTACCAAATATCAGCAAAAGGCGTTCTGATTCTCCACATAAGCCAATGTCCAAGCACAGATCTAGTGTTACATATTTAACACTGTGTTTTGAATGAAGGTCTGAGCTAATGCACGCTCACAGATAGACCCTGAGGACACCACTGTATCCATGAAGCTCAACAGCACCGTCTCCAAATCTTACATATTTATATCTGGCCTTATGACTTAAATGACTGTGATGATGAAGAGGGTGTCTAATTCTTATGCACACTCAAGTACTGCAGTTTTCAACAAAAAGCTATTCTCTGTAGAACCAGAAAGAAATTCTAAACACATCAGGAGCAGAAATACAAATGAATATATGGCTACCAGCTTGAGAGTGGAGCCTAATGACCCAGGTTCAGTTGTAATTGTAGTAACCTGTAAGAGGGAAGGTTACATACTGTCCCTTTAAATGTCACTATGGACCATGTTGCTTAACAGTTTTTGATTGTTTGTTTGTTTGTTTTTTCGATGTGGTACATATCATGTTAAAAAATTACTGACCAGTGACTTGACCTGGAAGTGATTAACATGGCTAACCAATAGAGCCACCACAACAATCAACACATAAAATACAATGAAAAAGCTGTTCTGGCTACTGCATGTTATTATTTCAAACACCAGAGATTAAAGAATAAAGAATATATCCATGAAATCATCATCATCAAGTCGGATAAAAGCGAAGCAGCTCAGAAACCCTCCTACCCAAATGTGTTTCCCAACAAGGCCAATAAGCAGATATTCAAACTTTTAAACAAAACCCAGAAATGTCTTTAAAACACAGAATTGCAATGCTAATGACAATAGTGCAAGTAGTCTGGAGATAGCGAGTCATTACTGCTTCCTTGAGAGAGCGTGCATACACTGAAAGCCAGTGTCCTAGACCTCCCCTGGGTCAGCTCAAATGAGGAGCTTTATATCTGCCCTGCGCTCATTCGGGGAGCCACATCTCACTGTTTTGCAAATTATTCACGAGGATTATAAATCGTTGCGTTGTCCATGTTTTCCCGATGATGGCAGAATGCTTCCTCATTCCCTAATACCAATGACACCAAAAACAACAGCTGCACCAATAAAGCACTGCGCTGCTATAAAAAGGATAAATAAATGTAGAGAAAGAAAAAGCAGAAGAGCCGCATCAATAAACATGTCTGCTGGGTCCAAATATCAGCGTCAGGACTGCGTGTTTCTTTGTTGGTTCTGTCAAGGTTAGCTTTGTTAAGATAATTATTTAGTTAAGACTCATTATTTTTACTAGTTGCATAGACCTATGTTTAGTCAAATGATTCACTGAAACAATAAAACATAACAATAGGACTTTGTGATCGGATTTCACACTTTTTATTTAAGGTTTTCAGCTCCCTGTTAGAGAGATACTTTATTGATCCTGAGAGAAATTCTAGTTATATGAAATATTTTAAGGCATTTTCGCCATTCAAGAAGATATATATTTTTTAAATTGTTAATTACTGTGGCAGCAGTTCTAATTTGTCATAATTCTAAAACCCATGGATAAAAGTCATGAGAACAATAATACACTTGCATGCTTTTTTTTTGTAATTTGTGTTTTTGCAACTTCATCCTTCTGATTTTTACTTTGATTTCAGTTCTTCCTGTGTTCTAATTCATCACGGGAACATTGTGCCTCTTAAATATAAACAACAATCAATCAGCATAAAAATCTGAACCTAATCACTAATGACTAAGGATTAGAAAATTGGCTTTGGCTACAATCCTGCACATGTACAGGTATGTTTTTGTATGTTCTGCTTTTTAATATTCATTGCCCCTTTAATAAATAAATCAGTTAAAAAAAATTATGTACAAAATTGCAATTGTCCTGCTTTGAAATAGTTCAAAGCATTTTCAAGCCAAATAAGTTTCCTGAGCTTTGGAGAAGCCCCGTTCACTCTCTATTAGCGCTGCTCGTCGTTATGCGCGCTGGCAGCTCAGGTGGTTCACTACACTGAGGCCGGGTGTGGGAGTGTGCTGACTCTGGCTAATGAAGGTGAAATACAATGACACTTCATTCTCACATTAGGCTCGCTGGTCCCCCTCCTGGCTCCCCTCTGCGGGTGTGCCGTGACCTGATCTTCCCTTGCACACCTTCAAACCCAGACACGCTTTTATTAATATTCTTGTGGGAGCTCGCAATATTTCTTTTTCGCTCTGGGAAAGCTCACATTTGTGCAGCTGAAACAAATCACAAGTCAAAGCTTCCGAGTGCCGATTTTGTGTTGAATTTTAAAGAGAGCGCTCCGCTTGGGCGCAGGTTGTGCTCCTCCATACATTTGCACATGTTTTAACTTATGGGGATATTAAACAATGTCGATCTGGAGTCATTCTTTTGTCTTTTAAAGAACACATATTATACAAAATGGTCTTTTTTGAACTTTTAGCCAAGCTCATCAAAAGCATACCTGGAGTTTGTCTGATTAATCCATTAAGTCATCTTCTCTGCGTAGTCAAAAAGGCTCTGTTTGCATTTTGCCCAGATTGTTGCGTAATAAGTTAAAATCTGGACTTCTCCTGTGCAGTGTCTCTGGACCATCTCCAGCCATCTCCAGACTCGTTCTGTGGTCAAATAGTGTTCACAATGAACACATGGCTATATATTAGCATAGCATTCACATTTCCTAAGGGCTTCATTAGTTTATTTTCCCACTGTTCACTACTGTTGCTCACAGCAGATGGAGCTCCAACACCTAAAGGCCTCATTGGAAACTGAAGTGTATTTTATTAAAAACTGTCCCATTAATTGACATTGTGAAAGCTGAATGTGGGAGCCCAATGTTAACTTCAACCAAACTTCAGTCTTCTGTGCTGCATGAAAGTGAATCATTTGATTTTGGTCTCCAACTGGCATTAGGTGAAAACTAGTGATTAAAGGGTGACTGTTAATTGGCTACATATACTGTAGAGAGTAGCTGGCAGTGCATGTTTAATAACTTGTCGTTTACTTTTAGATTGAACCTCTGGTGTAAAAAATTTAGATCTTTGATACACTGTATTTGTCTGACCCTTCAGGCAAAGTACAGAGCACCTCATTCTTTAATTTAATTTATCGGCTAAAAGTAAAACTGAAACCAGGATATCTCATGGCAAACACAGAATATTGAAAGTTTCATTCATCTACCCTTAACTTTCACATATTCCAGATTACTTCCTTAATCCTTTTCAATTTATCTTATTACAGACTCTTAGGGAGCCGAGCCACAGTGCTGTCATCTTCTTCAAACCATGTGAGGACCTCTCTAGATTCAAGTCCTTGCAATCACATCCATATTCTTGTACAAGCTGGGGACTTATGACTGGAGTATCTGACCCCAATTAGGACTTATCTCAGGGCCTTGTAGCGGTGCAATCGTGTAGAGTGGATTTGGAGTGATCATTGTCAGTCTGTCTGAGAGCTCACATTAGTTTGAAAAATGACTCCCATCTGTCAACTTTATCTTACGAGATTCAGTGCAGTCAATATGAGACACTTTTCAGATGTGTGTATATATGGAGAGGAATGCGGCGTCACTATAAAACTCAGCTTCAGCACTTTTTATCTTTGGGGCTTAATAACACTGAGTTGCAGTTCTGGGTGTTGATTGGATGCAAAGGTGAAAATCTAAGATGCTGGAAAAACGAAACAAACCAATATATATTCATGAGGTTAATTATAGGATATGCTAAAACTATGGCTTTTCATTACCAGGCATCTTGTGGACAGGAGCGTTATGCAGCAAGGTGTCAGATTACACTTCAATACCAATTATGAGGATATTATATTTTAAGTTTTGGTCTTACTACTGTTCTTATGCATCAGGTTTATTATATCGGGCATTTTCACAATTGCATTTGTGTTATAGTAAAAGTTATCATTTAAAATATGAAACAGATCACATTCAAATTAAAACTATGTACAGGAATACAACATTCTGTTTTATTCTTCATATTTCTGGAGGAGGCATTATGCAAAACTGAGCATTTTCAAAAATAAAAGGTAACATGGTGATCTATATCTATATGTTAGGTGTTATCAATTAATATCCCACAGAAGTGTAATACCCTCTTTAAATATACACAAACTTGTTTACATGACTGTGGTTGTGTTTAACTGTGGTTAACAAAAGTTTATGTGAAATCAAACTTACATAATGCAATTGACCTAATTAGGATCATGTAATAAACTCTTACATTACTCTTCGTATCATTGTATTCTGAGACAGTCAAATTTAAAACTTTTAAAGATCCTGTATTACACAATATGGATTCCTGCAAGCCACGTTACCTCCTCCACACGTGTTTGTGCAATCCTTTATTATTAGTTTGTCTACATCGCCCAAATCAAATGCTTTGTGATGTCACCAGCGGTCGTTTTCAAGTTAACCTTTTACCACAGTGGAGCACTTGCTGTGTTACCACATGACATCACACAGAGTTTGTGTGTTAGACATGTATTAATGACGCAAAAAACAACTTGAGGTATGTGTGTGATGAGAAAACAACATTATAAAATAGATCAGAAAATAGCATAATATGGGCCCTTCAAGTGTCATGCCCCACTAAAAAATACATTCCTCTTTGTTCACACAGTTAAAAAGATCCCCAAAAGCTGTGTTTGCCAACATTACTAAAAATCCATTGCTGCCAAAACAACCTGTCAAAACCACGATTAAAATGAACTGACATCAAATCTTTTAGTGTAACAACAATTAGTTTAATTTACACATTAAAATCAAATCCCCCACGCATGTTAGCCTGATTTAATACTTATTCTAAATTAAGCCATTACCAGATCATGTTCCCACAGAAAACATGCAGTCCCTGTATAAACCATGCTGATTGCTGCTGATTTACCATTGTACTTCCCAATTGCTGTTGTTATATCACTTTCAACTGACAAGTGCCTCATAACCGGCTCGTGCCAAGAATCAAGAACAAGAGCTGCACATAATCACATTTTATATTCAAACCTGTGGATCTGTGTGTGATGGTTGTCCAGAGAGCGTGTGTACAGGGTGACTGCTGTTTGAATCAAGTGGACCTTTGTTTTGTCCAGCTGCCTCCCTCGCCCAGGGCCCAGCTCTTGTGCATAGTCATTACGTATTGATCTACAAAGATGGAGAAATACTTAAGCGGCAAACTCAGACTCACTCTCTGTATGCACGCCCACTCTCTGGTGCTGGGGAAACCAAGTCTTTTTCTGTTATATTAGCACAGACAGCACCGAACATGGTATAATTACATTAACACTTATACTTCTACTACTATAGATAAACAGGAAGTACAAGCTGTTGTTTTCTATCATCACTCTAGTATTAGCAGTCTATCACTCAGTCTATCAATATATTGTGATTGACATTTATTAAAGGTGCCTTATGTGACATTTCAGGAGTACGCCACCTGCTTCTCTCCATGGAGATGTTGATGCTTTGCTTCGAATGTAGCCACTAGGCCAACAGGTCAGATCTGTGGAGAGGTGATCCAGCTCACAGTAAGAATGTTTTTCAAGATGTTTTTTGAGCAAATGAAACCGCGGTAACTGAATCCATGCAAGATATATATGTTTAATGACATACTGAATATTCCAAAATCTCACTTAGTTCAAGCAGGTGTTGCATCTTCCAGCACAAGTTACACAGTGCACCTTAAAGGGCCCATATTACTGTGCTATTTGTTGTGTTGTGTTTTGTTTCATTCACGCATGTTTAACATACAAACCCTGTGTATTTAGACTGAGTTCTTCTCTCAAACAGAAAACACTCTGTTGTGATATCATGTGGTAATACAAGAAGTGCTCCACTGTGTTTTTAAACTCCATACACTGTCACTAGAATCATTTGGATAATTTCAGCTCTGAAATTGCCAGTCTTTGCTGAACTAAAGGCAAAAGGCAGCTGTTAAATTGAAAACTACCACTTCATGACATCACAAGGTGGAACAGAGCACTGTGAGCTTTGGAGATGTAAACAAAGTGCTACTCAAACATGTGTGAATGAAACAAAACACAACCAGGCATGTTTTTGATGAAGTAACAACATTCTAACATGGCTTAAAACCCACAAGAGTCCATTTTGCATAATATAAAACCTTTAATAACACAAACAAACTTACTCCGCACATGAAAAGTCTTCAGACAAAGCGCTTACTACCACATTTCTCCACACCACCCCTCCACTCACAGGCACAAATCACCTTCCCCTCTTCCTCATCCGTCTAGAGGCTTTCCATGTTGCAGGAGAGAGAGGTTGTAAATCCACCGTAGCATTTTATCACGCCATGGCAACTGTGGGCGCTCCCTGTCAGCTCCGGCCGACCCCGCTGGACCCTTGCCACTATCGACCAAGTGACCCAGTGTACTATTAAGGGGAAAACAACATTTCCTCAAGCCTGGACCCATTCCCCTGAGCGGTTGGCGAGTGGAAGGCAGTGATGTGAGTGGCGCAGGGTGACAAAGACTTTGAACTGCAGACAACAGGAAATGAATGCAGGGCTCTGGGCACTGCACACGGCACACAGCGCACTTAAATTGACATGTCTATCGTGATGACACATGTTGATACCTAGACTGTAGCCCCAGTGCACTATAGCGATTGGGCTTGTCCACTGCTGTTGGCGCAGACTGGCCACATAAAGACAAAGCATGCTATATGAATACAAATACGAGGGGCTTATCTCCCCCATCCCAGGTCCAAATGTCAACAGGGCACAAGCAAATAGGAATGCAAAGAGGCAGAGCGCTGGACGGAGCCGGGGCTATAAAATGATCTCATTTGAAATCATTAAGCCAGGGCAGATCAGGGCAGATGCAGTGGTGTTTGGAGCCAAGGGCATGGGACTAAAGGCTGTATAAAGTAGTACAGACTTTTTTTTATCAGATTAAACTGAGGGGAAAAAAAAAAACTAAAGAAAATATATGCAGCTGCTTGTATTATAAATTTCAGTAAATATTCTGTAAATGTTATAAAGTTGTATCAGGTTGTATTTCAGTGGCACAAAATTTGTTTCTCAATATCTAAGTATTTACAGTCAAAATGTGAATAATTAGAGTCATTCTTTCAGACAGCCCTTGTGATTTTGATCCTTCACAGTGAGCTATCATCAAGACTTTCTCTTACGTTGACAATTATCAGTTAATTTATTAACAGACCGAATGAGATCATCATAAGTGCATAGTTTCATCTCAGTATACAGACAAAAATCAAAAAAGAAAATAGTCATTTTTACTATAGATACATTTTAAACATAAAATAAGGTATGAATGAATATGTTGTCGACCGTCAGTAGGTTCATTTTAGGACACAGTAACATTAGTGTGTGTTTGTGATGAGACCTCACACACATTAAGCATAAATCTCATTTGCATGTCATGAAACCACAGCTGTAAGCTATACCTTGTAATGTGGTTCAAATGCATAAAGTCGAGACTGAACATCTCGTCAGCATCTGTTAAAATCCCCCCTGGCTTTGTTTTACACTTCAGTGGTGCGTGCTTAAGAGACAGTAGTATTACTGTAATGTACAATATTGTTACCAAAGCACTGTGCGTTATTACTATGATCTTTCAATGAGAACACACCGGTGCAGCTTCACCAGACTGTACCATACATAAAAGCAGAAACCAATTAATGGGCCGGCATGGCCTCCGTAATCCATTAGCCTGCATGTTATTGAAATACATTCAAATTAAAAGTCTATTTCCAGGGCTGCCACTAACATGGAATAGGTGCCATTCATAACAGCAGGTATCAATACTATGAATATCACAAATAAGCTCCATGCAATTTAGGCTCCTGTATTAGACAGACAGGAGGGTTTGAAAGGGGAGAAAGTGCCTGACATTAGCTCATCTGATCATTTAAATCTATTTTTGATTGTGAGAGATATGAAACCCCTGGCTCAGGTATCATTAATTGCTTGTCCTGCCTTCTTTCAGTCAACATAATGCTTTGCCTTCGTTCCTATCTGCAACCAGATCCACTGAATAGGAGATGTAATTTACATGATTGGCAAGACATCTTATTGTCATTTGTTCAGAGGCGGTTGTTAGAAAGTTTTAAAAGGTCAGCCCAGTCATTTCATCAGCTAAGAAAATGGAAAAAGATTCACAGGGCTTTCCCTTTAGAAGATGTTAATCACAATGAGTTTTATGGTCCTTTGTGGGATGTGTTACAACTAAAGCCCTTTTTTAGACACGTAAAGTGGTTCAAGGTCACCACCAAAGATGACCCGCCCCTTGGATTTGCTGTAGTTTTAATTAATGGTCCTGTACTTTTTTTACTGTCTTAAAATGTGAAAAACTGTCAGCTGTCACTGTAACTAGCATGTAAAGGTTAAGGTAGACTATTGTTGCTTAATATTGCTGGTGCTGGGGCATCTCCATGAGCTTGTTGCAAGGCTTGGTCAGGATTACTTTAGATGGAGGTTAGGCCTGTTACTCCGGGAATCGAATCAGGAACCTTCTTGCTGTGAAGCGTGAGTGCTAGCCACTCAGATGCCATGATGCTCAACAGACACTTCCTGGTTCTCAGATAATAAAACAGTAAACTTTGATGCAGACAGCACACAATGGCCTCACTTTTACTCTAAGAGTGGCTTTTATAATATATCTGCAGATGACTGTAGGGAAAACTCATTTTGCAAGACTACAGTAGCCAACATGGTTAAAAATTGGGCACAGCCACTATATCATTATACTTAGTGATCCTTCTCTATTTATCTAAGTATTTGGTGGTAATTGGTGATGAAAATGTGTATAGAGTAGCCAACCAGTGTCTGCTCAATGTAAACATATTTCTATATCAAACAAAGCTGCCACTGATGTCTCTTGATGCATACACCTTTTAATGCAATCATATCAGATTAAATGCCTGCATAAGCGCTGGTTTATAGAAAGTGAACTGAGGTTCAACAGATATGGTTAAATATGTATAAAACATAAACCAAAATAAAACTTAATGCCCTTAAAGCCTCTCTTTAGCATAATCCACTTTGTTATTCTGACACAGACAAACTATTTTACAAATAGGACAGCGCAGAGGCATTGGAAATACCACAGCAAAGATCACACTCAGATGCGGCTCACTTACAGCTGGTTGGACCCGGTGGGATCACTTGGCCAGGATTAGCATGACAAGGTCCTGGTGCACGGGCCTCCCTGAATCTTAATAAGAACACAGCGTCCAATAGAGACATTTATAATATATCTGCTCTCCTGTCCTCAGTCTCCTTGCCCCTTTGCCACCAGCAAGGAAACTCACAATCAATATTCAGCTCTGAATCAGACCCGCGCCCAAGGTTACAGGTGTTTTCGTCTTCGTATCAATTATAAACACGACCATAGATCCGCTACTGCTGTCTATATGTCACTATACATTGAACAGGAAGGCTGGGGCAAGGCTGAAGCTCAATCAATGCTTATGTCTTAATTATAAAATTCTTATCATTCATATGAGAAAAGATGGAGCAAGCATCAATAAATGAGAACATTGTGGAAAACGTCATTCACCTGTATCTGTCACAGTCCAGCTAAGACGTTCGTTTGAGCACTCTTCCCTTGAGCTTGTCATGGGGCTGTTTACATTCAAACTGCCATGTTTCTTTGGGCGAGACACAAACTCTGCCTTAAGGGAGAGATGCGTTAGCCTATTCACGGGTCTCCGCTTCCATTTGTATGCAATATTTAGATAGCTTTTTTAAACACACTCATTGGTTATATATATTTTTGTAGGGCTGCATGATATTTCAGCTCAAATCAAAACCACAATTTGAGTGGGGGGATTTATTTGCAGAGATTGTATTTTTTTAGATAATAGAACGTTCACTGGAATATCCTGACTTTTCTTTTAACTGCTAATCCTTTACGTTTGAGATCTCTACAAATATGTTCTGAATTCCAAGAGATTATTGTAATAGTTAAACAATTCTCATTGTTGTGTTTTTAGGGTGACCATGTTTATCACCTGTCCAGAGACTGCAGATAAAAAAGGCTCTCTGGCTAATTCTGGTACATTTACAGAGATATTGATTTATGTATGTATGGTCCTTGCCAAATAAACAAACAAACAAACAAACAAAAAAATATATTTCAGTCTTCTCCTAAATATAAATGCTCCTGGAATTGTTGTACATTTTATCATTTCACCTACCTTTAAAACTTGAAACTTTAATCACAATATGGCTTCCCCCCAAACCGTCTAGCCCTATTTTTTTGGTGACTGCTTCATCTAGTACTAAAATGTATTATAATTGTTAAAGCATCGGAAACTGGGACTTGTCAAAGTGTCATCCGCGCTATAGTGCAAAAGCAAATAACTGTTAATGAGCACAATTAAAACAGTGAAAAATGAGAAGGAATCCATTTTGTCTTTTCTATAAATCACACAGACCATTTCACATCCTAAACTAGGGACAGCCAGTGCAAATAGAGATGAATTCTGATGTGGTTTTATTAGTCACTTCCCAAACACGCCTTATTTATGGACTCTGACAAATCTTATTCAGTGCACCAGCGAGCACCCACCATCCAACCACAATAAATACAACACTTATTTGATCTAACAGTGAGAGTTATCACATTGTTTCGCAGTAAACAGGGACAATGCGTTTCTTCATTTGATGAGTTGGGGCTGGTACATGCGAGTCGATGTCTGTCTCATCAGTAGATCTAACATTCATCGGATAAACTCATTGGCACTTGCTGGAAGTATGCCTTGGGCAATAACTACGATCTCCTGCCATGTACAAGCTTGTGCAAGCCGATATAGAGAGCTACCAATACTGTACTCCGCGCTCCCAGCTATCTATCTCAACAAAATGGTTGCCCCTGTCTTCATCAATGAGGGAGAAGGTGCAATTTGTTTCAAAATTGAAATGCAGATTCTGTAATAATGTGATTTTCATAGACTGATGTGAGGAAAGAAATACACCATCTGATATAACATTGTGACTGTACTGACAGGTAAACTGGATAACTCTGATTTCTTCGTCAATAAATGTTTAACAGACAGAGAGAAAAGCATTACAAAAGTAAAGATACTGAAGCTACATTTTGGGAGGTGATTTATTTCATAGTTTTTCTTTTGTTTTGTTTTGCGTAATTGTGAAGCTTAAAGGTGCATTGTGTAACTTTTCTGGTGGAGGATCCGCCAAATGCTTTTCTTCATGGAGATGTTATTGCTTTGTCTGGGATGTTTCACAATATGGCATTAAACCTTTCTATCTTTATGTACAGGTCAGATCTGTGGAGAAGCAACCCCACACACAGTCGGAATGCCTGTTTTCTAGGTATTTTTGAGCAGTAAACGCACCTGTAATTAAATAAATGTCATACTGTGGAACATTCCAGGCAGAGCATTGACATATCCATAGAATCGAGCAGGTGATGAACCCCAAACCAAAAAGTTACATATTGCATCTTTAAATAAAAATAAAATATATATTTTAATTCCACTGGGTATTGTTCAGACTTTTCTTTTCATGTACTTATTATTTTGCCTTGAACATGTGAACTTTTGTCTAAGGCTTTTGTGGACTCCTCACGTCACTCTGCTGCATGATACATTTTCACTTGTCATCTTTTCAATAACTGAAGGTGTTTTGTTATAGATGTGTCCTATTACTGGGTCTAACCTTCACACTGTGTAGAATTAGTGCTTCCTCTTGTGTAAATGAGAAGTCTGTAAACTCTGGTCGCCAATGGTTTACTTCATCCCCGTATGAGCCTGTCGCTCTCATCCTTTTTTATTTGAAATCCTGCATCTGGTAATTTCATAATTATGGGAGGGGATTATAACGAAGGCAGCCGGAGCGCCAGGTTAATTGGATTTTTCACCTCGACGGGACCAGATCTAAGTCGCCTATGGGCCGTGAGTGTGGCTGTTTGAAGTTGGGGACAGGACAAAAGAGATGGAGGGAAGAAAGGAGTGAGAGCCTTTGACTTGAAGACTTGGAGAAGTTAGTGTTGCTGCCAGAGTGTTTTTGGCGTGGAGGTGGCGGCTCACTTTGAGGCTGATGCCATCTATAATTGCAGTTGTGTTTTCAGTGGAGTGACTCCCAAACTAGTTATTGATAACCTTTGAAATGTGCTGAAGGATTGGGAATAAAACTTTGAAAGAGGGTGAATAAACCTGATTACAGCAGGAAACTTTTATATTTATTCATGCCCCCTAAGGGCTTTTTAAGAAAGTTTTCATTGCTGGCAAAATGGTGTTAATGAACTGAATCTAAAAAAAAAAACACTGCTTAAAAAAGCCTTTTGTGTCATTTCTCTTTATTCCACAACACTAAAATACTAGACTTTGAGTGTTGTTTTATATTTTATTTATTTAGGCATGGGACTGGCAAAAGGTTCGTCAGATCTACTCCAGTGTATAGCAACAGTATTTATGTCATTTTTCATTTTCTGGAAGTTTATAATAACAGAGTTTAGACCTGATGCCCTTCCTCCACTCTCCATTGTCCAGGGGTGGAACTAACACAAAGAGACAGGATCTGTCTCCAGATTTAATGATCATTTAGAGCTTTAGATGTCGGTTTCCTTTTCTAACACAACCCTCTGCATTTATCAAGGCTTGGTATTAACACAATCACTAACTCTTTACAAATAAACCTTGAAAAATGCTTGTCTGTTTAGCAATAAGCTGCATTGGTTACACTACATTATGATTTTCATCAACTGGATCATGACTTTCCACTAATTGCATCATCTCCATGAGAGCTCCCCCTGATGAAGAATATGATATAAGCTCTTTCACTTCCATGTGTTTTTCTCACATTAGTCTTGTGTGTGTTAGTCAATAACACATTCGTCTTTAGCGCTTCACCTCCATTCTGCTGACAGGCGTCTTTAGTTCTGTGCTCCACAGAGCACTGCTGCGCTGCTCAGTGGGACCAGAGGAGCTGCAGCCCCTCGGCTCCTGGCCTATTTCTGAATCCATGTTTGACATAGGCCCAGTGTCTGGAGCCGATGAGAACAAGAGGAATTCAACAGTGTTCTGCAATGAAAGAACCAAGACTGTCTGCCCTGGACCCCGGTCACTGGCAAATACGAGACTGTGTTATTGTTCTGCAATAAAGAAACTTTGTGTAATATGAGTACAGTTTTATGATGTGCTACTTTTATTTAAGAGCCGTTATTTATTGTGTTTTTATAATTGAAATATATAGAAAAATCTGTTGTTATTATCACAATAACATATTTATACTAGTAAAAAAGAATAATAGGTCTAAATGAATAATTGTGTAAAGAAAATCATATTTTGCCTCTGTAAAGTAAAGAGGATACCTCCATGGCTCACCTGGCTGCAGGTATTTTGTAAACAACACAAGTCTAATTCCCAATTGGGAACATTTTCTATTCCAGTTTCACTTCCTGATTTATGGCATGTGTTGTACTGCACATAAAAACAAAAACTTTATAAATGTACCCATAAGTCCTGTAGTCATTTTACCTCACCACCACTGAAACACAATCTGTTCATATTCTTCCATTTGGAGGCATATATGAAACGTATATGTATCCTATTTAGCAGCTGCTAAAAATGACTATGATTTTCCGTCATTATTACGCCTTGTGTCATTATGTTTGCCATTTCAATAGTCAGTCACCTCAACACAGACTGACATTCAAGTGCTCGGTGCGCAGGATCACCTAAACCACCATAATTCTTTTTCTGTGACAATTTTGTAGCCTTGGATAATTGCTCCAAATGTCACCTAATTGTGGAAAAAAAGTCAAAACAACACACATCCCACACGGCATTATGTGCAGCCACTCTGACATAAAGTGCTAGGTTTTTATTTTTTTTATTTTTTGCCAACTCCTGACTCACTTCCTTCAAAGCCAAATGGTAAACAGTGCAATTTGCAGCTTCCCCACTGAGCGCTGTCACTTTGCCTCGACTGGTGTTGTATTAAAATGCTCCATAATTTAGCATTACCTGAGGCATAAAGTGAACCAGACATGACTAGGAGCCCGGGCATCTGCAGTAGACATTAATTAAAGCCAATATATGTCATGTATGCAGATGTATTATGGGTAATGTATTTCCACGACGCCAGCCAAGTGGAACATTGCAGCCCTTGTTAGCTCTATGGGCCTATGGTCGGCTAATGGTGTTATATAGGACAAGTGCTTGTTCAATAATGTGATAAGGTGGACAATGCGGGGAACCAGTGTCATTTTTTCGAACCTTTATTAGTGTTACAACCACACATAGGGAACATAATTTTACAATGCAATTTTCCTACCTGAGATTCTTAAACTTGAATCACATGGGGATTTGGCTTCTCTAACACAGATGGAGAAATTAGCTTTATCTACTATGCAGCAATTCAAAAAAGTTAAATAAAATTGCTAGAAAACCAAATTTGCTTCAAGGTGCTTGGGACATACCATACTTACAACCTGAGTAAAAAGTATACTTCATTCATAACAAAATAATGACTTTTTTCAACTGTTAAAAAAGAAACTGTCAGTTGACAAAAAATCTCACATTTATTTTATTTGTTAAACAAGTGTTGAAATTTACATCAGTCTTAAGTGATGAGCCCCTTGGTAATATGTTTACATAAAAAATGAGCTACAGTACAGCAAATATACCAGTGCTGGAAAATATTCACACATTTTCCGTCCATTTGGAAAGTTTTTCAATAAATTAAAACGGTTCAAACCTGGTGGAAGAACTACATTTATCAAAGCAACGTTTTTATTGTCAAGTCAGTTTCAGTCTTTCTTCCCGTCGCTCCGGTATAAACTTAAGTTACACAAAAAAACTGTGCAATGCGTACAATTCACCCTATAACCTGTTTATCCCATTCTACTAATGCCACTAGAAATCAAAGCAATAGTCTTAAATGGGTGTAAGCAAAACACTGTTCACAAGTGGATAAGGTGAGTATGCCATTGGTTGGACCTTCCATATTTTCCTAAACTCTCAAATCTACTACCATGAATGAAGTGTTAAAACCATAGACACGCTGTTTAACATATGTGCACCTTCTACACAATAGTCTCTCAAATGTTAAAATTTTGAAAGTAAAAGGTTTCTCCGTATTTACTGTCTCCCAAGATTTTTACACTAGCAATACAACAAAATATATCATTTAGCAATTTCCTCGACAACAGTTCAAATGTACAGTTGAGAAAATATAAGGCCAGGGGCTTGATTGCTAGTGGTTATACAATCCAAACTTCATGTGATGGGAGTGACTGGGCCTGCATATTCCCGCACCTTTAAAAGTCTGAAGGAATATGTGAGTCCGTGTGCTGATCCGTGTGTGCTGTTTGTCTACAATAAAACCAGGATTTCATAAAGATGGACATGAATGTATGTACAGCCTTTAGATTGGGAGATTTCTGATTCAGTGTACCATTTTATGTTTTTGGCCTTTTTAGTGTTTATTACTGTTGTACTTTAAAATTCATTTATTCAACAGCAGCAGCACATTTAAATACATAGTTGGTTTGTCTCTTTAAATTTAAATTCCACTCTGCATTGTATGTACAGTCTAGAACTTTGCAATGCCATCAGAGTCTGTTGGTCTGAGTACAAAGTGGGTCGAGTGGCATGTTTGAATCGAGATGGCAACGCAGATGGGGGAGGTGAGGCTCCAAAAGGTGGCGATGCCCAGGGGCTGCTAAGCTCTGTTAAAAATAAAACCTGCGCCCCGTTAGCTTGACTGGAGTGTCCTCTCAGAGGCAGGGGCTGCAAAAGGACAAGGGGACGGGGCTGATTTCAATACATTTAAAGGCTTGTCACTAACTGCATCTGTCCTTCCCGTACGTCGCCTTCGGGGATGCAGTCCTCTTTGTTGATGGGGATAATGTAGCCATCACTGCTCCCTCGGCCTATCTGGTAGTAGGCCTGGAGCTGGTTGCTGGAGCCCAGGTTGGGCATGCTCTTGTAGAAAGTGTCCTCAGCCTCGCTCTTTTTGGACGGGGACAGGTCGTCCACCACGTCAGGGCTGCTCTCGGGGAAAGGAGAGTCCCTCAGATTTGGCATGCTCGTGTACAGTGAGTCTCTGTTGGGGGACTGGGGGCTGTCCTCTGTGTTGGTGGTGGTGGTGAGCTGTGTGGTGTAGGTGTCCTCGTCCATGTCCGCCCTGCCCTTTCTCTGGGGGGCGTACAGGAGAGAGTGAGTTCTCTGGGGGATGAGCGGAGCCTCCAGCTCCAGGCCCACAGGGTCGTGCACCAGGGACGTGGCGTCGGCCACGATGGCATCGTCCTCACTGCTGCTGCCGCCCACCACGGTCACCCTCGGCGGAGCCCGCTCCGTGTGGTGCCGGTGGTGGTACTGCGGGGGCGCGCGGGGCCGGGGCGGGTGGTGTAAACTCAGGTGCTGCTGTTGCTGCTGTGGGGGTGGTGGGGGTGGGTGGCTCTTGTTACAGGCACGCAGGTTGTTGTGTACTAATTCAGAGATGATCATTTTCTCAAAGGCAGCGTCGTCCAGACTCAGGCCGCAGTCTACTACCTGCACACTGTCGCCAAAGTCGCCGTTGCGTAGCGAGTAGCTATTGTTAAAGTTACCATTTAGCGGTAGTGTATCCATTGCACTTGTATCCCTCACCACGTTGTTCAGTGAGTGCCCTGCAAACAGAGGGAGACGTGAGGGGATTTCACATTAGTCAGTCGCAAAAAGCAGCAAATGTCAAGCAAGTTTAATGCTGTTTAGGATGCAGTGTCACAAGTCAGATTAAGCCATGCCATAAACTGGTTAGTTAGGCACAATCCTTCACAAACAATAAACTCACATGCATCATTTGTAGTGAGAAATCATTTTACTTTCTGGCATTTTTATACTTTATTTTCCCTTTGAAAAATTGCTTTTTAAAAGCAGAGCACTGTGCGTTTTAGTTCGCCACAGACGTGACACAGCGATGAAAAAGATCCCAAACAACATTAAGTGACAAACTGGGACATTAATCACTATCACAGACACATGGGGCAAAGGAGATGTCCACAGGAATGAAGCCGCAAGCGGGCGAGCTACAATACTCAAGAGGTTTTAGCAGCTAATGGGTTTGGTTGTGCCGAGGGAAAGAAAGAGACAAAGATGAAAAAGATGACATGGACAAGAAAGGGAAAATATTTGTGTATCAACATGGGACAGCCATCTTTGTTCTCACTACAAGGGGAGCCAACAAGCAGCACTCCACCATCACCACACACAGCAGGTGAAGAGACTCACTGAAGACACTCACATCATGTCTGTCTGCTCAGCCTATCTGGTCTAAGAGCAGCTGATGTACAAAAGAAAGTAAAATGATTTATTGGAACATGAAAAAGAAACAATAAAACAAAGTCTTAACTGCAGCTTAGCGGGAGCAAGGGTTCAGCAAATTAGGGAAACAAGCTTAAAAGAGCTTTTTGTCTGACAAATTTAATGCTACGTTTGTTGTGGGCTCTTTGTTCTGGAGGCTTGCTGGCGTTACTTGGTGATTTGAGTCTCAAAAACTGGTAAAGGTCAGATCTCGCCCGCAGCCCAGCACTTGGCATCTGTCACACTGACAGCTCCCCGAGTCCCTAACAGAACCAGTGCAGAATAACAGAGGAGCAGCTGGGGTCACTGCCGGTCATGTCAGGAATGTCTCTGGGCATGAGGGTCAGGCCAAACACCAGTAAAAACATAAATATTAGCTTCTCAATGATTAAGTGAGCAGATAAAGGTAGAATGTGGGCCATAGCTCAGATAGAGTGCTTGTAAAACAACAGATTAATGTGAAAATTTCACAGCTACCATAAAGTCACATTTAACAGTGATGGATTTAAGCTGCTGTGGGGGACATTTTGTTAGTTAAAATTTGCTAGGACTGATTTTGAATAGTAAGGCTGTATGCTATAGTTATTTGTGCATTTTATTAATATTAATGCCGTCAACATTTTTTACTTGGGGAAACAGACCGAAGGCAAATTTTTTGATTTTGCTTTATTTTTTTTGCCAGAGTACGTTTGAATAATTTAATGAACCACTTGCTCATTGAGTGTGTGTTAATGGCCTAAATCAAAAGTAAAACCAGTGATTGTGCCGGGTTGGTTCGGTTGTTTTTAAATAAGCATGCTGAAAAAAATTTACATTTGATAGGCAAAGTTAAGTTTTACTCCCATACTTGTCTCTCTGTAGGTCACTATAGGGGGAAGCACAAGGGAAGAGCACAAACAATGGAAGATGTTGTTTCAGTTACAGTTACAGTAGGGCATTCTTCATTGTTAGGCACACAGTACATCTTCTTATGTATGTACCCAAGGCTTAGCGCAAAAGCATTAGGAAACATGTGTTTTAAGGCACAAATAATGAATCACCTGATAAACCGTGCAGCATAAATCTTAATAAGCATGCAGTTTAAACTAGAGCTTCACGTCTTTACCACTGTTTACATTATCTCCAGCCTGAACACACAGTATCCTATTCCACTCTTAATCATTATGTCTCATTCCGGGTTTGGAAAAGGGAAATCCGAGAGTGCCCTGGGTGGATCAGGACCAACCACAGGAATCTGCACCCACAATGTGAACATGTGCTGGACTTTACACATACACAGTGGATATGTGCACTACCACACATGGACTATTACACTCTAATGTTGTACCAACACAATTCTGAATAGGGTGGGACACTGTGAAAGTCAACAGAACAATTCAATTCAAATGAATAATAACTTAATTTGAAAAAAGCCTCAGTCAAACAGGTTGGGACAATGGTGCGTTTGACCCAGTCTCAGTGAGGGATGAGAATGTAACTTTTCTGCTGGAGGGTCTGCCATTTGCATTTCTCTGTGGAGATTTCCACAGTGTGGCATTAAATTGAACTATTTTGCATTAATGAACCACATGTTTTTTGGTCAATTATACCTTGAATAACATGCATTCTTACTGTGAGTGGGGTTGTGTCTCCACAAATCTGATCCGTAACTTGGCATGGTGTCCAGGGTGACAGATACATTTCATGCCATACAGCGGAACCTTGTTTTCAGGCAAAACAATAGCATCTCCAGAGAGAAAAATAGATGCTAGGCTCTCCATCAGAAAAGTTACACAATGCACCTTTAAAACATCATGTTATATACAGTACCCCAACTCATACAGATTTTGACAACATTAGAAAACTCTGTGTGGATTTGTGGGAGAATGATTAAGAGGGAACAGTGAAGCTAGACTATTGGCAGCTCTTGGATGGCTGTAACCTTCTATAAGACACACAAGCAGAGCAGAGTGAAAGCAGTGAAGAATAAAGAAGCACACCTGGCGAGTTAAAGACTGGAGCCGTGGGGGTGTTACATACGACTGTCTCGGCCAGTAAGGTGTTATAAGGGTTGTTAGTGCCTTGAGGTCGCAGAAGAGGGTTTGTTAGTAGATAATTTCCGGTCATTCCTACAAAGTGTAAAGACAAGTGCATACATTTCAGAGAATCATATAGCAAACACAAAGCAGACAGACACATTTAATAGAGTGAGGAGAGATGAGGGAGGATGCAGTAAGCCTTTTTAAGACCCAGTGAATGTCATTGGGACGTAGTTTGAATTGGATCGTTTGTTTGGGGGGTTAGGGGGCCAAATAAATTTAGATGACACTTTATTTTACACCACGGTATTAACGCAATTCATCGGTGCTGAATGCAAACTTTGAATTGTCACCTCATAAAAATGTTGAAAACAGATTTATAAGAAGTCATATTTTTCCATACGTACTGCTAGTAGTATTATCTAATTAATGAAGAAACATTACAAAAATAGTGCAGCATAGAAATCGTACATTATTTACACAATAACTTCATATTCAATTCATATTATTTATGAATATTACCCTCTAAATACTATCATAATTTAAACACTGTATAGCATATGGCTGAAGGGATCATACAGTTTATAGGGAAAGGACACAAGATCTTACAAAACACCAAAGACAAAAAAAGATCTTCTAAGATTTTTTTACATTTTGATTGGGCAAAAAAGTGTTGGTGAGTTACACCTCTTATAGTTCCAAAAAGTAGTACTAGAATGGTAACAAAATATAAATGAAATAAATCAAAACAAAGCAATACTGGAAACGGACAATCGCAAAATTGATATACTAGGAATTATGTAAAAATCTCTGTCTCTTCCCATCCCTACAATATAATATAGTGGTGTAAAAGAATGTGTTACCAACAACATCTTTATTTTGACCAAACGACTTTTCCTTTAAAAGCTACTGAACCTTTCCGGTGGCCACCTAAGGTACTGCGGTATTCCCCTGCTATCCATCACTCACGCTAAATGCCACCTGTCATGTTCTTAAGTCTCCAGGGATCTTTTTAATGACAGGGAGTGCTCTAACCCACTACCATTACCCCCTTGAGTGATCAATACAAACCCTCTACATTAACAAAATGTCTATAAGAATTATGGGGCCAAATCATGATCCAATGTGTTTTGCTTTGTGGCACGCGACAGCCACAGAACCACAGAAGAAGAAGAGGGAAATGGACATGTATAGCTGCAGCGTCAGAAGTCACAAGAGGGAGGAGGAGAGGCAAGCTCGGAAAGCCATTTGAGATACAGGGAACACGCACTACGCATTCCAGGTCAGCCAGAGTTGAACATCATCTTCTCATCATCATATTTGTGCTCCAACTAAATAATAAATGACAGCGCCTTTTCCCTCTAGCCTGGCTCATAAATCCCTCTCTAAAGTAACACAGGTCACCTCAGATGCCCCACGACAAATAGTGCTCTTTCTGAAATTTATTTTTGCTGATAAAATCTTAGCCCGAGTCAGCCGGATTTTTCATACACGAACTTTGAACTTGCCCCAATTTAAGTCAGATGTTACTGGTCAGATGGAGATAGCACAGGATATTTGCTAACAGATTTCTTTAATCCTTTTTTGGCAGGACTATCCAGTGCCGTGCAAAACTATGAATAGGTGTATCAGTGTATACTTGATCCACAATAACAGTAATAATGTTGTCCAGGGCTGATAGTAAAATTTAATAAAAAAAGAAAAAAGAGATATTTCCACATAGTACAGCAGACTCTCCTCTCCTTTACTCTATACACATTATTCTGAATACCACGACTAGAAGCGTAAGGCTGAAACCACAGGGAGGTATTTTTAGCTGGATGATGAAGCGTGTGCATAGTGTGTGTGTGAGCAGAGATGTGGTGGGCACTGACCTTGGTTGAGGGTGGAGGTGCTGTTGATGTCACCTGAGATAAAGGAGGACTCCGATTGCTTTCTTACGGTGTCATTCCACATTCTCCTGATTCGACTCTGCCAGGTCAACAAGGGACAAGGGCCATTAGCTCGGTTTTGTTTATTTTATTTATGTATTAAAGTGGTGGGGCACTAACTGTACTGGGGTCACAGGCGCTATGGATACATGTGTGTTTTTCAGATGACCTATATATGTTTTGGTCGAGTATATATAGTGTACTAGTATATCAGCTTATATCAGTTATCCCTTGGATGAACTGGGTTTGTCTATAAAGTCCCAACGGTCATACCAAATATAAGTACCCACCAATGAAACATTAACGTTTAAAGCTTTAAGTTTGTTTCACGTCTTTAAATATATATATTCTTCAGTATATCATTGCTTGTCTCAGCTTTACTAAAAAGCTGCTGACCACCAGCTTTAAAGTTTGTTGTCATGTCCATTAGTAACTTCATTCACAAAGGCCATGGATGCAGCTACTTCTATAGATGCACAATGCCTATACTCTCCTCATATGCATAAGTGCTGGCAGTGCTGTTTAAACAGTGACATATTTCTCATGCTTGTGACGTTAGTGTTGAAAAGATAAAAGCAAGTGCTGAGGGGGGCAGAGCCGAACAAAAGTACTCATGCAGTACAGGGCATGGTGGAGTCTTGATCCGACTGTAGACCTAATACACATCACTTACACTGGTAGTGGGCGCAGATGATACAGTTTGTCCTACCTGTGTCCCAGAGGAGTATCTGGCACTGGTCCTGGTGGTGGAGGTTTTGGCTGAGCTGTGGGAGTTCTCGGTAGGCAGGCCTCCACAGCAGTACGTGTGGCGGAAGCACTTGCTGTACTCTTTGCGGACCTGCATAAGCAAACAGGCAGCAGTTTACACTACATGTTGACTTTACATATGACTGAGCCTGGAATCTACATGCCGGCTCTATTGATTCTGCATATCAGCATACAAAGCCCAGCGCATTTCCACTGAGCCTCCTGTTTAAAATTCACCTCATTTTAAACCTGAAAGAACTGAGCGTGGGGCCTACCTTTTTCTGCAGAAGACAGTGGAAGATGAAGATGAACATTCCTTGGAAAGTGTTGAAGATGGTGAAGAGGTAAGCCATGACGATGGAGGCCTCGTTGATGAAGAAGAGGCCGAAGGACCACGTCAGACCCAGCAGACACAACAGAGCGAAAGCACCCATCACCCAAGACCTGCAACACAAAACAAATACAGCCATTACATAAAGGGCCTGTGGTGTTGCTATGGGTTTGATTGTGGCTAAGAATGAGAAAGAAGGGAAAAGATTATGAACCATGTGAGAGAAATACATGTACATGATATAGGCTACAGGCACATCTTTAAAAACAAATATTGAAGAAAGCATACATAATTATACTTAATAAAACATCCGTATTATGTTTTATGACTTAATCCATCTATGTTTCACTTTTCAAATAAACTTTCACACAATATTCAGATTTCTTCAGATGTGCCTGTAATTTAATACCCCTACTCCAATGTCCACAGATCCTGCCTTGAATCTTGATGTATTTGATGTAATTTAGCTTGGCATAACTCTGGAATCAGCCTGTTTGTTATCTATGGCGTGCTTCAAGTCGGTTTAAATTGACAATGGTTCCCGGCTTGTGTGTGAAGGTCTACGGGGCCTTCACACTAGGGATGTAACAATAACTGAAATATCGTGATATTGTACTGTTAAAAGTCTCACAATAATATCAGAGGCATCACAATATATCAAATTACAAGTCTCTTTGCTTAAATTAGTTGTTATGGTGATGTTAATGTTTTTCTTATTCTGTAAAGCACTTTGAATTATTTTGTATATGAATTGTGCTATAAACTTATAAACTTGCCTTGCCATGATGCAACAATAGCTATAAAACAGAAGGAAATGCATAGACCATGACCCTTTGGTGTTGTCAGTGAAAACTACATAAAGAAATAACTGTTATTAAGCACTTTTAAATCTTAATTGTTCATATTATAACAGTACCAAAGGCTTTTCCAAGGCTTTTAAAGTAGCATATTCTTGTAAGCCTCCACAAAATATTGCAATAAATATCGAACTGTGAGATGCATATCGTGAAAATATCGTATCGAGGGATTTTGATATCGTTACATCCCTGCTTCACACACCAGCTCAGATCACTATTCAAACACATGTCCACACTGATGATGATGGAGAGAGGTTTCGGAGAGAGGATGAAACGGCGAGAAGAACATCGGACAGACAGAGGGAGCAGGAAAAGTCCGAGTAAGAACTAGTGTCTAGAGGTTTCCAGCGTGTCCTTACTTGATAAAGCGTTTATTATCTTCATAGCTACAGAGAGCAGGATGAGCAGGAAAAGAGAGACACAGTTAGAATAAGCGTGGGTTAGTGGTGTGGTGTTTGAGCAATTGAGACTTGTATGTGTATGGCTGCAAATGCTTCAATTGTAAACCAAATTCTCCAAATATTATGAAAAGAAAATCCCTCAATATTGAGAAAAGTTTAAATGGTACAATTTTTGCATCACGCCTGGAAAAATCATCTATCCAAGTATTATATTTGATTTATTTATTCTTTCATGTGTACGATAAATTAGTAAATAACATATATATCTAAAGGGGATATAGAAATAAGACTATTTGCTACTACTAATCTTAATCTTAATTAGCCTTAATAAAGCATGAACAGAACTGAAGTCATAATGATGAAATAGTTGTGATGAGTGTCTTGATGCGTAATTGTCTATGATGTGTGTCTCTGTGCGATTGTTGCTGGAAGACTGATGTGTCTGTGTCTTGTATTGTAAAAAGTGTAAATATTTGTTCACTGGATACTGTTTGACTTTCTTTTTTTGCTTTTTTATTTTGTTTTTAGGACAACATTAACATCTGTCAAAGGACTACACACAAAAAACAGTCTTCCTGGGTAATTCTGGCATATTTACAGAAATATTCATTAATATGCACTGTCCCTGAAATAAATAAATAAAATAAGTTTATTAAGAATGATTCAGAGTTAACTAATGGGTTTGGGTTAGACACTATTTGTTCACAGTGAAATGAGGCTAATTAAAGCTGAATTACTACAACGTGTCACCAACTATTCACTATTGTGTGTCACTCCAAAGCATTTAAAATAGTTATTATTCTAGTGATAATTTTCGGTGATAGTGTATTTGCAAAGTACAGCACAAGCTTACCCAGGCAAATCTGTATTATAGTAGCCATCACATACGCGATAAGTACTGTGAAGCGCAGGACAGAGACAGAGAGAATGAGATAGAGAAAGAGCAGAAAAGGGAATGTGTTAACTTCGGCTTGACATGCAGCATGCAGTGACACTGGTGCTATGTTCACTAACACACCACAACAACAAAAGAATACATATATTTGCACACAGATCCATGTGTCACTATGTTCGCTAACTGCGGTTTCTCTGATGAGGCACTAGGCTGTCTCAGATAAACCAACAAGTCAAAATAAGTCCTTTTTCCTCAATGCCGGCCCTGATTGCAGTATTACCACAGCGCTGTAATGCTGCACGCTTTCATTAAGGAAAACAAAACAAAAAAAACCAAACAAGGGTAAAAATAGAAGAGCTGCTACTGCTGTGATTCCTGTTTGCAAAAGTAATGAAACAAGTACAAACACACGTACAGTAGCAAATTGGAAATCTCTGGCGTTCTATCTTACAATAAATACATCATTCATGGGACGCAGCAACCACCAAACACAACAATTAAAAAGACATTGGTTTTCATTTCAAAGAGAAGCAAAGTTGTAACTGTATGGGAAGCGGATGGTGGTCTGGCGAAGGCTGTGGTTTGAAATTCGCTTCCAAGATCTATTTAGGAAAAGGGGTGTTTGACGTGTTCCAGAAGTAAATTCTCTAACAAAACACACACTCGTCATTGTAGCTACATGGAGACATTCAGTGTTATTTGGCACGTAATTACACACTTGTATATTTGTATCTAAGATGGAATTTTTACTGGTAAATGGCAAGTATAAACACACTCGTATTTGTATCTAAGTGTGGAAAATGGAATAAGGCATTTCCTGGAATGTCCTGCACAACTTTTTTCACTTACAAAACTAGAACTTGGTTTTTGAGTCTGCCATAGCAATTAACAAAAAAGTTTGATACAAAATATTAATTTGAAAGGCTAAAAGTGCGCAAAATGGTGCCTGTAAAAGTAAACTGAAACAAATTAATATTTTAACTTGATTTTTTTTTTTTGCTGTTTCTCCAAATAAGAATGTACACATACTTTTTCCAGTGAAATATGTTCTAAAAATCCACTATTGACTGACGTGTCCTCACTTGGTAGTATGTAAACGCGCCGCACAGCCTGCACCGCGCTCCAGCACACAGTTAAACTCCAGCAGCTTTACGATGTGAGTCAGGCCTCGTTCAAGTCTGTGGCTTGGATCCACACAACAGAGGACGAACCAGACAATTCACAAAGTCATGTGCAGTCAGCATTTGAGATCTGTCTATTCCCCGGAAAAAGAACACACGAGGACAAAGCAAAGTCTATACGATTCTTTTGGAGCATAGGGTTATGAGTAAGATCATTATCACAAAAATAAAAGGGGTTTGCTGCAGGCTACAGCAGCAGAACAGCACCAGTGTTAAATGTTGGCAGTGTGTGGGTTTGTGTATGTGACTCCTTTAACTTACTTTATATTCTCCAGTCGACTTGAGTCTGGTTTCAGGGTGGTAGAGTGCTTCACCATTTTGTACATTGTGATGACCAGGAAGATGAGGTTGAGCTGTCAGAAACACACAAACGACAGGGTTAAAGCTTATAATGTCTATTTGTTTTCATTAAAAAAAACTGATCAACCAATTAAATGTGATTTTTTTTTTTTTATGTAAAAATGGTACCAAGAAGTAGAACTGTACCAAATTCTCCTTTCCTAAATTATAGGACTTTTAGAGGTATTCAATTTAAAATGTATAGACTTAGACAAACTTGATTGGTCCACAAGGGAAATTATTTGGACACAGTAGCTCGCACATCACAATATAATATAATAATAAAGAGCAAAAATATGAATGGTAATAATAATTTCAAAATTAGTAGCAAAAAAAACAAGATAAATAAATAAATAAGGCATAATTACATAAATATAGATGTATGAGTTAAAATAGAAATATTTAGAAATATAGTAACACACACAAAACCACAGTAAAACCACAATATTGTCCTAAAACAACAACGTAATAGAAACAGTCCACTGACTTCCTGTTCCAAACTACTGAACTGATTCAGAGTGGCATTTCAGTGTAACAAGAGGTAGATTTAAATGTTAAGAAATGCCCATGTGACATTTTTAATCATTTGTGTTTGACCTGAAGTCAACACATTTAATCACAAGCACGGGGAAGAGGGCGGAGATAGGGGTAGGTGAAAACAGACATTTTCCGAGCACTCAAATCTGAAATGCAGGATAATACAGGATTACTCAGACATGCATTAACCAATCAAAATACAACTCTAAGTAAGTTTATTGTGAGGGAGAAGCATTAGTTAAAAGCTCTTGCGAGTCCATTTTGTGTAATGTCTCCTTTAAAACAAAAGGCCTATATTACATGTTATGCATGATAAGATCCCAGGCTTGTTCACTGTCAAGGTGGATACATGGAAGTGAATGATTCAAATATAGCATAAGACAAGAGGGGGAAAAAATCTGTTAATTCGTATTTATAGAGTGGAGAGCCTTCAGATGTCTGCATGTCCACAGACTAATCCAATAAACATCTATTGCTCCACTTGGCCTCAGACAGGCTGACTGGCGCCAAATTTAGTGTCATTCTATATCAATGTGAGCATGAAAACACATTAAAATCCATCAGGGCCAAAATAAAAAAGAGAGAAAATAGAAAAACAAGTCAAATTGAACAGAAATACAAAAAATATGTGCCTGTGCCAGTGTGGTGTACCCAAAAGGGAATATAAAGTAGAAATCAGAGCCCCTCTTGTTAAAACAACTGCATATCATTTGGTGCTCATAGTGAAATCTTGTAAGGAGAAGCTGGAGGGAGCACGCTACACTATATTTGTGTTCAATTCTTGGACAGATGAGGAGGGATGGAGCGAGGGAACAAAAGGAAAGAGATACGCGGCCTGTTCTCTTGTGTTAATGTATTATATCTAAAACACGCCCCTGGCATGGACATAGATATCTGTGTGCATCTATTCAGTACCCTTAAAAAATCAATAGCCTGATTTTAGAAACACAAAAGCAGGAGAGGCTAGTAAGAAACCTGCTCCAAATAATTTAGTTCAAAAACATGTATTCAGGGGCCAAACTAGTCTTTCTGCGCACGAGCTGGGAGCAGTGTGTTTGTTCTGCTAGCTAGGCATGTATAAATAATGTCAAGGAATTTCTAAGTAAATAAATAGAAATATGTGCCTCCAATATGAATTTCAAAGAGTAAGGAATGGTGTATCTCAGCCTGAGAGGAACAAAAAGGACCTTGTAAATACAGCTTTTTATCATGTTATCTTAGGAATGTCAAAACACTGTGGAAAGAAAAATGGATTGGAATAAAGGAGTGACCTTTGTAAACCCGACTGCAGACCTTAGACATTCACTCCAGAACAAGAATGGGCTGTGTACGGCTGCTGCTATCAAAAGACTGTTGTGATCAATACATCACCTCTCCACATGCAATCAGCTCACAGAGAAAGCCTCAACGCGCCAAGCGGAAAACCAAAATAAAGCAGCCAGCACAATGTTGGATATTATAATACCAGTACATTTGGTAATACGCTTTTGAAACTGAGACATAACAATAAAAATGCACCAGGACAAAAACAAAGCTAAGAGGGCATTCATTTAAAATCAAAGAATTTGAATACACAGAATACACACTTCTTCAATAGTTTATTAAGTCTGGTCACGGTGAATCTCCCTGTTTTCAAACGGGCATTATTGACAGGGGGATTAGCCAATCAGGTCCGTATCGAGAAAAAAAAAAATCACAAGGATCTGAAAAACAGAGATTTCTGCAGAATTAATGATCGAAACACTAAACTCTGAGGTGAGATCAGTTAAATTTTATTTGTAAATGATAATGACCAATGAGCTCCTTCATTTCAAATATATCTGATTGCTGTACAAAAAGTACAGAGAAATAACTAATTGGTTGGAACATTAATACAAATGTGATATAAATTATACGATAACATTGGCAATTTAGGATTGTCTTAATACTAACATTTCAAACTCAATTTAAAGTAAAAGCCTCAATACAAATAAGGATAATAATGCATTTTTAGACAAATAAGAGGGATCTAAAATACTATAATAATACTACAATAATAGTTGTTTTTTAAAATCATTGTTTATATATATATATATATATATATATATATATATATATATATATATATATATATATATATATATATATATATATATATATATATATATAGCATAGGGTGTTGTACAAAATCTCATTTAGATCAAATTTGAATTTTGTTTGGTGATATTTTCAGTACTGGTTCCAATAAATATCTATCAAATCTAATTAAATATCTAAATAGCAAATATTGTAAATATCTATAGTTTTATAAAGGGGTTTTAGGATCAATCATTTATTTATTTATTTTTTGCCAACCTTAATTTACATTAGCTGTTTGACAACACATTTACATTTTAAATTATTTGGAAAATATGCCTTAGAATTGAATCAAAACTTGGTCAAAATTTATCACAAAAAATCCCATCATATTGCACTGACCCTGTTTTATTTTTGCTGCAGTAATAATAAATCTATGAGACCCAAAATGGATGATCAGGCCTTTCACACAGAGAGAGGCTCCAATGAGACTGAGGAGCAGGACACAGGACTTTTAAGTAACCCAGCAGCACAGCACATGTTCCCGCCCCCGCCGACATGCTTTGGTTAGCCTTCCCCCGGGATCCCCTCACTAACTCACTAACGCTGCCCCCTCCACCCTTCACTCTGCCTCTGCATCACCACTGCAAGCCATGCAGAAGCCCATCACCACACAGGGACTGGGCAGAAAGCTTTTTTTTCCTTCTTCTTTTTTTGAGTGTACACAGTGAACTCCACATGAACTGCTTGGGATAAAATATTAAAGGTGCAGATGGAGCTGTCCAGATGAGAGGAACTGCTTGCGACGTGTCATGATCCAAAAGGCCTTGTGTAGCAGTGCAGCTCAAGCATACTAATGGTTGGCCCCACCACTCATTACTTCCATGTTCCCCTTTCATGGAGCTAATACCCTCTGTGCCCTGAGACGAGAAACAAGAGCACATCTAAAAGCATCTCAGAGGCTTCGGTTTAGGCACTTTTAGACAGAAGCAACACAGAGAATACAGGCAATACAAGTGTCAGAAAAAACAAAAGAAACAGGATCATCCAGGGTCAAAATATGTCTCCATGTTCTTCAGTACATGGTCAAAAGAAGGGTTTTACATCTGACCTCACTGCTCCTGAGGAGATGCCCAGAGGCACTGAAGGATGGGTTAAATACAGAGGACAAATTTTCCTCTGCGGAAAATAAAGTGTACCTTAATCTAATTGTATTCTTGTTTTAATCCAATTCTAGACAACCAAATCACCAAATTATTTCTAGCTCTCCATATTATGCATCAGGTGCTTTGTCTCTGCTATGTCTGACCTACGCAGTTTTCAGATTATTGTGAAAAGAAATATCATGATTTATTCACCAAACAAATCTTGAATTTACTTTCACAGACTCTAATGATCATTCCTCTAGAAGCAACAAGTCTATTGCCCTCTTGTTCAAAACTACAGAACTGAGAAGCCCCACCTTTTCATACTGTAGCATGCAGCGGATTTTCATTTACATGTTTTTATTGTTCAAAATGGCTATGCCTTGAAAGACATTAAGATTACTCATACCAAAATACGTCGTTGAATGAGCTAATTATGAGGACGAACCATTTGTGACATGGTTAAAAGCTCATAAAAGATGATTTTGCGTAATATGTCTTATTCAACAATTGTACAAAAGTTTAAGAGCCAAATGAGGTGCTACTTCTGTGTGAAAAGTCTGAGAACCAGTGATCCAGACAGCCTCCAGCCGACCACACTTCTTCTATCGCTTCTGTTTTCCTTCTTTTCTCCTCTACCTCTCTCATTGACAAGGACAAAGCCAATTTGTAGCAGAACCCCGGGGTCAGGGATGTTGTAGACAAACCTCGCTCCTGCCTGCTCCCCTGAGATGCCCCTTTCCACAGTACTTTGTCTTTTTGAGTCAATTGTTGCACCGAATCTGACAAAAGCAGCGTGGTGTGGGAGAGCTCAAGCCAGAACGGCCAAAAAAGCTAATTTCTGTGACACGTTAGCTGCGATGCAATACATTAGCCGCTCACGGGGTCATGCTTCTATCTCTCCGGTCATCACCGCTGGGATCCTGATCATCATTTCCACTGCAGACACATTTTTCATGCAAATCATTACAAAAGCACCCACATACAATAGAAAACAATGAGGGCCTAATTTAGATGAAGTTCCTATGTGGCTGACAGAACATTTGCTGAGACAAGGAGAAATAGTAAACACAAAGGATTTGTATTGTATTTGCTGTTTGGCAACAACTCTATCCAACATGTGTCTTTTTTGTTTGCTTGTTTTTGGGGAGTGATTTTAAGAACAAAATTAAAGGTGCACAATGTAACTTTTTGGATGGGGGTCCGTCACCCGCCTGTTTCTAACTGTGAGTGGTGCTGCCTCTCCAGAGATCTGACCTGTAACTTGGCCTGTCTCCATGAAGATAGACAGGTTTAATCCAGACAAAGCAATAACATATCTATGGAGACAAGCATTTGACGGACTCTGCCGCAGAAAAGTTACACAATGCACCTTTAAGACACCGCATTGCCCACTATCTGTTCATTATATTATATATTGAAACTTACCAAGCATGTTATTGGGAATAAACATCATTATATCTTGTTGTCCTTATCCTAAAAAGTTTGACACATGTAGCCTAACTCTTGGCTTTTTGTGGTTGTATAAGCTTGCACATCAAGAGTGGTATCAGAGACAACAGAAACAAAGAAAACCGCTCAACTTTCAGCACATCTCTTCCCAGCACCAGCCTTCCTTCTGTCCTCCTCCATTTTTAAACCAGACAAGAAACAACCATGTCTCTTTTTGAACAAACTGTGAACTGCAGTCCAGTCAACTCAGCTCCCTCGTTTTTTATTTATCCTGTAGACAAAAAGCCGCTCTATATCCTCACTTCTAAAAGCTCTTCATTGTGCAGTGAGACAGGCTACAGTTTGACATGGGAGCCCCCTGTCTCTGCTATATCCACAGTGTCAGTCTGATGCTAGGCAGAGGTCATCGGTATATACTGTAAGGACCAAAATGCCACATAATGAACACAGTGCTGAACAAACATCTCTATAGAAGACTTCCTCATCCCTCTGTGAGAAGGGCAAACCAATACGTGTCCATATATCGCTGCTATACCTCCTGTTATTCCCTTTCCCGTTTTCCTCATGCGCGCCTCTAAGACTCCCCGAGGTCTCATTCTTCCAAGCCTCTCTGATGGAGCGGGGGATAATAATGTCATGACCAGTAAATAATTGCATGCCTCAATGGGACATATGTCAATATGATATGCTGTATGTCCTTCACCGGAGCAGGTCTTGGCCAAACACAGAGGTGCCTTTGACGCCCCTCTTCTTGCTACAAAGAGGTTTTGTTTTCCACACGAAAATCGCAGATCAAGAGAGTAATTCAGCCTACTGGCAAAGGTATATTGGTATACACTAGAGATCAACCAATGTTTTTTTTCATGCCGATACCTATTATTAAGAATCCTGAGAAACCAATGGCTAATAAACTTTGCTGATATTTTTGGGCCAATTTGGACCGTTTTTTGGTAATTTTCTCCAAATTATCTCATTTGAATTTAGTACAAACTCAAACTCAGCCTTGTTTTACCACAAACTGGACAAGAAAGCAGTGTGGTCACATTTTTTGCAACTCTCTTTGGACTAAAGTGTCCAAATCAGGTTTTATGCATTTATTTTTTATGCATATTTAGGCAGCTGGTTGGCCAAACAAAATATCGGCCTCTGCTGGATATTTAAGACAGTTAGCCCATATGCTAACATACACAAATTATGCACATTTTGATTTTTTTCTGAATGAAAAACTCTATTTCAAAACTCCAGTTTGGAATTGTTATTAACAGTACATGTGTTTGTAATCATTATCATCATCCTATTACTAATTATTATTATTATACAAATGCAACTAGGGCTGGGAATAACAGACATTCACAATTCAATACGACACATGACTCGTGATACAACATTATCACAATATGACGACATGTGATAGATATATTGCTGTTTTTAAGAACCAAAAATTGATACCAAAAGATACTCCAACATATTGCTGATACATATCGATGCAGCAGCCCACAATAACAATACTGCATCACCGTACCAAATTCCGTATCATGATATATCGATATTTTTGCACACCCATAAATGCAACCATGTCCATCAAAGATAGCAGTAAAAATAAAATCGTCTTCTTTCCAAAGTAGAGCCAAACAGATCTTCAGCTTAATTAACCTGTCTGGTACCAGTGAGACCCCATAAGGCTAATCCTATAAATTTCCTGATTTCAATTCTGCCATTCAGAGCATCAGTTTGACCTGAGCCCCACAGCCTTCCCCCACCTCAGGCCCAACATTCAGAGCACGATAGAGCAGCTTACCATGATGATAAAGGTGACAGGTCCTATGAAACTCCATATGAAATGATTATCCACACTTAGCCAGCACCTAGGGAACAAGGAAACACATATAAGCCCTGGGACAGTGTGCACAGGAGCTACACCAGTACAGTGTAGATGTTGAATATTACAACATCTTGTATATAGCTGAGAGTTATATTTGCATTACTATATTTCTATTTTCACTTGTGCATATACATTTATATAATGATGCCTTATTTTACACCAGTCTCTTGTTATTTTTTCTACTTATTTTGAATTTATTATTACCATTTATGTTTTTGCTCTTTGTTATTATATTATATTGTGATGTGTGAGCTGCTGTGTCTAAATAATTTCTCTTGTGGATAAATACAGTTTGTCTAAGTCTAAAAACAACTGTCAATATACAAAAAATATGTATAGGAAGAATTTCTGACTAAAATCCTAATAATTAAAACGTATCTAACATAAGGATAAACAATTAGGTATTTAGAATATTTAGGATATTTATGTTAGAAAATATACAAAAATACATATATGGTAAAAAGGGTGAAATACTGCACATTTTAGTTTTATGATCCTTTTGAATCCTCTATTCTTTGTGATAATAACTAATCTTGTAATTTTCAAAAGAAGACTTAAAATACAATTTGTAGTCAATAAAAAGACGCCGTGCTTGCCGTGTTGTGTCCATTAATCAGTGTTTTCTGTACTGGGCTTGTCTCTTTAAAAAAAGCATTACAAACAAGAGGTCACTGGAGGGTCTTTGTGCAGAAAAGCCTTAATGTAGATGCACCCCTCTGAAACCGCAGTGTTGAGTCTGTCAGCCCCTTTCAAATGACATGAAATATTTAAGAGCTGCCCATCTCAGCCCTGGCAAAAGAGCTCAAATGTTTTGGTGCTCTCTCCAAGGATACACAGGCTAAAATGATGAGAGGATTTCTTCACACACAAAACACAAAAACAGACAAAGTAGTCTAACACTGTAGTATGCACTGTTTTGAAAAGCTTTATTTACAAAGTACACTTACGCTTTGTCAGTCCCATAGCTCCTATAGTCGATAGCAGCAGACACGCCGACCACTATTGCGGGGAAGAGGTAGCCTGACACGTAATAGTACTTTTTCCGAGAGTATTCACTTTCAAAGACCTCCACGAGCATGAGGTACAGCTGGACCCCTTCCAGACACATCCAGGTGAAGGAAGCCAAGAAGAAGAAGTGGAGAATTCCCGCGATGATGGCACATCCGATCTGAGTCAAAAACCAAATCAGGAAATAACGGTTAGCCAATGTAGCCGAGCAAAAACTTTACAGACAGATATTACAAATTAATATTGTGATTGAAATACCATGTTTTAATTTAAGGTATCATTAACAATCTATTTGCTATCATATTATATCACTGGAAGCTAATCCTCCATTTATAAATTGTATATAGACTTTTTAGGATTTTTAGACCTTAGATATAGAGTTATTGCAGTTGTGATATATATGGTAAAATTAGTTCTTTGTTATTTTCTCACATTGTCACAGTTTTTGTCACAGATACCCTTCATGACCCATTTACCTAGTTGCCTTATATGACTTTATTTTGACTCTTTTACTATTAGATCTTAAACCAGATTTTTTTCCAAAGTAAAAGCAAAGTTAGTGGCTCTTTAATAAAGCCACTTAAATGTCACATCGGGTGCTGCCTCACGTATTCAGCACAGCACTTTGCCAGTGAAAAATGATAAAATAAATGAATATTCATCCTCCACCATCACAGGTTTAGATTTCCGTCAGGGGGGTTATTGGAAAGCTAGTGTTAGAAGATTTAATTACACAGCTCGCCGTTTGAAGCCTTGATTCCCACCTGTATGCAGCGAAATGCTTTTCACGTCAAGCGAAAATGTAACGGTGAGATGTGTTCAAAATGCTACGGCTGTGGGCAGAGCCATGGCAACCATGTGGCTTTAAGTGAGGGAGGAGAAAAGAGCTGTCAAGTGGAAGACATGGTCCCATAGTAATCTATATTAATGGTTTTGGCCTCGCCGTGTCATGTCAGGGAGGCTAGGAAACAAACAGTCTTTCAATGGGATTTGGTAGTTGTAGTTTGTAGACTCAAGCACATCTAAACTGTGTAGTGAGCAAGTTGCAATTACGTATAACTTGATAAATTATACCATTACTGCATAATACTAAGTGATACATATTTTTGAAAGGATGTAACTTTTCAAGCCGCGTGCCTGTCTCCAGGGAGAAGTTATTTGTTTTCCTAGAATGTTCCACAGTATGGCATTCATCTAACCTATACTGCATTTATTCTTTAAATTACAGGTATTGACAAAGGTAAAAGATGTTATGAAAAACATGCATCGTGTTGTGAGCAGAGTTGCCTCTCTACAGACATATAACCTGATGGTGTCTCAGTAGAGAAAGGTAAGTGTAATGCCATACTGTGGAAAATTCCATGTAAAGACAAAACATTTTGATCAAGACAAGCAGGAAAAGCATGACCGCAAAAGTTACATAATTCAAATTTTTAAAAATGTAAATCTCAGTATAAAATCAGATTGCCGTATTTACTTCATCTTAAATTAAAATTATTTTGAAGCAGAAGTATTTTAATTGAGTAAAGCATTTCACCCTCTACCAGCCTTTCTATAAAGTGACAGTAACAAAACGTGAATCAAACTACTATAATATAAGTCCCTGTTTACCCTGGGCTCAGTCATGTCGATGCCAATGAGGAAAATGAGCTCTGCGATGAACAGGTTGATGCACAGGTTCTTGTGGATGGTGTTGCGATCACTCTGCAGGCCTCTGAAGAAGCAGAAGGTGAAGATACTGATGCTGAGACACACCAGAGACACCACGATGCCCACCCGCGTGATCACCGTCAGGAGCAGCTCGTGCACCCTGTTGTTCACCTGTCAGAAAAACAGACACAGGGTTTCTGAATTAGATTAGACATGTGAACACTGCAAAAAGCAATATATAGGTAAGTTAAAAAACCTTCAGTTAGGAGCATTTTACTTTATTTGAGTAGATTCAACTTGAGTAAAATGATCTACCAATGGAGTAAGTGTGTTCAGGATTTAGATTTTGTTTCTTGTTTTAAGTGCAAAGAGTTTTTCTTATCTTCTTCTGAGTACTGTTTGTAAGTTCACATATTATCATTTATTATCGCTTTATAATTATTATTTTTTTATATCTAGCTTTATTATCAGATTTGTTTTAGCTATTTCCTACTGTATTTTTATCCGCATGTAATTAAAACAACATTTGGATAGTTGCGTTCAAGCATTAGTCAACCTTTTCCACAATACACTTGAGACTGGGACATTTTTAATTAAAGGTAAACAAACTGAATAATACAGGTGAAAAAACTTACTTATAACGGTAAAGCCATAATGAGCACTGAGTAAATATCGTTATAAAGTCCAACCATAATTGCAATTGGCAGCACTTCAGTAAAATATAAAGTGACCATACAAGAAACTAATTAAAGGTGCACTGTGTAACTTTTCTGGTAGAGGGTACCAGTATGGCATTAAACTTTTCAGTCTTCATAGAAACAAGCAGGAGACGCCACCAAGCCAATTTACAGGTGAGATCTGTGAAGATGCGACCCCACTCACAGTAAGAATGTTTACAAAGGAGCTATAAAACCCCCATAATTGAATAAATACATCTTATATTAGTTTATTATTATTGTGGAACATTACAGGCAAAGCAATAGCATCTCCATGGTAGCGGACCCCCAACCTGAAAAGTTACACAGTGCACCTTTAAGCCAAAAATATAATAGACTAAAAATTCATATAAAATGAAAACCAAAGATGATTCTGGACTCACAGCCAGTTGACGGTGTGCCATCAGTATTGCAAAGTTGGTGAGGTGGCTACAGGAGCAGGTGGTGTGGGTTTTGTTGGAGTCCACCAGTTTACAGCCCTGAGTCGACCAGTATCCCATCATGCTCCGCTCTGAGTAGTTCCAGAACGAGCAATTGGAGTTGAAGTAGTGCTCCATCTGCAGATAATACCAGATATGCTTAAGTGTCCAAATAATTGACTGCCTTCAGTTGAAGTACATGTATAATACAGAGACCATTTACCCCCTACTCGTGCAAAGTATTCACTCATTGCGGATAAGAATAGAGATTTTTCACTCCACGGCTCTTATGAGGCAGTTCTTACCGTACATTGGATCTCATTTGGCACATGCTTTGCCAAATCAACCACGACATCAGTGCTTATATAAGAGCTTTAATAATAGAATTGTTTGATTGCCTGTCTCTGCAATTGTAGTAATTTGGTGATAAAATATGAAGTCCTGTGTGCCCCTCTGGGAACTATGGTGACAAATTTAAAAAGATAATTGGGCACTAAAGTAATTTCATCCAAGACTGTACGGCTAATCTAGGCTCTAATTCAAGCCATTATAAAAGAAAATCATTTATATCCCAATTTTGATTAACAAATTATGTTTTATTAAAAATTCACTTAAAGACTTTTAATTTGATGTTCGGTGGCTTAAATAATCTAGTGCCTGACCTCTGCCAGACATTACCAATTGAAATGGCGGATCTGTGCATACTGTGGCTCATGCCTCCTGGAGTTTTTAATATGAGAAGTCTGCTCTATGCACTCACGTCAATGTGCTCCAGGGTGAAGACCACAGGCTCGTTAATGAATACGCGGCTGGACTCCTTGTTGATTGAAGCAGCGATGATGTCTGAGTTGACAGCCACAGAGACATTGCGCCCGTAAACCTCGTTTGCCATTTTGATCGTGGCGTTTTCAGTGCTCAGGAACTGGCCCAGGTTTTTGTACAGCACGAAGACAAGTTTGGCGACTCCTACACAGAAAGGAGGAAATGTGAAGACTGTGTTTCAATGTAGCAAAAGTAGTTAATGGAGTTTATTTTAGGGTATGAAGCAAACCAAAGAGAGGAAACTATAAGTGCATGAAATCTCTGTCTATGATTGAGAATAGCTGAGGTTGGAAATGGATGAATCATAAATAAGTTAGAGAAACTATTGGGCTGTGGGCGGTGATTTGAATTTTAATGAAGTATACAGATTTGTAGCATAATTTGCAACAGTTTGTAAAACACACCAGGTTCAGTTTGTAGAACTGTGGAGGTTGACGTAATTGTTGTAATATTTTAGTTTACCTAGAACAATTCTTCATCACACACTATTTTAAAGGTGCAATGTGTAAAGTTTTTTGGTGGGGGGTCCGTCAAATGCTAATCTCCATGAAAATCCTATTGCTTTGTCTGGAATGTTTCACAGTATGGTATTAAACCGTTCTATCTTTATGGAGACAAACACAGACCAAGTTACAGATCAGATTTGTGGCGAGGCAACCAGTCAGAATGTCTGAGCTATAAAACAACATATTGCTGTCATATTGTGGAACATTCCAGGCAGAGCAATGACATATCCATAGAAGCAAGTAGGTGATGGACCCCCAACCAAAACGTTACATAGTGCACCTTTAAAGTAATATTTTATAGAGGAAATTGTAGAAATGACTCACAAACTGGTCATATAATATCTGTACCGTGTCATTACATTTTTGCAGAAACAATAAGAAAGAATTGTAAAGTATATGTGAGACGTACCATTGCGGCTGTTGAGTTTGACTGTATTGGCTGACAGCTGGATGGAGATCCCCCCTTTGCTGGACTGTGGAAACTTAAAATCCTGGACTTGGCCGTCGGTGCTGAGTACATACACGTCCAAGACTGAAAGTGGAAAAGGTTAAGATCAGAGTCAACATTTTACTTGCAAAGACATAAAATTGGAATAAGACTATATTGATACAAAAGCTTTTTGTTCAGTCTTTATAGTGCTGGGGCGGGGGGTGCACTGATGGCTTCACTAAATCACACAATGAGCTCAATGATAAAAGCACCATTCACAAACCCAGGGCTGATTTCATCCCATTAAGACCCAAACAGACGTGAGTAATATATGATCAAAATCGTAAAAGGCGGCGAATTTTCTCTTTCATATGCAAACATCAAAAGAAAAACTGCCAAGAAGGATGTGTAAGATAAACAATGCAGTTTTAGACTCTACAGCAGGCTAATGTTCACATTAATGTATAGAGTTACAAGGTCTAGACACACACATTTGTAACTAAGCGAGCGCAATCACAGAATCCAGGCCCTTTAATTGTCCGATATACATCACTTTGTCAGTAAGCGACTCGTTAAACCTAATATGCGTTGTTTGGCTGTTCCCCAGAGGTTTAAATGCTTATTATGAAAAACAAAGTCCCTTCATTTTAATGTAGTCTTGTTTTTCCGTCACAAGAAACAAAATGCCCCGTGTACAGTACTGTGCAAATAGCCTGGTTGTTAGGAAAGGCCATATGAAGAAATTGACTACGTATGTCTGTAGAGGAAGTGCAGAAAATGGCAATAAAAGAACAATCAAATAGAAGGAAGACTATGGGAGCATTTTGTCTTTGCGATGGTAAAAATAGTGCACAGACTCTGACTTTGCAGTTCTGCTAGTTCAGTGTATTTTTTTATTTGGACAAGAACTGGTAAAAAAGCTTCCTAAAATAGTTGTTCTTTTAGTGTTTTTTAATATTCTGAAGCCACCTGTATTTATACTATCTGTCTTTTGCAATATTACTAGTTCAAATATCCAAAAGCAATAACTTTACTCGTATACCACATCCATCTGACAACGTAAAATCCCTCTATGTTATAAATCTAATGCATACATCTACGGTGTACAGCTAGAGACACTGTACATTCCTATATTCACAATAATATAACATATGTAAGTTTTTTTCTGTATCTATCAGTTAATCCTTGGTCATAGGAGAAGTTTTCAATTTTGTAACGATACAGGAGCAAATAAATATTCAAGTAATAATAAAAGTAAAAATCTATTTAAGTAAAAGTACTGAAGTACCCATTTAAAAATATACTTAAAGAGTACAAAGTATGTTGCAGATTTTGAGGTCTAATAAAGCTTCACATGTAGTGATTTTGTGTTGAATTTTGTTAAATTTTTTGCTCAAACTACAAACGTGATCAAAATAAACCCCTCATCCTTTTCAGCAGGTCTCAAACTATAATAAAAAATATTAAAATAAAAAGACCTGCTCTCAAATGTAGTGAAGTAAAAGTAAAAAGGATCCACTTAAAAATGTAAAGTATACATACCAAAACTTTAAACTTAAGTACAGTACCTTACTACTTTTACTTACATATCTACTACATATCACAAAGTTCACTCACTGATGTTGTCTGCTGGTACTTTGACTATAGCAGGCTCCATGAGGTTGTCTGCGAGCACAAAGGCCCCCTCTTCCAGAGTGTCCAGGAGCATGGTGGCTGCATGGGTCTGCTCCGTGCTGTTCATGTCATGCCAGGACTTCAGAGCTTCTGGTCGGAGCAGGTTGTCCACTGTGTCCACTATGGCCTGTGGGTGACAAAATGCAGAGACAAAATAATGAAGAGATATATTCTATGTGATTTTAAACTGACTGTGACACTTTGAGATCTGTTTTTCCAAATGTAAAGTGCAATATAAATAAAATCTATTATTATTATTATTATTATTATTATTATTATTATTATTATTATTATTATTATTATTATTATTATATACTCTATCACATGGATGGGGAGGAAAAGTGGCATGCGCACAAATGAAAGAATGAACACAGGGGTGAACAAAACAGGCACATCCATGAATATTGCGGAACAGTAAGATTAAAGGTATACTGTAACTTTTTTTGGTTGAGGGTCTGGATATCTGCTTGTCACCATGGAGATGTTATAGCTTGGTCTGGAATGTTCCACAGTATGGCACTAAATATCTATTTTGCATTTATTTCATTACATGACTGCATTACATTACTGTGAGAGGGATCACATCACCACAGATCTCACCTGTAATTTGACCTTGTGGCTTCACCTGCTTATCTCCCACACTGCCATAATGCCATACTGTGGAACATGCTAGACAAAGCAATACAATCTATGGAGAAGGTAACAGATCCTCCAGTGCTTCTTAAAACAGTTAATTTATTTTTGAAAAGTTTCCACATTATTATTTACTGCTTGTACTTGAGAAAGTCATCAAAGCAGACGTAATTTTCTGTAACATTGACAAAGGCGTAATGTAAAGGAGAAATAGGGTAGCAGCATCACGGGAGATGCAGCAGATTCAGTTTCAAGGACGTTTCATCAGTGGCCACACAGTGGGGTCACAGCACAGTGCCAATCACAGCCCAGACAAGTATTTTAAAACTCAACAACAACAACAACTAAGAATGTCTTTAACCTTTAATTATTTGGGAGGAAGAGTTCAATAGCTTAATTAAACTGTATCTATCACACAAGATGGACTGAATTTATTTGGACCTAACCCTAACCCCAAGTCACCCCAACCTGGCGCAGACAGAATAAATTGTCCGTATCCAGACAGTGCAGTTTTTTGTACCTTGTGGAAAAAAAGAAATCAAATCAATGAGTCTAATTAGGTAATCAATGCTGGCGACAGCTGGCGGTGAGGGGAGGGTGAGGCGGTTCGGATGTGATGGCGCATCAAGTTTGGCAGGTGTCAAATAATGCTGAGTCAGGCATACTTCATCCAAAAGTCACCATTCACATTAGAGTGCATTGTGTAACTTTCCTGGTGAAGAGCCCGTTGCATGCTTGTGTCCATGGAGATGTTATTGCTTTGCCTGCAGTGTTCCAGAGTATGGCATTAAACTTATCCATCTCCATAGAGACAAGCAGGAGATGCCTAAGCCATTTACAGCAGAGATCTGTGAAGCAGTGACCCCACTCACAGTAAGAACGTGTTTTTAAAGACATTTTTGAGCAATGAAAACACCCATAATTGAATAAATGCCTCTGATATAAGTTTAATACTATACTGTGGAACATTACAGGCAAAGCAATGGCATCCATCTCCATGGTGGCAGACCCCAACCTGAAAAGTTACACAGTGCACCTTTAAGCCTAGCCTCTCCAATCAGCTAAACTAAATGAGCGCGTGTATGTAGAGTAGATTAATGTAATATTTTGGTGCTATCCGAGACGAGTACCTATTCTACTGGCTCTTTTACGGCCGTTGAGTGGCTAATTAGCGCAATCCATTTTAATGCCCTCCCAAAGGAGATGTATCTGGATTGAGGGGGATGACTTTGGTGGCAGGTGGAGGACACTGATCTCCCTAATGGTTGAAGGGAGGGATATTTATGGGTTTTGATTTGTGAATTTTGCAACAATAAAAAATCCGCAGAAATCGGTTGACCTCCTTTTAGCTGCATACGTCTTAAGGCTTCCATCCGAACCCGAGCGACCTGCTTGACCTATAAAAGCTTACATGTGTCCTTGTGAAATGAGAGAATCTTTTACAACACAGTAAAGGGACTAAGGATAGTGCGCGAGTAAAACAGCTCAGATAAATCACTATTGTATTTGAAAGCAGTTTTATGGCAAAGGAAGTACGTATTAGACAATGCAAATGACTGATGAACTTAACCTAGTAGTGGATCATGGATGAGAATGAACAGAGTTTAAAGGTGCAATGTATAACTTTTCTGGTAAAGGCTCTGCCATCAGCTTGACTTCATTTCCTGAAGTGTTCTTCAGTATGGCATTTAATTTAACTATCTCCATGGAGACAAGCAGGCCACATCACCAGGCCGTCACAAGTCAGATCTGTGGAGAAGTGGACCTGCTGACAGAAATACTGCATGATTTTGCAGTAGTTTTGAGAAATAACAACACCAGTAATTGAATAAATCCAAGATACTTGTTTAATGCCATACTGTAGAACACGTAAGGCAATAACATCACCATGGAGACAAGCAAATGGCAGAAAAGTTACACAGTGCACCTTAAAGCTACACATGCAAATCTACCTACAAACAAATCATACCACAAATAAAAAGTAATATTTCAGTTGTTCAAGTCAAACTTAGATCAAAATATAAATACAGAAAAAATGCATATCATGATGATGGTTTTGAACAATAAAAATAAATGAATGTTTGAAATGCCATTCTGCGTGTAGCCTGTGTCTGTATATGGTTCTCTCATTTTGAACTGAACAACTGAAATCTATTTCCACAATATCAACATGTATTACACAGCGCTGGTAAAATAAACATTAGGAGAAAAAATACACAATGTCATGAACCTGAAAATGAGGAGGGAAAAATACACAGAAACAGCCAGCACAGAACAAAAGGCAGCTTTGTATTTGGATATGACTTCTTTTTGACTTCAAAATCACTTTGGCAAACTACAGTACAATAACTATGTGTGAAGCAATTACTCAAAAAAGCAGAGGATAGGGATAGAGAGGGGGGTACATGACAGTGCACAGGCCCATGCACGGACAGAGAGAGGGGAGGGGAGAGGGGAAGCAGGCTGCAGCTGTAGCTTCAGTACCTTCATGTACGCCCTGCATGTCCTTTCACGCTTTTGAAGCTTTTTTATTAGAAAGAAAGAACACAAACAGGCACACACTGTAATTCTGGAGACACTTTAAAGAGGCCCTGCGATTTATTTACCCAAAGGACATAATTGTATCGAGTGCCTCATGACACACACAGCTCTAGTGTACAGGGTAACAGTGCACAAAGCAGGACTCACTATTTAGGACAAAGACTGTCTCAGATGTGGAATATTCAAATTACGATTACACAAATTACTGAAATTAGTCAAAATAATGCTCACTATCTAACCAGAATGTTAGAGGTTCAAACAAGCTCTGGGAACTGAAGTGTGATGGTTGTTTTGTAAATATTTTTGAAAATAGCCTCTTAAGGTTAACTTTTATCGACTAACAGATTGATGCTTTTGTTTACACATTTTCCATGTGTAGTCGACAACTTCCTATGTCATGGTCTTATTGGCGTTACAAAAAGAACAAGTCATTCCTTGTTAATTTGTTGTTGTTTTTTTCACTTAAAACTTTACTTACACATACACATGTTGCTGTAGTGTACACTGTACTTTGTTAACGTTTTAGCTTAAAGTTAATAAATAAGCAGATATAATAGTATACTTGATCCCATTTTTTTCTTGGTTCTGTTTGTAGGTAATTGCTAATTTGTACACAATTAGTTTACTTTTTTTTATTTTTTACGCTGAAAAGAAACTAACAAAATGAAATCTATAGGACCACATCAATCAAGTTCATTAGAACTACACTCTCCTCCTGTAAGTTAAGTATAAAAGTTATATAAGTGTGTAAGGACACTTGTGTTACCTTGTTGAAGCTCCGCCCTGCTGAATCCTTCTCGCTTGGCCGGAGTTCTTGCAGCTGTGCATCCAGGATGTCCACCAGCTGCTCCATCAGACGCACGGAGGAGCTGACGTCGCCCGCGTAGATGGGCCCTTTGGTGTGCTTGGCGAGCTCATTGGCCAAGTTCGCCGCATTCTCCCCGGTCCGAATCTGCGGGGGTTTAAACAGTGAATAATGTTCTGGAGAATGCAAGGAGACAGACTTTGAGAGGAACTTTTATCTCGCTGTTGCTTTCGAACTCTAAATCGCACTTGAATGAGTCCTTGAAATAGAAAAGGTAAAAGAAATAGTGGTTTCTAAGGTGGATGGAAGGATAAAAAACCTAGTGTAACTGTTGAAAATGAACAAAGCGCTAATTTTTGTAGGTTATGTAAAATTTTGTAGAAATAAATGGTACTAGGTAACGCCTAAATGATATTAGGGGTTGAAAAATCTAAAAAATTAAAATAAAATATGTCATAAATATAAAAACAACATAGCACATCTCCATAGATATAACTCTTAAGGCGAGACACTGCAGGTGAATAGGGAAAAATCTTTATTTTATTTATTTATATATCAATTTGAAAGTTTTTTTCTGTAGTTTACTCACATAAAAAGTTAAGAAAAAAATGCATTACAAGTTTTCATTTTCATTTTGGGACATTCAAAACAGAAACACGAAAAGAGGGGATTTTGGATATCTTATTTAGTATCTGAGTAAAGTAGATCTGACTGAAAATTTGCCAAAAAATACTATTTTGCCAAATTGTTTGGAGTTAAAACTTAAATAAATCAGGCTTGGTATTAGATATAAAAAAATTCTTCTGAACATTTTCTCAAAATTTTGTACAAGATTGGAAATTTTGGAGTATGTACGTGCATTTTCAGAAAACGGCCTTTGAAGTTACATTGTCCCATATAACTGTGGAGGCAAGTTGATTAAATTAAATATTTTTCATCATATTTCAGTGCAGAATTCTGTTTTCACATGAAAGCTTGTATGAGACCAAAAACTGACCAAAAAACAAAAAAAGGGACAAAGTTATAGTTATAGTTTTGCCTGTAGTGTCTCCCCTTAAAAAGTGTTCATGTCCATATTTGTGAGTTCCTATCAAACTTGGACCTCTAACAACGAATCAGTTACATATTTCATATTACTGAAGAAGTTGCTCACGCACAATGCATTACAGTTAAAATTTTACGTAACTAGTCACTAGTCACTAGTATGATGGTATGGTCATAATATTATGTCTATACAATGTGCTTTATAGTCCCATTCTTATTGATGTGAGCTAATTCTGTCCCTTCTGTTGTGTTGAAAGGTATTCTGCAAGAGAACGTTTTAATAACTGCCTAATTCATCAAACTTACTGCAGAAAGCCACACGAGGACACCCACTTTTAATTCACCTGCATTTGCATTTGATTTATTTAACTGAAATGTTTACATCAATCATATTTAAATACAGAGAGCCAGTTGAAAGCACACAGCGAGACGAAGCATGCATACAAACCTTCTGGGCGATTTGGTTGACCCAGTGGGAGGTGCAGTTGCTGAGATCAGGGCCCTTCGGGTGCCAGGCCCCAGTGGAGAGGACACATAAATAAGATGCTGTGCCTGACGGGGAAAAACAAGAGCAGAATAGTCATGTATTATCGAGCAAGATCCAATTTAGACTTTTACTGATGATATGTTTTATAGAGCAACTGAATGTGGATAAAAAACAGCAAAGAGCACATAAATAAACAAGGCGCCTTCACTTTGTTGATGCAAAAACAATTTCAGTGAAGTCAGAGGGCAAATTAAAGCATGATGGGTTAATTCTCAGATCCATCTTTCTTCAGAATGCTACCGATCTCTCCTGCTCTTATTACTACGAATGACCGCCGCTTTGTTTTCTTTGTCCTAATTAGCCTTATGTCTGATGTACGCTAACAGGATTTCACACAATCAGATGAGGGATGCACTTCTCCAGGCAGGCTCCAGGGACACACAGCTGAGCCGCCGTCACACACTGCTAAATCATGGTTCTATGTGAAATGACACAGCAAAAGCCCAAAGCCTTTCTACGGTCTTCGGTCTTGTTAGTCAGCATTTGATATATATATATATATATATATATATATATATATATATATATATATATATATATATATATATATATATATATATATATATATATATATATATATATATATATGTATATATATGATTTTTTTTTTGTTCAAATGAGTATCTAGTTTCACTACTAGTTTTAATCTTCATCAGCGTCTGAGTGTCAATACTTTTGACAACTCCACTATCAAGCAGAATAACTGAAGTAATTCATGTAATGGACTAAGGAATTTTCTTGTCCTTACCATTAGCACTTGAATGACCTTATCCTAAAAAAATAAATAAATAATGTACTTATACAAGCACTGCCTAAAAGGCTTGCACAGCATTGTCTACAGATAAAGATTGTTATGCACGATACTCATTCTCCCTGGACTCATAAGGTCACACTAAAGCAGCACAGGCACCACAGAGGAGCCCTGTTTACCTCTGGTTCCCTTGGGACAGGGCCGCTCCACCAGCATGCCCCTCTGGGTCTGGGGCCACATGATGTCTCTCTTCTCCGTGGCCTCACAGAAGCGCACAGGGAGGGGTAAGGACTGGGTGGTGGGAGGGGAGGTGGTTTGGGGGGGTTGCTTGGCGGCTCCTCGGTTGCCCCCCTTTAGGACAGTGGTGACCGTGGTATTGCCGGGCGCTCTGTGCACAGTGCTTGTTGTGGTGGTGGTGGTGGTCCTCATGGGCACAGGAGATGTGACTGTTTCAGACAATGTGGGAGCTGCTGAGGCAGGAAAGAAAGGAAGGAGATTTTAGGACATTTTCTATGAGCAGTTTTATAATGTTTAACTACAAGAACAGAAAAGTTGCACGTGATGATTCATATGGATAAATGCATGCACTCTCAAACACACTCAAGTAAATATACCATAAGATACTGCGTTATGATTAAGACATCCTAATGGCATTATAAGTTAGATTTAGATTTTGTTTCTTTGTTGTTTTTTTCTCAGTAAAAACACATGAGTCAGTTGTCATCAGTTGTTTACAGAAGACATTTTACCCGAATAATTACAGTCCTTGCGATTTGATAATTGCACCTCAAATTGCAATTTAGATGACATTGTGATATTATGTCCAGCCCTATTTTTGTACTGTCTAGGAAAATAAATGCTCAACTTCAAGATTAAATGGGCAAAAGAAAATATAAGTACAAGATATGATTAGGACAAGCTACTGATCAAACTTAAGACATTTTGAACTAAATATTTGGACAGAATTGCTGGTGAATTGGTGACACCCTGAGCAAATGAATGTGAGACTACAATTTTCTACCTAAGGCCCATAGTAGCTTTGACATATTTTTGTGTACCTGCAGCTTCTACCCAAATAAGCAGAAGAAGAATGAATAAACAGTCAAAACAAAACGTGTAACAGTTTAAAATGTAGTGGCGAAAATTGAATCTGAATGTAGCTCTTGTCCCGTTGCTTGAGTGTAAGGTCAGCTCATTAGTTTGACACCCGTTGTGCAGGAGCGAATAAGTATTCAGCTCAGCACATTTTAACGCATTTTCAATCTTGACCTAGTGGTAAACATATGTCCACTCCAAACTTTAACACTCCCTCCTGTACCCATCATTTCCAATTTATTCCCTGGCCTTGCTTATACATACAAGTCTCCCGTTGAGTAAATTGCTGTTAAGTGCCTAGTGCCACAAACATATTTGCTTTTGAACGACTATGCCTCATTCAAGCCTCTCTGTCTGCGCCAAACAAGACAATAATTACAGTAATGTCGACCTGTCTGGCAATCATTTCTGCTCTGGAGATTTTGTGGCAGGGCTGATTGCATTTCACTAGTGCAACCCAAAACTTGTATCATGTGCTGCCTGGACAACCATTTCACAGGAGCTGCAGTTGCTTTCGTACCACCACAACTCACAGACTGATAAAACAGGTGCACAGTAACTCATGCAGCGCTCCAGGCTACAACATTATGTCTGGAAAAAAACAGTGGGCCCTGTACATATAACAAAAGCCACTAAGGAAAATCTATAACAACATTTTTCAGGAGGTGTGCAGTGAAGGAGTGTAAGGCAAACGGTAATTACAGTTTACAAATGTGACATTGCAATGATTTGAAAATATTTTAGAAATCAATTTAAATGTATAGTATACCTAAAAGTATTGTATTTTTAAATGTTCCGAATAGTTGTCCAAGATGCACACTATATAAGCCCCATAGACTCGCTGAATGTGATAGTGTTGTTTTTTTTTTTTTTACAAATCTTTAAAAAAAAAACAACTAACTAATAATTATTAACTAATAATGTTAATGTTCTTTTATATATTATTGAGGGATAATCTGCTATAGCTATGAATATCTACCAGAAGACCTTGCATGTTATTTAATATTTGAAACTGCTAATGCTAATACCTAATAAAACATTAAGCCAAATTTTAAATGTGTTTTTTGGACTAAGAACAACTGTATTGTGGATATTGGTTATCCCTTTAGTTTAAAGCTTAATATTTGAAATTTTAAAAGTCTTTGGGAAAAACGAGAAATCTACTTCCTTGACGAGATTACTCAGCTCCAAGTAAAATGACAGCACCCTGATATTCTAAAAAATCTGTGTACATAGATTTGAAATGCAGTGGCACATCAATCACAGAGGCTCTGATTTGAATGCGCTGTGAGTAGTGGATCTAATCGTATTTGAGTGCTTTGATTTCCTCCATTAGGCTGCCCGTGGAGCATGCAGCCAATGTGAAGAGGGGCTGCTACACTGTCTCAGCTAAGCAGGGCCCCTGTACCAGCACACAAAGCACCGCCACCAGCACGAGAGGTGGGAGGATGAGACGGCCAGTGACAGGAAATTATAAAACAATGAATTCATCCAAGACAAGGCAGTTTCTATTCTGTTTGCATTTTGCTGTTGTAGTCTCCAATGCAATAACTTTATTACACCTTTCTGTGCAAATCAAACAAATGTAAAATGACAAGGGACATCACTGTTTAGGCTCTAACCAGGCAACAGATGCAGTCACGTCTCGAAGCAGACAGTCAGATTTTGATTTTATGAGTTGCTTGTGCCGTAAGGGAATAAGAGCATAAATCTGCACCATACAAGTGCAGTTGAAAGCAGAGAAGGTTAAGCCAGGATATGCGTAATTCCCCAAACAGTCCAACAATAGTTCTGAATCAACAAAGCAATGCCATTTTTGTCGGGGTCTATACTACATATACACAAATATAAGGGCAGTGTTCTAAAGACTGTGTTTACGGATGATGCAGCAAAAGGAAACAGTCATTTAGTTTGTATTATTCTGTATGCTCTTGTGTGTGTATAAAAACCCAAAAGCAAAGCATGATGACAAAATACAGCAGTTGTCCATAAATCAAGGTTTAAAAAAGATGCTGTGGGACATAAAACAAAACACATGGTAAGTATGGATTTAGTCATGCATAAAAACCTTCTGTGATAGAGCTCAAATGACAAATATTGGATAGTGCATACATTATTTCTTTTTTTTCTCTGCAGTGTAATAAATGTGGTGAACATTAATGGCTAAGCTAAATCAAGTGAGCATACAGGTCTTTTTTCACTAGCGTGGTAAAATACTATAAGCTACCTGGTTCGCTATGTTCTAATAAACAACAGTGAGATTCTGAAATTTAATTAGAATTAGGGATGCATTATTCCAGCTTTATCAGCTCTGATACGATATTACAGCAAGTATCAGTATAAGTATCTGCCAATACCCAATACCAGTGTAGGAACTGGGAATGTTATTTTTTCCCCCAAAAAAGCAGTTATCTTAATACAAACTTAATCCAATTGTGTTATTTATCCTGTAACTATTGAACACTTTTGTATGAAAAAAAGTTCACTTCCTGGGATGGCCCCCAACCAATCAGAGACCACTACTGTCACTGTCACCACCTAGTGCTGAGACTGGAAAGATGAAGGGAAATCTCCTTTGAACCTGACCACTCCCTGCGGTGAATTAGGTCCCACTGACCAGAGCCACGACTCCGAGCCCTGTGTGTATGACAGGAAACCTACACTGGCTTCAAGCAGAGAAGAAGAGGGAGCACACAACTGACTGGCCTCACCCCCCCTCCCTCTCCTGTCACCTCTGTCACCCCCTACCTGTATCCTTTTACTCAACGCGCTGAATTTTTCAGTCTGTCACTGCGCTAAAGACAACCTGTGCTTAGTGTCCGTCAACCACTGGCATTTACACCTGTCTCTATTCTGCACCAATAACCTTTTATAGCCAAAACGCTGTTCAAACAAGACTCAAAAAGGTGAAAGTGAAACCAAATGATTTGCAATGTACTCCAATCTAGCATAACATTATGACTATCTGGACAGATGCAGAGAATAAGACATCACTGAAACACCTGTTAATGAATTACAGTAACACTAAGCCACCTGATTTTTCATAGAGATTTTCTTGCTTTCCAGATGTTCCACAGTATGATATTAAACTTATCTATCTCAATTATGTGTTTAATTGCTAAAAAATAGCTTCACAAACATGCATTTTTATTCTGACTGGGGTTGCCTCTCCACTGATCTGACCTGTAACTGTTGGCATCATCTGTACCTGCCCTCCAACATTTCAGGTAATGCTCTTGCTATTTTTACCTTTTTTACTATTTTTGCTACTTATTTTGAATTAATTATTACCATTATCACTTTTGCTCTTTGATATTATATTTACTGTGATGTGTGAGCTACTGTGTCCAAATAATTTCCCTGGTGGATCAATAAAGTTTGGCTAATTCTAAGCGATGCAAGACAAGGCAGACTCTCCACCAGAAAAGTTACATGTTGCTTAATAAAGGTGAACTAAAAAGTCTAAAAAGCTAAAGTCCATGATTTGAGTTTTATCAAGCACCAAATGATGATTAGATCTGCTTTACTGGAATGATGCGGTCTGCTTCACTCCAATGGGTCGGATCCAATTTCTGTGAAAGTTCATGTGAAGTCCAGTAATGTGTCAGCGTACATAGTAGTTTAGTTCATACAGCCAGGTGCACATAACACAGCATATCCACTGGGTGTACTTTCCCACACTACATCACAAACTGTAACTTTGACAAATGCAGCCAAATGCGCTCTGACAAAGTGTGTAAATGATTATTTGTTCCTTTTAGAAATATCTAAGTCAGCGTTGCTTGGCAAAGTTCCAGCAGATTCCCCTAGAAACCGTGAGGCCCTTCATAGGTTTCTCATTTCCAAAGTATGAAAGATGATAACGATAAAGCCATGCTCTCCATGGGTGGGGAGTTTTGGAAGCAGACAGAAATAAAATGAGTATGAATCGGTGTTGGGCAGGGTGATTTAAGATAAGGCTCTCACGACTACCAGCTATAAATCAAAGAAGCATCTGCTGTAATCCAAGCACATTCCTTCGGCATGTCAACTAACAACTGAATCCTGTCTTCACCCCTCACTCAGGAGAGCTGCCTGTCACGGCTCGCTTGGAGGTGCAGCTCGTGCTCCAGTTACATCTTGCACAATTAAGTCCCTTTGAAGTGCGTTTTTATCATTCATTTTAACTGCTATCTATCGTTGTCGGCCTAGCGCACTGTAGTTGTAATTAGAATGTAATGGGATACTTTTACTCAAGTCAGACTAGTCTCAGTGTTTCTTTTGGGCAGGTGTTAGGCCAGATGCTCTACCATTTTAAATCTCTGCTAAATAATAAGTGGAGTAAACTAAAGCGTTTTTGTGCTTAGAGGTAAGGCTGTGCTATTAATCCAGTTTTGCTCATCTCACTGTAACCATGAGTCTACAGTCAGTTCTCTGTCAGAAAAAGCATGTCATTTGTATCAGAGTTCACACTTTGGAAGGAGATATTTGACTATTTTTTGTGTTAAATGGCAGTTATTAAAACTGTATTTTTTATGTTCAGACACCCTTTTTTTTTTTTTTTTTTTCAAAAAGCATGCTTATCTGTTTTAATTGTAATTACCATTTATATTACCATTTATATTTTTGCTCTTTGTTATTTATTGTGATGTGTGAGCTGCTGTGTCCAAATAATTCTACTTGTGGATCAATAAAGTTTGTCTAAGTCTAATAAGACAAACAAAAATCAAATTGAAAATTGAAAAACTGAAAAAATCGTTATTGATCAATAAGGGGGTGAAACCTCAATTGGGCTAGTAGTAGTTGCAATAAAGAAAACAGCAGCAATATTTCTCATAGTTAAGGTTGCTAAAAAAAAAAAAAGTATTACCAAATTCATAAAATTTGAATTCCAATTATATTATATAGGTATGTTCTGTCACCTCTGCTAATGGTTTAGTACAAATGCAATGAGAGCAACGCTAACACTAAACAAAAGGAGACAATATAGAGCAATTCTTTTCCCATAATCATAGGCTTACAGTACATCCCTACACTACAGCTGTACATTAAATAGGCCCATTAACCAAACAGGCATAACACTCAAATAATCCTGTCAGGAACATTTACTGTTCTGTGACACAATTAATCCTCTTCCCTTTGTACTAAACAGGCTAATGTGAACAGAGATTTATGCAAAAACAATGCCACCTCTGACCACTGCTGCCCAGAAGTCTGTGCAGCCTATAATCCCGACAGCCACACAATAATCTCATTACCTTTATACTATGGCCTGCTTTAATGTAATCCACTCAAAGCTGCAGGAATTAACCCATAGGTATTCTAGCAGGCAGTCCATTCTCCACAGTAGTATCGGAGGGGATAGGTTTAGCACAAGTCACAGTGAGGGATGACTATTGATCTGCTGCTGGTGCTGCTACTTCTGAATATGTGAACACCCTATTCTTAGTCATGGGGTACAACTTTCTGTTACAGGCGACATTTTGAAGTCTTTTGCCCATTCAATTAGAAATGTTAATCTCCATGGCCATAATGTTAATTATCCATCACTCTGAAACCCATGGATGGTATTTTAGCAACGTTGTGCTCCCTTCATAATAAAAAATTACACTTGAGTTTATGCAGGTACATCATCAATAAATTAGATTAACCTGAGGTATAAATTCTTATTTTAATTACCTCTCTGGATTAGCCACAGCAAATGATGTACCGCTAACATGCTGTGATTACATGGTGAAGGTTCTGTGCTTTAAAACCTCATAAAAAGTGCTTTACAAATAGCACAGTACCTCCGTGATCTTCTGCATTTATCCAGGCTAATAGCAAACAGAAGATACTATACGTGTAATGTAGTATGGCATTAAACTTAAACTATTTAGCAGTTATTTAATTGCGAGTGTATTTATTGCTAAAAATACCTTAAAAAGCATGGAGTTACCTGTCCACAGATCTGACCTGTAATTTGGCCCAGTGACGTCACCTGCTTCTTTCCATGGATATAGACAGTTAATGCCACCGTGGAACATTCCAGGCTAAACAATAACATTTCCACGGAGACAAGTAGCTACTTTAACTTTCTTGACACCAATGCTAAATTACAATATATTGATGTTGTTACATTTGAACATGCATAACAAATGAAGGGAATCATTCTTAGATCTCATACAAGACCCTTCTATATCTGAGATGGACTGTACTGACTGATATTCTTCTGAAAATACAGCATTAACATGTAATTTGTAACATATTCTGATACATGGTCCAATCAGAGCACTGTATTCTGAATATTTGGAATACTTTTTGCATCACTTTATGTCTAAACACACATGCATGGGCTACAAGAGCTGTTTGCTTTTTTCTCACTAATACTGGGCAGTTCAAAGCCAGATGAAGTACTGTCATGTATTCCTCTGATTTTAGGGAAATAATTGTATTCTGAATACCACCAAATAAAGAAGTAACTGTACTGGAATACAGTACTCAAAAATAGTATTCAGAATAGGTATTTTCAGTACATGTATTCAGTTACTTATCAAGACTGTTCATAAGTGCTTCTTGTGATAGAACACCCACACACATTGGTACTCTTCTTTGAACAGGCTGTACTCAGGTTGTGTTATTATTACCACTGGTGCTACAGGTCTGGAGAAGATAACAGGAATCAGATGAAAGGAGCCTCGCCAACATATGCATGGTATACAGCCACATACGCACACATGTGAGGAGCCGGTCTCTGTAGTTTTGCCAGGGTGACAAATGCAATCTGACAGCCTGTGTGTCTTTTATATTATGGTTAATGGCTTCACTTTGAGCAGGCACGGCACGCTGCTCGTCAGGCTAATCTTTCATGTGCGTTATCAGCTGCTGTTTATCTTGCGAAGGAGTCAAAGAGCTAAGGTAACACACGGATAGCATTTGTTGTAGCTAATTTGCCACATTTAAACATATTGGGAGTTAGCAGTCTCTCGCTCTGGCGGCTGTGATTTTACACAGCAGTTTTTATCGCAGTGTTGATCGAGGAGTTGTTCAAGCTAAGTCAAAGAAATGAAACGCGTTACACAGCTCCTGATGGTAATGATCTCCTAATGAAAAAGGGAATGCAACAAGTTAATAAGTCAGTCAATTCAAATGTATTTCAGTCCACTGCTATTGGACAAAACCTGTGAAAAAATACCAGTAAAATTGTAATATGTGTAAAATAGCTTCATGATCTGCTGTGGGGAAGAAGAAAAATCATTGCATATTTTGTTATGTGTTGATATTGATGGTACAAATTTTGAATGATGTCCCTCCTTCCCAAGTTGCACCGTCTCAAAATTGTATGGAAATCCGTCTTATAAAACATTGTAATGATTTATAATACATTTGTGATACATTTTGATATCAACAAATAATAACAATAATACACAAAGGAAATTGGATTACACGTCGTTCACAGCGAGCTGCATTGGCGGCGGTGGAGGAGAGCGTGGCACATGATTGCTTGTGCATCAGCAGTAAATATGAGGAAAGCTGAGTGAAATTCATATTATTTTCCCTTGAGTCGTGTCCTGGAGAGCTGCATGGATTCTTGTCAAAGGGAACAGAATAAGACAGAGAGATCATGTATGCATTGTTACAGTATTTCAACATACAAGTCAATGGACCAAAAAGATCTAGAAAAATGTATAGTTAAATCTATGTGTGTATGTAGACCTCCAATACACAATGGACACAAAGCTGAGACCTTAACATCTGTCATGGGACTAATCCTGGTATTTTTACAGAAATGATAATTACTATGTAAACCTGAACAATAAATAAGTGATCAAACTCTAGATCTTGACTTGAGCTTGTAGGCGTCTCCATCTCAGCCAGCTGTACACAGCTATATTTGCTTTTGTTGCAAAATAAATACATAATATAATTGTTGAACAATTAGAAGTATCACTCTTGTCATAATAAGATTGCCTATTTGTAGAGGTGTTTTATAGCAACAAAAATGCCTCTAATTAAATAAATGCAAGGTTTTATATGTTACAGTGGAAGAAAGCAAGAATATCTCCATGAAACAAACACGTGGCGGACCCTTCACCAGTAAAACTACATAGTGCAACTTTAAATGTAATTGAAACGATTGAGATCGCTAATTACAATATAGTGAAGATAAGTGTATGCTTGCTTGGTTATTTGGAGGTACAGGTCTGAAACTCAGCATCAGATAATATATAGAACCACAGCAAAGTCGCTGATATAAATCGCACATGTCAGGGAGAGGAGGGAGTATTGTGATGTCTGGTAATAATTATTTTACTATGGTTTGTTTCACAGTCAGACGGTAATCAAACAAGAGACTGTGCATCCCCTTGGCTATACGTGGGACTCAGTGCGCCCATAATCTCAGCAGCTTCTTTTCTCTTTTAATATAAAACATCTCTGTCTGACACAGTAAATCCTAACCCTGGGTTGGCTGTCTCTGCTTAAATCTTGTTTGCTGTCAGTGGGCACAGTGTGTATGGTAGTTTAGCAGCAGGAAAGATATAGGAAAAAGTATAATTCTATTTTTTTCTTCCATTTTAGAAAATTAAAGAAGTCACAAGTCCCATGGTATAACGGCATGAGAGTAAAATGTACCTATGATAAATAGGTTCAACACTAGAGGTGAATATAATGCACAATTTGCCACTGAAGTGAATCTGAAAAATCAATCAAAATTATTTAACTAAGAAATATTTCAAATTGTGTATTAATAATGTTTAAAACAAAGAAACAAAACTACAACCATAAAGTGAGGTGAAGATAAATTTTGAATAGCTGGCAACTTCGGCAACTCTAGTGGAAATGTTTCCAAAAGCGCTGGGGGAAACACTTAGCAATTAGCAAATTAGCATTGCCATTTCACAGAGGCAAGACATTTGGATGGTTGGAAGGAACTAGAGAACCAGTCACCACGCTCCCTAAAAATATCAGCCTCAATCGAAATAAGTACAAATTATAAATGATCAGAACTTGGTTATAATTTCACAAAATAGTCCAGTTAATGAACCTATGTAATCCTAGTGAAGTCTGTAAAATCTGTTTATTTAATCTACTTTCTCAAAATACCGAGGCTGAAGATGCTTCTAAATCCTGGAATGTGCTGCTTATTGCCCTCATTGAACTTGATTTGAGCAGTCTGAGCTGGGCTTTAGCCTGGCTTCAAGAGGGACACCAAACAATTACACACACACACACACAAATGCACACACAAACACACCCACAAACACACACATGCACACACAGAAAAGCTGCAAAGGCCCAACACGCTTGACAGACCACAGAAGAAAGGACTCAAGGGCAAAGTTATGGCCTAACAAAGGGAGCTTGTCACGCACTTGCAAAAAAAAAAAAAAAAAAAAAAAAAATCTACCAAATCTACAATCCCTGATCTTGCTATTACATTTTTCTCATGCAGCTAGTAAAAGATTATGTGTTATGCCAGAGTAGTTGGTAAGCGAATGAGGTCAGGCTGCTTTCACATTTGTGTTTACAACGTGATTTCTGGCATTCCAGGAAAGTCCGAGCTATTATTCCGTATTAAAACAAATTTCCTGCCTCTCCTCTTTCACAGCAGGCTTTTTACACTGCCTGGTGTGGCCGGGTATTAACAGCTCTAAACACTACTCCCATTCACCATACAGCCAGGTCTTTTGGAGTAAGGTGTGGACAGTCAAACAATGGATACAAAGTGGAAAATGAAAAGTGGTAAAATGATAGATGAATTGTGCTTTGTAAGGGATAACAGTGACAATAAGACTGCAGAGGGCAGCATAAAATACTAGATAAACCATGATTTCAACTGGCCATTGAAGTCAATCTAAGAAATCACTCTGAAGAAAATTATTACTATATACATATATATATAATTTGATCCATAAAATTGTAACTTCGATGCTTTTGTATTTATTTTCTACTCAAAATAACTTGTTTGTTTAGGCAGGAGACATTTGGTCTACAAGACTAAATAGTTGCTCTTTGTGCGACTTCAAAACTTCAAATTTCAACTATTTCGCACTTCATCTTGTCTCTGTCGGTTTGCGCCTGTTTTGTCTCTAAACGCTACGATGCTGACCTCCATGTAAGCACAACGCAGGACAGGGATGAATCATGCGTTGCTTATTAAAGGAGCTGTATATTCATCAGACTATAAAAGGCGGGCTCTCAGGGGTAACGGCTAATGCGGACGACTCGTGGGGGTCCAGAACAGCTGAGCGAGTTTGCACGGGGAAGCATTTTTGCAGTGCACAAACTCCAGGAGTATTGTTGTGGCCACATACCGCGTTTGGGGAGCTAATTGGCTAAAGTTGCGTCGGTGAGAAGTAGCTTGTAATTTCCAACAAATTGGGTTATTCTCCTCTTTGTACATCTGTTTGTTAAATTCCTTCACAACAGACATTCCAACAATTAAATATTTGCAAAACTTACATTTGTGTGGGTGTAAGCTTCTGAATCTAATTTTGCAATGTGCGATAAATGAAGGATTTTCAAAGCTCACCTGCGTCCCATTGAGAGAACCATTTGTGCATACTTAATGAAAAATGTGTTTCTATGCGCTTATTTAGTGGTTGGAGGCCACACCAAACATTAGCAGAAATTTAGCAAATTCTGATAATAATTGTTACTGCCAGATCAGTAGTTGTATATGGGTCATGAGGTGTATGTGGCTTTATTCATAATTCTCAATATGTACATCAGAAGAAAAGGAAAACTCGAATTGGGGTTGATTTTTTTGACTAATATTGCAAATGTGTTAAGTTTTGCATTAAAAATAGGATTATGTTCATGGTTCAAGGATTATTAACATTTGAGAGAAGACTGAAATATGAGCTGGCAAACTAATACAAGAATCCCATGCATTTCAGAACATGTTCATAGAGAATATAGATGGAGTTCATAGAAACTAGGTAGGTAGAACAACATTTTACAGGATATTATGTTCTTTGCAGAGCACATTCTATTATCTAAATAATTGCAGCCTTTGAGATTCGATTGCATCAACTGAAATTGTGATTTTGGTTCAATAGTAATATAATGCGCATCCCTGGAAGGAATACAACATTTAACTGAAAACTAGATATAAAAGGGGAGGTAACTAAAGTGCAGCTAAATGAGTGGATTACAATGTTGTTTAGGGCCAAAAGGGGGGCTTACTGACCCAATTACTGTCCACTTCCAGTGAGCTGTGACCCCATCTGCCCTCAGCCCTAATCCTACAAGAGATGATCTGGCCCCAACACCCGTCGGTTATTGCACTGGACAGCGACGCAAGTGTTTAGCAGGGTCTCAGCTGTGACATGATTGTGGACTATAGCAAAGCTACTGCAATGAGGTTTAAAGGTGCACTGTGGAACTTTTCTGGTGAAGTGTATGTCACCAGCTTATCTCCATGGAGTTGATATTGTTTTGCCTAGAATGTTGAACAGTATGGCCTTAAACTTAACTATCGCCGTGGAGATTATGAGATGATTATGGATAATTTTAGACAACCATTCACTCTTATTTTCACTCATCAGCGGTAATGTCACCTACACTTAAATTTGAACTACAGCAGAGAGACATCATAAAAATATATTTTCAATGTATTACTCATGATTTTCAAACCAATTTTTGTTTTATTAACAGGTTCTTTCAATATTCATTACCGGAACAAAAAGTATACAGATTTTTTAATAATTGCAGTTTAACACAAAAAGCTAAATTTCTTTCTCCAAAATTTAAACTCTGCTTCAAACCACATACATTTACTGACAGAGGATTGGCTGTAGACTTCTCGAATAAAAAGATCAAAACATATCCTTGACCATAACACATAATTGAATCTCAATCTCAATTCAAGTTTGACTCCACAACCCGCTTGCAAAGCCTTTTCTCATCTAGACAACAATATTGGATCTCTCCTATAAAGGCCAACTGTAACTTCTCTACTGAAGTGGATTTCATTAGGCCAGATCTGATCCCTAGCTCCTTTAGCACACTCACCAGATTTACCACAATATAGCTATTTTTCACTACAACTACCACAAAAGCAATGGGGTCCTTTTTTGGAGCTTGTTACAGTGTGTAGCGAAGCAGGCACAGAATGGAGCATCAAGATATCAGGCGTGAGGGCATCCAGTGACAGGCAGAAGAAAGTGCCATCATTTATGTGTCAACAGCAGCCATGTGGGAGGACAAGTTTATTGACATCTTGATGATCATTCTGGACCATTCTGCTTGCACTCATCGACTGCAGCCTCAACATACATTAGTGTAGAGCATGGCCGGCCTGCATCTTTCATTTGTCAAGAGGATGGAGCAGGCTCGGTGTTGACAGTGGAATAAAGATTTGTAAACGTGGCAGCTGCCTGAGCTAATGCAGTGAGTCCGTATCCATGTGCATTCTTAAACGTATAGTACAGGATGTTCAATGGGAAGTAGCACTGTGATTTCTAAGTCGGTGCTCATTGTCTATTCAACAAATGAGTAAATCAATTGTGATGCGGCTCGCCTCTACGCACAGCTTATTCCAGGAATCTGTAAGAGCCACACCAGGAATAGAAGCAATTGTGTAGGTTACATTGCCTAATAATAACAACATTAATGTATTGTTGTGAATACATTATGGGATATTGCTGTTTTGGTTTTTCAGCACTAGATAGTACATGCAGCTACAGTTTGTTCATTCCACTGTAGATAAAGTAAGAGCTTGTAAATGAAAAATCACTTATTTTAGACTATTATTATTTAGACTATTAAATTGTATGCAGAACAGAACAGTTAACTTGGATACCATATTCTCATTTATTTATATATAGTGTTTTGACCTTTGTGTGTATCATCTGGAATGAATACATAGAAGTGAGAAGCCTAAGATACTATATCTTGCTATACAGAATAATGAATTATTGTTGTTATTTTTTAAGAGCAACCCCTTCCCACTCCTCAATACAAAAGTGGATTATCAAACACTATTAAAAAAATGAGCTGTTGGGATTATCGACAGAAAAGTTGCCTCATCAGCGTATGTATTGAGCATTACGAGGATTTAGGACGGTGGGTGTGAACGGGATTAGCGTAATTACTGTTATTATATTCTCACTGTAAAGGCTATCACATGCCTTAGCTAGCTGTGCCGGAGCTCTTGACAGTTAAATGAAAAATATGCTCCGATGATATGACCCTGGATGATTGAACCTTTGCTCTCTAGCACATACTTTTCTTTCACTTCAGCTCAGAAACCTTGAATCCACACACCTTCAGAAGTGTCTTTTTATAATGGCCAATGGAGATTTGGAGCTTTGGCATCACAGGGCCAATGATCCAACCTTGCCTGGGGGCAGATTTTGCACCTGTCCGGACATGTATGTTTGCAAGAGGTGAAAGTATCTCTCTCGCTGTACCTAAAAAAGGCATATGCTAGCAGGGGTCCCTCGAGTTGTATGGTAGGCAACAGGGACTGAGGGAAAACCTGGAGATAAACCTGGCCAAATCCTCAAGAGGCCAATCCCTTATGATAATGGCTTTGAGGTGTTGTTTACCACTATGGTCCAGTCACTCTTTCCCTATATAGGCTGCTGAGTGCAAAAGCAACCATAACATACCTACAACTTACTGCATTCTAAATTAAAAATCAGTTAACTGTGAAACCTGATACATACATTATGGGATTTAGATCTGATTTCTCCATGCTGCTGACCTTCCAGGAACATCCCTGTGGTCTCTTTTTCCAAGGTAAAGAAGGAGTCGTCTTCTTAAAACACCACTAATCTAACAATAAATACATCTGAATATGTTTATAGAGGTCTAAACTACAGGAACAAATATCTGTAAAAAAAAAAAAAAAATAATAATAATAATAATTAAAAAAAATTAAAAAATAAATCTGTATATTTTGTTATTTGCTAATCTTAAATAATTGCAGCCTTTGCGATTTGATAATCGCCCTAACTCAAATTGTGATTTCGATTTGATTGCAATATATGGTACAGCTCAACATTAAAACCTAAATAAATCGAGTCAAAGATTAATTACAATTTTACTAACTCTGTCAAGTGACTGGTAATACCACAGATTTATGACATCATAAAAGGTGTACTCGTTCTTTACTGGAAATAGAAAGATGTTCCTGGAACGTTAGCAACAAATCAGATCATGCTATCAAAGACAGCGGGAAGACATTCTGAAATTAAGCTCTACACAGGGGTATGTGAGTTCTTACCGTGAGCTGGATCAGGTGGGCCAAACTCCAGATTGTATCTCAGGACGTAAAAATTATTCCATACATAGAGCTGATTATCTCTGGGATTGTAATCCACTGCAGCGATGTACTGGTACTGGTTGGGAAAGTGGATGTCTACATATTCCCCGTGGTTCTGTTTGGTGTTGTAAATATAATCAATCAGGCTCTTGCTGACTTCACTCTCATTGTCTTCGTAGGTCGAGCGCACTACATACAAAACTCCACAGATCATGAACGCGTTGGAAGCTGAGCGTTTGTCATAGGCCGTGTCCCAAGTCGCCTCGAATCGTAAGGTGTAAGGGTTTAACTGACTGATCACCATCATGCCGTTGTTCTGCTCCGTGGCGTAAATCACCCAAAGGCCATTTTCATCCACAGCCAAATCGATGTCCGTCTTTCCGCCCCACTTGTACGGTGATGTGTCATGGTAATTGGCGTTGTTGATGATGGCTTCTCCACTTTTGATTCGAGTCCGCAGGTCAAACTTCACAATGTTGCGCGTACGTTCCTTATTGAAAAACACAGCGCCGTCGTAGACCACAAATCCTGTTCCATCTACACGGTGGGGCAGTTTGTACGTGATAGTTTGCCTCGCGTTTTGGAAATCATCCAATGAGGAGTATTCTATTAGTGTGTCTGTCCTATAAGGAGTCCAAGGCATGAAGTAGATTTTATCACCGGCTTGAAGGGGGTCTTTACACCAGGCACCGGCTTGTTGCTCCGCTTCAAACAGAAATGAAGGATCACCAACAGCTTTCAGAGTCCCAGGACAAAGAAAAACTAGTGGTGGAAGAAGAGTAAAATAAAAAACAATACAGGTTAACATGTGAAAAGAAACCCATTATAATTTGCATCTAAACAATCATGTTAATCTCTATGTCCAGTTTGTTTAGCAGGTCCATGAGGAGTGGGGGACAGACACACATTAAAAAGTGGCCAAAAACACAGCTAACACTATAGCCAATAATTAAAAAAAGTATTACAAGGTGTTTGGCATTGTGCATAGAAAGAAAACCAGAACTAGAAGTTATTAAGCAGAATGTGGATGTATATATAGAGGTATTACAAAATCTGAAATAAAAAGAAGCCTCAAAGACATCTACTGTTGGGAGTAAAAACAGAAATAAGGGAAAAAACAAAAATAAAAAATACAGAAAAAACATTTGGTCCTGTGAACAAAAAATACTGCAGCCAACTAAAGTCACTTGGCAACAAGACGGGAGAGGTTATGAGAGAGCAGGAGTCACCACAGTCTGAAAAATGTATACGCAGAGTTGTATCTGTAGCACCACCTTTTTACTATAAACCTGTGGTGTGTGTCATTGTCAAGTGGTGCAAATCGTTTAAATTTTAAGAACTACTAAAGAAGGCAAGTTTGTATATCTGCTGAGGTGGTTTTGGTTGTTGGAGGCATTCATCTTGACAGAGAAGAAAGCAGCAAGTGGTCAGGTGTGGAAAAATGGGGAGAAGAGTGAAGAGATGTGGGCTCAAGGAGGAAAAATAGGGACAGTAGAAAGCAATAGGCTTTGAAGAACAAGGGCCAAGAATCACTGTTACCATGGCATGCTATGGAGGAGGGTTTGGAAGCCAGGCAATATGAGAGATTCTGCTGAGTAGCAAAAAGCACCCAGGGAGAATGAGAGAAGGAAGCCCCTGTGGACCGCAGCCAACATGCCCCCATTTACATTTTTGGCTGCTTCTGTGCTGTCTTTGCAATGACCAGACTCACTTCTCTTGATGCATTACAAAAGGCGTTTTAGCATTACAGTCGGGGCCAATCTGGAGATAGTCTGTGATGGGCTGTAAGGGCCACCATGGGAGAAATAGGAAGTTTACAACCAGATGCCACAAAACAAGGAGCTAGGGTTTGGATCGTGTCTGTTATTTACCTTTTTGCTCCACTTCTATTTTAAGCGTTGGAGAGAGAATGAAAGGGGTGCAAGGGAAAAAGAAGAGATTAATATGAATTAACTACTAGAGCTATATGATTACATATGCAGAAAAACGTTAGGAGACATTGACAAAGTCCAGGAGACCTATTTAGAGAAGGTAAGGCATTAGTGAGATACAAGGCATTCAACTGCCAAGGTCCTGTGTATTATCCTGTGGTCTTTATCAGTTTATGAAAGGTTTACAGTGGTGTGAGGCAGGATCATTTAAAGGTCCAATATTAAGTAACTCTTGACTCTTGTGAGCTTCTATCCGTGTGATATAATACTGTTACCTCATCAAAAACATACCTGGAGTTGTGTTTTGGTTCGTTCACACATGTTTGAGTAACGCTTTATTGTTATGCTGTCTACTTCACCAAATCTTAAATGCTCCATTCCACCTTGTTATGTCATGTTGTGGTAGTTTTCATGTTAACAGCTACATTTTACCTTTTGTTCAGAGATTGGCAATTCCAGGGCTGATACTAATGATTCTAGTGAAGGTGTATGGAGTTTAAAAACACAGTGGACAGTTCCTGTATTACCATATGACATCAGAAGGATTTTTTTTTAGGTTGAGAGAAGAACTCATCTTAAATATGCAGGATTTGTGTGTTTTAAACATGTGAATGAAACAAAACAAAACTCCAGGTATGTTTTTGATGAGGAAACAACATTATAACAAAAACCAGAAAATAGCATAATATGGGCTCTTTAACTGCTACTGGTGTGCTAGACTTTCCTAGCATACTGGTTTTATAATTTAACATTACTGAGGATTGATAGCAAAAGGAGAAATTTAATTTGTCAACTGGAAAGAGTTTATTTGGTCGAATACGTTTCGCAGCTCATCCAAGCTGCTTCCTCAGTTCATGAGGATTTAACATGGCACATGTTAAATCCTCAATTATTTTAACTGGGCAGCAGATTGTCCATTACAAATAATAGTCATGTTTTTTGTGCTTTTCCAATCAATCCAGTCAACCTTACTAAGAACGCAAAGCATCGGGGCCATAGAGGATGTCCAAAATATGTCAAATATGTAATGACAATGAATTCAGTATTCATTCTGTTCTTTTTGCATGGGTGCCAAAGTACAGTAGCCTGTGGCACTGTACTGCTCTTGTCATAAAAAAGACCAAAAATGTTTGTATAATATGAAAGTTTTGTGTAATTTATTTAAAGCAATATTAACTAGTTGTCACTCTGATATATTTTGTGGGCTTCTAAATTGGTTATTTAAACAAGCCAAAAAAATATCTATCATTTTAACAACATGAAGTTAATGTGAACATGCTAATCCACCCACCACTGTAAGCCTTCCATTGGAGCGGGCACCAAAAAGGAATTAATAAATTGCTATGTTTGTAAAATGCAATTAGACCACAAGAAGCCAAATCTGGCTTGGTTTTGCCATTTTAATTTACCAACTTTCTACTTGGCCTTATCAAGAAAACAAGTAATCAGTGTTAATCACTGGACCAAGCTCCATTTCTAAAGCACTTGGCAGTTGAAACATGGATTAATTCAGCAATAAAACGTAATTAGTCTTTTTTTTTGTCCTTTTGTGTGCAAGGCTTCCATACATTATAAGAAATATTTAACAAGGCACTCATTTTAGTTTGCTAAAACTCTGCCAAGCAGTTAATCAGAACTATGAGGTTACAAACTAAATCTGACTTTACTTTTCATATATTAACATGTAATATCGAAACAAACAAACAGCAAAACTAGGATTCTACATGAGACAGTGTATGTTACGTACATGCCCGGTCAACCCACACATCTACACATTTGGCCAGTTTAAATAACTTACTAACTTTTAATGCATTTCATATAGCGTAATTTGTGATAATGCTCAGGAAAAAAAAAAAAAAATGTTCTGTTGGTATTGCTGATCCACAATCACAATTTACAGAATTCGCTGTAAACTTTTTAAGCTCCACTCTTTTTGGACTTTGAAGCTTTCAGATACTAATCTGTTACATTATAATTTCCAACCAAGACACTGGTTTCTCAGACTATAGCTGGTATGACTTTGAATTACCAACTGCAGAATAAAGCAACATTTTCTTTGTTCCAAAATGCTTCAAATTAATTAAATGGATGTGTAGATTGACCCAAGCTTTAGGGAGTAAAGAAAAGAAATGTGAGTAAAATGCAACACAAAAGCAGGTAGTTCTGCCAAGGAAATTCAATGGCCCTGTTAACAAAGAGATTGTGAACAAGCGCACAAATTAAACTACTGCAGTGTCCTTGACGATAAGACAACAGGCAAAGAAACTGTGATCATCTGAAAGGGAAAGCACGAGACATGACGAAGGACGTGGTGACGTTAGTAGACATGTAAAGAGCGGAGCAGTGGAATCAGAAAGGCTCTCAGAAAGGTGATGAGGCTTCCTGAAAATTGCACAAAGGAAGGGAAGAAAAATCAGTAGTTTAAAATAGCAACATTCAAGAACAGACATGGCACAACCCAGCCCACGCCAACCATAAAGAACTCAAAATCACAAGACATTAAAGGCTAGTCTATGTGAGATGCTTGGTGGGATTCTGCAGTCACACTATTGTTTATACAGACGCGAACTACGATATCAAGGGGAGTGTGAACTGTACGTTACAAAGGGTTACTGGCATTTGATGTATGATGAGATATTTAGCATCGGGGACTGCATGCCCATGCGATCTGAAATAAGGATAGTTGGGGATTATTAGGTCTCGCTATCTGAACATAGTGAGCGCTGAACAACCTTAATAAAGAAACATCTTGACTTTTATGTCGTTTGATTTGTGCAATTACTAGGGCTAATTCAAAAGGGTGAGTCAGTGCCAGGTGGAAGCGCATTTTACATCCTTGGCTTGAACATGGAGATAATGTTGCTAATGAGGGCAGTTGATGACAGGAACTGAATTACAGCCCCAAAACGGTAGAAAATGTTGGCCGTTTCTTTACAATTTGAACCTCCAGGAATTGCACTAAGACTAGGTTTATTATTTATTAGTGTATAATAAAAATAACATCTGCTACTGTGGTAAACTTCTGGGTAAATTTATACGAGACAGATGCAGTGGCAGTTTCTTTGGTTAAGAAAAATAAAATAGGGCACTGTCTAGAGGCTTGTCGTTGATCAGCTTAATAGGGATTTAATATGTTTTCTTACAAAACAACTTCTCAAGTCTTGTATCCAAAGAAAATCCGCTAGATCCTAAGCTGCTAGACCCCACTGTTATGGTGCTACTTGTAAACTTAAAAGGTGCACTGTGTAATTTTCTTATAATGATTTTTTTGTATTTTTAATGACTGGATTTTAATTTTGTCTTTCATAAAGCACTTTGCCTAGAATGTTCCACAGTATGGCATTCAACTTATCTCATGTTTTTGGAGGGACCTTTTAAGCGATAAAAACACGTGTAATCAAATAAAATGTTAGCGAGACATGTTTAATGCAATGCTGTGGAACATTCAAGCACAGTAATAGCATCTCCATGGAGACAAGCACGTGATAGAACCTACATCAGTAAAGTTACGCAGTGCACCTTTAATATTTGACAATAATATGGTACTAAACACACTTTCTTTTGGAGAATTTTGACGATATATATTGGTGAAAACTGGGGATTGGTAAGGGGCAAATCATATGAGGACTGCCTATAGAAAAGACAATATAGAACGGGACATATACTTGGGGCTTGAGGGGGAAGAAGTGGACTGGACTGGGCTTGTGTGGACTGAATCAGACGGGGAGAACACTAAGCACTTACCGGGGCAGTTGCGATACGAAACATTCTGAGTTCTTGATCCTATTCTGGTTGGGCATGGACCTTGAGAAGCATAAAAAAGACGGAGGGGCTACACACATGCATTTCTGAAACTTTAAGTGAGTTGGAATTGGACCGGCTTGCAAGTTTGGCCAGGGCACAGAGTTCTTGGGCAGAAGATTAGAAAGTGTGCAAAAAAAATAGTGGCAGAATACAATGATGATAACAGTAGGTGGACGTAAAATGCACCTCTGGGCTAATCCTGCTATTAAGGCCTGAGGTAGCAAGACATAGAATCGATACTGCACTTATGAGACATTCACTCACAAGTCAGCCAAAAACACTAGAACTAAAGGGCGCTAAAATTGGGCCTGCTCAAAAAGGTGACTTGGAATACTTATTTCTTCTTCCAGTTTTAATTACAGGTGCTCAAAGCCTTGGTGAGGTTAACCTTTAAGGTGTAATGAGTTTCCCCATCTAATGGTGTTCACTAATGTGTTCTGATTTAGCAGTAAGGGAGATGTACTTGGACAGCTTGGTTAGTAATGAGCAGTCTGGGATATGTGTTGCAAAAGGTTGAAAATGTTATTTATATACAGGCCTTGTCTTATCTATAGATTTACCTAAATAAGTGGCTAAATATTAAATATTTCACTGTCATATGAATTTAAAAAAGGCTCAAAATAATTATCTTGTAAATGTTACTATAGGTGTGAGTCAAAATTACACATTCAAAGCTTACAGGACAAAGAGGTGTTTAATTGAAAGGGCAGACTAAATGTTATTTGTTGGGTGATTTGGGGATGAATAATTTAGCATGGGACGAGCGGAGAAAATGGGTGAAATTATCAACTTGTTGACTTACAAGTGCAAGCCTGTTACATAATGAAACATCTGTGCGCATATCGGAACACCTGCTGTACTGATGTATATTAAGCCATCATGGTAACTGCTTTTTCTGCCTCATAGACTGACACTGGCCTTTCCTTCTATTCTACCCATTCCTATAAACAGGCTTGTAGGTCCAGGCTGAAAACACGGTGAGTACATCAATAATAGAAGGCAGTACAGAGAAGGACCAAAGGCTTTCACAGGTCATATTTCATGAAAAGTTCATAGTGTGACACAGATGAAGGACGAGATGGGGGAGAGGAAAAAAAAAATCGCTGGAAGGTGTTGCGAGTGTCTGGACGAGGTAAAAACGGCAAAAAATATTGAAATAATGACTTATAGGAGAACAGAGAAGAAGCCGGTGGAGTTAATAAAAGACAAATCAAGGAGCAGTGAAGGGAATGGTAAGTGAGGTGGGGTACAAATCATGACAGGAGGCTATACTTACTGTAGGGAACACACTCATACTGGACCTCCAGGTACTTGTAGGTTCCTGGACAAGGGTCAGGGAAGACGTCTGACCCTGTGATTACAATGCACTGGGTTCGATTGTTGCATCTGGAAGAACAAACAAACAACTAAATAAATAATAGTATGTGATGTATGCTCTATAGAAATTACCTGCAAGAAAGTCAACAAGCAGATTTGTAATACCTATGAATGTCTTTATTTACCCACACTACGCAATGACAGTGAAAAATAAACACATGTATTCGGTGCATTCAGAAGACACGTGTTACACCAGATGACACAACCCACATTTTAAAGGGCTCATATTACACTATTTTCTGATTTATGTTATAATATTGTTTCCGCATCAAAAACCCTGCATATTTAAGTTTTCCTCTCAAACATAAAACACTCCACCATGTGATGTCATGTGGTAATACAGGAAGTGCTCCATTGTGTTTTTAAACTCTATACGCCTTCACTTGAATCATGTGGATAATTTCAGTCCTGGAATTGACCATTTCTGTTGAACAAAAGTTAAAAGGTGTTAACTTTAACTATCTCCTCATGACATCACAAGGTGGTCATGAGGTGGTCATAAAGAGTTTAATGTTTTTGAGGCAACATTAAAATCTCACAAGAGTTAATTTTGTGTAATATAGGACCTTTAATCTAGGTTTGGGCTTGGTCAGCGTATTCAAACTGTTTAAGAATTTCCCTGGCACCTCAAAATAATTTATAATATATTTTTGTTATTTTACATATACTTTGTTCTGATTTGTATGTTAGGGGTTGTCACATGCAGTCATGTAAGCAATGGGTTGATGTGACATACTTTTACCTTATCATTTAAGTCTGCAATTAGAACGATTTAATTTCCTCTGTCCATTTAATGCTGGATTCAATAGAAATAACGCATGCACCTATTAATAAAGGTGAGAAGGAATTCTCAGGCAACTGCAGCTTTCCTATTTAGCGTGTTAGCATTGAAGTCAGGGTCAGTGCTTTTCACTCAGACCTCGCCTGTGTTCTCCACCGTGTAAAAGATAGACTCTGTAAACCTCTCTTCTCTCCACGTTTTTCTCAAGAGTTCAAATCACATCTATTATAATGTGCGAGGAAATCATGTTTACAATAGCAAGCTATAGTAATAGACAATATATGTGTTGATTGCCAATTCGCTGTGTGGTAGACAGTGTATGTTGTTTAATTAATGGAAGCTCTTGGATTTAATCATTTTCATTATAGATGCTGCTTTGCTGCCACATAAACCCATCGAAGGACAGAATATGATTTAAATCCTTGAGCGCCAGGAAGACTTTATGAAACTATCATGAGGATAAGTTTGTAGATATTTAACCGTGATTATACTAAGCTGGTGTTTTCCGAATTATACTCTTTTAATTAAAGCATACATTTTAACTTGAGCTTTGAAAACATTACATGATGTACCAAGAGAATCTGTGAAAAACTGTTTGTGGATAAGAGGCATTGTAGTGAAGCTGATGCAGTGACGACCCCTGTGCTGGACTGAACCATGATAATGACATCAATACTGTGTGCTACCACTGAGACTTAAAATTATATTGGCAATGTGAGGAGGCCGATCAATAAGTATGTTCTGCTGATTTAGCAGGGGCCTGAGACAATATTTGTGTCTTATGACAGAGCAGTGCATCCACTCACAGTGGATCATTAGAAAATGTATTACTGTGAGCAGTGAGTGCGCTGGCTTTGTTTTGGGCTGCTGAGGTAATCACTGCTCAGTGTCCACATGTTATTAATATAATATTAGGTGTTTTAGCACTGGTTACTCTGGAGGTGTGGGCAACAGAGCGCAGACAAAAGGCCAGAAATTGGTGTTATTTTGGCTCTAAAACAGCTACAGCTGCATGGCACCTTTGTGTGCAATGAATCATTAAGTAAAACACACTGGTTCTGTTCACCAGGCAACAAACAAAAATGTTTTAGAATGATTAAAAGAAGATATTAGAGATTTGTAAGTAAACTCCTGCTGTTTCTTTACAAAGAAAACAAAGACATTAATGATATCAGGTCAGATGATTCATAACAATGTATTTGTTATTATTATCTTTCATGTTTTGTAATGTTTGTTTTACTATAATTTTCCTTCTTTCAAGCATTAAAATCTGTGTCTGAATAACTTTAAGAAACATAACTTGGATTTATTAGGGCCTTTTTGAATATTATGACATTTTTCCTCATGTAAAGAATACCATATAAACAGTCATCGGATCCATTGGGGAAATGAAGACATACTTAATATTACTTTTATGACAGAAAATAAAACCAAAATTCTAATTTATGACACTAATGAGACAAAGACATTGCCAGCAGATGTCTTAAACAACAGCACATAAGCTCAAATGGCTCATATTTCTTTCAAAGCAAAGTTGACATAAGTGTTGATAGTGCTCTGTGATGGATGGCCCTCATTTTGGCGCAGTGCAGCCGGAGTGTCCTGATCTATGGCCATGTGATTCCATCTCATTTGTGAAACCTCAGGCTCCTCGTGAGACCAATAGAAACAGGCCCAAATGGCTTGTACTGTGCCTTGTGTTAGGTCTCAATTTACAAATGTGTGCATATAATTGTCAGTTAATGTTGGGCTTGTTGTCAAAGTACATGCTAATTAAATAAATATAATGTAATGGGTTGCAATGAATGTGAAGTAAAATGAGGCTGTTGCAATTTTGCTCCATGGTGAAACCAATTGTTCAGTTGCTTTTTATAACGACAACAGAGCCAAATGTATTCAAGAAAATAAACGTTGAAAACAACTGCTGTTCTATGATAAATGGAAAACCTTTAGTAAGTGAGCTTTGAACAATCAGTTTGACATTACATAAAATTGTACTGGTTGCCATGGGATGACCATTAAGCCGAGCTAAATTTAGACTGATTTGAAAATCCTAAAGGTTGTTTATGGCTGCTCCCTGTGTGCCCTCTAATAGTTCCCTCACAGACTCAATTTGACTAAAGAATCACTGCAGTGAAGACAATCGCTGTGTAACTGGAGCACAGAGGCAGCATGAGTGAGGGCAGCGCATTACAGCAAAGGCACAATCTACTTCCTGGTGCTCCCAGTTAGAATTTCAATCAAATTAGCGTCTCTTAAACTCAAAGTGACCCGTCTGGCTCCATTTCATCTGAAATGCTGATGAGGTTCATGGCACAATTATCAAGGCAGACATCTCTCTCAAGAGGCAAGCCTGTTGATAGCAGACAGGCCATTGAAAAATTAAATCATTTCCAGGGCCACAGCGATGGCAGCAAAGAAAACAGTCGAGGTGAGCATACACGCCATATAACACACACACACACGCGTTACACACACCCACATTTACGCATTATACACACACACACACACACGTATTACACACACAATCACAGGCAGCACCAGTACACTTTGTGCTCTTTCTCTATTGGTGCCTCAGTCCAGTTCAGGAAATAGGTAGTTGGGAATTAACCATTCACATTCCACTTGACTCTGACCCAATATTGGATTAAGGCATTCAAGAATGGTGTAATTATTGTCATATGCTGGGGTTAGGGCTATATTTATTACTGAGGAGGGGGACTTCAGGATGGCCCTGTCGGACTCACATCCATCACTTACACCTATTGATTTTTAAACTAGCTGAGGTATTATCCATGTTACTAAAGTCAAAGGGATTAGTCCAGTGACATTTGATGGAATGAGCTTAAAACATGTTTAGTATGAGAGACGTCTTGTTTAGTATGGGAGAAGTGTGGCGAGAGGGACTACGCTTACACTGGGCTGTTCTTAAAGGTTGTATTACAAATATTTCTCCATTATATCATGTTAATATGACGTCATATGGGGTCGTCGTTATGGGGTTCTGGTTTTATTGTCTAGGGTGGTCCACATGAAATAGAACTGTGTTTTCTTTTTGAAATTTCTTTTTACAAAACTCTGAACAACAAGTAACAAGTAAAAACTAGGAAATATGACTAAATAAAAAAAACACTGTACAAAATGAAAAAGTTAGTGTAAGCATCCTAGCATCCCAAACCTACAACAAACCCTGACCAAAGAGTCAGTTGAGAATGAAGCCAGGTTTAATGGCTGGTGAACTTGTGTATGTCCCAGTGAAACTCATCAGCTGAACGTGGATCTTTATAAAATGTTAATCTGCAGAGCTTTAAATAAACACTGAGGTTATATGTAGGGAAAGCAGGAACAAGGCAGAGTGCTGTCAGGCGGACACACTTTGCCTCCTCTGAGAGCCGTGCAAGCAGTCCTGTCACTGATATAAATAGTGTTCAGGCAGCAGTTAGTCTGCTGCTCTGAGAAACACAGCACAATATTGACTGTGGCCTGGTAAATGTTAAGCTGATTCAAGCTACATAAATATAATTCAAATAATCCAAACTAGAATGGGGAATGTTCAACAAATTCTACTTATTTTATGTGACAGAAAACTTAGAAACTAGAAACATTTAGAGCACTGACTTGAGAGATCAAAATGCTTTAAAATAATATTACTCAAACAGTAGTAGTAGAAGAAAGAAGTGATAGTTGTTTATTTTTTATTTCACGTATAAAATATTCTGGGTTTATAAAGCCCAGAATTGGATGTTATACCACAACACTTTTAAAAGCGCACTGTGTAAATTTTCAGGTATGTATGGCGAGCATTTGACAATTAAATTTTTATCAACTTAAAAACATGAATTCTTCTGTGAGTGTGCTTGCCTCTCCACAGATCTAACCTGTAACATGGCCTTGCAGCATCATTTGCTTGTGCTTGCTTGAGACAAATAAGTGTAATGCCATACTGTGGAACATCCAAGCAAAGCAATAACATCTCTATGGAGACAAGCAGGTGACAGACCCTCCACCAGAAAAGTTACACAGTGCACGTTTAAGCGTTAACTGGAGCATTTTCTTCTGTTCTGACGGGATTCAGCAACTTTGTGAAAAATGGATATTCTCATTATATTGTGCTCTGTGTCATTTTCCATTCAATTTTCCGCAGTCATTTAGTGGCATATCTGCATTGATCACAGTGTCTGTCATATGCTCTTTGGATATCGCATGAGGCAGGGTGGTGGCAGGGACCGGCCATGTTATATTACAGCAATCAATGATGTTGTTATCAAATACTTAGACTGAAGCTCATTAGTCAAGAAAATCCATAGATGTGGGTCACTTATTCATATTGTATATCCTAATGTGTTTGCTCCAGTGACAATGATCAGTGAAGACGCACCACTCTGCTCTGCGCTCTGCTGCTGCTTCCAACAGGCTGCTAATATAATGAAACAATAACAACTAACCAGATGGGCAAGTGTGTACGCTGTGCACTAAGAAATATGACTGCAATACATTTTTACATTGCATTTAAAGTGTTTTCATCAGTGGCCGCAGTTGTTACCATTATCATTAGCGGTATTATGAAGCCAGATATGTAATTATTTAAAAATTCTGGGAAAAAAAAAAAAAAAAAAACTGGAGGGGGGGTGAAAAAAAATCTTCTAGCTGAATATTATTATCGTTGAATTAATTATTTCAAAGTCTTGCAGTTTCACATCTGCCGAGGAGGTGTCCATGTGAAAAATTCCTCCACAGATTATCACCCACTTGAGTCGACTAATTGCTTGCAGCTGAATGTTCTAATTGAGCCACAACAGCCCTAGGGCTATTTTCATAAAAATCATTGTGCTCATGAATATAAAATGCAAGCCAGATATAAAAAAGGAAAAAAAAAACAAAAAAAAACATGCCAGTGTGCCAACAGGATGTTTCAAACGCAGCGATGCCTCAATCCAATTCTCCACACTTTAGGACCACATCAATTTCACATGCTTAAAAGTGAACACAGCTTTCCACAAGTGCTAATGTGATTTTCCCCCACACACGCACTGAAAATTAACAGGCCGGGGTAATTATGGCAACAAATAATTTTAGCCTCTTCAGTCCATTAGTAATGGAGATGGTACAGTATATATGATTTCTCCCTGTTCAAATTGCATATGGGATAATACAGCCGCATGGCGTGCTTTTTTGATGTATAAAATTGGGGAATACTGTTGTCATATTGAGGACCTTGGAAAACAAATATTTTTCTTCAACAAAACGTCAGTGTACTTTATTATCAGTATTTTCCAGTCCAAATCACTTAAAGGTTGTATAGCCCTCCAAGTAGAAACGCCTCCTCCTTACGCTTACGCTGCCTTTTTATAACCGGTGTGTGTTCAGAATCGCTATTGCTGCTGTAACTATACTGTACATTTTCAAATAATAAGCAGAAGTTTCCTGTCCAGAAGTCATTTAGTGACCAACGCGTCAGTCTTCAGACTCTCTGCTTTAGTGCACGCCATCGCTGGAAGGAATCTCCGAGAATCACCTTAGTTTGGCTTTGCTCCTTTTCCCCTTCTTTTCTTTCAGTGACCTCAAAAATGGGCTTTCTTTTGTGGCTAACTGGTGGTGAATTCTTGTTTGCCATTGTAACAGACTTTGTGCTAACTGCGAGGAAGCTACAGTTGGAAAAAGCCGCTAAGAACCACTGCGTTGGTTAAGCAAACAGCATCTTGCATCTGTGGAATGCGTGAGAGGCGAACGTAAACCACGTAATCCCAGTGCGCCGGCAAGTCAGTTACGGAGTTTGATTGACAACCCAACAGCCAATAGATAATAAGGTAGCCTCTTTACCTATTGGCTGTTAATGTTTAGGGTTAATGTCTAATGTTTATCTGGCACCACCACGTCCACAGTTGATGGATTTTCTTTCTCTTTTGTTGGTCATCATAATTACAAGGCTGCTGCATCTCCATAATGCTATCAATTTGAAACAAAAAAAAAATCCTCCATACAACCTTTAACTATAAATCAAAATGGTTTGTTTATTGTTGTATAAAATATAACAACTTATATTAGATGTAACATGTACCATAGTTTAAAAAAATACAAAACTGAAGCATGTACACAATGAGCTGACACATTATTAGAGCCATTTTAGGTTTGCTAGAAAGTGTTTTTTAGTCAAGGGATCTGGCAGCCCTATGTGTAGAGCTCATTCAGCTTTCTGGTTAATTGTTTTCAATTGGTTTGAAAAGCAAAAGACAAAATGTAAACACAAACAAGTCTTATATCATGTAGCCGTTCTTGTAATTGTGAATAAATACAAAGAATTACTAGCAAAATAAATATTTGATTTTAACTTGATGACTTAATGAATACACGGATATTTAAGAATCCTTAATAACAGTAGTACAACGATCTCAAATGATGTGAAAAAGAAAAATCTATTCATTGCTAAAGAGTTGTAGTCAGTAGTACTCTTGTGCAGTGTAGTAGTATCTGGCATAAAACAAACTGTCATGTTCCAAAATGACAAACTGCATTTTAGGAAACCATAGGATGTAGTAAACGTTTTATGGCAATTATAAAAGCAAAACACGCAAAGAACATGTCCCAGATGTAGTAAACCCACTCTGGCATTTCAACATTAGTATTGCACAGCTCTGCTCTATTTGGAAGCCAATATGTTTCACTCTCTGGATTTTGAGTGTGAATAATTCCGCCCACACACCTGAGAGACCTTTCATATCCAGTGGCTTTCTTTAAAACACACACTTCTCATGTTGTTCAAACAGTACAATCGTTTTTTCAGTGACATTGAAATGCAAAAATATATTTAAAGTAACTTCTGAACTAGGCCCCTGGCTTTTTAAGAAAAATGGATGAGATTCGAGTTTTCCATAAAAGTGGTTCTTGACCTGTCCAATAGATCCTCCTGGGCTACTCTAACCCGCTTTGTATTAGAGCATTACAACATGTACTATAGAACCTTTAAGCATTAATTCAAAAGTATTTATGTAACTATAGGACAAAGTAATTTTAAAGAACTATTGCGTGAAAAAATACTTGAGAAACTTTCTATACACTACAGGAACTTGACGTAAAGACAGGACAGGTAAATATTTTCTGACCTGGTGTGAAAAGTTTGAGAACTACTGGTCTGTAAAGCTCGGTGAGAACTTTTTTAGCCCTGGATTTTGTTGAGTCAATAAGAACGGCACTGGGCAGACGGGTTTAGCATTAGCGCGCTAGTTATACGCAGGACCACAAGTGAGAAAAGAGCTATCCGCATTCATCAAACCTGGCTTGACAATAAACCCCTGCATACAACGCCTCTTATTTTTTTATTTCCCAGGATGCATTTCCACAGACATGCTGACATGCCTGGAGCTGGGCCAATATCTCTTTCCCTTTCTCTCACGTGACCCCCCATCTACTGTATTTTGGGCTCTGATGGCATCTCTGTACGCGACAACTGCTCTCATGTCTAAGGTCTCATGCAGATGGTATTGCTCGTGGGGCAAGTCCGTACACCTTGGAGGCTGCGGGGTTGACTTTCCGCCTGAAATAATCCTGGTTTTGAGTGATGGCGAGGGGAGAGAGGAGAGGAGAAAAGCTCAAGGCCCGGGGTTGGATGTCAGTGATCAATCAGTGGGAGTTTAAGATGTATGAGGCGTCTTAAGAGTGCGCCCTGCCAAAGAAGCTGCCCTTAATCTGACCAAGCAGGATTTAACACAGGCTAAAAGAGCATCATTTGAATTTAGGGAAATGTGGAATACAGACCATGTTGTGCAATAGGCAGCCACATTTAGATTAGGGAGAGCGACATGTATAAAATGGTACTGGACAAATTGTGTGGAAGGCTATTTTTTATATCTCCTATTTAATGGTTTTGACTTCTTTTTATAAGTGACATTTTGAGGACATTTCACCATTCAGAAGATGAAGAATATTGTGTTTTGAATTGTCAATTGCTATGGCAACCAAGCTACTTTTTCATCACACTGCAACCCATGCATGTTACTGTATGCGTGTATGTATACTTACTGATCTTGTTTAGCTTTTGAGTATATAAAAATAATAATAACAGAATCTTATAAATACCATCTTTAGAGTTGCGTTCTGTTTCACTCAGTATGTTTCAATAATTATGTACATTAAGTTTGTCTCTCTTGCCACTGCATTATACATCAGCATGTTGTAATTTTTGAAGCTCCTCTGTGTTTTTAAAGTCCATCTTGCCTCCAGTGTGAAGATGGATTTTGCTTTTTGCTTTATACAAACTACTTTACTTTACAAGGTGCCCAGAGATGTTTTGTATAGCCAAATGTCATGCTAAGTAAGGGTTTGAGGGATTTCCAGGACACACACATTAATACAGCAACTGCCAGGACTATAGTGCCCAAAGTACTTTTAATGGCCGTTAATATTAATACACAATTCTTTAAAAAATACAATCCATTCCCAACATGCAGCTAAATAAAGCTTAGAAACGAAAGGATTTTGGTATTACTCATTCGTAGTGAATTGCATAATAGTGTACTACCCAGAGAGAGCAAGTGTACCATTAGTGCCAGTGTGATGAATGATGAGGATTGTATGAGAAAAGGGCATCTGGACTAAAGCCTATGCCACACCAACATTGCACTAGGAAGCAGGTTATTTGCTGCTGAATTCTTTCCTCTACTTTAATTTAATCAAACTGACAAACTGCAGTTATTTTCTCTGCAGTTAGAACTCCAGTTTGCTATTTTTGATGGAATAAATCAATTCAACACTGCCTGCTATTACAGTTTTTGGCAGATGTTTTTCTACCAAAGGCGAAACAAATGTAAAAGGTGTCAAAAGCCATGGAATTGCAACTATTGACAAGTTCCCAAGTCTGTAACGCCCAGTGGTGTATTTCATGTTAAAAACATAACTGTGTCAAATCACATTCACTCGAGCCCATGTCGAGTTTCTATATCCTCACCTTTGTGACATGATTTTGTAGGCGTCTGGAAGATAGCAGTTGATGTTTTCCATCTGGAAGGGGTCGGCGTCACAGATCTTGTCATCCGTGCGGCCGTAGTTGGCACTTTCGATCATGATGACATCACTTCCTGGACAGCGTAAGTCAATGGGGTAGCCCTCACATGACAGCTCCCTCCGCACCAGGCCAAACGGCAAGGCAGCCCGGCTAAACCCTGGAGACAACAAGAGAACATGGCTCAGCATAGAAATATACAGGAGACAGAGCTTTCAAAACACAAGAATAAAAGGAATACATTCTTTATAGTTGGTTTATTTTTTACAGACAAAGCTACAAGAAAATCAAAGCCCTGATACCGACTGATACTAAAACTAGTATTGAAAAAGATACTCATTAGAAGATATAAATAGGTCAAAATCTGTGTTTTGGTCTCTTATCAATATCAGAACTTGTAGAGAAAGAAGATTATATATATAATATACATTTTGCAGGGAATCAAAAACTCTCTCTCTCTCTCTCTCTCTCTCTCTCTCTCTCTCTCTCTCTCTCTCTATATATATATATATATATATATATATATATATATATATATATATATATAAAACAAAACACAATTTTTCTATCGTTTTTTTCATGTAACCTTACCAAAAACTGATGCAAAATTAACCTATATTCTCCCTAAAAACAAGCTAGCATCTCTTCAAACAACAAGGACAAGTCAAATAAGACATTTGCAGACACCACATGAGCGTACTGCTAATCTCCTCAGCACTCGGACAACTATGTGGTGCGTAATTACAAAGCTCAGTGTTGATTGTTTTAAGTTCACCTCAGTGCATTTGGCCTGCTGAGTGGCTGTCTTCATTTTACTTTGTTGGAATACTTCATCAATTAAGCCTAAATACAATTATCTTTAGTCTGATTGAACACTATAATAGCAATTTGCATTCTGTATAGCACCTCTTGTTCACAAAAGGCTACAGTGGTATTTTGTAAAGAAAGATAAATGTCATTTTGTATTTCCCGATCGTGGACCAATCAGGTTAAAGACTTCAGGGCTATGAAATAGTAATATACAACAGATATCATCTCACCATCGCAGCACTATTTACTGCAATCTGCAGGGAATGATTTTTCTTGTCTTTTTGCTTTATTCTTGACAGCAGGCTTACTCAAGTGGCCAAAAGGCTAAAGGCTTTCAAATATGATATATTTCAGCTATATTTTTATTTTTGTTGCCTTTCTCACCTTCTAGTGTCAGAATCAACTGCTTAAGGTAATAAACAATTTATCAGATATGTTGTGCAAGTATATTTTGAACAAAAATACAAGCCCTTGTGGAAAATAGAAAAAAAATGATGTGTTAGGGAAGCTGACAAGCAATTTCGAGTTCTTGTCAATGCACTCCAGCACAGCGTCGTCAAAAGTCAAGCAATACAATGTGTAGTCATGCTATAGGCCTATGTAAAACATCAGTCAACGTCAAATTACATGTCTTAAACAGTGATAAGGAAGGAGCAGTGAAAGACAGGGCTGCGCTCTCACTGACTACAACAGTGTATGAGGCATTATATAGAAGCTGAAAGCAAATGCTGAATGTGCAGTATTTAAACACAGTTATTTCAAATATGGGGGTAAATAACTAAAAAGACATTATGTTTAAGCAGAAAAGTTTATGTGCAGTTTCATCAAATACTATATCTACAAATATTCACTTTTATGAGCAGAGCGGCACAAAACACAAGTGATGCATTCAACTTCTTTTATTGTGTTTTTTTTATTATATTAAAATGTTGCATATACAAAATGTTAATTCCCTTTGCATAAACACATTTGACCCTTGCCGCACTGAAAAGTCGAACAAACTGATATTTTGGGTTATGAAATATTAAATATTAAAACCATAAAACATGAAAAGTTACATTTTTTTAGGCCTCAAGATAAGCTAAATTATTTGTTTGCAGTAAGGTCATCTGGTTTAAAACTTTGGCACCAACAATATAAGCCTATGTGGTGATTTGACTGTTTGTAATTACAACAATAATACATGTGGTTACTGTTTGTAAGCTATACTGAGGTTTGCTGAAACTTCTCATTTTGGTTGGTCACACAATAAATCTGTGGAAAAGGTAAAATCTCCATTATAAAAATATAAAAATCCATTATAAAACTTTCTATGTCTGTTTAGCATCTCTGCCGTGTCTCTTTGGGCTTAGTTTTCTGGCTATATTAATACCTCAGTCTTTTCACTGCAGATCTGTAGATTTTTCTTTAGTCCTTGGTGGTTTCCTCTTCCCAATTATGACAATAATAAATCTTAAGTTTTAAAGCTCTTGATTAATTGGTGGAACACGCCGGCTGTTTAAAAATACTGAGATCCCTGCTGCTGTAAACCACCAAGTCTCCGAGGACATAATGAATTCAATTTAAATGAATAACTCTCCACTATCATTTTCACATGTCGCATCTTCAAAATAGATCTGGCCTAATTACACTGACAGATGGAAATGAAATGCAAATATAATGCATTACAAACATTTACAGATTTATGGAGTGATTCGCAGGCCTAGTACTCAGGTAAAAATGTCAAAATACTCTTCTGACAATACTACTTAAATCATATTTCATCCTTTTTGACATTTTGTCCCTAGGGATGTCACAATATCTACATTTTATGTTTCAATTATTGTGATTTTAAATTGTGATTTTAAATTATTCACGTTTATTGACACCAAGAACAAACACCGGTGAAATCCTTAGTTCACGCTGTCCTATCCACTACCATTCTTCTAGTTTATGAAAACAAACTCAAGTCTGAATAAAAAAGTTAGTTAATGTGAAAAAAAAAAGGCAGATAAGAAAGTACTTTACATTTATGTTTACTTTTTATTGTGAAGATTGAACTGAAATGGCTTAGTTTTACTTTAAACATTCTCATGATTATTTTTATTTTATTCTGTTCTGTTGTGACCTTAAATACACAATTATGAATTAACCAAATAATAAATTTTTATCCCAACACACAAATCATATTTATCTCAATGCGGCTAAAAAAAAATGCACTAACTTTGCACGCTACAATATCAAAATGGCACGTCCAAAAACTTTGCCTCGAGTTCTGTAGTTTCACAGAGTTTCTCTCGCTGCTGATCCTCATTCAAATTCTTGTTTACAGAAGTTTGCATGGGTCAGTGAAGCAGTCGTCATGTACTTGGTGAGATCCGCCCATTCACTTTGGCCTAGTTTGCAGCTGCATATGATCTACTTCTTGGGCCATGTTTAAGTCTTCTGGGTTTGATCTCCAAATCCTCCTCCAAAACCACGGATGCTCACTGTGTCCCGGGAACGCTGCTAAAACACTTAAATGAGTCGGTAAGGCTGACTCTACTTCTGCTTAGACGATTTACAACAAAGTACAAAAACAGGCTGACGCAATGTGTGCTACAAAACATGGAACGACACAAAAAAGTACTCGCAACTTTACAAATGTGCTGATGGCCTAACTCGAATAATATTATGTTTTTCTGTTCAAATATCTGCAAATCAAACTAAATGGGCCATGCTTAAAGGACATTTTATTTGTCAGCACGGTTTAGACCTGACAGAGCCAAAGCCTGGTCATAAACAACAGTGGACAGCCTCTCTTTTTTTTTCATTGATTGTGCTCGAGGCTGGACTACTTTTTCACTCCACTGTTGACGGGTATTTTTGGAGCATGAGATATGTGAATGACAGACAGAATCGATAAAGGGACAAAGATGACCCCACCGGCCATTCACACACATATTAAAGGTGCATTGGGTAACTTTTCTAGTGGAGGGTCTGTCAAATGCTTTTCTTCATGGAGATGTCATTGCTTTGTCTGGAATGTTACACAGTGTGGTATTAAACTTTTCTATTTTCATGGAGACCAAACCAGACAAAGTTACAGGTCAGATCTGTAGAGAGACAACGGCGCTCATAGTCAGAATGTTTTTCTAAGTATTTTTGAGCTATAAAACCACCTGTAATTTAATAAATGTAAAGTAGAGATGTTTAATGATGAAGGACGCCACAATGCATCTTTAAGATTTTAACTTTTGCTTTTAAATCACTATATGCTGCTAAGCCTGTCACAATAACAAATTTTGAAGTGCAAAATATTGCTAAATATAAACAAATTAACAATAACATTGAAACTAATTTATGCCACTGACACAAAAACCCAAGAGCAGATTCAAACCACAAAAACTATTGTTTTTGTCATTTGAATGTTAAAAAAAACATGAGCTGAAATAAATAAAAAGCAGAATTAAACACTTACTGTACTGAGTTTATATCTATAATGAATCACAGAAGTTACTCAATCAACCTTCTACAGCTCAAATCTTATCATACAGCCAAAAAATAACCACAAATTTCCCAACATTGCAAAGAAAATGTACACATATAGTAATTATCATGTGTAACTATGAGTCCATACAAAATTAAAGACACCACCTGTTTTGTAAATGTGCTATCTCACTATATTGATAGCAGAACTCCATTATGATGTGGTACTTTTTTGTAATAGTGGAACATTGTTTGTTTTTTCTGCAATATGTCAAGATTTGTGCTGTAGAAGAAGAATTATAACTAAAATTACACAAACTAATAACTTTAGTGTTGCATTCTGCTATTTATTTATACAGCTCAACCATCTTTAACAATATTGTGCATTTAAAATACTTTTGTGGATAATTCTGCTTTATGGTTTGGTTTCAATATTATTGTTTATATTGTCTATATTGAATTTCAAAATGTGTTATTGTGACAGGCCTAATCAAAATCATGATCAAACTGTGAATAAAATGTATTAAATAAAAACAGTGATTTTTCTTCTCACAATAATAATACAGCTAAATAAAATATGTAATAAATATAAGACCATAGCATCCCTTTCAGCTTGAATAAACTTGAACCTATTCAGTTGAAGAAAGGATCAAATCAAAATATAACACTTTAGTGACATCAGTCATATTAAGATCCTTCCACTTGTGAGGTCTTTATTCCACACAAACCAGACATACAATATTATCCACTATTCCTTCAATTACACAACAGAGAGCAGCTATCAATAGTGCTGTAAAAGGGTCAACTGTCAGATTGACAATAGGATTATAATTGAAAGATATTATTGATCTTTTCACAATGACCCAGAAAGTGCAGACCCCAGCTTTAAAACTGCCGACTGCTTTGGTGCTAAGTGTATTTCAATGTCATATTATTAAACTAATAAAGAAACATGATTCAAACTCTACACATCTCATTTGCATGGTCACAAATACATTATTGTAATAAAGCATAACTTAGAAAGAGCCATCAAATGCTTTATAAATAGTGGAGGGAAAGCAATAAAAGAGATCTATCTATAATGCATAACAACGCAATATTTACTCTGCAACACTCAATCAAAATCTGATCCTAATACAATTGCATAAATCCCTTTATACTGTATAATCAGAGTTTATATGGCCCCTGTTTTCATACAGATGATATTGAGACAGCCAAACACCATCGATCATCTGCTGGCACAATGTAGCACAATGTTCAAATTGTACCCAATGCTTCGACGTGCTAATTCAAATAATATCATTATTCAAATGAGCCTGAAAAGTAATCATGATTTAGCTTGTGAGTTATTAGCATAATTATTTATGGAAAACATGATCTGTAAATTATTTGCTATTTGCAGGGCAATAAATAAACAGCATCTTCCTATATGTTGGGGATTTGCACAAAAAGAAGAAGAAAGAAGCTAGAGAGACTTGTTGCTGTAATTGAGGTATGTTTTTGTGCTGAAAAGGGATGCTGAGCCAACAGAATGAGAGTCCACACAACACACTGGCGCAAGGTGCAAAAACAGATCTGTGCGATTAAAAAGCAGAGATGTTTTTTCTTATTTGTGTTCCCTTATGATTGTCAGCGGCACACACGCACACACACTTTTCACACTCTGCCAGGGAAACTTAGCACTTTCCTCTTCACAGGATGTAGAACACCTCCTCCAAATATCAAAGAAGGCTGCCATTAGAATACTTCAACCTTTGCCTGTCAATCAAACCCCATCTCATGTACCTATGTCCTATAGGCACTAATTACACCCAATGTGATGCAGTAAAGGACGCCCACTCTGGTGGCCATGGCAACAAGCAGAGAGACAAAACTAGTGGGATCTTCATCGTGGCCTTGTTGACAGAAGTATTAATCAGGCATTCTCTTCAGCTATCTATAGAAAACCTGATTCAAATACATCAGTATACATAAACCTTGTTATCAGTAGTATTCCTATGTATAGGGCCTAGTAAAGGTCTGATTAGGGTTAGGGGTCCAACTGCGCATGGCAGCAAAAATATTAAAGAAATGTTTATCTAGTTAGATATCAAAAAGGGCAAATAGGAAAGGCAGGCATTATTCTCTGCATCAGGGGTATCTCAGACCTCAGACATAGTACTTTTTCATCAAATTTAAGTATTTCTACCACTATAACCTCAATGGCATCATATTGCATTGTGATACAGACCTATTATTATTGTTCCAAGCTTTATTATAGGTACAGAGCTCTATCATAGCTGTGTAAAACGCATCAGAGGGCCCTCACTGAAAAGTCTGGACACCTCTGCATAGAGGATCAAAATCTTATGCGCTAAAATAAAGAGTTATAGCTACTATACAAAGATTCTGACTCCTCTAACTATATTTCTTCAGTTTTTGACAGTTATGGACAGTTTTTCATTGTGCTTTCCTTTATATTCAAACTTAATGGCAACTTGAATGTAATAGTCTATTAACATGAGCATGCTATGGGTAAATGCCATTGATTTCAAACATGGTCCATTCTCCCTGACTTCATAGGTCATGATACTTCACTGCTCTAATGAGGTATGTCTTTCACTTCGCCAACTGCCATGTTCTGGATAACCTTTAAAATAATGTTGGGTCAATACAGAATCATCAGCTCATGCGCAAAGAGAAAATCCAATTTATATAGAGACTTGATCGTATTGAGTTGTATTTACTAGTATACCCTATTTTGTGTTGTTGTTTTATCACTTTGGATGTATTTTGGATATGCAAACATAACAAACTAACATTTTAAAACATTTATACTTGTTTTACATAGTTAGAAAGTTGTAGTTTAGTGCTTATTTACTCTCATACTTTATTCATAGAAAGTCAGTCTTACTATAGTAGTTTTAATGTATAATGAAGTGAATCGTGAAGTGAATTACCAAGGACTCATTACAAAATATTTACGTATATGCTACACTCAAAAAGTTACAGACTAATCTTATTCCTCAGTTGTTATGTACAGTTATTGTATACCAAGTAGGTCTGTCATGATAATTACTATACTGAAATATCATGTAATGTATGAAAGCTGAAGGAACATATTATGAAAGCTGAAGGAACATATTATGGGGTTCAATATTTTCTCTTTGCAAACGTGGGGAGATTTGTGTTATTTTAGTTGTAAGATGATACAATCTGAGCCGTAGAGTAGAATAAATACCTTCTGTAGCTTATATTATCATTTATCTCAATATTTCTGTGTTGCAATATATCGTACTTCAAACTTTGTTATCGTGACAGGTCTAATACTGCAACATATCGAAAATATCCTTAACTTCTTTTGCATTTGGTAAGTTTTCCCATCCAAAACCCGCTTTGTAATCTGAGTTGCTCATGCCACTAGAGTTAGCCCAGAGAGTGATCAAAAGCTCTATTCAGTCCACTCCACTGCTGCCATCTTTGTGACCGGGGGGACAAAAGGGGGTCTCCAGATTATTTTGATGTGAAAGCAGATAATTTTTCCTGTCGAGGTCCCGGTCAATGCTTGTCCACTCTCCAAAAGCTTGTCGCCTTGCATTAGTGCTAGCCTTTGATTCGCCTGCTTCTTTATAATGAGGCCAAAACAGCTGCTTGTAAATGAGCTCGCATCACGGGCAGCAGAGGTTACTTGCTGGGGGGATTTGAGGTGAAAAGAAAAGTGTGGCGTATACGGCACTAGCTGTGGAGACATAGGAAAACACAGCTTGAGGTCTAAGCTAGGTTGTGCCCTACTTGCAAACCTCTGCGTTAAAAGTTCTCCAACAGAGCTGATTCGATAATCCCGAGATATCCTGTATTCTTAACATGGCAGTTCTACGCAGGGGAGGTAAAGACAAAAAATATTGCAAATTTCCTGGAAACAGCGGGGTAGAGACTGGTCTGCTGATGCTGTGTGGCCACTGAAGGGGGAAAAACTCTTTGAACGCCTTTTCGTATTTCTCATTTACGCGCTTGGACACTGAGTTCCTATTTGCATCCATGTGTCATTGTGTAGCATGCTGAAAACTGAAGTCACTTTTGGAAGCGGCTGACAGGAAAAGACAGTCAGTTATGTTGAGGTTTTGGCTTCTCCTGTAATTCAGCCCATAACATCTGAACATTATTAAAGTTTGTGACAAGCAATGTCTAAACTATGACTTTGAGGCTGGGAATCGCTCGCAAAACTTTCTGATTTAAATGTGTTTTTGAGATATCTATAGAAATGAGATTTGTGTGTGGAGTTCTTGTAATTTAAACCTCAAAAGATATGAGATTGTAAGTAAGGCTATATATTGAAAACGAATGTGACAATATTGCGTTATAATGGTTAGAATGTAATAAGCAAAAGCTTGAACATTGTGGGATAAAATGATGTAGCCAGTTATATTCTACTAGTATATTATATGCTTTTTTCTTTTGGTTTTCAGTGTACGCTTGATTTGTATTCAGAAAAGTTTGTTGTAATGGAATCTTTAGCAGTGAGAACTCTTAATAGAATTGAATATTTAACAATAGATTTTACCATTGCATGAGAGGCCCTGTGCTATAATACCAGAGCTATATCTATGCTCCAGTAATTTAAGTTTTGAATACCACTTTTTTCTTTACTTGTTGTATTGTTTTTCACTACTATGACGCCATCAGTGTTGGATAGTAACTGAATACATGTACTGAGAATATGCATTCAGAATATTAATTATGAGTAACTTCTGGTACAATTACTTTTTCATTTGATAGTAAAATAGTAGAATACAGTGACTTTCCGAAAATCAAATGAATAAAGGGTGGTACTTGATCACACAAGTTAGGCTTCAAACTGTACAAAATTAGTGAGAAAAACACAAAGCACTGCTCTTGTTGCGAATGCATGTGTGATTTTTCCTTTTACAGTCAGTGATAGGAAATGCATAACAAAAAGTGAAACAAACATTAACCAGTTTTTTAATCCTACTCTGACTGGACCATGTATCAGAATACATTACAAAATACATTTTAATGTCCGTAATCAGTATTCTGTAACGAAATACATTTTCAAAGTATTCTTCACATTAAATTCACTATGAATATTTTTCTTACATTCAGAATTAGCTGATTTAGTGTGAATAATGATGGGTGATCCGGAGGGCTGTAGTTGAAAGTGAGAGGGGAAGGGGGGATGAGGGAACACTATTAGGCAAAGATGAGGCTCGGAGTAGGCAGGGGAATGAGCACCTCCGTCTCATCTGTATTCTCCACCAGCCAATTCACTCCAGTTCATTTACATCTCTGCTACTTCCACCGCAACAGCAGGGGGCTATCAGCAGCATCTTTGATATAGGTACATGACTCGAGAAAAGATCTTGTCATTTTGCTTTGAACATGATCTGTAAAAGGGTACTGTTTATGCCAATTTCTTTTGTCAAACTGGATTCCCACCGGCCAAAACGTTAAAACTGTAAAAATTGATTGAGATGTAGAGAAGCGCAGACTGGTGGTTATTATCAAACCCAGATAAATAGGTTTGCTTATACTATTTCATGAGCTGCTCAAATTTAATTAAAGATAATAGCTTTCGTGTAATATTTCAAGGTGGTATCAAATTTAATTGAAATTGTCGACATTTGTTGAAAACCAAATTCCAGTCGCTCACAAAATTTTATCTATAATAATAATTTTTATATTGAGCTCCTAATTTGTATGACTAATGTCTTTCCCTGCAACTACAGCTGTTGGTGATAAGCTAGTAGCATGGAAAAAAAAAAAAGAATGTTTTAATTCATATTTTCATGTTCATTTCCTTCAGATCAGCCCAATCCAAATGCACAGCAGCAGCAGCAGTAGCGGAAAAGACAGCCTCATCAGATTCCATACACTCTTGTATGTAAATCAACCTTTAGGCCTAATTAAGCTCAGTTGGCCTCATCAAGGTCATAAATCCCTTTTTTCATAATGCATTATTGACTCCACATCATCAGCACATGTCGGAGCACTGCGCTACTACGACTGCACAATGTCATCTCACTGTCTAATATCGGATAGCCCTGAGGCCAGGAGCTGAAGCTGTGTGTGTGTGTGTGTGTGTGTGTGTGCGTGCGTGCGTGGTGTGTGTGTGTGTACAGCAGAATACGCACAACAGATTTTTAGGTCACATACAAAAAGCAAGGACATCTTCTAGTAACCAAGACGTGTGCGCTGTTCAGTTTTAACAAATGGACAGACAGTGAAACACTAGATAATGAAATTGGCCTTAAGTTGAACAAAGGTGGGTCGAGAACTCAAGAAGAATTCTAATATTTTTAGCAAAAATCCTTCAGTGATAATAACTTGTAATTTCAGGTAAATTATAAACACACTTCATGAATTTATTTCCTATTTTAAATTTGTGTTGCAGAATTGCCAAGACCAGTAAGTGAAACAGAAACACAGCATATTCCTTTCATTGATTTGTATGTAGCAGAGGCAATTTTATGTCCCAATGTTTGTTTGTTTTTTCAGTTTTCAATATTAAAAGTGAGCAGACCAGTAACAGAATTTTCTCTTTTATTTGAATGGTATTATGAAAACCAGAGCACTCATGTTCCATCAATATCTACAGAAAATTTTACTGACAACCAGAACTTTGATGCATAAATAGATAAGGGACTGGTCCTTAAGCCCGTAATACAGTACACTTCACCTGTAGCACCTTTCCTGCTGAATATGTTGTTTTTGCCATGTCCTTATTCTCTCCATCACACCCTCCATTACAATAAATAGACTGAGATACATGGTGAGGGCCCAGACTTCCTTCTCTGCTTCAATGAACCGTTTGATGCTCGTCGATTCAATAAGGAAGCGTTTCCCAATGGGTCACCAGTGGCAGTACACACAAATGAGAAGGGTCCATCTGCTTGGGTTTTTTGCATTCCCCAAGTGAACTTCCTTCTCCTCAGCATCACGTTCCCTCTCTCCTCTCTCTCCTCCCTCTCTGTCTCATGTGTATGTATTTGTGGTACATTATTCAGCTCCTGCCTCTCCTGACCCCCGTCTGCCAGTTAAATTCCCTGACCAACCAGATAGTCATGCCCTGACGATATCATGCACAGCAGCTCTAACTGAATTCTTTACCTAGCTCTTGTTCTGAATTTATGTCACATGATTGTGCAGCGACAAATGCTAATACTCTGGGGTGAAAGTAGGTGGTATTACACTTAAGGTACATTATAAGAACAGATTAAGTAAAAAAAGTACAAAGTGTTGCCATTAAAAGGGTGTCTGTGCAATCCCTCTGTTGCCAGGTAGGTTCCATCACAAAATAAATGAAATTCTGTCAACTGGATAAAGATTTTTGGAGTGACTAGGTCTTATCGTTCAAGCTGGAACAATATATTTTAGGGGTCAATATTTATCGTGTGTACCATTTCTTTGTAAAAGTGGGGAAATTTTTGGGGAGATTTCTGTTCTAATCCTGTAAAATTTGAGCTGTGCAAGGTTAAATAAGTAACTTCTTTGGCTAATTCTTGGTTCATTCTCTTTTTATCTGTTGCAGTTCATGCCTTTTAATGAGACTGTCTATTTAAAATGTGTTTACTGGGATTATCCTGCTTTGTTGTCGTTGTGTTAGGGGCATAAAGTAGTTTCATTATTATTGTTTATCGCAGTGTATCTCTGTAGCAAAATATAGTGTTTCAAAATTTGTTATCATGACAGGCCTAGTGATGTTTCGCCGCTCATCCAAGAGGCTTTTTCATTACATTACATTACAAGAGTACATTTCAAGATGGGCTGTTTAGCAATAACAAACGTGGTTGTCGCAGTAGAATATTTTTTTTCTGAGATAATGTCATAATGTACATATTTTTACATCTTGAGGTGACCAATCAAATAGAAAACAAGCCAATAAATAATTCAATTCAGTCTAGAGCACAATAATCCCGGATCTGGCTTTGATTCATTATGATAAAAAAGACTAGAACATCTCTATGGTTTGGTAATTGTTATAATGTTATAAATACAGATTCCTAATTCTCTCTTTTTTAATAAAAGAAATTCTCAATGGAAACTATATTACTGCCTTCCATCTGTCTCTAGGCTTCACACTGAAGGGACAGAGCACTTTCAAGTTGTCATTTCAGGATTTATCAAATGTCTCTAGTGGTTATCAACTTTAATTATAGCTTGTTTTTATTGTGGGAAGAATAAATATATTATGTAAATTAGAAAACAGCAAGTTGCAAGCAAAAGGGAATTGTCCAGCTGTGCCGGTGTCAGGGAATAATTAATAGTGAACTAATTTAAGTACTAGATTTTTAGTGTTGCCAAAGTTTCTTTTTGACTCTATTCTGTGCCTGTCATTCACAGTAGAGTAAAGCTGTTGCTCCTGACAGGCAAAACACAACCTGAGGTCAGAATGACACACAAGGTCAAAGGTTAAAGCACAAGGGTCAGGCACAATTTGTAACTGACAGCACCTGAACTTGCACTTAAAGTGTGGAAGAAGAATTACTTAAATCATTAATATAATCATTTGTTTAAGGTGTTGTGACTGCTACAATTACTTATCAAACTGTTTTTGCTGCTGCTATATATAGTCTTAAACTCAAACTCCAGATGCAATGCATGAATGAAATTCCTTTGCAGTCTCCACAAAATTGACTGAGTTACAGTTAAATGGTCACACAAGTGAACAACAAGCAAAAAAAGTTCAGCAAATTATTCACTTGAAACCTAATATATATTTTAAAATTTGTCAAATAAAGTGTACAAAGAGTAAGCAGAATCTTTTGATGTAAAAAATAAACATATCTGTGGGGTATATTTTGTTAAACGTCACATCATATAGACAGAACAAACTTTACATGTGTAAGTTGGCTTGGGCTAAAAGCATTTAATTGAAGGAAAACAGCAGATGCACTTGAAACCATGTAACCGAGTCCAGGAACAAGCTTCATAAATGGGCTCTTAGGGAGGCTTCAAAGGGCCTGCCTCTGAATTCTTCATATTTATGGATGTAGTTTCACCACCCATCGTTTACAGGAGCCTCTCCACGATTTATGGCTACTCTAAATCAGGACCCAAAGCAAGAGGACAAAAAGGATTCCACAAAGGGCACGCAGGAGTATCTGCTAACTCACTCTCCAACCTGGACTAACACTGTACTAGTATCCTATGTTCTTTGGTTTTACCGTTATGATATTGGGAAAGTAATGGTGATCACACACCACTAACCACACGCATGTTGTAAATTAATTTGTTGCTAGTATGAGATGATAGACGCAAACATAATTACTTAATATTAATATAACAATTATTTCTGTTTGAATCGCTATAAAGACTATGATGCTCATTATTTGGGGAATTGTTATTTAAATGTGAACACAAAACACACACAAAATAATCTGACCAAAAGTGTGCTCATTTTGTCACCTGGCATAAACAAAAACATTTTAGCATAGGATATATAACAGGGACCACTACAGTAACGTTTAAAAAATTGGAACAAAAACTGGTACCAAAAATCTATATTTGTTTGATATGTTTTGATATAAAAGTTACAGCAGTGAAATCATATTGTAATGGATCTTAACGTAATTATTTTGTTCTGTCATTCTAGAGATAATGAGTAATTAAGGGATATTTACAGAAAAAATGTTGATATACCATTTAAAGCCAGGGTTTGTTAAAGTACTAATACAGAAAAAAAACTTAAAAGTACCCCTAAATTGTTCACTTTGTCAGTATTGAGTCTGGATGTGCTTCTTGATTGAAAATAACCACAGTTTCTCATTTGATCTCTGCCTTCTAACCCTCTAAACCGGACACAGCTCCAGTCAAACGCCCAGGTTCCATTGGCGTGTCCATGAGTAGCACACGAGCTCCTGTTTGATATTCCATCTATAGTGGATAATCAGAACCAGTCTCCACCCGCCCCTTCCACGCAGCACTTCATCAGCAGTCCTCGCATGAGCCCAGGCGCTCTCCTTGATGTCCACTACACAAGCTGCACCAAAATGGAAATATTACAGTCACTAAAGAGACACCAATGTGCTATTTCAGTTATCTAAAGATTGTTTTTATGTTACATACACTGCTGCGTGTCTACAGAGCATTGTTGGAAGTCTGGGTAGAACGGTAACAAAGACATATTGCATTGGTTTGCAAATCTTCTTTTGCTCCCCTTCACCACTGGAAATATTCCACTACTTTGCATATAGTAATTTATGTCAGATGCTTTTTTCTGACACAAACTTCTCTATTTACCCAGGCTTGGGAGGAAGACGCTTTCTTCTAAATAACATATAGGAAGTGAGACTGTGCTATTGTATATTTCAAAGGAACATCTGTAAGCAGCTTGGACGCAGTTTATGATTATTGGATTTATACTAATAAAACATAAAATGAATTGAATTAAGGCAATGCTGTTAAAATACATGAAATATACATTGAGCAGAATACTAATTTCTAAAGAAGTTCAGCAAATAGACCCAATTACTCAGAAACAGCCCTTATACACTGTAGAAGTGTGCCAAATATTGAATCTGAGTGAGCAGTTTACTGGACTCAACTTTTCAAATAAATGCAATACATTACATTACTCTGAGCAAAGAAGCACACATTCACTACTACAGTCCCATTTCCTGAGATCAAACAACAATAGAGGTTCTAGAAATAAAAGCTCTTTGGCTCGACCACAGCATAAAGATAAGTGATATCTCTCTCCTATTGTTTTGCTTTCATAAGAGACATTGTATGGTTATCACAATATGGTCCGAATATTCATAATAGGAACCTGCATGCTTACCTGTGCAAAGAATAGAGAAAGACAAAGCGAAACAGGGCAGACAGGGACAGGGAGCTAAACGGCTAATGTGGGGTGCCTTGGATTCCTGCATAGCCTCGTGGGACCAGAGTGAATACCCATTATCCACAAACATCAGTGCTGACAATGATTGGAGAAGCCAGTCTGTAGCTCTGTCAACCCCAACCACACTCCCAGACAAGACTGAAAACCAATTAAGGCCCATGGTACAGGTTGAGCGAGACACATGTTGCATAGTCCAGAGGATACTTTGTTCCTCAAGCAAAACAAAAATGGCTGCCTTTTGCATCCAAAACAGGTCTGGTTTAGTCATGGCTGCTTGGTTAAAAATGTAATTTGAGGTGGCCCTGCTGTGACAGGAAGATGAGTAGAGTTGAACAATCACGCCAACCATGTCAAGGCCAAAGATCTCAGTGTGAATTATAGACAGTGACAGCAAACAAAAACTAACGATGCTTCCCAAGGTTATCTCTGTATAAATAAGCATTAGGAGGACGCTGATGCTGCAGGTTTAGGGAATAGAAGCACAATTCAGGCCAGTAAAGAGGCATTAAAAACTCTGCAAGTGAGTGAAGTCTATTTTTTGGTTTTCTCGTGACCTTTTGCACTATGAGCAACAAAAATTGACAAAATTTTAACATGCTTATTTTTTATTTATTTATTTATTTTTTAACAATTCACTGAATGAGTTGGGAACACCTTCATAATTTTAGTATTGTTAATTATAGTATTTGTCAAAGCTAATTATTTATAACTTTAGAATAGTAAACTCATGGTCATTTCCAAGGCTGGAAAAGAATAGTCAGTGATGAATGTGAGCGTAACTAGGCTAACTGAGGCTATAAATGAACTTCAGTTTGGTCATTTGATTTTAATGAATAACATCGAGCCATGTCATTGAAATATTTTTTGTTGAAATTGTGGAAATTTTCTCCTCATTGGCAAACAACATAAGAAACAATAACTTAGACTTAGACTTAGACAAACTTTATTGATCCACAAGGGAAATTATTTGGATAGAGAATGGAATTGCCTGTACGGTACGTTTAAATGACCCTCACATACATTTCCATGGCAGAGAAGGGCCATTACAAGCCCTGCATATTCACTCACATACTATACAGTAAGGGTGGGCATTATGCCATTCATTTTCAGTGGCATAATGGCATAGTGCCCACACCAATTCTATGATGATTTGATATTTGTCTAGATAATAATTTTATCATGATTTATGTAGTTAGTATGTTTATATGCTTTCAAGATGTAACTAAAACCATCTGCTTCTTCTGAAAGTACATACTTCACTGTTATTGGTTAAATCCACCTGCCACTCAGAGGCTGACCAATAGGAGGAGAGAATGGGAAAAGGTCTCAGTGTTTGAGCATACAGCTGTATTAAAGAATCACTGAATGGCAATTTGACGATATTTAGACTGTTTCAGGGATCACAACATCAGTATACTTATTGTCACATTGGCTGGCCTTATTGTAGAGTAGATTTTTCTTAGATGCTACAGTAGGTGATAGAGGTTTGGCCTTTGATAAAAGTGGTTCAAAGATGCATGACAAACAGACTTGGAGCCAACAGTGACAAGTCCTAATCCTGAAAATCCCTCCTTCCTCTGCTGAAAATCCTAATGAGGATTTGAAGTGCTCTGCGGGGAGAGGACCCGGGGGGCGTGGACCCACCCTGCCCCATTGTCTCCTTATCTGTTATTGGCCCAGGCCGATGAAAGAGACGTGACAGCTCTCCAGGTCTCACACAGGCCCCACACCGGCACGTCTCCGCAGGGAAGCACAGCCTATAGCCCCAACAAACAAACCCCGGACATTAAGAGGGAGCAGGGAGACAAAGCCAACACAGGCTGTTTACTAAAGACACAAATGCACAAAAGAGAAAGCTCACCTCTTTGGCTATACTCATTTCTAAGCAGCTCTGTTATTAAAATAGGATAGATTCATAATTAAAACATTTCCCAATATTTCTATTGTTCTTTAAGTATATTTTACACAACAATGATTTTAGCACAATGGCCTTGAATGCACCTAATTCAATATATTATAAAATTATGACTTAATTGTATGCAGTTGTATAGAGTTATAGTTAGCATAAAAATGTATTTTAATGCCGTGTTGTTTGCCAAGACTCCACCTGCAGTCCCTGAGTAAACAGACATACCTGTTATTCTGTGAAAAGTCAGAGTTGTACTGTTGATGACAGATCCTATTCTCACAGGCTCTTTCTCAAACTGAGCCCTGAGCTTTTACCTGCTGTAATTACATTTCACAGCACCTTGATTGTCTATTTCATTCCAATGACTATGAAAGTGGAAGACGGAGACTTAAAGTCTTTCTCGTTCCATTCATGCCAGAGAAAAATGGGACTTTTAAAGGTGCCCTTGGTTGTTGCCCTTGAGAATTTTGAGTACTTCAAACATTTTAAGTTCGCCACAGAAACAATGGAATGGTTTAGTGCTGTTATGGGCTGGACAAAAAGTGCCTGTTCTAGGCTTGTTCTTACAGGCCGTGCCATTGAAAAGCTTTTATCCTGTGACATTCCTTTTATATTGCAATCAGTTCACAAACACAGCCAGCACAGCCAGAACCTACCCCAAAACATAAACACCTCCCATATTGTTCCATAGCAATAGGCCTTCTACATAAGGAAATCTGGAGATGAAAGGAGCAGTATATTAGCTCTTTTAATATTTGAGAATTGGTATGTGTCCACCTATTCAGTTGCTGGGGATCCAAAATACACACTTCTTCAATACTTTACAAGGATGTGAGTCTGGTCACCTCTGAATCTCCCCTTTTTCAAATGGACGTGATTGACATGTGGATTAAACAATCAGGGACACGCATAGTCCGTCTGTATCATAAAAAATAAAGCAAAAATATCACACGGGGGCTGAAAAACATTGAAGATTTCTGCAGAATCTTAAGATAAATTTGAGTTTATTTGTAAATCACAGGTGACCAACAAGCTCCTTTTACATGTGTCAATGAAAAAAGAAATGTGTTTGAACAATCATGTTTGAGATTCGGTGGAGGGGTTGGGGACCAGACTGATATTGATCTCTGTAAAAAATACAAAGAGATATCAGTCTAGATTTCCAGGCAACCTCTTCAGCACTTACAACCTAAAATTTCTAGCATTTATTTTTATTTTATTTTTACTTTTTCCAGTTTCAGTTTACAAATCAAATAGGCTGATGCAGGGACACAAGACACGAGAAATGTTGCATTTCTATAATTTGTTTTAACCAGTTTTAACCATTTCTAAAAGAGAAAACCATGATACTGAGAGTCAGAGGAGTGTCCCAGAATGCAGCTTGTTGGGCTCATCACAGTGAACGCACACACAGCGGAGAAAGCCTTTGAAGGGAGCTAGATGCGAATTGTTATTCTGATACAGACAAATCCTTTCAACCGGGCCAGACTTGACTAAATTATTTTGGAAGACATGTGAGCCAATTTAATCATGTGTTGCACCGGATAAATCAGTGTTTTTGGCTAAAATAAATTACTTTACAAATTACATCTTCACCTCTTTTTCAGCCAGGTTGCTATGGTGACATGCATATTGGACAATGGCAAATACGGCAGACCTGCGGCACAGAACACTCTAAAAGGGGAACACCTGGGCTAAAAGCAAATAGTTTCAAAGCAGTTGAACAGAAAGTACCATCATTAGAGCCAGACGAAGGTGTGGCTGCTGTCTGTAACCTGTCTTAACTGCTGTAAAAGATTCAACAATGCAAGTACATGGTGGTCAAACTGATAATAACTATTGCACACAGACTGGGGCAATAGGCACAAATTAAAACACTATAACTAGAGGTGGGAATTCTACAGCCACATTTTGTACTAGGCTTCAATCTTAACAGAGACATTTATAGGTACATTTTAGCACATTATTCCAGCATTGTCAACTGTAGTCTGAATATTGTTATCATAATATTGCAAAAATAAAAATAAGTTAAAAAAAAAAAAGATACAAAAATGTTATACTCTATTATATACTCAAGGCTTGGTACAATTTTCAATACCATAATCATAATGAAGACTTGCCTGGCAAATCCAGCCTGTTATCGCTCTGTATACAGATTGATATCAGTCAGGTCCCCACGCCCTCCGCTGAATCTTAAACCTGGTCAAATGTGATCGCACAATCAGATTTGTTGTTTTTTTCAGTGACATGTGAAACAAAGGAGCTCACTGATATGGACGCACCACACGTGTCCCTGATAGGCTAATCTACCTGTCAATCACACCCAACTGAAAACGAGGAGATTCACCCTGACGAGACTCACATCTTTGTAAAGTACCGAGGAAGTGTATATTCTGTATCCCAGGCAAAATAAAGACACCTTTATACAACTAAATGTCATTTTCAAATAATCTAAAAATCCACTTGACACAGCCAGCAGAAAATGTCAAAACATACAAGGACAACAATAATTTACATGGGAGACTAGAGACACTCATAAGGTGTTCTATTGAGAATAGCTAAATTGTCTTTATGGCTGGCTGAGCTGAAGAGAATTAGAGGACTGTTGCTTGAAGTCATACGAGAGGAATCACTAATGTACTGATAGTTTAGGTCAACAGAGAAACTAACCCTGCTAGACAGAATTTTGGCTGAGACTCAACAACAAAAATAGAAGGTAGGACCACAGAATAAAGCACTCACGGCATTCCAGTAACCCATTTCATTTAATTATAAAAATGCATTAAAAAGATATTAGCAGTAGATGCCGTTTAATGAAGCATGTTAACTTGGGGATATTGTTTGCAATGAACAGTGCCTGGGCTGATCCGGGCACCACAGACAGGGAATGGGTTGAAGGTAAATGATAAATTGTTTAAATATGTGAATTTCAAGCTGTTTCGCTGGAGCTTTTAGTCCAAAATTTTGTCAAAATGTGGTGGACTTATTTTTCCACATGTCAATATTACAAATCTGATTGTCAATTATGCAGGCTAGGACGGATCAGACATAACTAGTCTATCTTTGTAATCTTGATGACTGAATGACATTGACAGACTGTAATTCTTATACTTTTCAAATCCAAAAAGAAAATGGCTCACCCTGCTCCAGTCTTTTGGCAGAGGAAACCCAGTGCACCCAGTGGGAGTTTAATGACACCATCACTCACCGACTACTGCCAATTGATTTCTGTGTATTGCCTGGTAAAGCCAAAGTCAATACAAGCTCACAGTGTGCCTGTCAATTCTGTCCTATTTGTACGAGGTTTATCATTCCACCATGCCACAACAACCAAACACACAACCGAGCAAATGCATTTTTCATTTTCATGCTTCTTTAAGTGCTTATTTAGGTTAGACTACTCATTTTACGAAAACACTGTTAAGGTCATTATATTTAAGATTTTTGCAGAAAAAAACAATCACACTTGTTTTCCCAATCTGGCTATTATTAGGTATAAAATTTTACTTCCTGGTTGTGACATCACACTAGGGAATTCATAAGTGTTACCTACCAAAAGTCCACTATGTACACAGAAATGATTATCTCACAAATACAAATGTAAGAAAACACCTTTACTTTGTTGAACTCATGTTTAAAATGTCAAAAAAAGGTCTTTCTTACTTTTGGATAGAATTCTCCCTAAGGTGATGTTATCAATATGTTTTAGAACTCCTGTAATTTTAAACATATTTTTCAACTTTCTTTCCCAAATTGTTTCTTGACTGGTGTAAAACTATAATTTATATTTACAACATGTATTATCCTACCAAATTAACTCAAAATTAGAGAATCATAAAACTCTGTCACACGCACTTTAAGGTTCAGATTTCATACTTTTTATGATCAATTTCCAGCCTGGGCAAAATGACAGAAGCAATATTGTATATCAAGTCAGATTGCAGTGTAAATTAAGAATCTTGGAGAATCATTATTGTCGTAACCTGAATCAATATCCCTGTATTAGTGCGAGATTTGAAAATCAACAAAAAAGGTAGAAGAGAACAGCAATCAGATGGCGCCTGTCTTCCTACGTTATAGGTTTCTAACTCAGTCATTCAATATCTATAATAGAGGCCTGTTATTCTTCTCATTAAACAGGAATGAGCCCTGGATAGTGTAGTTACAGCCTACAAATGATAATTATGACACTGTCGAGAGTGATTAGATCTACGCTAAACGCACTATGATTAAAACATATTCAGGCTTTAGACTTTTGGAGGTGTTGAATCAGTGCGTGCGCTTTTGCCACAAGACAGAACATTTGAGAGGAAGGAGTTTTACAAATGGATCCAGCTCTGATGCCACTGGGAACAACTTATGCTTCCAAGCAGAAAATCTCAGACAAATCACAATTTACCAACTAATGAAAGCACACCAGATTATCCTCCATTGGTCTGTGCACGCTGTCCTCAGAGCAGCACCACTTTCACACACACACATACACACTCACACTCACACACACACACACGTACTGGGCAGGTTTTGCATAGAAACATGAGGTGAGATATAGTGTATTTTAAAATAGGCAACTTTAAGGAACATGTTCTAGCAAATGAAAAATCAGGGCTGCTGCTACATTTTCCTGTATATAAATCCAGTTCTACAAATGTAGAGCCGGCAATACCTTAAGGCAATGCAATATTAAGAATTAGGTATATTGCTTTATAGACTTTTTTTTTTTTTCATGACCAATGCCGATGCCGATTGTTTGGAATCTTGAGGAACCAATATTTTCGGTTCGACAAGGAGGACCGAATAAGATAATTTTTCCCAAATTATGTAATTTAAATTTACTACAAACTCACCCGCAGTCCTTTTTTATCATAAACCTTAAGCGAGTAATTCAGGCACATGTTTTGCAGTTATGTTTTCCATTCACACGTGGGAGATATGTCGAAAAATGTTAAATATTGTTACAGCATATCGTTTCAACATCGGCATCAGGGTAAGACAAAACATACCAAGATATTAATTTTTGTCCATACCGAATTTCATTCTTTAAATTCAATCATTGCATGTACTGTACGAGACCTTAAACCTTGGTCTGAAAAATGAATCTAATAAAATAAATTATCGGAAGATTAAATGAACCTCGTTGGACTATACTGTACGCAATACAAAGTACAGACATATTTATTTTCCCTAAGATACAACCTAATGGCATCATCATAAACTCACATAAGGTGAATCACAAATAACAATCAAAAATATGCAGCAAATCAATCCAAATGAAATCTTAATTAAACAATGAAAAGGAATAAAGGAATCTTACTTACCCTCTGTAGAGTGGACTTGGGCTAAGGTGAGGATGAACCAGCAGAGGGTAGGTAACTTCCACAGAGCACATGCCATGGCTCTGGTGGTCCGTAGACAGGGTTTGTGCTTCAAAGTTCAGGATTAAACAAGTCCGCACCAGGCCTTCTCTGTGATGCTCATCATTGACCCCCTTTCACCTGGACAGCAGAGGGAGAAACATGCTTTTTAGATACAGGGATTTTCCCAGTCACACTCGGATCACAAGACACTTGATGCTTATAGGTAGACATTCCACAGGCAGAGAGGTGACACGCTGCAAAGCCAATGTAAGCCAATAGAATAGAAGGTCAATATTGCCGTGAAGAGACATCCTGGTATAAATGAGAGCTGCATGCTAACTATTTTCACTGTGCAAGAGGGAGGAGAGAGAGACAGAGAGGAGGGAGGGTGGCTTTGTCTGGTATCGTCATCAAACAGATAAAGCACGGCCTGTCCAGCTCCCATGACCCATAGCTAAGTGATGTTAACCTTATCAGTGCTGTGTCAGGTTACATTTTGGTGTTCATGCTAAAGAGGGCTGCAACTGCCTCCTGTAGAAAACCCCGGATTTCATATGCAACATGTTTCTTGTCAAAACATCAATACTGTCAATTCTTTCCTTTCTCATCATATACAGTGATGGGATAAATACTTTGAAAGTGTATTTAGTTATACTGAATACCTGAATTAAAAAAAACTGTGTAATGTATTCCATTAGATGGGCCAATCAGAGTATTGTATTCTGAATACTTAGAATACTTTTACACGCAATGCATTATATAAGACAAAAACACACCGCATATAATTACAAACAGCTTTATTTTTATTTGCTAATCATTCATTTATTTGTAATTAGAGAAGAAAAAGAGGCATATGCAGACACCATAAGAATGCGCTTTCTTTTTTTCTTACTATGATACTGTGCAATTCAAAGCAAAAATTACGCAATGAAGTATCGCCATGTATTCCTTTGATTTTAGCAAAGTAACTGTATTCTGAATACCACCAAATGACAAAGCAACTGTACCGGAATACAGGTACTCAAAATTAGTATTAGAATATGTATTTTCGGTACATGTATTCTGTTACTTCCCAACACTGATCATATACAACAATGCAAAATGTATTGAGAAACTGGAAGAAACTTTGGGGAAACTATCCACATTACAAGCTCATGTAGGAAATGCTCATTTAGCTGATGGTAACAGTAAATGCTAAAATTATCCGTGGTAATAGCTTTGCAAGCATTATCCAAAAAGCTTCTCCACATGTTGTAGTAATATGGGTTTGCATTAGCTTTACAGATGTCCAAAAATCAATGGGAAAAAATTATGCTTCAAAATTAGCAGCATATAAAAGCTATTTTTGACATTGGGTTATTAATGATTAAACATGCAAAATTACATTCTGTCAGACAGCACTTGGAAAAAAAAAAAAAAGTTAAAATACTGTCAAGATTTGTGACTTGTTTGATATCAAAAATAACTGATTTTGTTGTCTAAATTAAAGAAAATAAACAAACAGATTGAATTTCCTGATTTGGCCAAGGACTTGCAACAAAATATTAACAGAAACCCACAAAAACTATACAAATATGAAACTTTTTGACACTTTATGGCCCATGAAGCTTTTGCAAACAAAGTAACTCTTGGCTGGTCACGTCTGCATATTTTAACTGACCACTACACTCCCTTCCCTGCACCCACCGGTACTCAGACGCCACAGTGACTTAAGTTTAAATCCTCTTTCTTTCTCATCACACTTGTTCCTATGGTAGTTTGTTTTTCAAGTGTTTGTTTTTGCTTTATGTGCTACAAAGGCATAAATGGCCTCCTCCCTGTCACAGATAGAGAGTGGGTGAAACCTAATGCCTACCTGCACGGGCCCAGGCATGCGTTTCACACTCCGAACGGCTCCCTTTAGTCTGCGTGTTTACACTGTCGGCCCAGGCTCTGCTCTCTCACTCCCATCAACCATTAGCACATTCACCATGGGATAAGGCATCGCTCTGGCAACAAGGCACATAGGACCCCATTAGAAACTGTTTTTCTGTTCGTCTTTTTAGTAGATTGAAAAACAACGTTCCATTTGGGTGTCCACCAGTCCGAGATTGCGGGTTAAGATTTGCTAGGAGTGGATGCTGCACATAATAGTTGAGGCTAAAACAAAACACACCAGGAATTCAGAGGAGATGAGTTGAGGTGGTCCTTAGGCACTAGTTGAAACCACGCTCCCGATGCGATGTTAGGACAATTTCTTTTATAGATCTCTTGTTCCATGTTTTTGGAGGCCTCTCAAAATTACAATTGGATGATTCAGGAATGGGTCATTTTTTTTTGTTTTGTTTTACCTTTTTGCTAGATAATTGTTGTTGTGTTTAACGAATGTACACCTTAACTAGCCTTAATAAAGCATGAGCAAAGACTTAACTCATAATGAACAAATAGTTTAAGAATGATTCAAGCTTAGTGACTACCTAATTAAGAGAATAGGAGTTACGTTGGTTGGGGTATAGGGCTACACTGTACAACATCTCACCCTTATGTAAAATATAACGTTATGTCATGTCAGTCAGTATTTCATCTGTGCACGGTTTCTCCTTATCCACTCTTGTATAGAAATATATCTGTATCTCTATATTTCTACATATTTTATTTTTACGTGTGCATGTATACATTTATATAATTATGCCTTATTTGACACCAGTATCTTGCTATTTTAGCTACTTATTTTGAATTTATTATTACCATTTATATTGTTGCTGTTTGTTATTATAATATATTGTGATGTGTGAGCTACTGTGTCCAAATATTTTCCCTTGTGGATCAATAAAGTATTAACTAAGAAGTTACAAAACCTGAATCATTCTTAATAAACTATGTATTTGTTATGAATTAACTTCAGACTGTATAAGTGTAGTTATTATTAAGTGATACCAAAAACTGTATTTAATAAATTGCATGGAGGGGCATACAAGTCACATACCACCATCTCTTCCAGGCTGGAGGGAACTCATGCAGTCTCATAATAATCGCCATTAAGAAAACACACACATTAACCAACATAGTTCTAATTAAGGCTGCAATAATCAGCTCATCTCCTATGACATTATGCCTCACCTGAGACCTCTCATTTCAGAGCGTTTATGGAGGTTAACAGGAGCGGAGCACATCAAGCCAAGGTGTATTTAAATCAAATGCAATGATATGCAGTCTGGATAGTCTCAATGAAAGGAGCCTGGAACGAACAAACCGGGAGTATAGCATTTCGTTTAATCCCAAAGCCTTTGTTTTAGCTGACCAATGGCTGTGGACCTAATTAAATTTATCAGGCAGTGAGTAATCTCGCTTTGATCTAGGTTCATTTGGAATAACGAGACCTTAAGGAGATTGTATATAAAGCTGTACTATTGGCTTAAGGATCTTTGGTGCACACAGACTATAAGCTGTTTTGTCCACATAGAAAGATAATACGGAGATAGCAGCGACAATGGGATCTGAGAGCCAGTGAGCATCCATTCAGTCAATAAATGGTCCTGGGTAGGGCTTTGTCACAGCACAACAATTCCTTTACTGTGCTTTAATTTGTAAAGACCAAAGACACAAACAAATGCAGGGGAATTTTAATTTTATAAAGGGTCAGAAAGATTTTTTTTGTATGCTGTGTTCATTTTGTAAATCAAAAGTAGCCTATGGAATATTTGGAAAAGCACTGTGCTAGTCTAAATACACATGCACTAGTTAGTAAAGTAAAGTATGGTATAATGTAAAGAAATTCAAAGTAATGGAATGTAAAACTGCTCTAGAATAAAAAGATGAAGCTGAGAATTGTAGAAGAGACATTAACCCTTAAGGCATTCTCATAGTATTGTGCATTCCAGACAAGTCCAGTCTGATTATACTTCCATTGTAGGGAGTATTATACCTCTGATCATATTATCAATATCAAAATTATCACTGTCATATAATTTTTGCACTGTTTTCCTTACGACCTCTTGTATATAGCTGAACTATATTTTTATTACTATATTTTTATATTTAATTTTTACACACATTTATATAATTATGCCTTATTCGACATCAGTCTCTTGCTATTTCTGCTATTTATTTAGAATTTATTATACAATTTCTCTTCAATATTATAATATGTTGTGAGCTACTGTGTCCAAATAATTTCCCTTGTGGATCATTAAAGTTTGTCTTAGTCTCAATCTGAGTCTGATGACGTAGGCCAAGATAACCAGGACTGAGCTGGCAGTGTGGGGCTTGCAAAGCACAAAAAAGTATTTTTTCTATCAAACACAAAGTAATGTATAGAAAAGTTTAGAAAAGTACAGTCATTCCTACCACTATAAATACGCAGTAGACAGACCAGCAGCATTCCTATTTGTTTGTCATGCTTGGATGTGGGTGCTTGCTGTTTACATATGTCAACAAACTGTATACATCTGGAGTCTGGGAGCGCAGTGTAGAATCAATATGATTATTCTTCTTCTCCTGTCATCTTTGCTTTGTGCGCAGACCTCCAGTGTCAGGATTCAAAGACAAAGATTTAAACATGCGCAGCTCTGAGGCAGTCCAGACCCCCCGCCTTGATAAAATGCGTGATGTAGTTGGTAGTACATGGGCTAGGTTTCTGTGTAAATCGATGATAACAGTGGTATACTTTAATATATTTGGCATCGTGCTGTGAGCGTTTAACATGCTGAGGCAAGCTGGAGGGAGACTGGGAGACTGGTGCGATGCTCATTACACATGTGGAGGTCTCGGCTCGCAGCTGGGGGTAACCCTTTCTTCTGCGCATCTCAACAGAAACCTCCCCCTATCCCACCTTGGCTCTGTTCTTCAATAAAACTTCTTCGGGTGTGGTTTTTGGATGATGGAAAGACTTGTTTAAAAATGTGTTACTCAAGATTGACAGCCAATAGGATAAGCAGCAAGGAACCTACACATTTGTCTGGATAGCTTTACAAACAAAATGCAGAATAAAAAAAACATTTTTTTTTATTGGCTGAGTGGTTTGTAAAATAGTGTAAAAAGGTTGTAATTGCTAAGTAAAGTAGCAAATATAAAAGTATGACCAGCAGCATTAATAATACTAGTAGTGCACGTTACACTAAATACTCAATTAGCAACATTAAAGGTGCACTGCGTAGCTTTTCTCCATGGAGATGTTATTGCTTTGTCTGGAATGTTTGACAGTATGGTATTAAACCTCATCTTCATGGAAACCAAACCAGACCAAGTTACAGGTCAGATCTGTGGAGAGGCAACCCCGCTCAGCCTGTTTTTGTTTTTTTTAGGTATTTTTGAGCTATAATACTACCAGTAAAAAATGTATGGTAACATGATTTAATGTCATATTGTGGAATATTCCAGGCAGAGCAATGACATATCAGTAGAAACAAGCTGGTGACGAACCTTCAACCAAAAAGTTACATAGCGCACTTTTAACTTACTTGAACAAATTTTGATTTGATTTTCAAATTTTCTTCATACATTATTGTAGATGCACAGACTATGCACAAAATCATTGTCAACATGCCTCATGGTTGAAGCTATTTTTACCAAACAACTCAAATCTGGGCTCTGTTTACTGATTGTTAAGCACAGATTGCTGAAAAACTTAACAGGCGTCACACTGTTGGGGCTAAATACAAAGTGGGTTCAGACAGCTGTTTAAGCACTCGCAGAAATGGAGAAGCCACAGGAGCATGCGCCCACAGGCTTTCACCATATGCAGGCTTGATATATGTACTGCACGATGTAACACTTATGAGCAAAATTCAGAATTGCGTGCGCCCAGTTGGTTATCCTCAAAAGACAAACTTTTTAAGGGAGAAGAACGGTTATTAGGCAGAAGGGGATGTGGCTTGATTGAACAGGACAGTTGGGAAATTTGAATATAGCGGGGGGCTCAAAACAAGTGGCAGATGTAAGACAATAGACAACTTCTTCAGACAAAGCTTTTCCATGTCCCTCCCTGGCTGTTAAGAAGAGCCTGGAAGAACAGGCCCATTCTCCAAAAATGAGGTCTCAAGAGAATGGAAAAAGGGGGAGAAACAGGGGGCTTAGAACTTCAGCAGGGGGAGGGCCACGCATAACAATAAAAGATTGACAGCTTGTAAGACTTGGTTGACCCATGAATTAGCCCTGAAAGCATTCAACAAATCTGGGGAAAGACAAGGGATGTTAATTGTCATGGCACATCACAGGAATGCACAGGAAGGGGAAGTTTGGCCACAGACACAAATGTAAAGTTATATGTACACTGTAAAGTCCTGCTGTGTGTCTAGACAACACAGAAAAAACTCTGCCAAGTAGAGATAGACGGTTGGCCGATATAGCAGCTGGCTGATATATCGAGCCGATATTTTCACTTTTTAACATATTGGCTATCGGCTTTAAATCTTAAGTATTTACACACAAAGCTTTGTTTTCTGCAAAGAGATAGCTGCACAAAATGTGACTACAGAGCTCTCTTAAAGGTTTATGTTTAAAAAAGGGGCTGCAGGTGAGTTTGTAGTAAATTGAAATTACACAACTTCGGGAAAATAATCCAAATTAGCTCTACATATTGCCCGATATTGCCTCTGCAAACAATCAGTATCGGCATCTGCCATGAAAAAAAACAAAAAAATAAAACATATCTATCGATCTCTATAATCAAGATAAGTATTAAAACGTCCTAATTAAAACATTAACTAAGAAGATAATGTAATAAGCCAAATTTAAAATTAAAAACGCCAAATTTAAAGAGAAAAAAAATCAGTATGCGTTCTTCATAATAGTTTATATGCAAAAAAGTAAATAAAAACAATATAAATTCATAAACATATGAAAATAAATTATATAATATATACAAGATTTTTAAAAAAGTTTTATATTCAAAACTAGACTCCATTGTAATCAGGCATGTCAAACAAAAGGCTTAGTTTTGGTCTAATAGTTGTTCTATTTCTTGTTTTGACTTTCCTCGTTTAAGGATACAACTGAAATCCTTATGTTGAGGAGACTGAATCACATTTGGTTTCTATTGGATTTTGGACAACAGCCTCATACATGAATTCATGTGTACAGTACTACAGTATAAGCCTCCTCTTATCCATGTTTCTCTTCGCCATTTTGAGAGAAAAACTGAAGTACCTGGGGACGCACAGCTCAGTGTCAGAACACACAAGCTTAGCCGTGGAAGAAATATATTCCCAAAAGAGATTGTTGCTCCGCGCTTTGACAGTGCTGAAGATGTACAATTTGCAAGCGTAAATCAGAAAATTTGGCGGGCGGAGGGGGGTGGGGGCTGTGGAGATTGGTCCTGAGATGGGATGAGCGCAGACCCCCGCTGAGCCAGATATGGGGCAGGGACGAATCAGACGCTGACCTCTCCACCCGCGGGATGATTGAGAGAGGCACCAGCCTGAGAGGAGCTGAATGACACCCAACTAAGCACCGTGACATGGGTGCCCCAAACACAGTCCCTGACCCCAGCCAGAGGAATACCAGGGCACACATACACAGCAGCCCGGCCAGACACGAACGACAGGAGGAATGGGGACAAGATTAATAGTACGCAGGGGCTTGGGAAACAGGTGACTGGTAATAGTACAAGGTTTAAAAAACAATTATTGGATGTTTTTGATCCTTTCAAGTCAACAGTTTAACATTAATCTTTTGCAAAAAATAAAAAATAAATAAATACAAGTTTTAATATTCTTCTTCTTAATATACAGCATAGAGATAACAAATTACTGCAGTAAGAGGATACAAACATACTAAATTTCTCAAAACTATATGCCGGACTTCTGTTGTGTACTGGGGAGAAAAAACTACTATAAAATCTTAAATTGGCACAAAGATGGAGGAGTTAGAAGTGATAGTAGTTGCAGTACATTCAGTCCATTATTCTTTCTATTTCTTCCAGACAAACTTTTTACATTACACTCAATTACATCACATTGTGCTTACTTTTATACTTTGAATTTATTTACTGAGTGTTCATTTTAACTACACACAAATATAGTCCAAAGAAATAAAGCATTCATTCATGTATTTGAGATTCACATAAGAGGCAGCGCTGAGAGTGTGACATGAGCGTGCACTTCGTCATGGTTATAGCTCTTACTGTTTGCACCATTTATCATTTTTATGAGGCACTCAATTAATCGATTAGACTACTCCCCACTGGTCTGGACATATGGCTACTATTTAAAGCAATCATGAGCCCTGGAACACTAGGCTTCATCAATACAGTTATGGGAACTAAAATGGAAGTGTTGTGGGGTAACTCCCTGTATGAAAGATACAAGATCCTAGACACTTCTTGGAGTGTGTCCTAATTTGAAAACGTTAATTTAAAAATGTTTTATTATACTCATTTTTCAACATCTCCCAGTGCACCGAGTGATACACTGCCCTTCGAAAATACATTGAATCTATATTGCTATAATCACGTTAGTGGTGCAACCAAATCCTATTACAGCTAAAGATATCTACACCTGTCTGTCCGTATGGATTATAGCCAAATGATTCGCCACCGTGACAAAGTTTTAATACAGGTTCCATACATTTGTACTTGTAATTTTGATGTTATTCTGGGGGAGTGAAGTGGATTATCTCGAATGAAATTTCAAAATGTCATTTCCACTTACTGATAGCACAAAACTATTCCTTTCAGGCCAGCTGGAGATAAGAATGCAGCCAGGACTGTTAAACGGTGTCTTTGCCAAATGTTCCTCCGCTTAGGAATTAATGGGCTGACATTAATACAGCAAGATAAATAGGAAGGTCAGCAATAGGAGTCCTACTATTATATGGGCATCTTATAGTGATAGTGGGTGCCAATCAAGACCCAAGAAGCCCTTGACATAGTATTATTCACCTTGGGATTCCGTCTATGCAGTGTGTAACGTCTACTCCCCCATGTTCACCCAGCCACACCAATTAGCATGTGCACAGAAATGCTTTGAAGGGTTGTCACTACAGGGAATACATTACATTAGTGGCACCATAAAATAAGTATGTGTTATCCTGGACAGATCATTATATAGACAATTTATCCAGACATATTGCAAAACTTACTTTGGAACAGCCCCAAACTGTTAAAACAACAATTTTGTCATTCGTGTAAAACTAATGTAATGAAGTCAAACAAGCAGAGACCAAAAAATAAACAGCTGTGCATCTCCAGTTGTCACGGCAACAGGGTGAAACAAAATATGTCAAATTTAAACTTGTTTGAACAAAACTCAACTGGGGTCAGAGCTCTGCGGTCACTGTAGTTTGTGCGTAACAATAGCATTTGTATTCTGGTGGTAGTCCAACATCACATTTGTTTAGAAAAGAGGAAGTTATTCATTGAATGCGGCACAGCTTTGGTTTGGTCCATAATAATAACTGCCACGCAACAGTCAAAAGAACATTTCTATGAGACAGGCATTCATTAGGTAGGCCTATACTGTAGAGAATGGTGGTTATGTTATTGAAACAAAAAAGGAACTAAAGATAATACTAAAATGCTGGTTAAATCTGCTGTAGGCTACCTGATTTTTTTTCACAAAAGAAATTTATCAGTGGAGTGCTGAAACCCGGAAAAGCTTTGAAATCTCATGTATGCTTTGACTTGTTTCTCGACAGGTCTGTTTTGTGACAGTAAAGTAAAGGCTTAATGACAGCTTTTTACGTGGATTTACCATTCCTCGGCTTTAATGCTTCTTTTTCATATGTACACATTTGTTCAAGGTAACTATCAAAGAAGAGTTGTACGAAGAAGCTTTCTAAATTCTTGTCTAAATATTCTAAGACTCTGAAAACATCTGTGGTGCACTTCTGGAACATTACAGATATTTTAACTTTTCAAGGGTGAAAATCTTCGCAGATTAGAGGCATTGTGCATTATGTGGTGACCTTGGCTCAGTGACTAATTGGGGCTTTTAACCTTTTTGTGGCTTGAAGCAACAAAACAACCAAAATAAGACAGACCACATAATCTCAGCATGGACCAAAATAGCAAACAGCATTTAGGACCTCATCCTTACTGCAGAGAGGCACAGCTGTATCCTCTGTTACCCAAGCACATTCCTATTCCAGTGATGTTGTGTCTATTTTCAATCTATAAGATGGTACGGATGCCTTTGTTAGACGGAGACGCTGCATGTCAAACTACAGCGTCAGGGGCACACAAAAGAGGTGGGTGTAGTCGTGGTTCGGTGCAATCACATGCCAATCTAAATGTTCACTCAGTGTCCTGACAGGTGACGCTTAGTTAATACTAATGAAGGTAGATTGGCCTTTTGAAGGAAGAATCATTTTTGTGACATTTAAAAATAATACCACGAAGTAAAGAGTTAATAAATGTGCAATAGGGCTGCAACCAACAATTATTTTAGAAGTCAAGCAGTCCGTGATTTTTTTTCCCATTAATTGAGAGGATTATTTCTATTGAATATTACAAGAATGTGAGTATTTTAATGCATTTTAGCCAAATAAAAATTTGAAATATTCTTACTGAAGGTTTCTAGAGAATACTTATGAATAAAGTGTAATATTGATGAAAATACATTATTGAAATATATATATATATATATATATATATATATATATATATATATATATATATATATATATATATATATATATATATATATATGAATTGTTTATTTTATTTTTGGCATGTTTTATTGTATAATCCAGATAATAATTATGATTATCAAAATATGATTTATCTTAATAGATTCAATATTCTGTTAAATCATTTCAGCTCTAATGTAAAACTACAAAAAAAATACATTCGTAAAAATTAGCCCTTTATTTATTTTATTTATTTATTCATTTTTACCCATTTACACACTCAGTGGTTTAAACAATGCTTGGGTTTACAGATGTTTTATTATCTATGCTACTGAGCAGCTGTGACCAAATAATTTCCTTTGTGGATCAATAAAGTTTAGCCTTACCTTAGGCTAATTCACCTTAATAGTATCAATTATTCTAAAGTGTTACTGGGATAAATAAGGCAAACTCAACTGCATGCAACCATGACTGCACAAAGAGGGCTACAAAGGCAAGCTTTAAATAGCACACATATCCACACGATTGTGACAAACTGGACTAATTTAAGTTGCTTTTAACGCTGAGGCTGTATCATTAGATTTCCTTGTGCGGTTTGGGTGTCACTGTAGCCTGGCCTCTCTCCACCTCTCGCTGTGAAAGAGAGAGGACAGTTTTGGGGCTGCGCCTTCTTCCCCACACTGTTCATTAGCATAACATCAGCACAGTGTGGGGGATTGTGATGCAAACAAGCTCAGATTGGCCCACTCTTTCCCCCCTGCTTTAATAACTAAACATGGTGTAGGATCTCACTGTCAGCCCAGCAGCTACTTGGGGAGTGAGGAATACAAGAAGTCTCACAAATGTCCCAAAACTTTGCGGATTACTTTACAAACTTCTACTTCCTCTTGGGATATGGTTATTAGAAAAATATCAGCTCTTTACTCTACACTGTTTGAGAATTGAGGAAACACTGGCGTAGGAGGTGAGGCTGATTACAGTAACAGGAGTGTTGGTTTGCTACACAACCAAGTGCAATGTCAAAACTAGTTACACAATCACACTATGGAGGGGCTTATGATGTAAAAATGTACACAATTTCAACCTTGCATTGTAAAAGGACATACAAACTGGAGATGTTAAAAAAATAAGAAATATTGATTTAATATAATTCTGAAGTTTTGTAATTGCAGAAGGCAGTGTAAAACTTCAAAAAACAACACTTTTTTATATTGAAATAAATGTTCAAGTGAAATATATTTTTCTTACATTGTAGTCGAATACTAGTTTTAACATCAAACCCATTCTAACAATATTTGGTAAATGTCCAACTTTGCACGATTATGTGATTTTTTTCAGTATCAATGAATGATGTTTCTACTGTTAGTATTGGTTAGTATCTGGGTATACATTTATTTTGACAACCCCAACAGTATTCAGTGTATTCAGACATATAATGTACTGACAGGTTGCTGCAAATACCCAGCCCTAATCCAGGAGCTCTGCTATGGCAAAAACAATGACACTTATTTGGCGAATGTCTTCCTCCACAAAAGTATTATTTTACAAGAATGTGTCCAGCATTGGGCCGATGATTAAAAAATATGGAAATGTTCTGGTGGCTTACGTTATCACCCCCTGCCACCCACAGCAGGACGGCAGATAGGGCAATCGCCGCTCCACCACCTTGTGTATGTTTAATATGTGTTTGCTCTTTGGCGATAACAAAAGGAAGGAGAGACAGACGGGTAGGGGGGCAAACTGGGCTAGCTTCTCTCCTCCTTTCTCTCTCTCTACTCATCCCTGGACCAAAGTCAAAGAATCTAAAAGACACAAGGAGAGACGCAGACAGGAGCAACTGTCAAAACCTGTCTGAGATAAAACATTCAGCGGTAAATTATCTCGCTGTTCTACGGGTCCCTGTTTTGAATACCAAAGGGATTCAAATTCCCAAACAAACCCGGAAAAGGTTGACCAATTTTGTTCACTTCCAACCTGAAAGCATATAGACTTATAGGTCACACTTTTGAACTAGAGCAAGTATAAAGCAATCATTCTAATCTCCACATCTCTGCATAGGTAATCCGCTAAATTGTAATTGCGACTGCTACGTTATGAAAATAATGAGAAAAGTAAAAGAGTGGCTATGAATAAGAAGTGAGTGTGAGATGTCAGAGAAGGAAAAGATGGGCTTTGACATGGGCTCGTGCTGGAGAGGGATTCTCTCCAGTGAAGACGGGGAGCAGTCAGAAACAAATGCTCGAAAACAAAAAGGAAAAAGTGATAAATATTGTCCTGATCTTAAAATGGAAGGACTTGAAACTCTACAATCCAATATACAGGAAATATCATGTTGACTTTTGATGGCTACTGTGAAATTATCTACAGCAAAGAAGGGAGATTTAATTAAATCGTCAAACAAGACAGCCAAAATGTATGTAATATGGAGTTAATTGGACCATCAGATACACTGATGATTTTATTGCTTCTACCTCACAATTATCATATTTTTTTATATACTTTATTTTACCAAGAATATTTTCCTGCAGGATATAGAACATATGCCATATAATTATTGTGTAAAACTAAAACAAAACAATAAAAGGAAATATCTAATCCAGATCAAACTTAAACTGAATACAAAAATGTAACAGATAAAAATGACTCTATGTAAGTATTTGAAGAACAATCATACACTCCACCACATCCCATAATAAACTGAAAACTGTAGTGTATCTCCAGCCATGTGGAGATGTTTTAGTCTGTCAACTTTTTCCCTTTTACGACTCATCCCCTGTGTTAATTAGTGCTTGTCTGAGGCTATTACTGCATGCCCTAGTTGTATGAATTAGATTGTGAAAGCTTCATTACACACATAGTCTGGGCACAAAATATCTACTTTGGCAAAACTTCAAAACAGTCTTTTAAAAATCTTAAATAATAGGCAGTGAGGGGTGAATCTATTTCGGTATATCAATACATGACAAAGTGTACGTTCTCATGCAAAAATAAAAATTATTAAAAACTGTAATAATTTTTTTTTAATTTTGATTTTTGATTTGTTTTGTTTTTTTATACTAGAGTAGTTACAATGCATTTTAATACAAAAACCCATTAGTATCGTATTTACATTACATTATATTCCAAACCATTTACTAGCATTGGATTAAAACAAAAGTACTGGTATTGCCCAGCCCTTATAAAAGGCAACAGTGTGGGTCATTTCAGGTAAGCGAGCAACATGTTTTTCCCTACATTGTCCCAGACTCATGTGTGGTTGTTCCGCAGAATAATTAACTGAAGTTGCATCCTGTCCCTTCATTCCAAACCAGCAGTAATCAGCTCAGACTTGATGATCAGTGTCTCTGGTACATGCAGCTACACTGTGTCCTCTTTAATAGTCGCCTCTGTCCACACATACACCAATGACCACCACAAACACACTACACATGCAATCCACACCTCTCACTGTTATCTGTCAATTCCCTTTATGACCATTTATCACTGAGCGATTTGTACAAGACATACACACTTCCACAGAGTGCTGCTTTTTTTCTCCAGTGAAGATAAAATCTATAAATAGTCACATTTTTATGTTGGATAATGTCATATTCAATTTAACAAATGTTTCCGAGTTTCATTTTCATGTGAATAAAAATATTCCAATAAGATGAGTTTGGTGCAAAATCATTTTTGAAAACATTTTTTTCTTTTTATATTTTGCAATTCAAATGCAATTACAGATTTCGGGGGAGGTTTATGAGCTCCAAAACCCAAACAAAATTATGAATAATTACAAGGTCCTCACTAAAATGAAAAGGATTTGTTTGTTCCATAAAAATACAGATGTTTTAAAACTGATCAGACATTCATTTGATCCATATTCTGTATTAACCCAATTTTAGGTACAAATACAATGATACACAAATCTTATTGACATTTCTGATGACAATCTAACCCAAGTTATATTACCACAAGAATAGGACACATCAATGGAGAACACAGCAGGAGACAGTGGAGAGAAACCTGCTTCTCTGTGGTTAAGGTTGGTGGCCACATAAATCTGAGAATAAATGACCAAAATCTGAATGACACATGCTGACCTCCGCACTCCTTTAAAGGTACATGCTAGCTCTTTTCTACGTGAAAAATTGGCTACACAAACATGACAATTTTCAGCAGTTGGATTTTTAGCATATACAAGTGAATCATTTGACATGTTGCTGGCATAAGCAGTGACTTATGAGCTGTATTTAAAATACTAATTTCTTAACTCCACTCATTGGAGTGGAGGAGGAGTTGGATCCAAAAGGCGGTAGCGACTGCCAGGCCTGGCACAGCTGTACAATCAGAGCTGTAAGGAGAGTCAGTGGCCACTGTCGCTCAATCTTCCCCTGCATTAATCCACACTATGTGGATTCATAGCTCTCACACACACACACACGCGCACACACCCGCACACACACACACACACACACACACACACACACGCACACGCACACGCACACGCACGCACACACACACACACACACATACACACCTCTGTCCAGCACTTTTCACAGGCATATGGCCTTGTATTTGATTTGTATTTGGTTTAAAATAAACCACTGTCTGATCTACACAATAGGTGTGGGCTTTCCGTAACAATACAACAGTCTTTCCCCACAGTGAACCAAAGGACTGATGAAAAATAGTTCACTTAAACTGCACCTGCATTACAAACTTCAAATACAGCAGCCACAACATCTAATGCTGTGTGCTCGTGACATTCAAAATCACACTGAGCCTGCAGACCCACATTTTTAACATCTCCTTCTATCTGACATTTCCAAAATGTTTTCCCGAGCAGCTCTTGTGCAGTTGACCTGCACCAAACGCTGCCTGTGGCTTGTCACGAGCTCTAGAGTGATGCTTCCATGGGCAGAGAGGGGCTCGCTCAAGCACAGAGCCGGCAGGTGCAGCAGGGACAGCAGGGACAGTCCCTGTGCTAATACTAGCCCCAGACACTGTAGACACTGTAGCCCCGCACTGTAGACAAGAGGAGCTCCACACATGGAGCCACTCAAAGCAGAGCTTATTGGAAGACTCGAACAATGCATCTCTGTCAGAAACAGCTCTTCCTCGGGCCACCTCAGACAACCACAATCCGGTACCAAACAAGGACAACAAAAAATGTGTTTGGGCATGATCAACGCTCAGCCAAAGCACAAATATTTTATAGATGCAGTGCAATAAATTCTTCCAAACTAGATACTGGTTTATGGCCTTATTGCTGCAAGGAAATCCACTGCTGACAAAACACAGTTCTCAGTACTTTTATGTTTTCTTGCACATGCTCTCAAAAAACTGCTCAACCATTATGCACAACGTAAACAGACATGCAAAGAGGTCTGGCATGCAACCCTTTGAGCCAAATGTCATTCTGCAAAGTCTTAGAAAGCAAACCTGTTTTCGTTGTGTTTCTCACAGCCCATCAAAGTGTCCACACTGTGCCGTGTCTTAGCAGAATTTCTCTGGAGTGCTACAGATCTGATAATACCACTATTGTTTTCCTGTAAAGCACCAAGTCTCTGCTACAATTACTGGAAGGACCTTCAACGAGGGCAGTTAAATCATTTGTAGAGACATTATCTACGCAGAGAGAGGGAGGAGGAGGCAGCCAGGGAGAGGGAACACATAAGGGCTTCAAACTTTAGGAAACATTTTTGGAAGACCACACATGGAGGTTAGAGCTCAGATAAAAGCAGCATGATTCACTAGTCACTGCAGGAACGTAATAGACTAATACACTCCTCTGTTTCTATGCCAAGACCCACATAGTATAGTCAATTGTTTTTCATTACAGGTGATGATGGATTTGTATGTAAATTATAACAAGCTACAGTCACTTTACACACCACCACAAACTTACACAAACGAGATCTCTTTTTGACAAAACCCCAAAGTCAAAGTCTGTCAGCATGAACTATCATTAAGAGATAATTTGATTGTTTTTTCAAACGGCGCCCGTGTTTGATGTCTGCGGAATGCCAGCAACTCAACAGACAATTATTTTGTTGATTAGCTTGGTTTTTTAGCGACTTCCCATGCCTGTGATATTCCTCTGAAAGTCCCAGACCAGACGCTCAACTCCATCTGACTTGGCAGCAGCATTGCAAGAACAAAGCTTTCACACTCCCAACTAAATGCTGTACAATAGAAAGTGAGTTACAGGGCTGCACCAAGCCAAATGAACTAAGAGGAGAAATAGCCCAGAATATACTGACTGCGTCATATGGAATGCATATGACAGACTTTTGAGGGGAATCACAACAGATTAGCATCGCTGTCTCTTATCCTTTAACGAAGTTTATGAGGCTATGAAAATCTAAATGTTTGTGTAATGCTTGTATATTTTTGTACATTCTTAAATGGGATAAACCGATTGTACAACTACAGCTACACATTCAAAATTACACAACATATTTAATTGACAATTAAAAAAAATATATCAATGTGTTTCCGTTCTTTTTTATTTTTTGGTATTAATTCTCAATACATAATTTAAAAAATAAAAAAAAAGAATAAAAAAATTAAACAGAATAATCCATTTCAGTTTCCCGCTGACCATAGCGCCTGGCTGTATGTTGGGGCCATACTGTGGTTTGTTTGCCCTCCATGCCTAAATAACAGGCGTGCCTTGTTAGAGAAGGGGCTTTTAAGTGTGAATGTGCAGCGCGCTGCTATAATCCAGGCGAGACGTGTGTGCTTCCCCTGGCAGACGTACGCAGATCCCACTTCTTCTTCTTCTGCTGCTGCTGCCTGTGCACAAGACAGGCCTCGCTCTCCCTGCTAAGGCACTGCCGCAATAAGTGCTGTTTGCTCAGAGCCGATCGTCCAGGTTCTCTTCTGTCACACACAAATTGAATATTTTCTACTATAGTGTTGCAGCTGTGCACTGATCAGAAACAGACATGCTCATGTATAGGGCAACAAAAGGCACGGTCGATGTGTGAGTGTGTGTGCCTATAGTTTAAATTACATTTGAAAAACATTGGATCCACAACACAACGCACATGTAGTGTGTGCACAAAAAAAGTTATCTGAGAGAAACAATTTTATATGTACAGAATATTTGTATTTATTTATTTATTTGAGTAAAACAAAAAGCAATTTTTGTACTGTACATTTCATTAGCAGTACGCTCACACCATGTAGGACACACTCAGTGTGTGACGTGAATACTCAATTTGCAGAAAGCAGGCTTACATGTTACATACTCAGTTATTTTATAACCAGGCCAAAGCACTTTTACAACCAAGTTCTGCACTTTGCACTTGCTTTTCCCATTGCCTTTTTTCAAGGCAAATGAATTGAATGAGGCAATGGAAAAGAGATGCCAGATAAGCTCAGTGGAGCTGCCACTTAAACGCAGCAGAGAGCTACACGAGAGCCATCGCCTAATATCCATGTTGTTCCTTGTCACAAGAGTTTGAATTGACCCTTCCTCCTCTCCGTCTGTGTCCTTGCCGTGTAATTTGCTCCTCGAAAATTATTTAGGCAAGCAGAAAGTTTCACCTGCCATTTCACCTGCCATTTCAGGGGCACCGAGTCCCCTGCTGCACCAGGGCCTTTGGCAAGTGGAAACAAATGTTCTACAAAATGGAAGGGAAGAGAACACACCGCGCACAGTTTTTCTTTCTTTTTTTTCTATAATTACTAATCGTAAAATAAAATTAGTCATAAAAGAGTAGGTATAGTGGGCCACCACTGCCTGCATGTTCGCCTACATAAAATGTATGCCTTGTTTAGTCCCTTAAACAGTGTGCACTTATCTGCACAGTATGGCTCCATGTAACTGCTTTAGCAACACAATAGATTACATCTGAAAACAACAAGAAACAATTTACACGGCAAATAAGCTATGGAATGTACATTTAATCGCCTCCACAGTACAGTGCAGTCCCACGTCCTAGTCCATACGCACGCCTTTCACTAGCATGAATAAGCTAGCACACTACTCTATGAATTACATATTGATCCTACAAAGACAGTAGTACTCGAAGAAGAAAGCCCAGCACAGCCCCCTTTTGGTTTAGTGCAGGCTCAAACAATACAATCCTTTGAGTCACATCACAACCTTTACACCAGTCATATGGAATCGCAGTTCAACACAAAGACAACAGACTGCTATCAGAGCCCCAGACCCCGCCATACACAGAGCAACATGGCAGTATGCGGCTATGGCACATTCACACAAAAGGAAATGTAGCAACACTTTTTGTATTATCTAAAATAGGCTAATTAACAATCCCGCTGTGTTGTCTAGTCTGTGCCTGGACTCACTGCTGGAGAAGGAAGAGGGAAAATATGAAGCAACAGTCGGTAATATCACAAATTTTGATGTGTTCACACCTTCTCAGTCATTCACACTCACTATCTTAGGAGTCCCATGTGCTGCCAGAGTGTGATATCAAGAGAATGGAGTGATACATGTACGCAGTGCCCCACTCTACCTCCCCTATTCCAAATGCTGTATAGAATAGTGCTGTATTGATTTGCTTGTTGAGATGAAGCAAAGAGAAGAAATTCAGTACTCTGGGAGATCAAGAAGCTTGCAGTTCGCTTTGAAACCGGACGCACTTCCACCGATATGAGTCCACCCCGAAGAAAAAAAGTACAGTCGCAATTGTAATGGCTTTTTAGAGACTTCAATAGACAAAGTTCACAAAAAGTGTTCTTTGATACTTCATTCAAAAATAAGAATTAACAAACAATGCACGCACACCTGTTACAACAGCTGGACCACTGGTTATACTGGAGCTGCATGTTTTCAGTGTGGGGTCTTTCACACTAGAAGATAGGGGATTTTCTGCGTAGCCCTGTATCTTACAAACAAGATGTCACAGGGGAGGCAGAGCTCACACAACCTTTACTCAGGGCTTAAATCAAGTCGCAAATACACTGACTCCTATTGAAGAAGTCCTGTGGCCACTTTCATATGCTAATACATCTCTGCAACAGGATTTTTTCCTCTCTTTCAAAATGTCTACCATACTCAAATAAAAATAATAAAAAGATTATCCCAAAATAAAATGGTAGTTTCATTTTGCTTTTGCGTCCTGGCACCAAAATGCTTACACTGACTACATGCTTTAAATTTCAAGAGGGGCTTTTCAATGGGGTTTTAGGTGAATGCATGCTTTGTTATGTATAGTGAGAGGAGATAAAAGCTTCTCGTTGCTCTAGGATTAATAGTCTTCTTAGTGTATGTGATATAGACACCCAGATGCGTCTATAACTCTCCACTTTAATGAAGAATAATCTTTCTAATGTAACAAAAGCATCAGAGGATTTAGCGCAATGAAAACCTGGGGAGTGTCTGCACTAAAATAAGATACCAAAGTACGTTCTACATTTACATTAGCCGCCCTGATCGATCACCGAAGACCGCTGCCTGGCCATGTGTTGTACCGTCGGGGTCAGAGGGAGACGAGGACGCACGCCTTATACCGTAAAGCGGCTTGTGCGTAAAGCCTCTACTTCTGGTAGTGCTGCTATTGCTGCTCGCTTTAACACATTCTCGACAAGATGCTTTCAGAATTGCTAGAGTTAAATAATAAATGTCCGGTAAAAGGATCTAATTTTGTTAGCACTTTAACTCTTCGGAACCGTTCTATTTCATATAGGCAATTTCTACAGTGCCGCGTAAAGATGGATATGAGTCCATGGCACAAACTTATTATTGCATATTGAGCACTACATTTTACTTAAACACGATACGCCGTGAACTACTATAATAAAGGACAAAAAATGCTTTCTAGTCTCAATGATTTCGCTGCATGGATCCGATGAAAATTTAATTTGGAGAGCGAACAGTGCATTTAAAACTTCGAGCGCCTTGTAAATTCTTTAAAAAGAACAGTTAATTGGCCCCTTTACATGTTCTGGTTCACATCACGTCAATACGCTGTAGCTTTCTCCCTCGCTAGCCACATACACACGATTTTTAATAGTTTCCATTCATCCAAAGTCGGCAGCCGCACATATCAATCCACATCTGGTTATGTTTTGATTAACCATTTTTCAATTAGCTACGCTGCCGGTCGGGTAATTTTAAAAGACTACAAACACGCCTAAACTTAACTTAAATCTGGATTTAATTGCATTTACTGAGAATGTGGTCGTTTACAATGCAATGTGGGCTACTACTGTTAATTTGCAACTGATCCCGTTATTATAGACTACCAGAAAGTTACAGGTCACTTGTGTGTGGTAATCAGTAAAAGTTAATTTAACTTACCGTATAAGAAAGTTGAGAAACCAAAGCGAGTTGAGATGTAAGTGAAGAAATAGTGCACATTTCAAATAGAAACACAGTCAGTTGGGAAGTCCAGTGCAGCGGAGAGCGCATGAATCAGGCATGATCCCTGCTCAGATGTGGGACACCGGTTTGAGAATTTGGGGGTACTTAGTCGTCTTGTCCTCCTTGCAGTCCACACGTTTCCCCGCGTCTGACCAACACTTCCATGGCAAGACTTAAAAGATAGAAGTCCGTGTTAACTGAGCACCTTAGCGGCGTTCCATCCACACACTCTCCCGTACAAGTGCAATGTGCCTTCAGCTCCCGAGGAGCGGCAGAGTAGTGACCAAAAACAGTGACTGGATGTGGACAAGAGAGAAGATTTTTGTTCTGGTCAATGAAAAATGGTCAGTTCTCCCTTCCCCGTGCACCGATGCCTTCTTCTGTCCCTACGTGTGCGTGCGTGAAGTTTGTTTCATTCTCGCGTGTTGCTCAGTGAAGATCCCGCTCGCAGACAGTCTGGTTGAGACACTTGGTGGAAGCAGCGGCGGTGAGGGGCTTCCAGTAAACAGCGCCAGAGCAGCGAGCGGAGTACAGGCTGCCGTCTGCACGAGCCGTCTGAGCGTAGGGACGCATGAAAACCCGGCATGGAGCGGTAGGCATCACCTGGACTGAGACGGCGTGCGCGCCCGTGCATGTGCGTCAGTGCACTACATCAGTACATTATCACATTCAGTTAAAGAAAGTCACTCCAGACTTTGTACAAGTAATGGTGTAGTCTGGATATTGGCCTATCTTTTTACACTGCTCTGTTTATTCATACTTGGGCTTTGTAACAGGAAGTCCAGCCCATTCAGCCAATGACAGAGGACTTATTCTACTGTAATACTACCATGCATCAAACAGAATCTACAGACAGACATTCTTTTTAACCCTCACAGTGACTGGCCCCACAGGATAACACTCTGCTACCAGCCACAGCAACTTGACCAGAGCTGGCTGTGTTTTTTCTAAGTATCTCCATTGTGAGAGCCAGTGTAGATTTTCTCTCTTTCTCTCCAGCCCCCGTCTCCTACATGATTCATGACACCATTCCACATTCAAGGGCACTTTTTGGGCTGCTTTTCCACGTTGACCCCTGCACTCGCTACAGTTTGGGCGCATTACTCCGCAGCCATGCACACTCTGTATTCAGGCTTTGATACGGCTCTTTTGTATTGCTATAGGCTTGTCAAAGATCCAATGCGCATGTGTGTGTAAGAGAGTGGAATGCAAGTCCTTTCATATTCAACGGAGCCAGAGAAACAGCTGCCTTTTTCTATTTTCATTAGGTGCTCTATCTTTGCATCGGAAAATGATTCTACACTTTATGTTTACATCCTTTTTGAAGAGCTGGGGAACATGTTATGATCTGGTCTGAGAAGTTTGACTAGAGCCATTATAAGAAAGGACATGGCTGTGCACCTGGCTCCAATAAGAAGTGCTTTTGCAACGAGGAAAAGAGTAAAGTTGAATCATGCTTACCAGGTGAAGGTGAACAACGGAGAGGGGGCAAACTTATGTTTTCATAAGCATAATTTTACATAATAATACAGCCATCTTTTCCCATGTACGGGACAAAAAAGAGAAAACAGATGTAATAAAAAGGTCACCCGGTGGCAGGCATCCATATCTGGGGAAATGTTTATTTATAAGCCCCAAAGAAAAACACATGCAGCCCGGAGTGCACGAATAGATTGGAGCCTGCTTCCTCTCCACATTGTCAACAGAGGGCATCAGACTTTTATTGAATTTCTGAATGGATATAATTGGACAGATAGGTACAGACAAGTATGTGTGAATGGAGAATAAACAGCTCCTTTTTACTAATGTGAGCGCTACAAGAATGACCTTGACCTGTGCATGCCAACAATTTAAGGGTGTATAGAAAAAGTGTGAATGGGGAGATGCGTAAACACACACAATTTTGGTCAGTTAAAAAAAAAAAAAAATACTTGAAAATAAAATGGCACTGACAGAGGATTAAAGGAAGACATATCAATAAACAAACCCATCCTTAAGAATAATTCACTTTTAGATATAATTAACCAATTATACTGCATCTCACAGTTGTATCTGTAAATGTATCTGTTCTTTTCAGATATTCCTAAAACATCAGCACAGTAAGATTCTTATTTGTGTTTTCATGTGGAAAAAAATAGTAAAACTCATTATTATTAATCAGCCTTATTTTATCTATTGAATGTTCTTTGTACTGTGCAAATCCGGAAAACTAAACACTTGAATTTCCCTACCACGGATGAATAAAGTATCAGTCTATCATTGATTTGAATCCATTGGGTTTGGTTTTTGATCTGAACTAAATGAGTTCATATTTTGAAAAGTTCTCAGCTTTTTGGTTCTCTCCTAAAATATTTGCACATGATTGACATTTCCAGCTCACATGACAAGTCACAGGGCTGAGGCTGACCCTGGCCCAGCCCTCTGCCCCCCACACTGAGGCTTCAAATGGATTTAAGGAACTTAAATAAAATATTTGTCCTCACATTTATTGATTTATGCATTTAAACAAGTGAGCGCAATTCACAAAGTAGTTAATCAAACTTTGTTACCCTTTAGAGCTTTTCTGAAGCTAGACCACAGTATTGATACTTTGGAGTTGGGGGTGTTCTACATGTATCTCTAATGGTGGAATGTTTAGGCGTTACCATGGTGACACAATGCACGCTTTAGCAAAAGATTCAAGAAACTCAAGAAAAAAACATAAAATGGTTTTAAATAACACTTTTTCAGGAGACTGTCATCAGTACGAGCGTTCATCATCCTGTTTAGGAGTTTGATTTTCAGTAAAAAGGTGAGTGACTACTGAAAAACTGTTGGCTAATGCTAACTAGTTTAGACTGTAACATGTGAGAGGCTTGTTTAACCGCACAAAACGGCTCAACTGTTGTAGTTCTACTAAATCAGTTCTTTATGCTCAGACTGTTAAAATAAACCTCAGATTAAATTCTAATAAAGCCTCAGACAGAGCCGAACCTACAGTTAGTATCACACCCCCAGGGAATATTGATGACATCTGCTGTTTTATGTCAGATGCCCTTCCTGGTGCAACTTTTGTCTATAGATTTAGCACAAAAAGTACACTGCATGATGTGACTGTGAACACATAAATTAATTAGCTCACATACTACATATATTTATAATGAAGCAAGTATGTCCCATGTTACATTTGCATTGGATTAACATCTTTAGTTTTAAAATCCTTAAACTCTGCACAGCTCCTGTGTGTCCGTCTGTCCATTCACTCCTCAGTTTAGTCACTGCTGTCTCCTTGGATATCAGACTCGGAGCACAGTCATAATCAAAGCAGCTCTTCTCCATACAGCCAAGACTCAAGTTAATATTTATGTAGCTAAGGGCAACTAGGCTGCTCTGACCTCAATGCTGCAGCATGAGACAATCAGAGGGCCACTCCAACTATGGGTTCAGAGATTACACACATTATTGATGATGGTTTTTTTGTTTTGTTATTTCAGATCAGGCAGTAGTTATTTCTATTCATATTAAAAGACATCATTAAAGCTGCATTGTGTAACTTTTCTGGTGGAGGATTGGTCAAATGCTTTTCTCCATGGAAATTTTATTGCTTTCTCTAGAATAAGATAAGATAAGATAATCCTTTATTCGTCCCACAGTGGGGAAATTTCAAAATCTTTCACAGTATGGTATAAAACTCTTCTATCTTCATGACCAAACCAAGTTGCAGGTCAGATCTGTGGAGAGGCGATCTCTCGCACTGTCAATGTCTGATTTTCTAGATATTTTTGAGTCAAATCACCTGTAATTGTATAAATGTAAGGTAGAGCTTTTACTTTAAAAAAGGTGAGAGTGACCAATACAATAATATAGTGAAACAATTACATAAAGTTGCTGTCTATAAAACCTTTTTTTCTAATAAATATTCAGTGGAGGTTTGAAATACAGTTTGCTATGCTTTATAATTTGCTGTAACTATGTAATACACTTTGTACTTATTCCTTTTAGCTGAATTCCGTTTCCACTTGACTAGACAGACATGACTTGCCTTTAAATCACCTTAAGATTTTGTCTTTGTTGTGTTTGACGACTCTTAAGCTGGTTTTTAGTGTTAAATATAGTAATACTAGTGGGGATTTCACCAGGCTGCACCTGACCTAAAATCAATATGAGCAAATACAGTCTTAAGCCTCTTCAGATCAATAGTCTCCTCTTTGTCTCAGTTCCTTTTCTTTGACTACAGTCCTAGAACTGAAAGCCACACTCACATAGTCCCTTAATATTCAGCACAGTGTCACCCAGTCAAATATGATCAAATCAGTGTGCTCTCACATTTCTGTTATTTAATCCTCCGTCTGCCCAAAGACTGCCCTCCTCAGGCCCCTTTAAGAGAGAGGGCCAGGACTCATAATTGACCCAGCAGACAGGAAGCAATTAAAAAGAAGTCAAACACATGAGGGGCTCGCAGATCAGAACTGAAAAAAAGAGGCAGGTCTACTCCGCTGTGGGCACGCTGGGCTGTGGCTGCACAACTGTCAAATAAGTTGACTGTGAAAAGACCACATAGAGTAAACAAGTCATTTGGAGGGAGCCCTGTGAGTGAGTAAACTCTGAAGATGACCTGAGTTTTGTGATTCTGCGGCTCCAGCTCTGTCTCTGCTCTGTCTCCGCTCTGTGCTGTATGACACATGTGTCACCTCTAACAAGTGAGACAAGCAGCAGACAGAGGTGAGGAGGCTCATTCACATGTTTGCTATGGAAACTTAGCCAAGTGGAAACAGATGTGTCTCGCTGGTGACCTATAAAAAATGATATATGCTCTCCAGTAATATGGTTCAGCAGAGGCCAGCACTTCCAATTTGCTTCACTTTGCCATTCTCTAGCCTCACTATAAATGTAGACATATTTCTCAAACACAAAGAGTTTTGTCTAAATGCTTCCATGAACATGAGAATGTGAAACGCTATACAACCGAACAAGAATAAAGGTGTTAAAGGTGCTCTATGTGACTTTTTTGGTAGAGGGTTGGCCACCTGAGAGAAGTATAAGCTTTGCCTGTAATGTTCCAAAGCGGCATTAACTATCTTGACTGAGATCCCAACAAGCTAAGTTACGGATCAGATCAGTTGAGAGGCGAATCCACTGACAGTACACAAATTTGAAAGTATTCATGCTGGTTGCTACCTGTCATCTCCACATTGTTTTAGTAAGGTTTTATGCCAGATGCCCATCCTAATGAAACCCTTCATTTATCCAGGCATGGGACTGGCACAAGGACAGACTTGTATAATTTGCAAGCTCTGAATTAAGTTCTAATGGCACATTTCAATCATCGTATTTTCACATCATTTCCATTTCTAAAAAGATAAAACGTTTTCTATATATTTTTCCCCAATGCAGAGACCTTACATTGTTTGGGAATGCACAGAAGACATTGGAATGAGCAGATGGAGAGCCTAAGTCATTTATGATGGCTGCACACTGGAAACTAAAGGTTCTCTGTCAACCGCACACTTCCACCCACTATCATCTATCACAATGATTCATTATAATTTATAGAAATAACAAAGTTCCTCAGCAGCGCAGCACATCTGGGAGGCTTTCTGAGGCTTTCAAGGAAACTCCGAAATAATAAACTCATTCATTTTGAGATTGTGTTGTTATTCGTGTGCTGTCTCACACAAGTATATCATATCCACAAACTTTGCCCTGCACAGGGAGTTGGTTTACATGTTCAGTCGTGTTCCTGCAAGTGCCTCTATTATGATTTATGGAGCCTTATGACTTTGAATAAATTACTAATAACTGTAAATAATTGCTTTATACAGGGCTTAAATATTTACTTTAAAATGTTATTAAATATAAAACATTTACAAATAGTCCTCCTGGGAGGTTGCAGAACAAGTTGGAGCATAATTTACTATGGAGGTCATTTAAATATCTCTTTGCGAAAATAGTAACAATATACTTCCCTGATAAATGCTCTGGTGTGTCTTTCTGTAGATACTCCAAAGGCACTTGAATCAGTAGTAGTAGGTAGTTCAACAATATTTTGTGGTTCAGTGGTTTACTTCAATGGAGGTTTACATATAAATTATTGGATTTTATTTGATGTTTTACAGATGTGGTTAGTACGGTTATATACTTAGTACATTTACTTGAGTGACGTACAGTTTTACTTCCCAGAATCATTCTCAGACCCCATGCTTTAACTTATACTTGAGTAATATATTTTACACGGTAACAGTACTCTTAATTGAATACAATTTTGGTTACTCTTCCCACTGTGAGTCTATAAGTGAAAACATTATTAATACTTGTAATCATTTTACCCTTCTTTAAGATATTATTAGTTTTTTCTCATTTTTGTGACGTATTTTTTGAAATGTTTATGTCTGTCCTTCCAAATGCATCAACTTCACATTATATATCAAATGTTAAGTCCATACAGTTACGCTTTCTTGAGTAGTAGTTTCCCCAAATAACTCTTTCATGCTTGAGTAATTTCTTTGCACTTCCAATACTTTTATTTGAATATACTTTGGCTACTCAACCTACTTCTTATTGATTCAATGATTGATTTGTAACAAAACCGCTTCCTGATTCTGGTGAAACACTTTGTATTATCGTATTATATTAGGAAACAACACTGAATCAGGTTACAGTTAATAAAACCAAAAGCAAAAAAAAAAAAAAAAAAAATCAAATTCCAGAGTGAATGTAATGAACAAAAGCCAAACCACATGGGTCCAAACAGACAGTGGTAGAAAGCCCCACCTGGACAGACAATAATAGAAATCAACTTTATTAGTGAAGTGTGGCTGGATTATAGGGCTGTGCTAATGCCCTGCTGTGTGAGAGCCAGGTACCTCCAATTGTTCTCCATAATGAGCAGCAAACATACGACCTCCACAGGCCCACAGAGGTCAATAATCTGTCACAATAATTGACTCAAATTTTAATTGAAGCAAAATCTCACTTAGGTATTCACCATTACGGACAGACGTACCTCCCCTCCACTTGCGATTAATTCAAGTCATTTAAAAGTAACTGCTTTGTGCAAGTATAAAAGAACACAATTATAAGTTTTAAATACATATAGCCTATTTCCATAAAACATTTGGAAAAAACAAGCTGCTCACCAGGGCATAAAAACACTCCAAATTGACATGGCCGAAGATGCTTAAAGCCATTATAGGTCAGCGTCCATTTTGGAACCTTTTGTCAAATGTAATATTTAAATAGATTTATTAGTATTATCCTTTGATTGAATGTATTTATTTATAGTTTTGTTATTACGTTAATCTTTTTTTTTTTTTTTCAACTAATTGTACTTTTTATTGTTTTGTGAAGTGTTTTTTTTATCTGCATCAGTAATATTTACACTAACAGTAGTTTCTATTTGAGTAGTTCATACGTGTTTGTTCAGGCCTCTTCAAAATGAATGAAGTAGATTGTAAAGAAAAAATGGAGAATGTAGAGTAAGTCTCATTTATGTGAATAACAAACAGAAACATGGTGCCCCAATTTCTCAAGAGACCCTTTATAATCACGAATAATTACTGTTGCATGGCAAAGTGAGGATAGCAATATTATTGTTTCTGAGTTTAGAACATGCATGAGAGAATAACAGAACATGAGTAGAAAATACATGGAAAATAAATTAACATGGGTAAGGTATAATTTAATTGAAAGTTAATATATAAATAAGTATGATTAATTTCTAAACTTTTTGCCAATAGCCTACAGTAAGCATCAAGTTGCTGGTTAGCCCTAGATACACAACAACAATTGAAATCCCTAAGCACACTTGTTAGTGAATAATTTGACAGGCTGGTGGTTAATTATAACTGACAAAGCAAAGCTTTGGTAAAATGTAGTAACTGCTCCATCAGCGTTGGCCTTTGGCATTTATTAAGCGTTCGTGTCAGACTAATGAAAACTAAAGGGCTGAAAACTACATGTGTGCCTGTCTATTGAGTTTCCAACTATTATACTTTGACCTGCTCACATTGGACTCCTGCCAGAGCCCTCAGTTTACTGTGTGGGTGTTTTGTGCAAATTTCCTGAATAGCAACACTCCGACAAGAAAAATGTAATATTCTTTACATAAATAATACCACCTGCATGAGACAGACAAATCCCCCATATTTTCAGCAGGGTTAATCGAAGAGTGTTTTATTTAAGTAATAAAACACCTGTAATTGAATGCCATATTGTGGAACATTTTAGGTAAAGCAATGACAAACAAGCAGGTGGCACATGAGCCTTTGTAACATGCTTTGCCTAGAATGTTACAAAGTTTGGTATTAAACTGATCTTATTTTTCTTTTTCCAAATACAGTTTTTATTGGTCAGAAATATTTACTCAGACATTCTACGATTCCACAGACCTGACCTGTAACTTGGCCTGACTTGCTTTTCTCTACAGAGATTTTCACGAGACAAGAAGCTGGCTGACCCTCCACCACAAAAGTTACATAGTGGACCTATAGCATATAGGAAAATATGTTTGCAGACACTATTATAATGTCTATAGGTTTTGTGGTTAGTATTCTAGTGTGAGGAGAATCCAGACAGGGAGATGATTGCATTCTGATTTTATTTACATCTCACACCGTTTCCTGACTTTTCAAAAAATTGGCTTTGTGAGTAGATTTCTGTAAAAGCCATACAAACAGGTGGTAAAGACCGCAAATGTTCCAGAGGCTACAATAAATGGAATGCAGCAGCATGCAGTAGCTGATCCATATTTCAGATGAGAGCGATAGGGCTGCCATGTTTAACCTAACACAGGGATGTTTGATTAACTGTCTTAATCATTTCCCATCTGCACTGTGCCCATGTCTGCCTTTTGATTAAATTCCAACTAGTCTTGCATTGTTCATCATGTGTACTTGTCTAATAATTGACTGCTTGCAGGCAAAAAAGAGGCTGCTGCGCCCTTCAATCACCATGAGGAAGTGTTTTAATATGATGTCATTCACTTTGCATGGCAAGTCCACCAGATGAGAGATGATAACTGGCACTTCATACAACCTGCACATGTTATCTAGAGCAGGAGCTGCTAACTGGCTTTTTCTTATCACAGACTATTAAGCACAAGCCATGGAGCAAATATTGTATTCAATGTATGCTGAATGCATAAGTGCTAGTCTCAAGAAATACACATGGAAGACAGGGGCTCATGGTCAGAGCAGTGGCCCCAACCTGTTTGGAGCAAGTTCTGCCGTTGTGTTTTAAGGCAAGACACTTCACCCACTTTGCCGAGTATGGATGTGATGAAAGCTGTAATGATCGGAGGGGCTGATGGCGCTGACTGGGAGCCTCACTTCTGTTAGTCTACCCCAGGGCAGCTCTGGTTACAATAGTAGCTTAGCACCACTGAGTGTGGAGTGAATGAATAATCACTACAGTACAGCGCTTTGAGAGGCTTTGACAAGCCTATAAAGTGTATTACAAGTGTAAGACATTATTATTATTATCACATGAAGCCAACATTATGCAACCACAAATCACACATAAAAAAACCCCAAAAAACTTTGTTTCATGACTTCACATATGGGAATATAAATTATTATTACATTTCATGTCATCACATCTTTATAGAACCTGTCATTTTTATGGTGCATCCACTCATGCTCACATACATCAAAACTGGGTCTACATTTACTGGGACTACACCTGGAACAAAACCTGGGCTAAGTTAGGACTAAACCAGGATTAAAACAGGACCAAACCAAGTCTACATCAGGACTAAACTGAGCTCAAACAGGACCAAACAAGAGCACATACCCAGCCTGTACTACTGTCCATAACACCTTAGATCTAAACTCCTCAGCTATATCTTTCTTTTAAACCATCCAAAATCCAAACACGATATTCACAGTCAAACATAATCCGAGCCTTTATCTGCTTTTGAAATTGCTTCATTACTCCAGAACATCAAATCACCGTGTACGTGTGTGTGTGTGTGTGTCAGTGTTGAGCGGAGCTCCGACCCGCGGGGATAATGGCATCTGACTTAAATGACAGCCACATGCTGGGTCATACCTGGGGTTAAGGGGCTGTGACTGTGGGCTCTTTAGCGTCATCTCTGCTCCAGGCATTTTAATGCATTCATGTTTGTATAGTTGTTAATAAAGGAGCACCACTTTGTATGCATATGTACCGCCTGACGCCTCCCCACTTCAGCAGGCATGGAGCACTTGACATGATTAGCCCTGGGATGCACTGTAACTGTGAGACTCTGCAAGATTTATGTTCAATTGTACTGCAAGATAACGTGTCATAGAGTAGAGATGGGAGGAAGCCTCTGAGCCGAAATTAGAATGGAGCAATGGGGAATATTTAAAAGGCCCATATTACACTATTTTCTGATCTATATTATAATGCTGTTTCCTCATCACAAACATACCTAGAGTTGTGTTTTGTTTCATTCAGACATGTTAAATATGCATCCCCTGAATATTTAAGAAGAAAATACCATCTTGTGATGTTGTGGTAATACAGGAAGTGCTCCACTTTGTTTTTAAACTTCATACATCTTTACTAGAATTATTTGGATAATTTCTGCCCTGGAATTGCCAAACTCTACTGAACAAAAGATAAAAGCTCTTAACATGAAAACTACCACTTCATGACATCACAAGGTGAAACAGACCGTTATGAGCTTTGAGTAATAATAAAGGACACATACTCAAACATGTGTGAATGAAACCCAACCCCAGGTATGTTTTTGAGGAGGTAACAACATTAAAACAGGACTTAAAGCTCATGAGAGTTAACTTTGTGGAATATAGGACCTTTAAATATCGTTCTAATGTTGTGAAAACATGAGCTCAATTTACCAGGGCTTGGGACCAATATAACGGTATCTTGCCAAAACCTGCTGTATAAACAAGCAAATAATTACCTAGTTAGACAAAAAATAACACTGAACTTCCACTGTGATAAAACACAGCACAGCAAAAAGTTAGAATATTTGAGGTAAAGTAAGCAGCAGAAAAGTTACAAGTCAGGTCTATGGAGAGACAAGCCCCCTCAGAGAGAGGGTGCATGTTTTTCTTTTTTAAGATATAAATAATAAATATCTTTTAATTTTTTGGCTGAATTATTATGAAATGGGACTTTAAGAACACATTTTACTAATTGGGGGAGTTTGCAAATTATCTGTGTCGAGCAAGTTATTTGTTTTTTATTTTTAGTCAAATGTAGTTTGTTAGAAATATGCTAACAACTTCTAATTTAAATTACAATTGTGCATTTCATCTGTACGGCCATGGCAACCAGACAGGAGTCTACAATATCACTGAATGTCCATGCTTTGTAGCAATATTTGTACAGCAAATGTTGACAATGACATTCTACCTTTTGTATTTGTATCTATATGGCAAACTACTTTTTAAAATTTATTATGCAAGACGGTTTTACTTTTACCCCTGCTCATGGCCTGCTTAAATCCAGTCACAATTAGCCCAGAAGAAGCAGATATATGAGTTTGCTGAATAGACCCCATGCTGTGTGTGGGGTGTCCTCCCTAAATTATCAGTGTGATCCGATAGGTCACTGGTTTATAATGGTAAACATAAGCCTTTGGAAATTGGGTTCAGCAGCTTTCCCACAAACTCGGGCAGAGTACCAAGAGCTCAAGCCTAATACATTCTTGTGTGTCTTACCATTAAGTCCCAAAGAATACCTTGGCGATGCTGTGGTCATGTGGTCAATGAGGAGGAGGTCTGGGACGAACTCATTAAATCACAGCTGTCGGAGCAGGGACAATGGCTGCGTGCCCTTCCCAAACCCCAATATTCAAAGTTCACTGCTAATTTGAGTGAGCAGATAATTGTGTGACAACTTGTAATAGTTTTGAGATAAGAAGGTAAGAGATGAAACTTTATCCTCTTTAGAATATGCATATTGAGTTTATATATATATGTAGGGCTCCACAGAACAAAGAAAAAGATGTATTATTTGCTGATAATATTGATATTATTGCATTATTTGAACATGTTAAAGGTCTTATATTACACAAAGCACTGTTGTGATCTTTAAGACAAGACAGCTGATACCAAAAAGATACCTGGAGTTGTGTTTGAGTAACCCTTTATTATTAGTCTGTCTACATCTCTAAAGCTCAAAATGTTCTGCTCAAAATGTTGACCAAGTGGTAGTTTCCAAGTTAACAGCTACCTTTTACTTTCTGTTAAAGAGAGATTAGCAATCCACAATCTGAAATTATCCAAATGATTCTAGTCGAGGTGCAAAGATCTTAAAACAGTACCTATATTATCAAATGACATCTCAAGGTGGAACACGGTGTTTTCATTTTGAGAGAAGAACTCAGCCTAAATATGCGGCGTTTGTGTGAGTGTAACAAAGCACAACTCCAGGTATGTTTCTGATGAGCAAACAACATTATAACATAGATCAGAAAACAGTGTAATATGGGTCCTTTAAATAAAATCTAAGTCAGAATGTGTCAAGATAAACACTAATTAAACTAAGAACAAATAAGGAAAATCATGAATAAAATCTGCCTTTTGTTTTTTTACTTTCATAAAATAGTACAATAAAATATTGCATCAGCCAATATTGCAATACCAAAAGTTTTGTGATTTATTGTTCTGACTATATGCATATAGAAAAAAAGAAAAGAAAAAGGAAAAAAAAAAAAAATACATTCTGATAAAACTCAACTTAAAAGCTTAGTTGTTGCTGTATAAGTAGAGTTAGAGCTAGAATTATTGTTTTCACGACCCTCTCAAAAAAGCTGTACATCAGTCAGTCCAGTGTCATAATTTCCTATCTCTCCTCCTAAAAAGTAATTAACATTTCACATGTGTAAGCTAAAGTTCTGACCCATTTTTTGGGAATCATTAATCCAAACTGAATGGAAATCTGCAACAAACTCGCCACTTACTTTTTAGGCCATTAATTTGCCTATGTTATCATATTATAGTCTCTGCTAATCCTCCTTTTATATAAAGACATGTTTTTTGATGAAATGGCTAATTTGTACAACACTAACCTGAACTGTACTATTCCTGAATTTGATTATATCCTGAATATGTTTCATAATATTGCCCTAACCTGGTATGACCTCATTAAAGCCAAGCCCCATGTGCAATATAGACTTGTAAAATCCAGTGTGAACCTTTCACCATAAACCAGTGGTCCTGTCTCCAACTGTGATGTCAGAGCTGTGCAAATCCACTCAATCCCTTGTATCATGTCTGCCCAGTGTGAGCGAGGCTGCTCCCCCGATCCACTGACCCCTCTGGATCTCTGGACGATAACCCCAGCCTTTGTGCACACAGCCGGCCCCCGCTGGTGCAGTCCTGCTACTACACACAAAACACTATGGGACTAGATTGGATTAGAGCGGCATCTAACTGTGAGGTGAAGCCTAGGCACACCACTGCTCCTATTTCTCATGTTAATGCCTAAATACTCCACAATGGAAGAGATACAATGTCCTTAAAGATCACTTTGTGTGCAAATTAAAATGCTCATGTCATTGGTTGGAGATCCCTTTTATGTTCAAACGCCAATGCATTTTAAGTATTTATAGATAGCAACAAGTAGTAGTGGTGGTAGCTGCCAAAAGGGGTGGATATATATTGCAGTATTTTCTTATGTAGTAGTAGTAGTTGCAGTATAATTTAGGTTAAGCATAATTGTATTGTGGATTTGCTATGGACAAACAAAACAGTCAATGATGCTTTGAAGAAAAGCAAATATTACATAATTTACTCTTTATTAAACAGCCTACATTATGCTATTTTCCAGTATATGTTATAACGCTGTTTCCTCATCAAAAACATACCTGGAATTGTGTGTTCGTTTCATTTACACATGTTTAACGCATAAACCCAGAATTTTAGGCTAAACAGAAAAACGCTCTATTCCACCTTGTGATGTCATGTGCTCCATTGTGTTTTTAAATCCTAAACTGTAACAACAATCTGTAAATTTGTGTTAGTGGCAGTGTAAGAGGAGCCAGGACAAAACTGTGACTTCATATTTTCTTGAGATATTTGGGAAAGCCATTTAATCATTTGATAACATGTAATAAAGCACCTTATCATCAAGGCTTATTTAATGTTTTAACAGGGAAATCTTCCAACTGGCGCAGGATTTTATGGCTGTAGTAAGTGAGAAAATGTCTAGATTTTCACGTTTCCCAAGAGTGGAAATCATAAAATAATGGAGCACAACTTTTTTCACCTTTCTGGTTGTGAAAATAAAATTCCCATATTTATTTCAATTAATTAAAAGCAAACAACCAAAATGAGAAAAAAAAGATTCAAAGTCCATTTAATTCGATCCAAAGCAAATTATTTAAAAATCTATACACTAGAAGTCAAAAGTTTGGACACACCATCTCATTTGATTTTATATATATATATATATATATATATATATATATATATATATAGAGAGAGAGAGAGAGAGAGAGAGATATAGATATAAAGCAAGATACAGTATATGTAGTAAAGAATAAAAAATCTGAAATATTTTTTGATAAAGCAAAGGATGGCTACTTTGAGGATCTGAATATAAAATATATATATATAAAAAAAAAAGTATTAGCTATTTTCCTTTGCTACATAATTCCATAAATCTTTCTTCATATATTTGATCACTTCTTTATGTATACAAAATGTAGAAAGTATATATATATATATATATATATATATATAGATAGATATAGATATAGATAGATAGATAGATAGATAGATATAGATATAGATATAGATATATAGATATAGATATAAAGCAAGATACAGTATATGTAGTAAAGAATAAAAAATCTGAAATATTTTTTGATAAAGCAAAGGATGGCTACTTTGAGGATCTGAATATAAAATATATATATATATAAAAAAAAGTATTAGCTATTTTCCTTTGCTACATAATTCCATAAATCTTTCTTCATATATTTGATCACTTCTTTATGTATACAAAATGTAGAAAGTAGTAAATAAACATTGAATGGGATGGTGTGTCAAGACTTTTGACTGGTAATGTATATTCATTTAACATCAGATATTTCAGTGGTAAAATGTGACATATTACATGTATTTATTTATTGTAAATGTTTCATTTTTTCGTATAAATAAAACAGATAATTGCTGTTACATTTAGTTAAAACAAAAATCAATACTATAACAGTCGTCATCATATTCAAATACAATGCCATAAAACTACAAGACTGCAAAGTTCCCATCCACATGTCATTGCCTATGAGTTCAGATGTGACTGAGTGTCTAAATAAAAGGAGCCCTGTACTTCTTTACAAATGAGCGAGTGAAAGTTCATGGCTCGTGCCCATCTTCACATGACCCGCGTCACTCAGGACCTCCACAGCCTGCGCATAATCAGCCCCACCTGGATCCTATCTGCCCCACTCACCCCCACGGTCTGTGGAAGGCAGGGCGGATTCAACTTAGCGGTGTCACGTGTAATTATCGCTCCAAAGCCTGGCCCTGTTCCTCTCTGTGTGGGTTTTTGTTTAGCCTTTTGCTGCTCATTTGAAATGACATTGTCCTGATATCGGCAAATGAGGCAAAAATTTATTTTGGGGTTTAAATGTTTTGCGCTGAATATTATCAAAAACACTCTGCAGTCATTGGAAAAGTCTTTCTGTTTAAAAGAAAAGTAACAGTGAGAGTTTGCATAAAGGCAGGTCTCTCTCAGTCATTCGTCAGCACAAAGAATGAAACCACAGAATACTGCCATCTTGTTTTTTCTATTTTACAATTTTTAAAAAAAGAATACACAGGATACCAGACTGAATTATATTAAAAAGATACTGAAAAAAGGGGAAAAATGTTGAAAATTACTCTCTATTTTAATTATATGACTATAGTGATGACGTTGGTACCAAGTATCAGGTTTTATACTTCAAAATCATCTTCAAGAAAAGTTTAAAGGTGCACTGTGTAACTTTTTGACTGGGAATCCGTCACCAACCTGTTTCTATGGATATGTCATTACTCTGCCTGGAATGTTCCACAGTATGACATTAAACAGCTCTACTTTACATTTATTCAATTACAGGTAGTTTTAGTGCAAAAAAAAAAAAAAACACCTCGAAAAACAGGCATTCTGACTGTGAGCAGGGTTGCCTCTCCACAGATCTAACCTGTAAATTGGCCTGGTTTGGTCTCCGTGAAAATAGAGAGGTTTCATACCATACTGTGGAATATTCCAAATAAAGAAATAACATCTCCATAGAGAAAAGCATTTGATGGACACACACCCCAGAAAAGTTACACAATGCACCTTTAAAATTCTAGTATTGCGACACTCTAGGCAACTTCCAAAACGTCTACAAAGAACAAAGAGATTGAAATTGAGGGCAGAAAGTATCCAAATCCCCCATTTCATCATTGTAGAGCACACAAGATCAATTGCTCGATTTTAATTATTGCAAATCTGTTATTTCTTCCACTCATGTTGACGCTCTGTGCTAAAACCCTATGTAAATCCTGCTAAAGTTGTAGTTTATTTAGAGTCTGGATACGATAAGACATCTCTGGAGAGGTCTCCCGTCAGCTGCTGTGGTTAAGCCTGGTGCTGTGTATTGGTTAAGCTGGTGGCGGGCCATCTCAAATTTGGCCCTTGGTGTCAGATAAGCCTGAGCCATGCCCCCTCTTCCTCCTCTTCCTCCTTTGCACAGCGCTACACCCCCCCACAGTTGTCCCCCTCCTCTGGGACTCCACGAAGGCCAACTGTGCTGCCACCAAAATGAGCCGCTAATCCCGGGACAGGCTCCCAAGCATATTATAATGCACACAGCCATGGCTCCATCAACCCCAGTGTACACAAGGCCTATCCATCTTTGAGTGTCAGTCCATTTGAGGGCCCTGGCGATGTTTAGTCATGGAAAGGTAAGAAATTATTGAGAAAATGCCCCCCTTGACCTTAGTTAGAGTCATACACCTGAAGAGCAATGCCATTTCTCCACAACAAGTGTTTAGCTGGATCTCTGTGCTTCATTACTGGTGCGCATGTATACCAGTGAAAAGAGAGAGAGGGGGTGGATAAGGGTCAAGGCTTGGGAGACCCAGGAGAGTGACAATGCATACACTCATCACATTGTACTGATGAGAGAGAGAGATTTTAGCAGCTTCTACCTCCCAGAGACACGCACACCTTCATTGGTTTGGAATAAGCAAAAAAACAAAAAAAACAAAAAAAAAACAATGCACAAAAACTCCAGTGTTTCATGATTTCACTCAGTTCTCTGGATGAACTGGATGAAGGGGCAAATCCGGTACTGCTGCAGAAGAATTGTTTGTTGCAGTTAAAAAGCTATAATATCACAATTTCAAAACAATACAATAAAATGCAAAAAAACCCAAAACATACGGTTAAGTAAATGGCAAATACAAACAATGATACCTTCATTGCACTGGCTTCATTTGTTGAGATCATGGCGGAGTGGTCTAATGATAAGTGAGCTCCACAGAGGAAAATAGCCCAGAATAGATGAGTTATGAGGGGAAAGATCCCATTTCAATCACACAACACAATCCAGCAAACAGGAGCAGCTCTCCCCTCTAGTGCTGTCTCCCAGAAAGCCTATTGACCCAGTAAGTGCACAAAAGTCAAGACATTGGGGAATTTCCTGTTGGAGGTCAGACAAGGCTTGCCCCAATATTGACTCCTGATAGTGTAATTGCAAAGGTGAGCCTTTGTTTGAATTGGTTATTATTCTGTTATGAAATGCATTGCATTTTTAACAAGGAGACCTGATTTTGCTCCAAATGCAATGTGAAATATTCATCAGAGAGAAGGTGCCAGGTTTAAAATGATGTGATCAAACGGGTGTTGTTGGATGCAGAGTGCACACAGCTGTTGCTTTGTGAGTGAGGCAAAATCTGATCTCTCATGAGGAGTCCAAATGGAAGATCCAGTGGTCTCTCCAGTTTAAGCACTGACAGTCAGGGACACTTGGCAAAGTATACTGGAAAAGCTTTTCAATGTAAGTGCATATCATTTCAGCTTTTTTAACCACAAAGGAAATTAACATGGCTTAGTTAGTCAAGTAGTTAGTAATGACTTAATAAGTTTGAGCTGAAAGCAGTATATATGTTTCAGCAGCTTATCTCTGAAATGTCTCAAAAAAAAAAAAAAAATGACCCAACATATGAAATATGCAGCAGGTATTTAAACAAGAACTTCTATAAGACCTTGTAAAAACATTACATTCACTCTCTCTGACGCACTGTCAAAGCTGCCGTGTATAAAATAATGGAGCCCGCAAGAATTACCACTGCTTTGAATTCCACGGATACTTGAACTGGCCATAAGTGTACTTTATAATCTGTGACACATTGTGCAGTTATGCATTAGCAATTCATGCATCTACATTTACACAGAACAAGTTCTCAGGGTGGATTCATTTTCAGATTTGGGGCCAAATGTTCTGGTGATGTAGTTTATACTTGTGCGCATCTGGCCAAACTGTGTGGGACAATTGTGCATGTAATCAGCAATTAGACTAATGACTGTGCTGACATACATGGTGTAGGGTTTGAACATGTGTTGGGCGATTGGGAGTGGGGGTCCCTGGTGAAGGCTTGTCAGTGAGAGGCTCCTGTTTCAGAGCTCAGGTGGCTCTCTGAAGCTCTCTGCGTCCACATGCTGTTTGAGAGGTCACTTTCTGCAGTACAGTCCATTTGCACCTCATCCTACAAGTCCCCATCTTCTCCATCTGTGTTCAGCTCCCAATAAAATATAGCGCTGTATTGAGTGTATGTCATGCACAGAAGTTGCACATATAGTTCAAAACACCCCTGACAATTCCATTTTAATAAAATAAGTAAGAATTGGTTCATAGCAAAGCACCGTTGGCTATTTTCTATTCACTCTCCACATTTAGGATGTAGCAACAGCTGCCCGGGACCTGACTGAAACATGGCTGCCAGTCTTCACCAACGGCCTCTCCAACCACAAGCAATCGCTCACCCACCTCTTACACACAGGCAAGGTAGGTGAAGTGCATTGCCCAAGGACACAATGTATACAGTATGCATATAGTATGCACTACTCCTCTCCATACAGTGTTTTTTTTTCTCTTTGTCTCTTTTTTTACTTTAGAGTATAATCTCATTCATTCCTTTAAGTGGGAAACACAAGTGTAAAGCTGCTATAACTACAACTGGTCACTATTCCAACCACACCTGTTATGCAACAATGACTTCCATATCTGCTACTGCTCATACTAGGCTGTGGTGGAAGGCTCTAGCACAGAGCTTCTGCTGAACATGTATATCAGAATAGAGTGTTTTAGATTCTGAGCTTGTTTACCTGGTCCTACGCTTATTGTATTTTCATATTGAATTAGGCCTGCTGTGCTGGATCCCATTCAAAAGTGCACTGTGGTTTTCTGTGAGTAGGAAGGAGGGATATTGAACCGAGCTAATGTGCTTTTCTATTGGCAAAGCAGCGTAGTGTAGAAGTCTGACTTGATAACATTGTTCTTCACACAAAAAGGCTCGGCACGCTCCGAAGTTCCCAATCCAACACAATGGTTCTGTAGAGACGACTTGAAGCAGGGCTGAAGTGAGAGTGACTAAAATGTTTATTACAAAATGATGGCATCGCCTTGATTTTATCTGTTCATTCAGTAAAAAGAGTGTAGGAGGTTAGTGGACGAGCTTATAACTGGCTTCAAATAACATCAAGTGACAAGACTGTCTCTGACCTAATTATGGGGCTTGTGCATTAGCGTGTAAAGTGCCTGGGTGAAAAATGAGGAGTTTGTGAGCTGATGGATGACGAAGGTACAAAGCTCTTTAGTTCTGACACAAATAGGTGACACGGGCAGGAGAAGGCTGATCCATCTGGGCCTGCTGACGGCTTCCAGCAGAGAGAAGGAGTGCCGCTGTAGCTCACCGGCCCTGGGATGTCAGATAAGGACTGAAGCGCTTACAGAGACACTATATTGTATGGTACAGGTCCTCAACAATAAAACACTGACTGAGAAAAAAAGTAGGAAGACCAAGTGAATACTGGGCATTACACCGTTGTCAGTGACAAATTCCAATGGATAATGCTGTGCACTAATGCTGCATAAGAAGTCCGGCAACACGTTAAATCACATTCTGTATCAGTGCTCTGCTGCCATCACCATGACATCACCATAGATTAATTAAACTTGGAACAGTGCGTTATGCAGTTTTATCGCACTACCAGGAGAAACACCATGCAAAAGTTAAAAAGCAATTGAAAATGATCTCTGATGAGATTTAACATCACTGGTAGTGGCATCTATGACATGCTAACTACCGCCAATAATACACAATACAAGCAAGGTGAGTGAAGTGTCTTGCCCAAGGACAAAACAACCACTCACAATGGCAGTAGTGGTCTTGAAACTGTAATATTTATGTATCGAAAAAACAAAAATGTGGCTGTTTGCTGCAGGTATTCCAATCAGTGAGAACAGCTCTTGGAAAAAGGATCAAAACTTAAGACACAACAAAACATATTTCGACCATGACTGGTCTTCATCAGGGCTTAGTTAATTTTTTACAATACAAATAATGAAAAAAGTACAAATAACGTTTATAAAAAGCAAGACCAATCAAAGTCCTCATTCAGACCAGGATGTTCACATGCTCTTAATTTATGAATCCTGAAAGCTTCTCTTTGATTCTATTTCTGAAGTCTATCCTCATCTTGCCCCAGAGGTTTCACATGTTCAGTACCTTCAATGCGAAGCAGAGCGTCATTGCTATTACGAAAAATGTTATATGAACGTTAAACGTTATATAAATGTAATGTGTACTTTTTTTTTTTTTTTTCATTATTTGTATTGTAGTTGTAGTTCCTTGTGCGACTTTTACTTCTTTGGAGTGCCTGGATTTTGTTGTGTAATATTTATGTATTGGTCCATGTTTGACCGATATGTCAATTAAAAAAAACAAAATTTTATAATGTCAACTATAATGTCAACTTAAATGGAACTGATAATCATTTTGCAAAACACAATACATCAATCAGTGCTGTCAACCATTATTTAAAGATCCCATAAATTGGATTTAATTTGATCTTGCATAAAACTAAATGTAAATAGAATGCAAATGGCATCTTCCAAAGTCGTCACTTGTGGCATGGTCTTTGGAGACATAAATAATAATAAAGAATAAAGGCATGAAAGACTTGAGCCACCACTAACCTCCTCGATAAGCCTTCACAAGTTTATCAACCAATGTGTAATTTCAATTAAAAGGAGTTTCATGCCATGAGTGGGTAAATGCCTCAGAGGGGACCTGTCACCACAGACCAAGATGGCAGACTGCCCGTACGATACAAGCGCGCAGGGGACCGGGGACTGTGCCGCATGAATCGTCCGACTTGGCCCCCGATTTGCTAGCACGTGAGTGCCATTATTGCATTAGCTCTTCTTCGTCAATCGCATAATGAACTCTCTGTCATGCGAGACAAAAGTGTGGCCACACCCCTGCAGCAATGCAACAAAAAGAAGGAGCTTGGAAGAACGCGATCTGTACAGGGATTAACAATGAAGTGAGCTGGCCACGGAGATGTCTTTTGCCAGGGAGAGATAGGAAGATTCAGGGAGCTTAGCGTTGTCAAATGTTTTATTCAGCCATGGCCGAGAGTGCTGCCAAACAGATTAGCCTGTTTACTACAGGTTCTCATTTAGGAGATAAATCTTTAAATGTTGGATTTGGTGGAAGGTGAGGGAGGATGGTAAAGAGGTACGGGACAGCGTTGGTAGGGGAAGATACAGAGGTTTCCGAGTCCAGACAGAAATAGCGCTTCTTATTAGGCTCTGGAGTTGTCTGAGTGAATGGCAGCTGTAAGCAGACGATGATCAATAAGCTTTGGTATATTTGACTCCTGGGTGCTGCTGGAGACGTATGCGGGCACAGGGGGAGGGGTAGTCTTGAATCTGGGCTTTGTTGGAGCTCGGTGGAATTGCCACTCTTCACTTACTTGTCTGATTCTTTGTTCTCGACTATTACTGCAAAGTGGTATAGATTCAAATATAGAGGACTAATCTTTCAATGAGATGTCATTTCGAGCAAATTGAGCTGAGAAAATATGTGAAATTGCCGGAGGAAATAGGAAAGTATTGATATATATATATATATCAATACTTTTCGGCCACAGAAACAAAAAAGGTCAAATTTTGTATTTATGATAAGAAGAAAATTCATATTTCACACATGTTTAAGGTTATTATACGTTTTCTGATATTTATCTAGAATCTATGACACACAGGGATTATTATTTTATATTCTGTTCATTTAAAGAAGATATATTGTGCTTGTGTCTGCTATATACTTATAATCTATGACATCTGTGTATCATTATGTTATATTTTGCACACTTTAACTCACAATATTCATCTAAAACAACTTAATAAAAGAAAAAAGTCTTATATTATACACATCATCACAATAAAGAGCCTCAGCCATGAAGTTGTTGGCACTTCTGATGAATAGCTGCAGATCACATGCGTGAGACAAAATGGTCTAGTGACTTCTGGTTCAAAACCACAGATTCCTGATTCCTGCCGGTCTCTTTGTTTGTTTCTAAATGGTTTAACAACTTTGTTAAATTTTATGATGAAAAAAAAAAATTAACTAAATTGAAGAGCAAAGTAATTACAAAGCTGTGGATAGAGTGGATAGGGGGTATATGAAAATGTCAATTGTCTGAGCACTCAAGCATCAAATGTAGAAAAACCTCAGAATTAATTACTCAAAATACAATTTTGTTTGAGGATATGCTTTTTGCATGTCCACTTAAAAGGAAGGAAAACAAAATTTCTAAGCTGCCAATATCTGCACTGCAACCAATGTTTTGATTTAATCATTCCTCATAGTTTTGTGTGTTTTGATGGTCCCTCGTGGAAACACATAGTATGACTCGTGTGTAGTCCTTAGCTTCCTGAGAATGTGATGTTTAACCACATTCACAGCCAGTCCCAGACATTCCATGGACTTTGGGCTGTTGTGTTACATTAAATTACAGTGTTGTCACAGAGCACATTTTCCAGGATTAAAAAGAATCGAGGATGAAATAGGAATAGTGCACAGGCTGCCACCATACCACTTGTATTCTTCTCTAACACAACACATTCCTCGCACTTTTGCTTTTACCACTAATGCCTCTACTGTCTCAAACACTCCCACAGCTTGGCTCCCTTCAGTGTTTCTCAGTCAAACTTGTTAAAAAACATGCCAAGCAATCCGCACCATTTCCAATTAATGATGGCGCTCTTGGCAGTGAAGGAGTAAATGATTACCAAGAGTCTTGTTTAATATCCCTCGATGAAGTGCACTCCGCTCACTCCACAGCCGATTAGCACCACATCGTATATATGACCTACTTTTGGACTAATGAGAGGTCATCACACGTTGAGGGAAGTATCTGGGGAGAGTGCTGTCATTGCTGCTGCCCAGTCCTTTAGCCTTTATTGACCTGTAGGGATGTTGCAGGTGTTCGCTGTAGGTGGTGGCTGAATGACTTCGGGAGCGCAAAGATGAACTACCGTAGGGCAACATTTAATGGAACCTATGGGATCTTTATGTCCATTAGCTATTGGTAAACCTATAGAGGCCAGGAGAAGAGATCATGACAAAATATGAGCTTACTACATCATATTTCACCTACAATGAAAGAAAACTACACAGGTATTTGTAAAGTAATGGGCTAAACAGAACATACAACACAGAGAACATCTGGTACTTATGAGCAACCATACATTGTAGACATAGTGTGTTAGAAAGACTCATGAGGCTTATTTAATAAAGATAAATTTTGTTATCTTAAGTTCAAGAGCAGGACCACACCTCATCCATGTCCTTTCTGGTTGGTCATTATGTTATTTAACCACCTGACCAAATACCCCTTTACTCATATCTCAGTGCCCTACCCTCTCCTCACTCTATTCTCTGCTTTATCTTTCAGATAAGGGGAGACAAGATCCAGGAGCCTTGGCCCCATCAAAGCCCCTAAAACATGCACACATCTACTTAAATAAACATTTCTATTTCATTTCATTCAAGTTATGTAGGCTTCCTTATTTTTGAATTGATTTATTTAGCACATTTTCTTATTTCTTATGCTTATTTAAGTTGTTTTTGTATAAAGCTAGTCAAAATAATGGTTGAATTCAAATGTTGTCAAAAAATACAGATTGCATTTCTTTTTATGAAAAAAGTAACCTGTTCAGATATGGTTTTCCTCATCCCTAATGTATACATGAGCGCTAAATCATAGTTTATATGTTTTATTCAAGAATCTTCATCAGCTAATGACTATTGTAAATGGTCTATGTTTGTTGTACACCACAGCCCTATAATTCTGATGACGCCTGGCCCCTGGACCCTATAGGGGCAGAGTGTGGCTAAAGATATTGACAAAAAAGCATTGACATGTGGATTGTGATGGTGATGAGCTCTGAGCCCAGCTGACCGGTGCATTTCAGAATATGGAACCAACATTTCATCAAGACACAGGAGCATTAAAGCACCAAGTCTGAGGACCACTTTCCAAGAAATCCCATTGGCCACCTGGCTATCTTGTTTAGATCAATACTGTTTGAGTGTATCACAGCTGTAGCCTCAGTGACCCTGGAGAAATGGCTGCCATATGTCTAGTAAACACACAAAACATAAGAGTTACTTAATAAGTTGGAGCAGCAGCGTTATTGTCTTTGAAGCGGGCCGTGCACTCATCAAAGTGCATCTCTGCTCACATCCTGAGCTAAGGTAGTTTGAGTTTCAAGTGAGCTCAATGTGCAAAACTCAGAATTAACATAGGTCTTGACATGGAATAGCAGGGAGTTGTCATAGAAAATCATGAATATTCAAGCATGTGACCCAGTTTGATATGCCAGAGCAGGACAGTGGGGTGCAGGGTAAGATCCGTCTCAGCTCAAATGTGCCACAGAAACATTGTAATAGGGATCATTGTGTGAGAGATTTGAGCGATTCAATCAACTGTTGAACTACCTTCTGCTCTGCTTTAAGACATAGACCTCCTAGTGTTCATCTAATCCTTGTAATGTAAAAGACAATATTATAGCAGAGAAATGTTCAAATCATAATCTAAATTTTTCCAAATCTTCTCATGAGCACCAAGAAAGACAAAGGCAGTGTGAACACCCATCCCCTGAATCATGGAGCTACATAGTGAAGTACACAAATGAAAAGTGTTTCATTCTTCCCAGACCATAAGTTAATAAAAAATCCACTCTGTTGGCACCAGACAGTCTGACACAAACTCAAATTGATTCATAATTGGGTTTGTATAGATTTTATCCAGCTTTTGCTGGTTACATTAGGGCTTGACTAGTCTCATTTTGCAGTGGAGTGTACAGCAAATGCAGGCCTGTTCCAGCCTCAGTGTGCACTGTGCATGGCAATAGCTCTCTGAAATAATAACACTCTGAAGGACAATTTGGATCTCCAGCTATGTGTTCTGCCAAAGGATACATTTAGGGTCACCTCTTTTCAGTTAAAAAAGCCTTCTCAAGAATTGGATTCTGCATTAGGAAAACTGCATGAAACTCATTTTCATTATGGGTTATATTATGGTATGTGACGTTGAAATATAATTTATATTATATCATTCATATCATTGTGTACAGTATACACATGATTATAGCTCTTAACACATTACTGAATCTACTAATTATTGCAGATCTTATGAGGGGTACATATGTGCCACCTGACATGTTTTGTTTGGATATTGGCTGAGAATATTCACAATTTACACACATTTTCATGGATGAAAATCCTGTGTTGGCAGTACCTAACCTGAAGCATGTCATGTGTTTCTTAGTGGATCCACCTACTTTACTGTATACTGTATTTAAACTGTGTGGCTGTTACTTGTCCTGCATTGCCCATTCATTCTGTGGCCTCCTCTTTGTACAACGTTAAGCCCTGTTTGGGATTTATGTCCAGTCTGCAACAGGCGTGAACACATCCTCAGGGAGAGCATAAAACACTGAAGAAAACAGGGTGTGTGTGTGTGTGTGTGTGTGTGTGTGTGTGTGTGTGTGCCACAACACACACACATTTGTCTTTTACAGCTCCGAGTACTGATAATGATGTTTGATTTTCCATTATGTTCAAATAAAAGGTGAGAGGAGGCCGGGCATTCGGATAGCCGGACCCTATTGTTGCTAAGACGGCAATATAACTTTTGCTATTTATTGTGGCATGATTAGACGTACGGAAAGATGCTTAAGATATGCACAAGGCCTCTGGGTGCTCATTAAGTACACCAAAGGAACAATATTATCATGTAGTGAATCCTATCTATATGCACTACGCTTGTTTTGCTTATGAGGAAGGACCTTGGGCAGCACAAAGCAGCTTTTTGCTTGTAAAAGCCAGTCAGCAGCCATAATTTTCTTTGTATAATACACTTTTGTAGAAAGGTGAGCATGTTTAAGTAAAGTTTCTACAGGAAGGAGCTTTGTTATAAGACTGAAAGATTGCCATTTCATTGGGCTGTATATATGGTTGTCTCTAGCAACATTAATAAAGCGCACCAATATCATGTGGCTCATGGGATAATTAGACATGGCGTCCCTGAGAATAAGATATACACCACATAAATTCTATTAATAAGCAATGTGTTGGTTTAAGATGTAGGAACCTGGGCTTTAAACCTGAGGAATGCACACAGATAGAGCCTGTTGGGAGGCAAAGTAATCTTCAAGTGAATGGGTAAACATCTACTATTTATGACATGGCTTTGAATGCAGCATGGTGTTTTTAAGATGACACAGTAGAAAATATAACCTGCGATGTAGCTTATTAATACTGCATATACAGCCATATACACGCTTACATAATATTTGCTGAGATTTAAGATGCACCAGAGGGAACAGTTATTTTTGAATTCTGAAAATATAAATATAAAGATGCTTCTAAGTAGCAGGATTCGAAATTTAGTAGTACTGAAAATTTTGCTCAGCTAAAAGTATACCAGAACTAGTGTTACAACTTCTACTACTATTTGTACATACAACGATTATTACTACTATATTTTACCATCACAGCAAAACAATTTTGAATGCATTTTTACGTCTACACTATTTACCATATTTTACCAGTATTTTATTTCTTAAACCAAACAAGTTCTTTCAAAAATGTATAATATATGTACAGTATATATTCTGTACATTGACATCACTAGTAGTAACCTGGCGCCAGTTAAAGAAAGCATAGCATTAAATTGAGTAGTGCACATATTGCATTCCAGTGAACAGCTCGAATTCCAGCCTATTTATAGGCCACACTATCTGTCAAGAAATCTGATTCATGGTCAGGAGCTCAATCTCCCTCTGTCTTTACTTTATATTTATACGACCAGTTTCCTGTTAAACACATCAGGGCTTCAGTGGTGGCCACACATCATCTCTGGGAATACACAAAATTTCAACCCAAACTATCTGTATTTGGCATCAAAAGACTGCAAAACCTCTCATAGGTAAAGCACAACACACACACACACACGCACACACACACACACACACACACCTACACACACACACACACACACACACACACACACGCACACGCACACGCACACACACACACACACACACACACACACACACACAATGTCATGTTAGAATAATCTTGCTAGAGGAGAGCAGTGAACCACAATACCAATGAGTTAAAGAAGCAATGTGTAATTTTTCTAGAGTGAGGTCTTCATATACTGTAGTTTTGCTTTGCTAGAAAAGTTTCACAAAATGTAACTAAACAGTACTATCTACTTGCACTTATTCAGTCCATACATTCCACACATTATGTAAGTTGGCCTAGTGGCATACATACTTGTTTCCCTGGAAATATACAAATTTAATAACCAGGTCATCCAGAACCAGACACTTTGACAAAACTTAACAAAAACGAGTGGCTCTGGAGTCATATTCTAACCAATCAGAGACACATGGTCCGTTTGCATCAAAAAAACTAAATAAAGGACTGAGAAATGGCGCAGATTTTTGCAGGAATCAAAGCACCAAACTATTACTTATCTCAGGTAAAATAAGTTACATATTTTGTTCTAAATGATACAAGAATTTTGGAAAGGAGACGTCTTCCGCATTTGAGAAATGCATGCCACAAATTAGTGGCTGTGGTTCAATCGTCTCAAGTTTGGACAGAGGATTTTCACCTTCTTTTGTCCGGTTCCAGACACTTTTGGATTTGAACAAAATGTAGACGGGACTGGCTGGTCAAGCAGCAAGTTTAATGCCATACTGTGGAACATCAAGTAGGTGGCGGACTCCTACTACTAGTTACACAGGGCACCATTAATAAATACTGTATTGATATTGACAACAACTCCGTACAAATGCATTTCATGTCAACAACAGTTACGTAACACTTTGTAGTTGCGTCCATAAGTGTTGAGGGAATCATTTCACAAAGAGCAGACACAACAGCTTTTGCACATGGTAATACAATAGAGACCCCAGCTCTCCCCCAGTGCTCTTGCTATAATCTCTAACCTGACAGAGGAGAGGGGCCATGTGAAGGATGAGACTGGGGCTTGAGCAGTGTCAATGGAGCAGACAGAATGTGGCAGAGAGGGGGCGGCCAGTTAGCCTCAATCATGCCCTGCTAATATCCTGTGTATAAATCACCCCAAATACTAGCACTGCTCATTAATGGGAACTATTTGTATGTTGTGGTGAATGTGACTGGCGTATTTATCATTGCAGCGGTGCCTTCTCGTAGACAGGGCCTCTGAATCAGATCTGGACCAATCAGAGTGGTAAACAGCTGCATTACTCACACAGGAAAACATAAACATGAGGCACCCACAAATTCTAAAACAAACACAGAGTTGATTTAGTGAATGCGCCGACTGAAACCTCAAAGAGCATGGTGTTCACTCCCATGAAAAGTGAGTGAGGCTATTGATTAGAAGTCTGTAAATAACAATAAGATGTCAGGAGGAAAATAAACAAACTAACAAAACACTCAATTTCAGTTCTGTATTAAACGACTGACTCAACAATATTTAAGCAAAGTTCAGAATGTTATATATGTGAGTATGATATTTTTAACATAAACACTTTTATAAGTACAGAAACATTTGCATAAGTATATATCTTGGGAATCAGTACCACTTTATTAAATAGGTTTAAAGCTCCCATCTGTAATTAGACTGGCCGACCTGTCCCTCTTGTATTCTCACATATCACCACTAGATGCTATCCATGTTACTGCTGTCTGATTGTGTGCCAGCTTTGGCCTGACAGAAGAAGACCACAGGTAAGAGGAGGGGAGGAACGGGGCAGGTTCCACAATGAAGCAGTTACTAAGCCTGAATCAGTATTTGTTCATTATGAATTATTACTCATAGTTTAAGGCTGTTACCATATCTAATTCTTTTTTTAAATTTTTTATTTTGGCGCAAACAAAGAAGAAAATGTTTCAAAAAGTTTTGTACAACTAATTCAGTTTTATAAAATCCACTATACCAGTTTATCAGTGCTACTGTTGCTTCTACTCGTAGTCCTCATGTGTAACACTGGCTCTGCACTTAACATTATGTGCCTGTAAATGATATTTGAGCTCTGTTGGCAAATTAGACAACCTCCTACCGAACAAACCATACTACTGTACAGTACTGTACTGTACTGTACAGCCAGGCTCTGGCCGAGGGTCAGTACATGCTTGAGCCATGTAAATCTGTATGATTTCACGGTACTTGGGCCTTGTTAGCAAAAGCATTAAATGAACTTGACAGACATACAAGTGGAAAACATATGTCATTATTTGGAGGTTTGTGGTTTGGGTTTATTGCGGAATGGCACAGGGACTTTGGCTTTGGTGGAGGTCTTGTACTTTCCAAGTATATCAAGTACTTCCAAAGCAATTATTCAATAAAATGAGCTGTTAATTTTACCTCAGAGTGATAGATACTTTGTTACAAAACAGTAAAAATAAGTACATCATGTTTTGAAAAGTGGTTGGATCAGACTTTTGTTGAAGTTCAAATGTTTTTATTCAAACAAAATTACTGCCAGCTTCAGGAAGTTGTTGAGCTTTTGGTTTGGAAGCTTTCAATTGACCACAAACTTCTCTTCACATCCCCCCATCCATTTATTTAAAGTTTATTTTCTGCCTTTATTGAAAACTGCTCAAAAGGTTTAACATCAAAATACTATTAGCGGCCATGTTTCTTAAAAGCCTAACTTTGTTTTGTTAAAATTCATAATGAGATAGAGTAGACTTCAGTCACACATTCAAATATTTAAGCAAATTGCTGTTAGCCTTCTGGTTCAATTAAAGGTACACTATGTAACTTTCCTGGTTGAGGATTTCTGCTTGCCTCCAAGGACATGTTAATGCTTTACCTCAAATGTTCCACAGTATGGCAATAATCTTGTCCATCGTCATGGAGATGAGCAGGCGACGCCACTATGCCAGCTCACAGGTCACATCTATGGAGAGGCGAGCCCACTCACAATAAGGATGCATGTTTTTTCAAGTAAATGTTTAGTTATGAAACACCTGAAATTGAATAAATGGCAAAGAAGTTTAATGTCACACTGAAATACATTCATGGCATTGCAATAACATCTTTCTGGAGACAAGCAGGCAGTGTACTCTGCACCAGAAAAGTTACATAGTGCGTATTTTATAAAAAGCATTTGCCTCTCAGCTATAGGCCTAAATATAGAATACACAACCAAAGCAAAATCACTGTTTAAAAGACCATCAGCCCTTCTATAATTGTCCCTGTTTTGACTTGTATTTGCTTACTGAAGTACATTTTATTGTTGATCCCTGTCTTATAATATAACTGTGCTCACACCTTACACCTTGGGTAGGCCAGCCTGTCTCTCCTTCTATGGCCACAGCCTGGCTCTTCCTACCCCACTATCTCTGCCAAATGAGCTCCTATCAGCTGCGGTGGAGTGGCAGAGAAGTCCACTTAAACCTAAGCTCTCCTATGTGAGAAGAATGTCTGCCTGTCTTCCCGTGCTCCTGCCGTGATGGCCCGATAACGCCTCTGCCAACCGGAGTCTTCACTTCCTGTGTCACTCCTGATTGGCCCCAGGCACAAAAAGCCAGCGTTTGAGCAGACACCAGGGCTATTCTACCTCTGCTTTAAGTGGAAGCAACAAGGACCTGAGGGATAATTGTGACAAGATGGTGACCTATGTGGCCTGGTCAGATTTCGCCACAAGGAAGAAGGGGAGGGGGGACTTCCTGGCTGGCCCAAAACAAACCGTCCAATGAGGAATCAGATGCTTTACGTTATTAGAGTGGAGAGTCCCTGGGGATCATTAAGTTATCAGCTTCTTAAGTAAGATAAACTGTGATGGACTAAGCTGACAAGGCAGGAAGGGATTCTTACACCTCTGAGTTTGTGCACGGAAATGTCTTTCTAAGAGAGATGTCTTATGTAAAAAGGGCTTTCTTCTCAAAGTAGTTAATAGTTTAATAGTTTGAAGCATGGTGTTTAACATTATGGTAGTACTGGTCTAAGATTTTCACACAAACTTTATTTAGCCGCATGGGTATTTACTTGGACACAATAGCTCACACGTTACAAAATTGTTATTTTTATTTGTTACATAAAAACAAATAAAAATGAAGTAATAATACAAATAACTGAAGTAGCAAATATAAAAATATTAGTGTCAGATAAGATACAAATATATAGATGAAAATATCAAATATATCAAGGCTATATAAGAAATGGGGTAACATCGGTTTACATTAGTAGAGTGTATAACTAAAATGTGATGATCAGACTTTGGGGGACATTTATTTTATAGACCAGATCATGGATTCCTGTATTATCTCTCATTTAACTTCAGTAATTTAACACTTAAGACAAGTCCAAAAAGTGTGTTCAATTTCTTGGCATTTGTAAGGTCTAAACTGACTCTACATCACCTTTAGAGACGTAAACGTTAGCTGTTCTTGTCATCCTATCAAAATAATGTGTATTGTCCGCTCATATTTAAAGTCCGCCAACAGCTCTGGTCTTGTAGTGGAAAAACAATGTTATGATCTCAAAACAGAAGCAATATAACAGTGTAATATCTTCCTCTTCTTGTATGGGCAAGACTGATGGTAAAAGGAGCTGTTAACTTGAAAACTACCACTTTGTGACATCACAAGGTGGAAGAGAGTATTTTGAGCTTTGGAGATGTAGACAGACTAATAATAAAGGGTTACTCAAACATGTGTGAATGAAACAAAACACAACTCCAAGTATGTTTTTGAGGAGGCAATAACATTATAACATGGCTCAAAGATCACAAGGATCTATTAAGCTCAATATAGGACACGTAAAGGTGCATTGCGTAACATTTTTTGTGAACCTGCTTGTCTCCCTGAAGATGTTATTGGTTTGCCTGGATTTTTCCACAGTAGTCTGGCATTAAAGGCATTTATTAAATTCAGGTGCCATAATATGGAACTTTCCAGCAAAGCAACATCTCCAAAAGTGACATAATGCACCTTTATTAAGAAACAAATGATATGTAAAAAAAAATAAGCAAAAATGCAAACTTCTCTGTTGAGGTTTCCTACAATTTCATTGCTGAGAGATTCATTTTTATTTGAGAGATCTAGACAATCAGAAAAGCATGTGGTTTGCAGCGGTGTTCAGACGTGGGAAGAAATGTGATTATTTTTCTGTTAAATGGCAATGATTAAACATCTGTAATGTCTATAAATAAAATGTGATCAGACTTTGCGAGACATTTATTTTATAGACCAGGTAATTGATTAATGCATTAATTGTCATTGTCATTAATTTAACACTTAAGACAAGTCCAAAATGTGTGGAGAATTTCTTGGCATTTGTAAGGTCTAAAATGACTACACTTTTAGAAACGTAAACGTTAGCTGTTCTTGTCATCCTATCAAAATAATGTGTATTGTCTGGTCATATTTAAAGTCCGCCAACAGCTCTGGTCTTGTAGTGGAAAAACGATGTTATGATCTCAAACAGAAGCAATATAACAGTGTAATATCTCCCTCTTCTCGTACAGCCAAGACTGATGGCGGTCATCAATTGATTTAACAGTGGAGCACTTTCTAGCCAACCGAAGCCAAACAGGTTTTTCAGGAGAGCGTGACGTTAACAGATCATTTCCCCGAGAATGGTTTGTTTAGGGGCCTAATGTATCTGAGCTATGTCAACAGCTAGTTTCACATGTCAGCGGCGTTGTATATTTAAAACCCCTTTAACACGCGTGATGGATGGTCTTAATGAGTGACGGAGCTGAGTTTAATTTGTGCAGTCTTTATTTCCTATGTCAAAACAATGAAGATACACAGAGCACCGCACATCTGGGGAAGTGGAACAATGGCCCTTGAAGAATGGTCTGGTCAATTCAGTTATACGCCACTATACACAAATCAGTATGAAAGTATGTGTAAAATAATGAACATTCAAATAAAATGTGATTTCCAAAAACTATATTTATCTGTAACATTTTATAAAATCTATACACTAATTATCCTTAGAGCCACATTTGGTAACTTTTTAGCCAAAAATAAAATATTTTTTGTTTCATTTTGGTTGTGTTTATTTTATTAAAAAACATTCCTCCTTATTATGATTGCAGAGAGGGCTTGCGTCTCCACAAACCTGACTCTCATTTGGCCTCCTATTGCATGTCTTCATGGAAATGTTCCCTCATGTTGTTCCTTTGGCTATAATATTTCAGTGTGACATAAAACATATCCATCTCCATGGAGAATATTCCAAAGTATGGTTTTAACAGGTATTCAGACTGAGCGGACCCTCCACCAGAAAAGTTACACTGTGAACCTTTAAGTTACTAAGACTGAGCAAAAGGAGAAATTTAGTTTGTCAACTGGACATAGTTTATTTGGTCGAATACCTTTCGCAGCTCATCCAAGCTGCTTCCTCAGTTCTGGTCAGATGCTGGTGGACACTGCTTTATATCTGCCTGAAGGGAGGAGCTAACTACAATGAAATTACTCTGAGACACACATATTTGTTTACAGTTTCTGTTAGTAGGTGGGTCTTTTCAATATGGAGTGATTACAGTTTCTGTTAGTTAAGTGGAAAGCCAGAGTGGGCCGCAATCTGCCGTACATCTCCACCTAAAAGCCACGGGCCACTCCTTTGAGGACAGCGAGGTCCAGATCTTGGCCAGAGAAAAGAACTGAGGGGAGTTAAAGAAGCTATTTTTGTCAAGAAAGAGAATCCTTCCTTGAACAGAAATGGAGGTCTCAGACACATCAAACCTAAATCAAAACAAACAGAGAAAACAACTGCTAACTACTCCCCCACTCCCACTCCATATTGAATAGACTCACCTGACTAACAGAAACTGTAAATAAATATGTGTTGTCTCAGAGTAATTTTCATTATAATTAAGCTCCTCCCTTCAGGCAGATATAAAGCAGTGTCCACCAGCATCTGACCAGAACTGAAGAAGCAGCTTGGATGAGCTGCGAAACGTATTTGACCAAATAAACTCTGTCCAGTTGACAAACTAAAGTTCTCCTTTTGCCATGGATTCTACCTGGACGACTGAGGGATTCTACTCACTTACTAAGCCTGAGTCATTCTTAATAAACTATTAGTTCAAATATTTAGCATAATGCAAATAAATAATGACCAATAACCAAACATTTAACACTGGAAATGTAATTTTGGGAGGAAAAAAAATAGAACTTGGTAGACAAACAGGAAAATTATGCTCTATGCCGTGACTACAGTGCTGCTTGCAGTTTTAATACTGGATTTATTTTCAGACTTAAAAATTTCAGTGTGCCCTTAACTTTTTTTGGAATTGTATTTTTCACTTTTTTTCTCTTTGTAATTTCCTCATTTCACAGTGGAATACAATGAATGGCAGAATCACAGTAATAGTGTTGCTAACAATTCCACACACATGAGGTGAAAGCAATTTTACACTTGGTCCACAGAGACTGGAGTCCTCATTTAAAATAGCGGCTCCTGTGTTTTGTCATTGCCTGGTCTGTGCGGTGTGGAAAGCACATGGGGTTTAGTGGACGTGTAAGCGCAAAAGGAAGACAATTATAACAAGTGTGCAGTGGGTACAGTTACTCAACATTTGTTAATTTTGGTCGTGCTTCAGAACATATCTAAGAATTTGCTGGTTGTTGGATAGTTGGTAAAACAGTTTTGAAATACATCAGATTGTCACATTGCACAGTTAAACATATTATATTTAAAGGGCCAATATTATGCTATTTTCTGATCTAGGTTATAATGTTTTCCTCATCAAAAACATGAGATGGGTTTTGTTTCATTCACACGTGTTCTTCTCTCAAACTGAAAACACCCTGTTCCACCTTGTGATGTCATGTGGTAATACAGGTCGTGTTCCACTGTGTTTTTAAGCTCCAAACATCTTCAAAAGAATCAGTTTCAGCCCTGGAATTGCCACTGAACAAAAGGTAAAAGGTGGAATAAGGTGGAACAGAGCATTTTGAGCTTTGGAGATATAGACAGACTGATAATAAAGGATTACACAAACGTGTGAATGAAACAAAACACAACTCCAAGTATGTTTTTGAGGAGGTAACGAGCTTAAAGATCTCAAGCCAATTTCGCATAATATAAGACCTTTAAAGGTGCATTATGGAGCTGCTTGTCTCCATGAAGATGTTATTGGTTTGCCTGGATTTTTCCGCAGTATGGCATTAAAGGCATTTATTAAATTTAGGTGTCGTAATATGCAACATTCCAGCAAAGCAACATCTCTGTGGAGACAAATGTGTAATAAAAGTGACATAGTGCACCTTTACTAACAGACATATGATATGTTAAAAAAAGGTAAAAAAAAAAAAAAAAATCTCTGTTGTGGTTAAGAAATAAAATTTCTTTCAACAAAAAGTATGTTTCAAGGTTTCCTATAAACCCACTGTCAAAATATACATCAATCTTCTGTCAGGAAAAGCTTGTGGTTTGGAGCCGAGTTCAGACTTGGGAAAAACTGTGATTATTCTTGAGTTCAATGGCAAAGATTAAAACTCGGGCTTGTTTATGTTTAGGAAATTGATACTGAAAACAATTTTATCTGTTTTTAGTAAGAAAAAACAGATACAATCGATTATGAGAAAATAAAGTAGCAAATAGTTAGACTAAATATTTCAGACTCTTCGCAATCGATTACCCTTTTGTGAACTGAATCCTCCACAAAGTTAATACAGGATGCTAGCTTTGCTTGACTTAAATTAAACAAACTAAAGTAACATTGAACATTTTTGGAAACCCTTTGTTGAAGTAAACAACGCACACAAGGATAAAGGATTTAGTGATTTTACCAGCCTTGTTTTACAGTGATTATAACTTTGAATGTCAGACTTTACCGAAAGGGAAGAAAAATCCTAGCATTTATTTTCCCATTACAATGAAAAACAAACTTTTATTCCAGAGAAAATGGTTGACTTTAAAAGCAGCATTTTATTTTTATATTCTCACTGGGCCTTTGTAAACATGAACAGGACAGATGGGCGCAGATTCAAAGGTCATGTTGTCCGATCATAAATGGACTTATGATGCAGACATATGCCAGCTCTTTACAGCTTATGAGTCATGCTAGCTAGACTCTGCGGCTAAACGCTAACCCCGAGCACAATCCACGGTGCTAGCTAGCATCCTCTGGGACACACTGCAAATACTGGGCTGGAGGGAGGGTGTAGTACTGCAAAAGAGGTTGGATCAGGTTTGGTGTAAGCAGGGCTAGACATGATGCCAGTCAGTTACAATGGAGGACAGTTTAACCACTAAGATTTGGTAGTTTATATTTACTTACTGAATAATTGAATGTCAAAGCCTCATTGGCACAAATATTAATTAATACTATTTTTTACTAGTAATTATTGTCTTAAAGGTTGTTTGTGAATATCTCACAGATGCTTCACTCACCAGTGCTCAGAAGTAAATAAATAAGAGTGGACGACAGGGATCAGTGGTTCGAGCACTCATCCACCAACCCAAAGGTCAGAGGATTGATTACTGCTTGAACCAACTTCTGTCACTGTGTCTTTAAGCAAGGCACTTGTCTATGAAAAGTGGTGTGTGTGAGTGTTGATGAGAGGGGCTGATGGCGCAGATTGGCAGCCTTGCTTCAGTCACTCTGCCCCAGCTGTGGCTACAATAGTAGTTTACCACCACCGAGTGTGGAGAGACTGAATAATGCTCTGTAAAGCTCTTTGGGTGTCTTGAAAAGCCCTACATAAATCCAGTGCATTATTATTAAGTAGAAAAATACTTCTTCTACATACAAACAGTACATAAAGGATCAAGGACATGTTATGTGTATAACTTGTGTGTTTACTTTAAATTTAAGATATATGAATCAAAGATTTCAAAATATTTATAGAGAATGCTATTGTAATACATGATTAAATACAGAAAAACACTGATAGCTGTATTTGACCCTCTTTTGTTTAAAAAGACAAGTGCATGATGAATTATAAATACAGGTTATTACTTGTGATTGTATTGACAGAAGCTTGGGCCCAGCCCTTCCTTGTCTAATCCAAACAAAGTGAAATTGGAGAATTGTTTAACAAACTTTTGCGTGTAATCATCCCCATATTTTATTCATGTAATCATATGCATTAATGCCGGGATCAGTCGGTGTCAGCGTTTCTGGCAGGAATGCTCAAATCAGAACATCTCAGCACTGAATAAATAAACAGTGTACAATATTAGAACAAGTCTGATATAAGGGCAAATATCTTTGCAAGCAAAAACAGCATATGTACAAAAACTGTATGTTTCAATGACTGGAGGGAGAAAATCAATACCAAGATACCGACAGAAACTGATCAATACTGAAACTAGTATTGAAACTAAAACTAATTTGCTGAGTACTGAGACTGTGTTTTTAAACTCCACACACCTTTACTAGAATAATTTGGATAATTTCAGCTACGGAATTGCCAATCTCTACTGAACAAAAGTTCAAAAAAGGTAGCTCTTAACCTGAAAATTACCACAACATGACAGAACAAAGTAGAACAGAGCATTTTGAGTTTTGGAGATGTAGACAGACTAATTATGCAGCGTTACTCAAACATGTGTGAATGAAACAAAACACAACTCCAGGTTTTTGATGATGTAACATCAAAATCGAACATGGCTTAAAGCTCACAAGAATCCATTTTACATAATATAGGACCTTTAAATGAAATACATAGAACAAAAGTAATTTGTCAAAGTAATGTAAAAACACCTCAACCTAAAATGTGCACAGTAGACATCTCCACCAGCTACACTTCATATTCCCAACAGGGACAATAAAGTCTACAATACATTCACCCCAATTCACTTGTGAGTAATGACAGACAGCTTATCTCACTTAGAAGCCACGTTTCCTAGACACCGAATCAACTCAACAAATGCAAAGAAACTATGTCGTGTGAGGTGGAATATGATACAGTGAACCCCTGCACGAGAAATACTTCATGTGCAGTGTATGGTATTGTAATACAGCCCACTGTCTCCACCAGCGCGCAGATTATGAGGGCCCATTTGTCTTGGCTGGGCCCACCACTGTTCCACACACATGCTCACACATACTCACAACACACAATGTTGGGAGTCCATGCTTCTTGGAGGCATTACATTGACTTACATTCCTTTCCTGGAGACTGATCCTAGCTTAAAGGGGAACTATTATCCACAATCAACTTTTAAGGGCTTTTTAAGAGTTATAATTGTTTTCTGTTCTCATTTACCCTCTCCAAGTTGTATTCAGAGTCATTCATGTTTGAGTAACCTTCATTCTCTTCCATTCAAGTTGCCATTTTTCCAACAGCCCTCATTTTCCCCAATCCTCAAACGCCCCACTGCTCTTTGCTTACTTTGTTCTCCTATTATATTTTCTTAATCGGTGATACAGGTAGGATTTGGGGGTGTTGCGTAGCCCTTTTGGCACAAAGGAAAAAAAAAATTGTTGATTGCTACCCGTGATCTGCACTTATCCAAAGGAGGGTCGAACAGCATGTGGCACTTTGTTGTTGTTTGATGACGTTTACGACTGCGTACTGTAAAAAAGCTGTTTTTGATCAATTACTCTGACACAATGATCCACGGGTTTCATATATTATAAGTATATAGCAGACAACAGCATAATACGTCTTCTTTAAAGGGCCCATATTAGGCTATTTTCTGACCTATGTTATAATGTTCTATCTTCGTCAAAAACATATCTGGAGTTGTGTTTTGTTTCATTCTCATATTTAACACACATATTGCATGTTTAGGCTGTTTCCCTCAAACAGAAAACACTTTGTTCCAGCTTGTGATGTCATGTGGTAATACAGGAAGTGCTCCACTGTATTTTTAAACTCCATACACCTTCACTAGAATTATTCGGATAATTTCAGACCTGGAATTGCCAAATTCTACTGAACTAAAGGTAAAAGGTAGCTGTTATCTTGAAAACTACCACTTTATGACATCAAAAGGTGGAACAAGGTATTTTGAGCTTTGACATGTGGACAGTCCAGGTCTGTTTTTGAGGAGGTAGCAACATTATAACATGGCTTAAATGGACAAGAGTCCATTTTTGCATAATTTTGCATAATTTAGGACCTTTAACCTATTTTAACCCATATGTGAACTTTCCAAATGATGTTGCTGATCCTATAATAAAGCATTTACGATTTTACATCACAGGGGCCTGATTTCTGTCCCTATAACTGAGGCATGTCTCCATAAATTCAGTATATACACACATTTGAGTCCCCTCACAGTGACAAATACCCACCCACACAGCTCCAGCGTTACAAGTGATGGTGGTGACCGCTGCAGATCATTTGTGTCCTTATGGAATAAGCCACAACCTCAGCCTGCTGCCACCACACACTCTCTACCACAGACTTTGTATAATTACACCTGTGTATGTGGTCCTCGGTCACATCTCTCCACACCTATCTATCTTAGACTTAATCCAGTGTTTGACAGAGGGTCTGAAAGAAAGGGCAGGTAATGGAGACAAAAATACTGTTGCAAGGTTCACATTCAGAAGAAATAATAAAGCAACAACAAAAAAAGTGAAGTTATAAGTAAAACCTGTGGAAAGGCAAGTATGTTCACAGTAAGAATGCATGTTTTCAAAGTATTTTAGCAATTCCAAGCAAACCAATAATATCTCCATGGAAACAAGCCTAATCAGAAAAGTTGCTCTAATTTTATTTAAATACTTTTACTTGAATAGATTATTTCATGTACTTTTACATTTGAGTACTTCCTCCACCACTGATAAAGAGCCAGATAACAAAATTTGTTTGTAAAAGTAAGATCTCTGGAAAGGCAAGCATGTTCACGGTAAGAATGCATGTTTTCAAAGTATTTTTACCAATTCCAAGCAAACCAATAATATCTCCATGGAGACAACCCCAACCAGAAAAGTTACACAGTGTAGCTTTATTTCAAAATGAGTTAGGGCTTGGAACTGTGACTTATATTTGTCTCTTCATTTGCACCACCATCTCTAATTTTATTAAAAACCCTTACCATTCCGAGGGAGTATGCGTGGGCCCTTTTACTTTTCCTTAATTAATTTCTATTTGTCTACCTTCAGATAAAAGGAAATTATCAATCTCATGGGCATGTAAAACATTAACCCACAAATAAAAAAAATATTATACAAAAAAAATAATAGGACTTTTATATTAATTCTGCCTGGACTTTTTTTTTTGCCTAATTACAAGTCCCTAAATCTCTTGTTTAATGAGATCTGCTTCAGCTTTGACATGGGAATAGTCAAGAAGACCCAACAAATGCTCAATCTGCTGTTTATCAGACATCCACAGGGACACCAGCTGTACCTGTTCTTATATTTACACCTCTAAGTACCACTGAGTTCTATTGTTTTAATACAAAGAAAGTTCATATTGTCAACATGTACGTTACTTAAGATACAAACACATTCAAACTGCAGGAGAAAAATCTATGCAGCTGCCCTATACTATTATACTGCTACAAAACCATTACTTGTTTGTGAAAATTGAAGCGTTAGTAGAAAACAATGTATGATTTATATGAGCTTTGAATTGTGGACAATGTTTGGAAAGTTTGGACTGAGGTAAGAGTGCCATCTGGTCCACAGTACTGCAGATGGTGGTGGGAAGTGTATTTCATTTGTATTTAAGAGCGTTCAGTGCTCCCCTGAGATACTCCTGTTATGATTTAGAGCAGGGGTGTCCAAACCTTGGCACAGAGATACACATTTTAAAGCGCGACGAAGTACAAGGAAGACACAACTTTATACTGCAATGTAAAGGTGGACTATGTAAGTTTTAGGGAGGAGTGCGTCACCTGCTTACCTTCATGGAGATGTCATTGTGTTCCAGGATGTCCCGCAGTGTGGCATTAAAGGAGACGAGCAGGTGGTGTGTTGAGGGGTGGGTCCGCTCACAGAATCCATGTTTTGCAAGGTGTTTTTGAGCAATAGAGACACCTGTAAGTAAATAAAAATAGCTTAATGTCATACTGTGGAACATTTTAGGCAATACAGCAATATGGCAGGTGGCAGAAAAGTTTCATCAGGGAAATACTGCTATAGAGACAAGCAGGTGACAGAAAAGTAGTGCATAGTGCATCTTTGAATTTCAGCGATCAACAGAATACAGTTTTAAACTATAGTGCAACTCTTCAGCTCATTGAATTAACTTATTTAACTTACTGTAATATGATGGAGTATTATTACAGTAGGGGTCAGTTATCAAAGGTTACAGAGAAACACTATGGAAAAATAGACTGTTTTAACCCAAAGTTTGGTTGCTTTTATTTGATCGTCTCTCCATCACTCAGAGCTGATGTGCCTCAGACTGGGGTGATGAGGTACATGTCAGTGGAGACAAAGGACCATGACCCACTGTGGAGCAGTTTATTGACTGGCCCTGCTTTGTTCTTCTGAGACAGCTCTACATAGGGACTTGTACATCTGTGTTCTTGAGGCGCTTAGAACATTGAAGTAGGGATGTGAAGATATCAAATGTTAGTGTTACGATTATTCATGATTATAACACCATGACCAAACAACAAGGAAATCCTTCATTCACTTTCACTCACATTATCTAATACGTGTGTGACCAGCTTTATGAAATCAAACTTCGAGAATGTTTAAGTTAATGTGACATAAGCAGTCATGCAACATAACAAAGTAAAAGTAGTAAAATACTGCACTAAAGTATACATTTCAGGTATCTGTACTTCACTTAAGTACATTCTAAAGTGGATTCTATTTACTTTGACTTCACGACATTTGAGAGCAGGTATCTGTACTTTCTACTCCACTACATTTTGAAAACTAAAAGTATTTTTATTATAGTTTGAGACCTGCTGAAATGGCTGAATGGTTTATTATAACACATTTGTAGTCTGAGCAAACAAAAATATACAAATAAAAACAGCTAGGAAAAACAACTGATTCATTTGTTTCAAATACTTTGTGATACTGTGACTATTTTTTTACTTAAGTAACAAAACTGAGCACTTCTTCCACCACTGATAAACAGCCAGACAACAACTTTTGTATCTAAAATGATTTTTATTACGGTCTTATGATTATATTAAATCTTAAATGAATTCAATTATCGTTTAATCTTTTTTTTTTTTTTACATCCTTTCTTTAACATCAAAGGCAAAGTAGCAAAAGGTTCACTTAGCATATGGTGTTATTAATCCTGTCCCTTTGAGTGTAAATGATAAACACAACTGAACACGGTGTAACTCGTGTCCTGCTATGGCCTCCTCATACTCAGATTTGTCATTTTTCATTCGTATGCATTACACGTGAAATGGGATCCATGGGTACTTTTACAAAAATGTGTTTCTCAATTCAGCAGCTGTGGTCCAAAGTCTTTTTATTCATCTCTCTTGTTGACGGATTGCAAAAGAAACTACACTTTTCTAGCAATAGAAAATAAAACGGTTATCTCAAATGTAAATGTTTAGAGGAAATTTGTTCTATGCAAACACTTTTCTAAGAAGTTTATGTTTTATATTTCATTTGATCAGTGTTTGTGCGCAATATGAACACTTGTTGACACCCTCTAAATATAATGCAGCTGATCACACAAAATCAGACCAGCATGTTTAGACTCTATTACCCACAGAGATAACTCAACGCAACGGAAAAACTGGTAGAGCCCGGACAATGAAGTGCTGTGATTACCAATTAGAAACATTCAGATGCAGTTTCCTGGAGGTCAACTTTGTGAATGTTTTTTTTTTTTTTATTATTACTATTATTTATTTATTTGATTGGGACAGAGCATGTTAATGGACAAACATGACACAACATGAATGTAAACACACATCCTACCTGGACAACTAAGGAATTACACAGACGTCATTGTCAAAGTTGTATTTTGATTCATTCGTACATTTCTCTGTATTGCAGGTATTGGTGCTTAGAAAGGTCCCTTACCCCATTTCCCTTACCCCACATTTCTGTGAACTGCTAAGCATACCTACTTGCCATTATTTTAAAAATTATCTGACTCTGAATCTTACATCTATAAATGCAAAAATGCCACAAAAAAACAAAAAAAAAAACTAGTGAATGAAAATCTGCTTGCTATGGTGAACTGCCACTATGAGGAGTTGGAGCCTCTCAGCTCTGCAGGAAGTCAATGGACCTGTTTCAAATATTAACCAATTTTAGATAAATATTTACGAATTAAAATTAACTAAATGTAAAATAATAATTTACATATGTTGAATATAAAAAGCATAAAGATAGTTATCATCGAGTTGTTCTATTATATGTTACTTCTATGGTGCGAATGTTATGGTCTTAGCAGGGTTTTTTTTTCCCCTGTACATTTGCAAAATGTAAAATAATGATCTACATGTTAGAAATAAAAAGTATAATATGTCTTCTAAATATTATATATTAACACGTGGGTACAATGAATGAAACCTTTAGTATAAATCTGTAGTAGATAGTTATCATGGAGTGCTCTATTATATGGTTATTTCTATGGTGCGAATGCTATTGTGTGGGCAGGTTTTGTTTCCTTGTGTGTAGATGTTTCAGACTCTCTCTCACCAGTCAAGCCTGGCCGTGTGACTGAGACAGAGTGAGATGGATCTGTCCTGCTCATGACTAATGAACAGAAGCCCTGGCAATGCTCGCCCCGATCCCTGAGGCCTTTGTGCTCCTCACAGTGTGGACATCCCCATTCAGACTGTAAAGAATAGTTTGGTCACTATAGGTATATGCCCACAAAGACACAGAACACACTGATGTGGAACAATCGGCCGAGCTGTCAGGAGGGCTGACACAAACTGTAATTAATGATATTTTCTATTTTCTACCGGGAGAATACGCATGTGACAGAAGCATTATTAATGAGAGCTGCCTTGTTGTGAGGAATAATGGCAGTTTATTAGAAGCAAGTCAGATTTAACAGATCCTTCTCAGACAAAGGCTTTCAGACAAGTTTGAAAAATGGGAATACTCTGCTCTAAAAGATCCAATAGGAGAATGCTAAAATGTTTGTATTGTGATCTGATTTTTTCAGGTCCCCGATACCATCTGTCGCCTTTAAAGTTGGAGATTTGGGAAGTTTCAAAGTTGTACGGGTGAATTTTGGTACAATTCCAGATCGTGTCATTAATTAGAGTGATTAGTTCAGGGACAATGTTGTGTGACAGGTACATGGATAAATAACTGAAAACAAGCAAACATGCGACTTCAGACAGAGGTAGACTCATTTATTAAAGTACAACAAGAGGCACTGTGTGGAGAGCTACAGGTGTATGTATACCAGTGTATGGCGTCTAATTGAATTACAATAGGAACATAAGGCTCTGCAGACCCTCTGTTTGTCACCAGGAAAGACTAAGCTGACAATAGTGCTACATAAATTATACAAATCATGAGACATTTTAAATTGAGGAATTAGCATTAGCTCAAACAATGATGACTGACAACCACTTAAAGACTTATTCCCTAGATTGGTTCATTAGAGCGTGTATAAATATGTAGACATTTCACTTTATGCAATATAATTAGCATGCATCACACTGTTTGACATTGCAAGATCTGATTTCATCCAACCAGTGTCTTGAGGAACTACAAGTGACAGTCACATCAAAATAATATAATATCGCATAATAGATCTCCTTTATCAGAAATACAATTTCTGATAAAAATGAACAGATTCTTTGTACAAAGCTGTGTGTGGCAAATGCGTCATTCTTAGAAGGGTATATGTGCCGAATTATGATGCTTTAATTTAGTAGAAAACATTTTACCAGAATATGCAATTTACTCCAAAGCCTCCTGTTATTTGCTCAATACTGCGTTTGACAATGATTTCGATGAAAAACAACTGTTTGTAGTATTGTTGATAATGGGAGAGCATGAGTGACTGAAAGAGCGTTCTCAATGTTTCCAAAGATCACATCTCATTCATTCTCCGTGTCTCCAATGTGACAGAACAGGCGTGTGCCAATTCAATAGATCATTTACAGAAATGAAATGATCGCACCCCCCACCAGAACCTATTTTCAGTTCATGTCATTGATTCCCATCCAGCAAGTTTCACAGCATTATGTTTGTTTGAAAAGTTAAAAGAATCCGGCTAATTTCTCCCCAACCAGGCAATACTTAACCCGATTAGAGTGGCCACTTCAGGCTTTGTTGATGCATCCAAGTGAGGCAGGGCAGGCCAGCTGCAAAAGCTGATCAAAAGAGAGAAGAGGGGAATGTGATATTAGCATCAAGTGCCTCGGCAAAAGAGACTCTAGACAAAAACAGCAAAAAAAAACATCATTATCAGAGACTTCCTTCGCCCATGTTTGGGAGTGAATATATCTGTTTGTCAAGCAGCTGTGTGCATCCATACATGGCATTGATTCGTGCTTTAACCAGCGTTATAAGGCAATTTCTCTTTCCCTTTTGCAGCCCTTATTGGTAATATGCTAATGACATCCGCTGTGATTAGTGATTTTCTTCTAATCTTTATTCCACGGTGGCCTGAGCAATCACAGAGGTAGTGCCGCAAGATTTACAGCACCGAGCTCTCTCTCTTTTGCCGCTTTTCTCGACTGACTGGATTTAATTTGAATAATCACCAAAAATCTAGATCTAAATTAATGGCACTTTTTGAGTTGCGTCGCTGTGCATTAGAGAAACAGGAAGCAGGCTCACACTTCCTTTTCACTTGTGACCTGTGTTGAGGCTGTTCCTGTTCCTGTCATGTTTAAAATCCAATGTGTAGCTTTAAAGGAGTATTGAGCTTCTCAATCTGCATGCGAATTGGAATGTTTCCTGGTGGCACTCTGTTAGCATTAAGATTTATATTAATTAGAGTTTTAGTCCTGTAGGGAATAAACCTTATTGAGTATTCCTGCAATCCCTGGTGTAGCTCTGGTATACATGGATTTTTATTTCGTCTACTTTGAAAAATGCCTCCTTTGCAGCCAGTAGTCAGTTGAAAAAGTAGATGTATGACATGACCTATGCTTTTTAATAGGCATTTAACTGAATGAGAATCATAAAGTGGCAACCAGATGTGAAGCCCCATTTTGTCCATGTAGGCACAACTTGGATGAGAACCAGAATCAGAAAAACTTTTATTGCCATTGTCAGTGAACACAATTCACAAACTAGGAACTTGCTTTGGTGAACCATGAGGAAGCATCTGCCTGTGACTATCCCACACAGTTGTTTCTCTGTCATAGTTCAACAAAAGAGTGAGAGGGGGCACTATAGTGGACGGAGCTAACAACTATGTTCCTCACTCGTGGTTTGAAATCATCTTTTAAAGGTTCTATATTACTCAAAATGAATTGTTGTGAGCTTTAAGTCATGTTATAATGTTGTTACCTCATCAGAAACATACCTGGAGTTGCGTTTTGTTTGAGTAATCCTGGTTTATTAGTCTGCATTCCCAAAGCTTAAAATGCTCTATTCCACTTTGTGACGTCATGAAGCATAGTTATAAATTTAGTTCAGTAGAGATTGTCAATTCCAGGGCTGGAATTCTCCAAATGTTAGTGAAGGTGTATGGAGTTTAAAAACACAACGGAGCAGAATGTTTCCTGTCTGAGAGAAGAACTCAGCCTAAATACACAGGATTTGTGTGTTAAACATTTGTGAAAAAAAACAAAACACAGGGTATATTTTTGATGTGGAAGCAACATTATAACATATCAGAAAATAGTATGACATGTACCCTTTAAGTCTTGGTTTAGTTCTTTCACGTACCCTTGCTTTATTGCTGGACTAGTTTGGTTAACTTTATTCTGAGCTGATTTAGTTAGTGCTTCCTTGGTTCTGTCCTTGTTCCAACTGGTTTTGTTCATTTTATTTTTTAGTCTATTTGTTTTGTTGGTTTTATCAATAAGGCTCATTTTAATGCAGTGCTGTTTCCCCACACTCTTCCAATTTTTCTGATATTGTGCTAAAGCTAGGCTTTAAAAGTAAGAATGGCTGAATGAAATGAATGAAAAACGCTTTAATAAAAACACACCATCTGTTTTATGGCTAACCTGTACATTGAGTAATAGAGGGTCTGATCTCTCTTTCAGCTTTCATGCTACTCACAAAGCCTCATAATAGTCCATTGTCCCCGTTGGGATTGTGGGGGCTGTCCAAATAACTGTGTGGTCTCACATTGTTTCCAAGCTTTTACACTGGAATCTGTCCATAACAAAGCAAACGGATTATTTTTTCACTGTTAACTTCCAGCTCTGAATTTAAAAGTCAGTTTGGACAAAGTGATACTGTGTTCTCCGCTTAGAGACTTTAGTGAGTTGTCATGCCAATGTACATTCCCCAGAAATTTGACCCAATGGAAAAAAGGTCTGCAGTTTCTGGCCATAATTGTAATACTTTGCAAAGTTTTGGTCTGAGTCTATAGTGGATTTAAAGTGTCTCTATAAGGATTCTCCGTGGGGTGCGATGTCTAGCTAGCGTCTGAGTTAAAATGCACCTTGGTAAGCCTCTCTAATTGGCAGCTATCTCATTGGCTTCTACAGAGCACCCCATCGCACGCAGACAGCAAACAGGCCATTGTCAGGGGAGGAAATAGTCACGTGAGTAATGGGCTAATCACCGGTGACGACGCTAAACAAAGCAATGAAGTTAGCCTGTCAATTATGCCGCATATTCATAAAATATGGTTAGCTTTAGCATTTTCTGCAGGGGTTTGCAATGGGTTCTGGTTGCTAATGCAGGCAGTAAAATTCAAATTTGGACCGTAAATTCCAAGGACCTTCTAATTAGGAGTATCATCGGCCAGACAACATGGGGAGTGCGGTAATGTGGGGAGGCCATGCGTGGTTTTGTACCTGTGGCATGATTTATCTAGCAAGCACCTCTCAGCGGGACCTTCGCTACCAAGATATGAAGGGAGACATGTCGGCAAGTCAGGCGCCATTACAACTTGAGTGAAACAAATAGCTAGCGTGTTTTATGCTAGGCTGTACAAACAGAGTTGAAGTCTGGTGGAGCATGCTGTTCGGTAAGGTGTGGCAATGGTATTCACACAACCTGCACAAGCAGAGGGACCTCCTGTAGGGGTTGGTATTGGGTGAACAGAAGCATTCATTGTATCTCCGGCTGCAGGTTACCTCAGTCTGTGTGTATACAAGTGCTAATTACAAACACTTTACAAAGATGGTGGAAAATGTGTTTTTTGAAAGTTGGTTTTTTTTTAATTCTTGTTATAACGTTGTTTCCTCATCACAATTATACCCGGAAAAGTGTTTTGTTTCATTCACACGTTTGACACACAGACCCTGCATATTTAGGCTAAGCTCTTCTCTCAAACAGAAAACACTCTGTTCCACCTTGTAATGCCATGTGGTAATACAGGAAGTGCTCTACATTTTTTTAAACTCCATACAACTTCACTAGAATTATTTGGTGGAACAGAGCACACAAAACACAACTCCAGGTATTTTTCTGATGAGGTAACAATTTGGCTAAAAGTTCACGAGAGTAAATTTTGTGTAATATAGGACCTTTAAATAAATACAAGATGCATAAGTTTAATATCATATGGTGGAACATTCCAGGAAAAGCAATGCGATCTCTATGGACACAAGCAACAGAAAAGTTACAGAATGCACGTTTTGTAAAAAATTTTATATCCTTCCATATATTACTAGTGTTTTCAGGCAGCTTGGCTTTTAATATGTATTTCTACAATCTTGATATGATGAGGTCACAGTGTTTTACAGGTATTCTTAAATTCTTTCACCGCTGGAGCAATTATCAGAGAGTTCAATTCTCCTCACTTATGTGCACTTGGTGTCTCTATAAATCTTTATATTTGCGCAGAGCTGTGGCTATGAGCAGTGATTAATTATGTGCGTTTGCAAAGTCAGCATCAGCGCTCAGGAAGTGAATAAAAAGACAAGGTTGACCAGTGAGAATAGAACCAACGTACAGGGACCGAGCCAAATGACTATTAATGGAGATGCATGAGGAAGCTGACAATACATGAACAATTACATATATTAAACAGATCTAACATGTAGAGGAGTGGGTAAGATTATACACTGCAAACTGCAACATCTAGCTAAGGTAAAATGACTGAAATGAAGAACATTTTACATTATTTGAGTAGGTTCAGTTGGACGAGTGAAATGATCTACCAATGGAATGTGTGTTTTTCTTAATTCAAGTGCAAAGCGTCGTTGTCTTTCTTATCTTAAGTGTAGCAAGATGTATTTTCATAGTTTAAGTACAAAAAGTCTTATTCCATTGGTAGATTATTTTACTTGTCAAGTGAAATTTACTCAATCATGATAAAACTTCCTTAATTCAAGTAACCTTAACTTGACTAGAGTTTTGTTTTTGCAGTGTACGATTACTGCATATACTAGAGTTTGTATATCTTGATAAGTAAAGAAGATCATATGATTTACTCACAAAATTCCCAGTTACTGTGGCTCACCAATGTGTATTCCACAGCACTGATGTAAATATAAAACATTTTTATCAGTTTAGCTGGTTTATTATTACTATAAATCCTAAATGCTACTTATAGCCCATACTCGTACTCAACAAGTACTTACAGAAATATGATTGTAAAAATTATTTATTACCAAAAGGTATAATTTCTGGTGGAGGGCCTGCCACCTGCTTGTCTTCATGGAGATGTTATTGCTTTTCCAAGAATGTTCCACAGTATGGTATTAAATTACAGTATTAATCTTATCACCATGGAGACAAGCAAGTGACGCCTCCAGAGGAAGTTACAGGTCAAATCTGTGGAGAGGCGACCTGCTCACAAGAAGAATGCATTTTTTCAATATATATTGTTGAGAAATAAAAACATGTTTAAGTGAACAAATATAAAATAGATACGTTTCATGCCGTACTGTGAAACACTCCACGCCATGCAACTATCCACACAGATGGACTGCAGCCTGGTTATGAAATAATAAAAACAAACTCCACTATTTCCACAGAGTGTGGTTGTCTGCATAACTTTTATCATGTTAACCACACATTGTGAGTATCTATGTTTTTTGGACTTACTTACGCTTATGTATTAGTGTTGAATGATTCTTGTGAGACTTGCAAAGTGGATTTTGTTAACTTCAGGAAGTATTGGGTTTTGCTCGGGGCCAAAATGTTCCGTTGAGTGATAGCAGCCGTTTACCACAACTCCATCCCAACCACTACTACACACAGTATTTATTTACAACAATGGAAACTCCACTATTTGATTTTCAACATCATTACTACCCTTAAAGAACTTGGATTGCCAGTGTTTTTGGTCATCTCTGCTGTTGCCCACAAAGCACGGAAGAAACACAAAATCGGAACTAAAACAATTGCGCCTTACATCAAGCGTTGCAGAGGACTCCTGTTTCCCATTACATCTTCATAAGTGACTGAGTTTTTATGCAGAGGTGCTGATGCAATTAGCCACACTTTTTCTAAATGCGTGCTTGGATTTCAAAAGAGTTTGCCGAAATACTATCTTGCTTCGGTTTCAGGGGAGCTGTGCTTAATTTGGACCCCCTTTATCTAATAGAGTTTTCCTGCTCTCAAATGCCATGTGGTTTGCTGTAGCGTAAATCAAACAGTGTGCCGTGATGGTCAGCCACTGCCGAAGCTAAGAAAGTTCTTTATCACCGACATCGGCTATGCTCCATCTCCAGCTGTAACCGATTTATCAGCCAGAAAAACCCACTCTCCCGATGAGCTGTTTCTAGTTTTACGTTTAAAAACTATCTCCACTCGGAATAAGCGGACTAGCGTTTTATTCCCTTTTTGCAGTGAACATTTATCTCCAGTACTTGACAACAGCCGCCAACAAAAGCACCATATCTTGATTCTTTTTTTTTTTCTCTTCACAGTACGTACCGCACTCGATACAATGTCAGCATAATCCCTGCCAGGAGTGAGTATGACACAGTTTATGAGTGGGTGGGATGGAATGGGGGGTGGTGGGATGGCGGGGTAGAGAGGGTGTAGGGGTGGGTGGAGGAGGCAATGATGTTGATCCGTGGTAAGCTGTCCTGTGGTCTTAACCTCTGTAGCACTTACTGTATCTGAGCAGCAGCAGTGGCGGATCAGTAACCAATCTCATGGAGCACAATTCCCTAATTCTTCTGCCCCCTAGAGGCAACATCCAAATGCATTGTATTGTATTTCCAGTTTCTCTCGAGCAGCAGTGTCGAGTAACTAAAATATCAAGTCAGAACACATCTTAATACACTTTTGAAGATCTTTTTTCTTGTGTTAAACTTGTGCAATTTGTAGCAAAGGCAATGCTGGTGTAGCTTTCATAATGTTGCGAGTTAAATACTGAACTTGTTGTACTTATGATTGTTGTGATCATAGCACAGATGTGTGGTAAACTATTTCCACTAGTAAAAAGTGACATTTCTTCACTTTAGTGGCAAATTTGTCAAATACTTAAACCTTAGCTAATACATGTTTTAGCACATTTCTATGGAATTGACATAATATCTCATGACTATTGGATCATCCATCCATCCATCCATCCATCTTCTCCCGCTTAATCCGGCTGGGTCGCGGGGGCAGCACGCTGCCCATTACTCTGTGCACCAGACCCCCTATGAACCCCTCTGCAGGTGGTGAGCCCACAGGAGGACTATTGGATCAGGATATAAAAAAGAAAAATGAGATAATAATTTGTCAATAATAATACAGGTATACCTAAGCTTTCATTCAGTTATTTTGTTGAGCATTACATGTTTTCTAGTTTACAGTTTTTGAGTTTGAATTTTGCGTTCCTCGTCCATGTACGTTTCTCTACAGGATCAGTCATTTTTACGATCTGGTTTAATTACAAGAGAAATGCTGTAGTCCACCCTGCAGCTCTGGTGCTAAATGCTGACAGTACAACACAGATCAATATTCTGGTCTTTTCAGGGCTTTGATTTACTCATACTTAAGACTATACTGACAAAAGGCACAAAAAAAGAAAAACCCTTTCCAAATTCTCCCAAATTTCTGTCTCAACAAAAAGAACCCACCCATTACGCTAAAGCACAGATGCCATCCCATCCAATGGGCAGCTGGCGCGCTGTATATTTCCGTTAATATTTCACATTAGCCTGTGGCACTACATAATACCAGATGATTGCTTGTCTGTTATGGTATATGATGAGAAGTGTTGGGGGCTGTTAATGTGAGACGTCTCTGTTTACCAGTGTGATGGATGGCCTCCCTGATAGAACCTGAGTTACATTCAAGAGTGTCACCGCCAAAAGATGACAGATGGGCCCAGCTGTCCCAGATATAGACACTTCTGACCACACCAAGGATGCATTCATCACAACGAGGCTAACCAGCAAACACTTAAAATAGGTGACTCAACTTATCAAGACACAAGTTATTCCTAAAAATACCAATTCTAAAAAAAGACAAGATATTTGAAGTCATAAACAATAGACAACACTTGCAGCTGCAAAGTACCTAAGTGACCCAAAGAACTTATAACATGATTATCTGTCACAGGGCCGGTAATAAAGATAAATGAGGTAGGGGTGGGGGTGGGTGGGGTGTTGATGCTGTAATATAATATTAAGTGATGGCAGACATCCAAAAGTCAACATTATGTCTGAGTGAGATCTTAAGAAGATGAGCCACTTCCTTAGTCAATATAAATAAACTAGGCACAGTGCGTTCTACAGGGCGCTTGTTTGCAGAAGTAAATCAGTGTATTTTCTCTTACGATGTGGTATCCATTATGCAACTGGTGAAATGTGTCCAAGCTTCTTCTCTAATTTGGGTAAGTGCTTCATTTTTACATCCCAGAGCTATTACAAAGATTGTTGCTATTGCTTCATGACTCAGTATTATTGAAAATACGTACCCATTATATAACTTAATGAAACAATCTTGCAGTTATTACAAGAGAGAATCAGACAAAGACCAAAACAAACAAATATGGCATGTCGTGGAAAAGACTGCATTACTGAAAAAAGCTAGCGCTAATAACTAATTAATTAGACTAGCCAAACCACATAATTTGAGTTGATTTAATTAGCATCACAGTCTAGCTTTGTCTAATGAATGCAACAGTTTTTCATGCAGAGATCTGACAATTTGTGCAGAAAAAAAAATCCACAATTACAAAAAAGTGAGAGATTGTGAGGAGAAAAGCGAGTGAGATTCCACACTGAGAGAGGGGTCATTATTTCAGAGCTGCAGGGGGCTTGCTTAAACACTACTTTGTTCTTCTCAATCCGCAGTGCAACCTAAGCAAACCATGTAAACCTGCTTATACATTTCTTTGTGCATCTTATAAGTGGAGCTGTTATACCCCCCACTGAGCTGTGTATTCGAACACAGCTTGGTATTCTATGGAAATCCCACCATTTTTATCAAACACTCACTGCTGCCAATGTGCAACAAGAAAAAAAATGTTTTGCAGTATCCAGTATCTGTCTATAACTCAACACAAATAACATAGCGGCTGTTTGCGTCTAGCCTGCGGTGTTGTAGATCAAACTGATTCATATTGTACTCCTTCAAAACATGCATTCATTGTTTTTAAAGTGATTTGAATTTGATGCATGATAAAATATTTAGACATGTAGCTTGAAATGTAGTGATCAGCAACCACTATTTGTTGCCATATAAAGAATTTTAAAGGTACACTATGTAATTTGGAGACGTTAACTGCAATGCCTGGGATGTTCCCCAGTATAGTAATAAACTTATCTTTCTCCATGGAGACAAGCAGGCACCAAGTAAAGTTACAGTAATATGGATTAGCAACATGAGGTATATAAACATCCATATGACAAAAAATAATCTTGAAATTTAAATGCCACACTGTGGAAGACTCCAAGGAAAGAACAGAAGGTTGCAGACCCCCACCAGAAAAGTTACAAAGTGCACATGTAATGCCTGCATATACTAACAATAGAACCAAAAATCCAACTACTGATTAACATGGCATAATATATATTACATACATTATTTTTTCATAAATTATCTAACACTGTTTGGAATTAATACCTTATTTTGGATGCTTAAATTACACTAGTCTGGAGCTGAACAGTGAAGTAAATTTCCCATTCATTTCTCTTTTTAATACTAAAAAGCTTGCTCAGGGAAAATCAGCTACGTTTTAACAAATGACCACAAGGCCTATAATTTATTTTAAATCTGTTTCTGAAACTTTATAAATTACCAGCTTATTAAATCATTTCACGGAATTTTGTGTTTTAAACTGCCTTTTTGAACTTAAACAACTGCGTCTTAATATTATAATTTTTTGAAAAGTCTATGGGAAAAATTAATGGAAAATTTACTTCTAGAACCGTAACGAGTGGTCGCTGTTGTTTTTTTTAGTGAGGGGCTTTGATTCATACTGATTCAAACATTTTTTATCTGCCCGCATTGAATTATATTACACTGAATAGTACAAGCAGATACTGTGTATTTATTTGTATTTATGTTAATTCCCACAGAATACTGTTGCCTCGGTAATGTGGTTGGACACATCTCGGCTGCGGTCAGGAGCACAGCATGTCTGTCCTCCCTCGTGCTCCCACCTGTGCACCTGCTCTATATTCTAAATGCTAAGTGACATCCAACCGTGCGCACTGGAATACATATCTGGATGGATTCCCTCACTAAAATGTATTCACAAACGCCCTGGCGCTTAGCAACATTGTGCAGATAAAATGTATATGGAGGAAAAAAGATAGGTAGAGAAATGTCAAAATCCTTGCTGACAGGTGCTTTCTGAGATGCCACTATCAGAGTATAGACTGGGACACTGGGCCATTGTGTGCGGGGTAATTAAAGGAGCACAGCTGAAGATGCAGTGGCCTGAGGGGGTTTTCCTCACTTCAACACCAGATAGACCTGTACAGACAAGCTGCTAACGGCCCAATACCAAATGTCCTTGGAGATGGAAATATACCATGGTATGGGGAAATAAATGATAAGGTTGTATCATATGCAAGTGTGGATAAATGAGTGAGAGAAAGTATTCAGTCTCCAAACAGTGAGACAAGCTCCATCACTTCAGTTTTTTAATAAATGCTTTTTATTAAACTTACTGTTTTTTTAATAGTGACGTAAATGTATAATTTTGTATTTAATCATGATGCTTGTATTTTAATGCATACATCAGTTTAATACCATGTTGATACCGTGATGTGACCTATATATGAATTATCACTTTTATCACTGTATATTACACTGTTTCCCGTTAATAGAGGAGACTATGGTGGCCAGTTTAATTTTCACCCACATAGTCTAAAAACAAGCTGTGCATAAAAATGGGAAAACAAATTATAGTTTATGCTTGCATTGTTATCAGAAGTTTATAGAAGTAACAATTTTTAATCTGTGACAAGTGCTTTTTTTGTTCAGTAGAGGCAACAAGTGACATTTATGCACTAAAATATTGTGATAAACAAATTATTCAAATATTGATTGCTAATGCCACCATAGTCTTAATATAAACCTGCCAATGGGACTGCCAAGGAAAACTGGCCTTTTGGTTAATTTACATTATCATAATGTCCCACTGACAACTAAATAAATGATTGTAAAAAATTAACTACTGTATTTGCTTGATTTAATATCATAAATAAAATAATACAATTCGAAAATTCTGTTGTGTTCTGTTCAGTTTTTTTTAAGTTGTTTGCAAGAGGATGCCTTAATTTTAAAATGATCTGAGAAATGTATTTAGAAATCAAGCTAATCCTCACAGTACTCTTACTTAGAGCACAGAGGGAGCAAGTTTTAAGCATTTTCTACTGCGCTAATTATGGTTTAATGATTGTGTTGAATCCAGTGATCATTTATTTTTCAATATATTTACATTTGCAGCACTTCTCTTACAACTTTTGGATTTGGGTTAAAGCAAGACGTTTTTTTCCTGTTGCTAATTTTGCCTGACCTTAAAAACATTATTAAATCTTTTATGTGGTGATTCTGGAAGACACATTGACACAGTTAAGTTCCAGGCACATTTCAGCAGGCTGCTCCCTCATGCAGCTGTAAAAATTGACTACATTTTTCAAGTCAGACATTCAATCTTTTCTCACCACCTCTGTTTTACAATTTGACCCATATCTCTTTGGACCTTTAAGCCGTGTTAGAATGTTAAATCAACAAAAACATACCCTGATTTGAGCTGTGTTTTGTTTCATTCACACATGTTTGAGTAACCCTGCATTATTACACTGTCTACATCTCCAAAGCTCAAAATGTTCTGTTCCAACTTGTGATGTCATGAAGAAGTAGTTTTCAACTTAACACCTATCTGTTACTTTTTTTCAATAGAGATGGGCTATTTCAGGGCTGAAATTATCCAAATGATTCTACTGAGTGGTATATGGAGTTTAAAAACACAGTGGAGCACTTCCTGTATTATCACATCACAAGGTGGAATAGAGTGTTTTTTGTTTTTGTTTTTGTTTTTCTGAGAAGAACTCAGCCTACATATGCAGGATTTGTGTGTTAAGCAGTTAAACGTGCAAATGAGACAAAACACATCTCCAGGTATGTTTTTAATGAGGAAAAAAACTTAGAAACGTAGAAAATTGCAGTGCCCAGTGGGAGTTGACATCGCCATAAACGTCATCACAACAAAGTCCCAAATGCATTTGGCATCTCCCATGGATAAAGCAGTGGGTGGGGGTTGAGCGGAACAATGATACCCTGAATGTGGCAGTATAAAGATTACTCAAACATGCATGAACCACTCTTAAAAACAAACAGAAAACATTTTTCCCTGATTTCAATTTTATTTTAATGCAGGTCCATTTTTTCATCCTGGATTAGCTGCTATTTCTGCAATCTGTCGTAATATACCTTTGTTTGAGAATAATGATTGCTTTGACATCTGGTATACTGCTTTTATTCATTGACAAATATATATTTTTAAATGTAAACAAATATTCTGATCTAATTGTTAATCGTGACATCACAAAGCACTGCCACATTCCATCTCCATGGCGACTCCTTGGCACTGAAGTCCAAGTTCTGTAGAGGTGCACAAAGTTCTCAGATCCTCATTTGAACAAACACACCGACAGAGACAGTCTACTTTTACCTGAGCTCGTACAACCACTCACATTTACAATGTCTGCATCAGTTTCCTCAACAATCACCTGCCCTGTAGCAGAGGGCGCCAGGCTCAAGCTGGGGAACTACACCTTTGTGGAGTTTCTTGGGGAAGGAGCGTATGGAAAAGTGGCCAAATGCTTCAACTCCAAGACCAAAGAAGTGGTGGCAGTAAAAGTGTTTGAAGATGATGACGACATGCAAGTGGAGCTGGACAATATCCAGCATCTGGGAAGCACTGATCCAGACGAGGTGAATATCATAAAGTACATCGAGCACTTCACGTGTGACGAGAACCACTGCATCGTCTATGAAATACTGGACCGCAGCCTCCTGGACTTATACATGGCCCGTACTGGTGTCTCTCTGTCATTGAGTGAGATGAGGCCTGTTGCCCAACAGCTCCTTGTAGCTTTTGAAGCACTGAAGGAAGCTCAAGTCCTTCATGGTGATCTGAAACTTGACAACATTATGTTGGTCAACCACCAAGAGCAGCCATTTAGAGTAAAGCTGATTGACTTTGGCTGTGGAGGCCTCTTGTCAGACCTGGAACAGGGCACGAATATGATGTGTGAGGGATATCGTGCTCCTGAGGTGGTCCTGGGTGCTCCCCTGTCTGAGGCCCTGGAGATGTGGTCCCTGGGTTGCTGCCTCGGAGAGGGCCTTTTAGGCTGCGACCTGTTTTCCGACATGTCCGACTATGACCACCTGAGGACCATCATCCATCTCCTTGGACAACCCAGCAATGAGATGTTGCAGAGAAGTCTTTACGCAGATAAATACTTTCTCCAGACAGGCAGCCAGTGGAAATTCAAGAGCCCCATCGAATATCAGGACACAAACGGGAAAAGGCCCGAGGTCTCTGAGTGTGACCTGGACCAGTTTTCAGATCTTGCGGAAGCCATAATGCTAGAGGCTGATGACGAGGATGAAGATGCTGTTTTGGACCTGGAGGTTTTCCTTGATTTTGTTAAAAATCTTCTCCAGGTTGACCCAGAGAAGAGGCTGACTGTTGGCCAAGCCCTGAGGCACCCATTCATAACAATGGAACACCTGATCTACACTGACAGTGAATATGTCCAAGGTGCCTATGATCTTATGGCAGTAACCCTGAGGACCTCCAGATCTGCTCCTAACGAAAATCAAGCTGAAGGAGATTCAGAGCAGAACCTACAGACCTCTGCAGCTTTACTTGAGAGGCCAGGGTCCTCTCTGACCTTTGAAGGTGTGAGCTCCCCTCCTGAGTGCCACAACAACATGTCCACTAAACACGAGCAACCCGAAGAAGCTGACTGGCCCCACAACGTCTCATGTTTCCAGATGGACCAGAGGGATGAGGTGAGCTCCAGTCTGAAAGAGGAGCTTACAGCTGAAGCTGAACAGGCTGACATCATTGTTAGCGACTCTTCAAACGATCTCAAGTCTGAAACTGCAGATAATAATGTGCACAAGAGCACCTCCTTCTGGTCAGCCATGAGGAAAAGGTTTGGACAGATCATAAGACGTATACACCGAACCATGGCCTGTGTGTGCTGTTGCTGCACCTCCAGGAGGCACTAAACGTGCCACTGCAAACTTACATACAAACTAAGTTTGTGTGCAAGAATGGGACCAATTTAAATGTCCTATACGAAAGTTACTGTTGGGAGCTTTAAGCCATGTTAGAATGTTAAATCAACAAAAACATACCCTGATTTGAGCTGTGTTTTGTTTCATTCACACATGTTTGAGTAACCCTGCATTATTAGGCTGTCCACATTTCCAAAGGTCAAAATGCTCTGTTCCATCTTGATGTCATGAAGTTTTCAAGTTAACAGCTTAAACTGAAAACTTCAGTTGAAGTTCTCAAACTGAAAACTTCAGAAAGTTTTCAGTCTGAGAGAGGAACTCAGCCTAAATATGCAGGGTTTGTTTGTTAAATGTGTAAATGAAGGAAACACAATTCCAGGTACGTTTTTTGATGAGGAAACATAGATTAGAAGGTTCGAGATGGACCAGAGGGATGAGGTGAGCTCCAGTCTGAACCAGGAGAATACAGCTGAACCTGAACAGGCTGACATCACTGTTAGGGACTCTTCAAATGATCTGAAGTCCGAAAATAGTGTGCACAAGCGCACCTCCTTCTGGTCAGCCGTGAGGAAAAGGTTTGGATGTGTCATAGCACATATACACCGAACCATGACCTGTGTGTGCCATTGCGCCACCTCCTGGAGGCACTAAATGTGCCACTGCAAACTTAATCAAATAAAAATGGATTCATTAGCAATGAAATTTATTTATTTATGATTTATTTATTTTTGTATTTTATAGTCAAATACTCCCTACATAATATAATAATATATAGCATTTTTATATACATTATTTTGGAAGAATTGGGACATGAGTATATCAAATTTGAAAGGTTCGGATGTACTGACCATCAAGCTCTGTCCCCTGGCTTCTCTCCCACACAACTGAGGAGTGACAAGTCAGGGACCTTCTTATATTCAGTCTGCCAGATTGTGATTGGCTAATTGGATAGGCTGGGTGGAGTAGTGGGTGGTGACATGTCAAGTGGCATGGGGGAAAACCTGGGTTGGATCTGACCGGATTAGATTTAACCCTGGTTACAACTACATACAGTACTTTTTGATCATGTGATGATTATCTGCAAACTGAACAAGTGCAACAGACCAAATATTGCTCCATATTAAGCTAAACTGACTATTCAGATATACACTATTTTTATGGGAAGTGGAATTTCTTCATAGAGTATTTTTACACTTTCTATCATTTTCATTCTTTTATTTCATTCACTTTTTCTCCTTGGCTTTAAGTCAGTCTGTGGGTTGACTCTTTACCATTTTTTCACTGTTTGTTTTGCGTTCTGTTTTATTGTTGTTTTAGATATGTTTAGAAACATTTATTTGAGTAGGGTTGTTATAAATATTATGATACATTCTTGTTGTAATACAGGTACAGAAGCTCTTGTTTGAATGCATTAACATTTCTAATAGGATAACAAAATCAAATTACTTAAAAAAAAAAAAAAGAAAGAAAAGAAATTTCAATGCATTTTGATACAAAACTCAGTGGTATCGGATTGATATTGCAACACTTGCCATCGAACTGGTATCGGATTGAAACCAAAATAACGGAATTGCCCATCAGTAGTTTGTATGAAGCTAAAAGAATGGGACCTATTTAAATGTCCTATACAAAAGTTACTGTTGAGAGCTTTAAAATGGTATAGGTATCCGTACAACAATTTGAAATATGTCTTTGTGTTATTTGCTGTCCAGACTTCAAACCCTCTTTTCTAATTAAAATCTCGCTCCTGCGTTCACCGTGCATTCCATAGGCAGCAATCTGATGGAGCACATGGATTCATATTAAGCACGCTATTTTACAGAAGGCTTTGATTAGTGAAGAATTCAAGACCTGTCAATCACGCAGCGCTCCTCCATTTGGTCATGTGATATGTCTAACATTTCAATATCTGAAGAAGGCATCCGTGTTTCATATTCACCAGTTGTTTCATACTCAATATAGCCATTTTGTTTTCCATTTTTCAAGCACCAAAAGCTTACAGTTAAAATTAAAAATCTTTGTGGCGTCGCATTGCTCCCTCAAGCTGGTGGGGTTAAAGATTGGGACAAACACATATTTTCTCCTTGCAGCGATTACCATGAAGTATTTTTCTCTAGTTTCCACAGTCGTCACCCCGAGCTACGAGCTATCAAAACACTCGTATAAATGAGCACTAAAGGGTTCGCGCAGCATCGTAACACGTTGAAAGATGTTTCCCACACCACAGTACAATATGGTGATAACAGGATAATAAACAATCCTTTTATTGGCTCTAATACCATAGAAATGAACTAGTACAGAGAGCTCCAAGCCACAGGCACTTTCCCAATATGAGTTGACCAACAAAACAAATATTTTTGTCAGCGTACAGCAGACACACAGCAGAGGCAACTGTTGGCCCTGACTTTAATTGACAAACTTTAGTGATGAGAACTGGACTGGAGCCTTCATATAAAATGGTTACGGGGTAAGTCCCATAGAGCTAAAGTCCAATTATGATAAAGCTGTGGTAAGATGCACAAATGTTGGCACTGCCTCACCATGGTACAGTATGGTTTATAATAATTATTTATTTTTTGGTTGGAAAAAAAAAAAAAAAGTCTCAAATGTTTCATTGGTTTGATCTTCTGCAGACTATACAATTTAAAGGGTCCATATTATGCTGTTTTGTTTTGTTTCATTCACACGTTTAACACACAAACCCTGCATATTTTAGATTTTTTTTCTTTCAAACAGAAAACACTGTTCCACCTTGTGATGTCATGCAGTAATACAGGAAGTGCTCCACAGTGTTTTTAAACTCTATCCACCTTCACTAGAATCATTTGGATGATTTCAGCCCTGGAATTGCCAATCTCTACTGAACTAAAGGTAAAAGGTAGCTGTTAACTTGAAAACTACTGCTTCATGACATCACAAGGTGGAACTGGGCATTTTGAGCTTTGCAGATGTAGAGAGATTAATAATAAAGGATTACTCAAATATCTGTGAATGAAACACAACTCCAGGTATGTTTTTGAGGAGGCAACAACACTATAACATGGCTAAAAGCTCACAAGTTTGCGTAATATAGGACCTTTAACAAATCAATAATAATGACATACTGTTGTTTCACCTCTCATCCAAAAAAGTTTCACGATTTCTGGTATTCTGTCTAAAATGTAGGCATTTTGTAAACTCCAGCTCATTTTATTTCAAGACAAAATAAATCTTCAAACCTTGCCAAAGAGAGAGAGAAAAAAAAAAAAAAAAACAAGGCCATAATGGTGAGATAAAAATGAGCAGAAAAGTTGGACGACTATTGCATTTTAAACTTGGACTTTGGTTACCAGTTTGGGGGAAATCAAATTAAAGGTTTTGACTTAGTAAGATCTTACAGATATGATGAAGCCTGTTGAGCCATACAGATATCGTATGATTTATTCATGTTAAAATGACTCACTGCGAGTAGAGGGAGAGTGTGGGCTTTCATCACTTTTCATTGGGGAGTTTGTGTGGAGTTTGTGTAGAGTCTGCTATAGCCAAAAGACATCATAAAAAGAGGTACATAGACACAATGGAACTATCCACTGTCCTGTGTGCGGTTACGTTAAGGCTACAATAACATAGCTGAGGTTGAGGAAATGCAGCGGTTTATATTAAATATTATAAAAATAAACACAGTATCCATCAAATCCTGTCTGAGATGAGCTATATCTATTTATATATATCTATATCTATGTCTCCACGTGTTCCAAAAAGCCTTCTGGATACAAAAATATAACTATCAAAACATTAATAATCACCACAAAAACAAATGAAATTGATACCAGCGGTCATTTTGCAGACAGTCTATACATCACGCAATCATCGCCTTCCTATTCTGGTGGAAGGTTGTGTGGCTGAGTCTATTCCAAAAGCAACTGCGAGCTTTAGGTGAGTACACATCTGATCCATCTTCACGTACACAGGGTTTTTTGTACTGATTGATTTAGTTAATTGATATTATTTCCAGCTTATGACAGCAGTTAAAGGTATACAATATTTACATTTACATGGTTAAAGATCACATAATAGGTTTGCATTGTTTTCATACATAGCTATTCATACATACACAAGCACCTCCATATTCACAATACAATGACAAATGTACTTTCAGAGGGAGTGGGAAGGTCTAACTAATCTATTGTCATGTTTTGAGGTGTTGCAGAGTTGGGATATCAGGACTCAAACATACTATATTAATGTTTTTTATTGTGCTCATATTTGATTTGAATATTTTTGCCTCAAATCTGGGGACACAGATAGGTCATGTTTGTGAAATTTAAAAGAAAATGGCTACGTAGCGTACCTAAGGGACAAAGGCTTAATATGAAACAAAGCTGTTACTCCCAAAAACACTGACTTGCATACTCCAATTGCTGGGTTTTAGATGACATCCCAATATTATATAGGCCAATAACAGAGAGAGAGATACTTTAGTGATCCCGAGGGAAATTCAAGTTTAGCTGCAGCAACATTTACACTGTGCTTCTCAGTTGCCTTTGTGTCTCAGTCAAAGGTCTCAGTGCAGTTTAACAGGAGGACTGGTCAGGGAGGGTCAGCAGATCCTGTGTCTGGGCAGTTTGAGGAGAGGAAGAACCAAAAGTGCCCCTCCTCTGTGTTCTGCAGCATCACAGCAGTGTCCAAGAGGGAACCTGATAAACACAACAGGAAAGGCCTCATTCTTACTCGGCTCTGTTGTTTCGGAATGGTGATGATCCCTTCATTCCCTTAAAGTGTTTCCCCTGGAAAGTCTCGGAGCATTTCGGCTGGAAGATCACATTTTCTGCCACATATGGTGTAAAAAGCCTGTAGCATCTGAAATGTCCATAGCTAGCTCCTTAGCTTACCTCTTACATAATCTCCATGGATACAGGAAAAACAAACAGTTCATTTCACACAATCCAATAGTCCCTTGTCTTCATTCCATCAAAGTACTTCTTCTTTTTGCCACATTTGCTACCACATATGGTGTAAAAGCCTGTAGCATCACTAATTTCTATAGCTAGTTCCTTAATTAGCCTCTTACAGAATCTCCATGGATATAGGAAAAAACAAACAGCTCATTTCACACAATCCCACAGTCCTTGCTTGTGTCCTCTGGACTGCACATGCTGCATTTCTTAGTTGGTTAAAATTCCATGACATGATGTTTAAAAACTGAACTCAAGAAACCAAAGGTTTCAAAAAGTGTTCAGTGTGTGAGCCAGGTAGCCACAAAAAACATTTAATACAGACAGATTTTTGTTTTAATATAGTGTGTTCAGGGTCACTAACAGATTCAGTTCAACATTTGTGAATTTACCTTTTGGATATTTTATTGCAAAGTAAAATGTAATCAATAGGAAAAACTGGCTCTTGTCCCCCATCTGAGACTATGACATCATCACAGTCTAGAATCTGAAAACCACCAGTCGGGAAGCTCATTAATGTCAAAATCGCCAAAGCTTTTTACATTATACTATTTATCCACTCCCCACTGCATAGCTGACTGGAACTGCTAATCTGCTCCAGTCACTACGACTCACACACCACAATCATGGATGTTGCTGGGATAGAACTTCCAAAGTTATTAGCATTTACAGGGGCACAGTGTAACTTTTCTTGTGGAGGGTCATCATCTGATTTACTCATAAACAAGTAAATGCTTTGCCTGGAAGGTTCCACAATGTGGTATAAATTGGTCTACATGTCTCATTGTTGGGGAGTAAATGACAGAATAATCACTAAAGTTACTGGGTCAAACTGTGCACTATTTATATGGTATTCTAGTTTGATAGAACATTCTGACTAGTGTACAGTTTGACCTGATAACATTAGCGATTATTTTGTTTTTCTCGCATTAGTTATTCAGTTATCAGTCATCCATCCTTCATTTACTCATTTAAAGGAGTTTTTATTGCTCAAAAAGTACTTGGTTTGGTCGTTACACCTGCTTGTGTCCATGGAGATTGCCATGCAGGATTTATGCTATTTTGTAGATGAATCTAGGAAAAACAATCACATGTGCATGGAGAATAGATTTGAGACCTTCCACTAGAAAGCTACACAGTGCCCCTTTGAGAACACAAGTTACTTGAACTTACATCAAGGCGTGTCACAATAACAAATTTTGAAGTGCAAAATATTGCTAAAATAAATATAGAAGATAAACACTGATATTTAAACCAAACCATAAAGCAGAGTCATCCCCAAGAATAATTCTAAATGTACAATATTGTTAAAAATATGAGCTGCAATAAATAAAAAGCAGAATGAAACACTTAGTAGTTAGTTTGTAACTATAATGAGTTATAATTCAAACTTTTACAGCTCAAATTTTATCATCAGAAAATAACCAAAATTACAAATTCCGATAAATAGTCCCCACGATAAATATTAACCACCAAAAATTATTGTTCTATCTGCATTGAACGAAGTCGATATAGCAATTATGGTGACAGGCCTACTTACATCAACAACAGTCATTGGAAGATGAATCTTGGTGCTATCTCTTCTCACAAGATTCATCAGCCATTCCTACTAGCTTACATTTCTAGATAGTGATTTTGGCTGAGTAGTTTTAACAGTCACCATAAAGTCATATTAAGTTTATATGCAAATTACAAGTCTTTTTTATTGTTAGAAGTACAGTGTAATTTGAATTAACTATTATGGAAGCGTCATCATTTTACTTGACAGTTTTTCTCTGATGTTTCTTATTAATTAGTGGGTGCAGATAGAATAATGCTGAATGAACAACTCTTAAAGCTGAGGGTGTTGCCTCCTCTCACATACACGTACATCCTGATGTCTCTGTTAGGAGGCGTGTGCTGGCAGCTCTGTCATTCATTAAAAGGTATGTTAACAATTTGATATATGAATAATGCTGCCTCTAAAACCACTTCAAGCAACAGTGCCAGACTGAGAGAAGATAACAGTTAATTAGCAGATATTATTTTTCATTGTTGATGTTTTATTACAAAGGTTTTATGAGGTTCCTTATGGTATCATATACAGAAAAAGTACTTAATCACTTTAACTAATCACAACACAGTTCTGTGATACCAAAATCAAACAATTTTCAGACTCAATTTCATGATGATGACAAAATACTGAAATGGTGTTTTCAGATTCGAAAATGACGATGTGATAATTCCAGATAGGGCTCATGAGCCAGTTTTCCTATTGATAACATTTTGCCACATAAAATGGCATAAACAAAAGGAAAATCCACAATTGTTGAACCAATTGTTGTGTTTCAGAAGACATCACAACATCTATAGGCCAATCCTGAGTTCCTGGCTCTAGTCATTAATAGAAATGATTCAACAGGTTCAGCATTTGTGAATTTACCTTTTGAATATTTCATGGCAAAGTACAATGTACAAACTACACATTTTTGAACAAGACCCACTATATTACAACCAAAATCTGCTCTTTATCAATAATCATTTCAGCTGCCCATCATTTGTATTTAAAATCATTAAAATCATTATGACTCTGTACTAGCACATCAAAAGAAGCTGGAGTTCTTGATATATGTGGACAGAGTAAAGTGACAGATGAGTGTTGTAAAAGCCAGTCAATCAACGCTCTGTGTTGGCAATGCAATGATCTGATAAAATGTTCTGTCAACCAAGACATTATGAACAGAAGACATGCTGCTACAGCAGAGCCCAAACTATTATATGGTGTTTTAATTTGATATATTTATTTATCATGTCTGTAGGATATTTAAACCAAAGTATGAGTTGAAAAAGCAGACTGGACTAAAGGTTCCAGCATGTTTTGTTTCATTCACACATGTTTCAATAATCCTGTTTTTTGAGTCTGTCTACATCTCCTTTTATTTAGTAGAGATGGATTGCAATTCTGGAAGAATTTAAACACGTGTTTCCTCATCAAAACACAACTCCAGGAAACAACATTATAACACAGATCAGAAAATAGCACAACGTCTGTCTTCATTTATATTATTAATGTCATATGATCTAAAATAATAAATCAATCTTTTGATCTAATCATCAAACTGGCTTCATTTAACACATATTTTAGGGGCAAGGTTACTTAGTCTTCGAAACCCTGAAGGATTTCTCTCTTCTATGGACAAAAATGACTGTTAAATATAATAGTGGAACAGACTTGAACCTGTACAGCTATCCACATATATGTTGTTTCTTAGATAAATCGCTTAAACTGTAGTTGCTCTTAGGCTTCTTGCTGCAGCTCATCCTTCTTGCTGTTACCTTGGGCCCATAATTTAATAACCTGAAACTCACTCGGCCAACTGTGATCCGACTGTGCGCCCTGATGGCAGGAGTATGTGTAAACACCTGCACTAATTACCTTCTCTCCGTGATTATTTATGAAAAGCATTAAAGCATGTGCAAAACGATTCATTGGTCAGAATTCAGGGCTATTTTTCACCCAGCTCTCCACAGATCCTTACAGCCCTGGGGGAGCTGTGGTGGATATGCCTGCTCGACCTCATATGTGGCAGACATGTTTTGTTTTTGAGGTGTTTTTGTTGTTGAGAAGATGAAAGGTTATCGGAAAGACGGTTCTAAGTGTTGCACCTTTCTCCTAAATCCTCCTGCGCTCATTGTTTATGCTTGATGCTTTTATTTAATGAACCCAGAACATTCAATTTGCTTCAAAATAATAAATAGTTTTTACCTTCATCAAAGGCGTTTTGGTTAGCTCTGCATTCTATGATCAGCAGAAATATTTAAGTTAATGTTAATTTCAGGGACTTTTTCAGGAATAAAAGTTACAGGAATTAAGATTGTAAAACATCGGGATCTCTACCATTGTGCTACTATACTGCACACTGTTTACGTCTAATAAATATTTTACCAAAAAGCTGAAAGAGCCGTTTGCAGCGCTAGGATTGACTGCGGTTTGGCCGTTGACCAATTTCACTTTACTGTCAAAAAAAAATAAAAGAAAAAAAATAAAAAGCTGTGCACACCCCCGAAAATGAATGCATATGAATATCATGAGCATTTGTCCACTGATCCAAAAGGTTGGTGGTTCAAATCCTACTCTCGACATAAAAACATAATCGGTTGAGCGATCAGATCCACTGACCCACAGGTTGACGGTGTGATTCCAGCTGTTGTTATGTCCTTGGGCAAGACGCTTAACCCACCTTGCCCCTAGTGTCTGAGTACACTGGTGTATGAGTGTGTGAATGGGTGAGTGGTTCCTTGTTGTAAAGCGCTTTGAGTGCCTTGAAGGTGGAAAAGTGCTGTATAAAAATGTAAAAAACATTTACCAAAAGTTTTATGAAATATGAACTTAGATGGATTTAAATAGATACTTGCACGATTTTATGTTATTTTTAATGATTACATTTACATTATTTTTTAATGATTACATGATTAATCATTACATCTGTTTTGTTCTGTCTCAAAACAACATCATAAACTGTATAAAGAAGTGGACTAAGGGAGCGTGACTCCATAGCGCTCCAGTCAAATGAAGCTCACGATGCAAGCGGTTATAGGGGCAAATTTGGAGTCAATTCCATCCATCCATTTTTTTTCCGCTTATCCGGGGCTGGGTCGCGGGGGCAACAGTCTAAGCAGGGACTCCCAGACTTCCTTCACCCCGGACACTTCCTCCAGCTCCTCCGGGGGACCCCAAGGTATTCCCAGGCCAGCCGAGAGACATAGTCCCTCCAAGCATGTCCTGGGTCTTCCCCGGGGCCTCCTCTCGGTGGGACATGCCCGGAACACCTCCCAAGGGAGTCGTCCAAGAGGCATCCGGATCAGATGCCACCTCAGCTGGCTCCTCTCGATGTGGAGGAGCAGTGGCTCTACTCCGAGCTCCTCCCATGTGACTGAGCTCCTCACCCTATCTCTAAGGGAGTGCCCAGCCACTCTGCGGAGGAAACACATTTCGGCCGCTTGTACCCGTGATCTTGTCCTTTCGGTCATTACCCAAAGCTCATGACCATAGGTGAGGGCAGGAACGTAGATTGACCGGTAAATCGAGAGCTTTGCCGTTCAGCTCCCTCTTCACCACAACGGTCCGGTACAGCGACCGCATCACTGCCGACGCTGCACCAATCCGCCTGTCAATCTCACGCTCCATCCTCCCCTCACTCGTGAACAAGACCCTGAGATAATTGAACTCTTCCACTTGAGGCAAAGACCGTCCACCCACCCGGAGAGGGCAAGCCACCATTTCCGGTCGAGAACCATGGCCTCGGATTTTGAGGAGCTGATCCTCATCCCAACCGCTTCACACTCGGCTGCAAACTGCCCCAGTGCACGTTGGAGGTCCCGGTTCGATGAAGCCATCAGGACAACATCATCTGCAAACAGCAGAGATGAGATCCTGTGATCCCCAAACCGGAAACCCAAACAATTCCATATTAAGAAATTATTTACGGACAAAATAGCAAAATAAAAACACCAGGATCATGTAGAGCGGGTTAATATGAATATTTCAATTCCAGAATGACGAGGCTCAAAGCAGCAGTTACAGGGAGAGTGCCAACAATATTTCTATGTAAAGTCAAGTGGAAACAGCGTCAATGGAGCTGGAAACACCCCCATGTTCACTTCCTGTTTGGAATATGGCAGCTAGTGGGTTAGCTATATCCATTTATATATAATCTATGACCAACATTCTAAAAGTTGTTTGTGAAGCTTTTTTGGATGCACATCACTTTCTGGATATATTTGATCAAGTTGAAAATATAGGGCTAGTACTGTGGGTGAGTTGTTGGTTTTCTTACAACATTTTAGAAAGAAACTGTAAATTTGAATTAACGTCTTAGCAAATGCACACAGATACTTTCATTCCATCTTGAGTTATCTAAAACTTTGATGCCTGAGACTACTTCCTGCAGGTGCTCATTGAGGGACAGAATTGGCTGTACTCATCGTGGAGTGTTAGGGAGGACTAATTGAGCCAAAACTTCTCTGGCATCTCTGATTACATTACATGAGTGGAATATTCTTGTCTTCCAACTGCGCTGATACTGGAACAACAATGAGCAAGACAAACTTACAATGTGATTAACAGGGGGTAATGATTTCTCAGGTCTCCTAATTAACTATGCCGGGTTGTCGCTAAACGGAACAAACTGGGAGGACGCCAAATCAAGCCCGAACATTTGTATTCATTTTCCCCCTAATGATGGTGAAAAATCAAATTTGTTTGGTGATGAAAATGACAACAGATACAGAGATTTGTCGACCCCTCCATTCAAGCCATTTAATACAGTTAAATTGTACCGTAATGAAATGCTCTGATAACCTTTTACTGTTGTGTAGAGAGCAGCACTTCTTGCGTCAGATGTGATAAAAAATTAATGACTTATTTGAGTGTATCGTTAGAGATGATGTGGCAAAGTAGATTAAAGAGTCGAGATAATCACATGCAGTTTTGGAAAAGAACTTTGCATTATCATGAACTCAAGAAATTCTTGTACAAAACTATGGGGTTACGCTTAATAATAGATTAATTTTACATTTACAGTGAAAATGAACCAATCCTAGGATGCAGAGTATGGAAATATGTATACTATTTCAAACACCGAATCTGCTTCAGCGTATGCGCCTATATAATATATGTAGAGGCTCAAGTCAAAGTGAAATGTAGTGAGATAATGGGCTTTTTTTAACATAATTTAAATTTTAAGATAGTCCTAAGCCTGCATTAACTTTCCAGCATACTGCCTTAAAGCTACCGTCTGTAATTAGATGGCTGACCCACTCCTGTTATATTCTCACATATGACCACTAGATGCCATCTACATTACGTCTGTCTGACAGCATGCCATCTTTAGCCTAACAGAAGACCAGAGAGCACAGATACAAATAAACTCGCAGATGGTAGCTTTAAGGCCCTCTCTGACAAAGGTACTGTAAGTGATGGTACATTAATGAATCAGTCAATATTCAAATACATTCTATAAGTATTTTCATTACATCTGGTAATGGCAGGATGTGAACTTTCATATTTAGTAGTGCTCTCATTAGGTTTAATGCTAGCGGTGTAGCCTCCCTTCTCTGCTCTGAGAACATGGGAGTATGCTATCTTAACTGTGCATGTATTACCTGTGGGTGCCAGTCATGTGACCGAACCTCCCCAATTTCAGACAGCTACATCATGAGAGGATGATGTCTCTGAATTATTGATACATTCTCAAGGTTGAGTGCACAGCGCGTTTTTTAAAAGGCGGTACTTGGGATGCGAGGGAAAGGGGGAGGCATCTGAAATTCTACAAATAAACAAACACAAGTACACTACAGCTACACAAAATTAACAGAGGTTTGAAAGACTCAGGATTGTGACCTCACCAGGATTACGGATGAGACCGGCGGCAGATGCTTGTGTCTTTGCGCTAACAGTTGGAGTATTTGATCCACACAGGCTTCGGATCATGAATAGGGAGTTTGTTATAATTAACTAAGAAGAGTGAAATAAGCCTATAGAGATTACACTAATTACCCACTATCTTCTGGTTTCAGTGGAGGATCGGGCTCTTCATAAGTGTCTCGGCGTCAGATGTTATGAACATGTCAGTTCTTCCTATGGTGGAAACAATGATATGGTTTGGCTTGTAGCACTCTTGTAAATATTGGCTGGCAGTTACGGTGCTGAAAGCTAAGCAGATCCAAATACATGTTCAATTCAGAATTACAATTACAAATCAAACACAGTTCCATAAGAATACTGAAGTTTTGGTGAACGTATGTGTCAGGGCTGGATTAGAGGACAAAAGCAATTGTATCGACAAGATAAAGCAAAAATAAGTTTATCATTTTGGAGGTATCACGTCACCTACATGACTTAATGGAAATAGAAAGTTAAAATCGTACTTTGGAAAATTCTCCATAGAGATAGATACGTTTAATGCCATAGAATATTATAGTCAAAGGAACAACATTTCCATGGAGACAAACCTGGTGGATTAGTATTCACAGTAGTATTTACATCTGTTTTCTCCACCTCTGTACAATTAGCAAAATCATAACTATCCTCTCCTACCCTGATCTTGAAAAAGTCATCCATGCACTCATCTTCTCCTGTCTAGACTATTACAACTCCCTCCTCTCCGGCCTTGACTCCAAAACCATCTCCCACCTCCAACTGGTTCAGAACGCAGCAGCTCGGCTCCTCACTGGTTTTAACAGACAGCAACACATTACCCCTGTTCTAGTTTCCCTTCACTGGCTGCCTGTGTATTGATTTTAAGATTTTACTGATCACTTTTAAAGCTCGTTTAGGTCTTGCACCAAGTTACATTTCAGAACTTTTAACACCATACGCGCCCTTCCGCAGCCTTAGATCCTCAGGCAGGTCCCTGTGGCTGTTCCAAAGTGCAGGCTCCGGACTAAAGGTGATCGAGCCTTTTCAGTCCGGGCGCCTCGGCTTTGGAATGACCTGCCTGAGGAAATAAGGCTCACACCATCAGAATCATCTTTTAAATCACTTCTTAAAACTCATCAGTTCGCCTTCCTTTAACTGATTTTAGCTTGATTTTAGTCCTTATTTCTTTTTATTCTATTTTTTTTTCTTTATTTATTATAATTACTTGAACTGTTTGTGTCTGTTTTTGTATGCCTTCTGTATGCTATTTTTATGCTTTTTGTATTGTTCTTTGTGGCTTGTACAGCACTTTGTAAACCTTGTTTTTAAAAGTGCTTAATGTAAACAGTAACCATTAATCATTTCTCTTTATCAAAATGATTATTTTATCTTGTATAGTCTTTTGTAAAAAATGCCAGAAAATGCTGTTCTATAAATATATGTTGTGGCGTCCTTGATGCGTTGTGAATACTAAACAGTTTTATTAACCTCTGATTGAAAGTGTTACTCTTGAGTTAGCAGCAGTGGAAGCCTATAGGGTTAACCACACAGTGTAGATTTAAGAGGGTGATGAAGTAGTCTGAAAGTGGTCTCATCCTTCAAAGTGTCTCTTGATTCTGAACTCCCGACAACTCAAAGTTGGGGGCATAATGTGTCTGTGTTGTCAGCCATATTAACAAAGTGAACACACCATTAAACAATGTCATTAAGCAGCGACTCATGCTAATGTCTTCCTTTAACTATCAATGACGCTTAGCTTACTGCTCCGAAAGGGAAATCTGTTTTCTGGATTATTAGGCCAAAATAGAAAGACTTGTGAGTGCTGTTGTGGAGGGAGGGACCCGCAGTTAAATTGAATTGAAATAATTCAAATGGCAAGGATGTGCGGCGTACGACTGGCCGTGATTGTTTTTATTGATGTATTTGTGAGTGGTTAGTGCACAGTCAATGAATCGGTTGCTTTTACACTGTGTCCTTAGCAATATCCATTTAGCATGCCCATCTAAATGCTAATAGGACGAAAGCTGTGTGAAAATTGCTCAGTTTAACCGATTTAGTAATTTGCTGATTGCTAACTACATGTAACTTTGCACAAGCTGAAATTTGACATCACACCCCAAATTCACTCTAGTTAGTTTTGCAGAAAAACTCAATAACTTTTTGCTTTTCTACTTGGCCTGGGGCTTTCTCCACAATTCTGACCCAAAAATATCTAGCGGAGATTTCTAAGGCAAGGTTTTCAATGTCAAATATGATACATGACAGAATGACCTGCAGCCATGTCTGCTCGTTCTATACCTGGGAAATAACTGACATAGAAATTTGCTTTGATTGAATGTTGTTGCTAAAAACTATAGCCTATTTAAGTGACGTTAGCTTCTATGTGGCAATCTTCCATCGCTATATTAATCAGCCTTGCCCCATAGGCCTAAACAGATGGCTTTGATAACTGGCTTAAAGCAGTTCATAGCTCCATAGACAGAGTATTTTTGGCATTATTTTCTGCCGCTCTCATGCAAACAGTGCCATTATACACTTGGCTTAGGGCAAAGATTCCCTGTCAAACAGCCCAAGCCCTGTGTGTGCATTTGGACCCGTGACATGTGTATTTCTTAAACCACTCCATTGATACTAATATTAAGTGAACGAAACTGGCCCCAGCCAGCTTCAGCACGCAGCCATTTCACAAGGCTCTGCTCGGAAAATTGACAGTGAGTAAATGAGTGCTATTGCTTTGTACAAATGTGGAGCAGACTTGAATACCAACAATATACTATGGCACATATACATTTAAATACACAACCAAATGTTATGCAGTAGTATATAAAATGGAATGATGAATGGTATTTAAAGGGTCCATGTTATGCTATTTTCCAATCTATGTTATAATGTTGTTTCTGCATCAAAACATGCCCTGAGTTGTGTTTTTTTTTTCATACACACATGTTTAACACACAAACCCTGCATATTTAGGCTGTGTTCTTTTGTCAAACAGTATGATGTTATGTGATAACAAAAGCAGCGCTCCATACACCTTTACTAGAATCATTTGGATAACTTCAGCTTTGGAATTGCCAATCTCTATTGAAGAAAGGGTAAAAGGTAGCTATTAATTTGAAGACATCATAAGGTGGAACAGAGCATTTAGAGCTTTGGAGATGTAGACAGGCCAATAATAAAGAGTTAGTCAAATATGTGTGAAACAAAACACAACTCCAAGTATGTTTTTTGATGGCGTAACAACATTCTAACATGGCTTAAAGCTCACATGAGTAAATTTTGCATAATAAACAAGCGTGAAACATGTGGTACCTGATATACAAATAAGGGGGAATTGAACTTGTCTAAAGTTCCTGTTCTTTGCTCTCACAAACCTTTCACACATCACTGGTATTCACGTGCATTAAATCTTTGGGTACAGAACGGGAAGGGAAGCAGGGGTGGACCAAACGCACAGCCAATCCTAGAGATGCATGAGCTTCTTTCTTATAAGTTTGCGCACAGTGATCTTATTTTGTACTGCTTACACTTTAAAACAATATTTCAGTGGCAATAGAAAAGATGAGAGTGACTAATTAAAAAAAAACAAACTTGGCTAATACTAGCTAGTTTGTGACTGTAATGCTATGTGAGAGAGTCTTAACAGTGCAAATCAGATCTGTTATAATTCCAACTAAGTCAGTTCTTTATGGTTAGGTGGTGTTAAAATAAATCTAGAATTAAAGTCTAACTTGAATAACAGAGATTTAGACAGAGCAGAACCTCAAGCTAGCATCAGCCCGAGGGAAGGTTGATGACATCAGCTGTAAAGTATCAATTGTCTTGAGCTGGAGTTGAGAAGTGCTGCAGGAGATGAAACAGTGAAATGAGATTTCCCATAGGACTTATTTGAAAGAGATCAGACTAATTACTCAAAATGCAGTTCTACAGTTTTGCTCTTTTCAGGAACTACTTTTCTTCCTTTGCCGTTATAATGATGACTTTAGATAACATTCATCTTAAATCTAATACCGTTCACTTGACGAGAACAATTACACATCTGAAGCATTTTTGATGGATTGGATACATCACTTCAAGGTGACTCAAGTATTTGATTAGTAGTATGCTGGGCTGTAAAACTACACTTTAAAAAATGACTGAAAAAAACATTTACCCACTGACTTATAGCCACGTCTGCAATCTCTGAAAATGAAATCTCTTTCAGGTATCCCAGAAATGGTTTCTGCATTTTCAATGATGCACAAAAATGTACGGAACAATTTTCTCAAATGTGATATGAAACTGATAAAGTAGTGGACATAAACATTTCAATAGTATTGAAGAAAAGTATTAAGTACATACACACAGCTGCTGGAACCTGATTCCTCTAAAGCAGATCTCAAAAGCATCTTGTAAACATTGACTTAACTGTGTCAAAATTATGACAAAAGCAGAAACAGAAGAATTACGATCTGAGCAAAACCAAAATAAGACCAAGTCAAAACTGAATGTAACATAATTATATTCAAAATATTACTCATTTTATCGTTTGAATAGTTGGATCAAGTGTATTTTCTTAGTTCCTGGTTGGACATCGCCAGCAGCTGCGACACACAGAGGTGATTCCATGACTGTTACCAAGCAACATAAAGTAAACAAAGGCCAACACTCACGTACTTTACACTATTATTATTATCTGATGAAGAAAAATGTATGATGACATCTTTGTTTTGTTAAATGAACGCATAAACTACCAGAAAAATGTGGTCCTTGCTCCTGTGGATATTGCAAGGAATTTTGTGTATTGATGACATACTTAGATAAAGAGATTCCTTCCTTTCTACAACACAGCTCAGTTTCTTGTCATTTTCAACTGTTTTTCAGCGTTTCTTCACAGATGGCCACATGTTGTAATACTATGACTTTTAATTATTACTACTTTTATTATCCATCCAAAAGAAGTAAACTAATATTAAAACAATAAAAAAAAAATCACTGTTTCTCTGGTCTACAACAAATCTCCAGTTTATCTCAAGACAGACGTGACCCACAGTTTGAGAATTGCTATATCATAGATTACTGTACATTAGCAGTAGTAAAACAGGTAGTACATTCTAAAGGTTTGCATATGCTTCCAGTGCACTGTTTGACTGTCATGTCCTGCAGCTCTGTGAATCCTGCAGCTCTGTGAATCCTGCAGCTCTGTGGCATTTGGACATTTTCAAATATAATGTACGTGCCCACAAATCACAAGCAGCTGTCTCCCTCTGCCCCATGCAACCAGTCACAGTTGCTTTATTAACTGCCCTTATATCATCCAACACAAGTATCTCCAACTACTATTGATCTGGATTAAAACTCTACTTTTTCAATCACAAAGACTCAAGACAAATCTATCAGGCTGGGTTGTATTCGGAGGTATTTTTGTGAAAGCAGATTGGAGTGAGTACCCTCCAAAACTATGTGCCAAGAGCAATGGAATGAACAGTCAATGGTATTCGCTATTACAGGAATGGACTGAAGAACTTTTACATAGATACATAGATATTGCCCCAGGTAAATGATTTCTACTACATCTAGGTATTGATAATATTTTTCCGTTTAGGACCTCAAGCTTGCACTTTCATTATATATTTGATATTATGTTATATTGTTATTTTGCAGAGTTAACGTAAAGTTTGTTGTAGGGACTAAAAATTCTATAGTTTCTGAAAACCATTATAAATTTGGCTTTGATTAGATTAGAAAACCATATTAAAGTACAGTCATCACATTCCAAGCATGATATCTTTTGATAGGTTATCACAATCGATACCCTTTCTGACCAAACCTGTTGAAAATGACCATTGCACACTTGATCGTAACATATATAGTCATGCTTTATATTTAATCTACTGAAAACACAAGGTAATTTATGATTTATTTTAATGCCACTGCCATGCCAAAATAACCATAATTACTAAACCAATACATTTACTGTTCTATTAACTGCAGTAACAGAACAGTAAATGCTCAGTTGATTTGGAAGCTATGTGTCCCGACAGGTCTCTCATTTGTAATTTATTCAGATTATATTCTGTGAGATTTCCTGGTTCATGTCCGTATAGTTCAGGCTCCCTCCCTTTAATTAGGCACTCAGTAGAAAAAGCACATTGACTCCTCACTATGGAACCGGAGCAGTTTCCTTCTGCCCTTTCAACAGTTACATTTGTCCAATGCCAGTGGAATCACGCACAGCCCTTTCAGCGCACCAAAAGCCACAAGAGTCACTTTTAAAACCTCCTTTGGTTTAACTTCCTTGATTAAAAGTCAAACATTTGAGATCTGGCCGTAGCCCTGGCTGTATAAGCAAATCCATTTCTCTGCTCCCTGGTACGGTCACGCCCAAACATGCACACACACACGAGCACTGCGCTGTCGTCACACCCTCTACAGCTGAAATATTTGTTTTCATTTCATCTGTACGGCCAAAACTGCAGCCAATAATGTACCACCAAGGTTGTTGAAAAGTTGGACATAATAATATAATAATATGATGGAATGATCTCCATTTCTCGTTAGGGATCACCAAAGCAAACATATTTTACACCAGATGCCCTCTTTGGCTCAACTCCAGATTCTGAATGGAGTAAACAAAATTGGCACAACTGATAGAATACAAGCAATACAAATCATAGAACCTGAGACAGGAGCACCAACGTACTGAAAAGACAACTAGAAGGGTTTTTGAACTATGCTTGTTATGTTTTCTTGGTAGCCATATTAGATGCAGTTTTAAAGGGCAACTCTAACATTCTTTAACATTAAATGTGAAAAACAGAACTAGTTAATTTTAAGCAGGTTGCAGTGGTCCAAACATATTCCCTATTTACCTTATGCAGAGCATCCTAATGATTCACCACAATGAGTTTATAAGCACGTATAACAACATTCAGAGGTCAGAGGGGAGTTTTGCCATCAAGGTAAGGCTAACAACTAGCATGCTAACCACACACTTCCTGGTACTTGAACAACAAAACACTTTTATTAGATGCAGAGTCAGATAATACAGAGTTGACTTATTTTGAACTCAAGATGCTGCTTATTTAATATATCCGTACTGGGGCAAGACATGTTTTGCTCAAAAACATGGAAATAAATCGCGTACAGGGCCTTTCAGATATGTGTTGTCAGTCAAATGCTAATATTTAATCATGTATTTTTCACTATGTATACTGCTGTATTTATTTAGATATATTTACATCTGAATAAAGCTTCTGGGGGAGTAAATGTGCATAAGGTGTATATGTTTCCCAGATGTAGTCCCCTGTGTGCCAGGGGGGCTGTGCTTTGTGGAATGCTCCAGACCAGTTCAAACAGTGAACGGTGGTCTGATGGGCACTGGATAAACTCCTTTATTTCCACACTGAACAGCTCCACACCTCGGATAATAGAGCTCAATTCAGCCCAGGCTACACAGAGCGTTATAAGTTCCTGTCCATGTGTCCTGCAGGGCTAAGGCCACAAATGACACACTATTGGAGGAGAAAAGTGCTACGAGCTCCCAGCCCCCTCACCAGCCCCCTCATACCCCAGCCCCTCAGTCAGCAGCCATATGCATTCCAAAATAAAAATGCTCTCCAAAAGCCATTCTGGTTAAGACATCAGTGAGGTAGAAGTCCATTAAGGCAGTTCCATAATTCACATTTTGCCATAGCTAAATTAAGGGTCAGCTAATTTAAATCTTGTTGCAGACTGTAAAAAAACAAACAAACAAAAAACAAAAAAAACATAAATACAATATGTAAATGGGGTGAATTTAAAAAACAACAACATAATTTTATTGTCATAATAATGATGATGCATTCAATTTATATAGCACTTTTCACTCCACACTTGGTGGTGGTAAGCTACTGTTGGTGCTACAGCTGCCCTGGGGTAGGCTGATGCACCACTGGCCCCCCTGACCACCACGACACACACCATTCATACTCATGTTCCTATGTCAAATATTCCTTTGTGCAACGTAGTATCTTCAGTCTCTGTCTAATTTGTTTCACATAAAAATATATATTTATTCTTTGGCACAAACTGAAACAAACAAAACGAAAAGTGCATTTATTATAGCACTATGGCACTGTGGTTAACCCAGTTAACTACAGATTTACATTTGGTAATAAATTATAAATAAATGGTAAATAGAGTTTATTTCCAAATGTAAATGAACTATTGATCCTGTGTACATTTTGGTGTATACATATTGGTGCTGAGCACGTCCTGTAGATTTGAACAGCTGTCTATTTTGGGGGAAAGACCCCATTAAAGTGTGAGTGGATGAACAAACCATGTCAAATTACAGCCCTCAACCTGATTTGACAGGCTTGTCACATCCACACTACATTCCACTACTACCTGGGTATATTTAACCAAATGGGGCGCTGTCAAGGGAGGACTGCACTGGAAATATCCCATGACTTCATCAATTTTATTTGGGTCAGAATATGCCACACCCCCACAGATTTGGATACTGTAGGCCTATATAATCCTAGTTTAAAACAAAATAAAATCAAAGGTGAAATGTAAATGTGCCAAAATACGTTCTACCCAAGTCTATTACTGCACATTTTTTGTGATGTGTTGCAACATCAAATTTAAAGCTGTTTTTTTAAGATTTAAGCTATAATTCATTTCAGCATGTGTGTATAAATGAAGTTTATGCACATGTTGAGTTGTACGATAACTGGAGATATACATTTCAGTACAGGGGCACGATAAATTTCTAAAAAGAGGAAAAAGGTTGTAAAAGGTTGTAAACATAAATAATAAATAAATCCAAACTTAGCACTAATTGTCTCATGTAAGAGAAGCTTTCCCACACCTAACAGTGCATGTTACGGATAGCAAAACGCTTTGAGTCCTTTTGGTTTATACATGCATGGTTCCTTCCTGAAGTCTGGTGAAGGAGACACAGTTTTTGCAGTTCCTCCAGTGAGTTTGCCTTATTCTTGCCGGAATAAATTGGTACCATATGGTGCGATGACAGGATCACTCAATCTTCTGTGTACCTGAACACCACATTAATCATTTTTGGAGGGATATTCTTTCCCTTTCATCACGCAGGAATTTCCAAATAGACCAGTCCCTTTCTTTGTGAGCCTCCCTCCCTGCCTCTCACACATGTAGCACATTTACATATCCACAAGCGGCTGCACTCTGGCCTGGTTAGGAGCCTGAGCGTTTGACCAAGTTCAAGTTGGAGCAAAAACAAAATGTTAAGGTTATAGGTGTCAGACTTCCTTCCTGCCCAGGATGCTGACTTACATCAGGAATATGAGGAGCAGGGCATGGTTCAAATTAATGCTTAAATAAATAATGTAATAAAGTACTGAAGTTAGGACTGTAAGTGTTTAACACTAAATTCAATATTTTGCACAAAGATATAGCTTTAGTTACTACCGCAAAAAATAAATGTGTCGTTGTAAAAAAAAAAAAAACAAAAAAAAAAAACATAAATAAATGCAAATTAATTGGCAAACATTGATTGGCTCTAGTCCAACTTATTTGATCCAGGTTTAAAGTTCGTTATTATGTTTGCAAACCACAATATTTATTTTATTTTTCAGTTTTTAAATCAAATTATTTAAATTTTGGAATTTATACATTTTATTCAGTGTTTTTTTAATGTAGCACGTGATTTTTATTTTTATGGACATTTTTCAAAATGTGATTTTTTATTTGTATGGAGCTTTTTCAAAATGTGAAAAAATAAAATAATAATGATGAGTATTGTGTTACTCTTGGGCTGCTCTGCCAGAGAGTTTACATTGATTATTTCCCTTCAAGAGATACACTGAAATCAGTGTGGCCCAGCGCAGCCAGGAGTGTGAGAAAGTGTGTCAGAGTGGGTGAATGAGCGTGAATGTGTTTGAATGTTTGTGAATATTTGTGAAAGTGTGCGTGTATATGTGTGTGTGTGCGTGTGTGCGTCTGTGTTTGTGTGTGTTTGTGTGTGTGCTGCTGCTTGAGCTGAGAGCAGCCCTGAGCTGAACCTGCTGCAGAGTCATAGCTCCCCCTTCAGCTCTGCCCTCCAACAATACACTACAATACACTGCACTGGCTGCATATGTCTTCATTACACACACTTTCACATACACCACAGATAGAGAGAGGATTTTTTTTTTTTTTTTAACTCTTCCTAAAATGCAGAGATTATTTTCTTTCATCCATGTTTCATTTTCAAAATATTAATCGCTTATTTAAGTTTGTAATCACATTATTATTTACAAATTTCCAAAGTATTATTTTAAAAAAGCCTAACACGGAGAAACAATTGGAGATATTTATTGTAGTTGAATTTCCACTTTATACAAGATACAAGGCTTTGGGCTCACTCATAAAGCTAAACCAGAGTAACTTAAGTCATTGATAGTGGTCACTTACAACTACATCTCTTCAAATACCATTGTAAATTTTACTTACATAGCATTGTTTTGACATTTCATATATGGAAATCGCAATAGCGTATTTACAAAATACAACAAATGCTATGAGATCAACAAAACAAATGAATAAACTGTACTTTTTAACAACATAAACTTGATAATTTCTAAAAGTGTAATTTTATAGCTAGTTAAAACCACAATCTTGCGTGTGAAAATGAAGGCAGTTCTTTACTGTCTGTCTAAACACTGACTGCACTAGTTGCACATAGGCACTTTTATCATGGCTTTAAGCACACTGTTAAAATCGGTTTAATTTACAATAATGAGCCACAGTGAGAGTAACCCAGCACACTGCAATAATTAAATAAACATGAATTGCATCATTATTTCAGCATGTGATTTCAAGCATAGAAGCAGTTGTTGTCTGAATATATATAATGGTGTCAGTTACTATTGCAGTTACTATTGTAAAAGTAGGTCAGGCCCCATCCACTGGCTTTTTCTACTTTGTCCTGTGCTCTTATAATGAGGGGAAAAAAAAAAAAAAAACTACACAGGTTTTTATTCATAAAATTTAATACAGATGAGGTTTTAGTATCCCTTTCTACTGCACCTTAAAAATCTTGATGTGTATTGAGACGTGTCGACTTCATTCTTATCATTCAATATACGATATCTGGGATGATATTTTTTGGGGTCAGTATTTATGGTCTGGACTTTTTCTTTACGCAACTGGGACATTTTTGGTTATTTTTTGACTATTTGGTGAGATTTGTGCTGTAAAAGGTTGAATTAATAACATTACAGATGAAAACTGTAAAAAGTGTTTCATTCTGCTCATCCTTTTGTTTTCTTTTTTTGACAGTATTGTACATTTAGAATAGTTTTTGTGATATAAATCTGCTTTAGGGTTTTTGTGGTATAGTGACATAAAGTATTATCGTTTATCTTCTATATTTACTTCAAAAATATATCATACCTCAAAATTTGTTATAGTAACAGGCTTATATGAATTCAAACAGCAAAGAAACATTATTTTTTTTGGTAAAGCATTCATAATGTCACTAACCCAGTATAAAAAGTACATTTGTAAATAATAAATATAGCTCTTACTAATTGATTGGCTCATGTACCTAGCCACATCCCAACTCCACTACTCGGTTTCCACCTCTCTCTGCATCTCATTGATAATTTTCGCACAGCTAGGGCCCTTTTCAGGAGGAGATCAAAGAACTTGTCACCCATGTGCTCACACACACACACACACACACACACACACACGCACGCACACACACACACACACACACACACACACTTATACAGTACACTATATCCAGGACTATCCCCTACTCCTCGCCCTGGTACGATGAAAGGCTGTAGTACTCTGAGGGGAGAGAAGAGATGACGCTGTTACGAGGCAAATACAGCAGGGGGCGTAGCGTTAGGACCTCCTCACTGGGGATTGGTTTGTTGGACGGCTGACGGAACAAGTAGTTTGAGATGAGGGCTGTTCTCGTAAACCAATCCGATGTGTGAATGGCGCTGGCGTTCAGCGTAAACTTGAATTAACTTTTTTTGTGTGTGTGTGTGTGTGTGTGTCAGGTATTTTTGGGTAAACTAAAAATGACACAAACATTTCTTTAATATGCAAAAAGACTGTGTTAACTCCCGAATTCACCACATGTATGTTTAAATGAGTAAAATGGAATCGCAATAGTTTTTGGTAGTCAAAGTAAAAAGAAGTTGTTAAACAATAACAACAACTATTTAAAAACTCAAATTGTTATAATTGACTAACAATATTAATAAAAAAAAGAAAACAGATTAATAATATAGCCTACACCACACTGGGAAAAAAAAAAAATATATATATATGCTTGAATGCGCCCCAAAAATCTATTCACTGTTATTGTACATTTTCAAAAACGGAACACGTTTTATGCAGACTCCAAATACTCACGCCGCTGTACATGGCACAATCTGTAAAAAGAAATTATGCTAATTTCGCTGGCTCCCTTACATTGTTACCGTTCCTCCATGGACAGGAAAATAAAGAAATAAAAACGTTTAAAAAAGCATGTTCCAGTGTCTCCCTGACTGTCTGTGTGTTCGTTGGAAAAGCACATCTGAAGCCTAACGAAAGCGTGGAGTGGGCCGCGTCCCCCTTGGGTGCAGTGGCAGCGGTGCAGAAAAAGTGAACTGCAGAGGACCCCAGTGTTTAGCAAACACTCCTACTGAGGGAGGAATTAATTATTCAGAGCCAAGGACCACAGCAGCTCCATTTGATTGCACCACAAAGGAAAGGTCACAGCTTTTTGCCTATACGGGGAGCCTCCTGGTTGTGTGCACCAGGGAGAGATGAGGTACACTAGCTAGCATATACGCATTGTAGCAGGGCGGCTAACAGCTCAATTAAATAGGTGAGGGGCATTCTGGGACATGTCAAATAATCAACATTGTAGATTGTTTTAAACCATGTGGCGATGTGTTACAATGAATTAAAAAATCAGCTATGATTTTTATAGTAATGGTATAATATTATAAAATTATATCTCTTTATGTAGATAATATCTGTTAGTTTTCGATATGCATTCATTTTTTCTCATTTTTGCACATTTTATTTGCACATAGACTTGTATTATTGTAAAAATATATACATTTATACAATAGCTTGTTCAAATTATTTGGACTAAAATATAGCACACCTATTCTCTAGTGCTATTTGTCCGAAAAATTGTGAAAATGTCTTGAAAACACAGTCGCGTGGTTCCAGCTTTGTCCTGTGGTGCCACCATGTGAATAATCCTATCACATTTCACCATGAAAGGCCAAGCCATTCTTCCCCTTTCGGCCTTTTGTCAAAATTATTTTCATCGAGTCTTTTCTGTCCGCTGTCCAATCACAAAGGGCGTTTCAACACTTACAGTAACAAATCCACGAACAGAATGCCAAGGATTTATGGGGGAAAATGAAGGCGAATACAGCCGAAGCCGTAGGATTGTGTCGCTAATCTGAAAACTGTAGAGCGCAATGAAGCTCAATGGTGTATGATCAGATTCAGCCAAAACCGCACGTCAGAAAGCGTGCAACGGGGTAATTCCACGGCTCACTATTGGTGCACGTAAATTGCATGTATAACTAGAAACTCCATTGGCTGGTTCCAAAATGTGGTCAACCAATCACGTACAGGTAAGAATTTTCTGCCCATGGAAACTGGAAGTGCACGTAATCTCATGAACGACAACTTCATTGAGACCCTGTTTCCCCAGTAACTAAAAAAAAACAAAAAAACAACACAAATCCCAAAGTTCAAATTTGGTTCAAGTTTTCAATCAGCACAAAAAACCTAAGCATTTGCTTATTCAATGGCGACACCCCGTCATACCACAATAACTAATAATAATAGCTTGGGATAGAAAAAAAAAATGTTTTAATATTCAGAAATTGAAAAACCGAAATTGAAATACTGAGCTAGTGGCCACACTTGCTACCAAATATGAAAGAAAGAAATACTACTACTACTACTACTACTACTAATAATAATAATAATAATAATAATAACAATAATAATAATAATAATAATAATAAAACTAATAATAATAACAATAATAATAATAAAACTAGCACAAATAATTCTTTTTGTCTTCCATAGTTTCAACAAATCATGTTCAAACTTTTAATCATACAACACAATTAAATAAATATTGCTTAGAATTGTCAACAGGACCCCAATGGTCCCGTCCAAATTATGGTTAGCCAGTCAAACGTCACTCTACACTTTCGGTTCACAGAAAGTGCATTCATTAGCCTGAACCTTCAAGTCCCAGTTTCCCTCAGTAACTGACACTGACAAAAAGGAGAAAAACAATCTTGAAATTACAAATTCAAAAGTTTTCAAGTTTCAACATTTTCAACCAGCTCAAAATGTTCACTTTTGGCCCTTTACCTCGTTCACCCAGTACATGTACAGCAGTGTCAAGACTGATGACTTTGAGAAAAAGTTCGCACCAGAAAACAATTTTAAAGTTCATTCTTTTTCATTAACTTTTTGGGGATAAAATTATTAGCAGTAGAAGTACTACACAATTCTACATCAACATTATTTCCAGCATTTTTAATTGCTAGCTTTCATTGTCTAACAGAGCAAATCAATCTGTAGTTAGTATCAAATTTTCAGGTTACAAATCACACAAATTACAAGGTATAAGTATACATCAACACTAACCGTATAAAGATAACCCCATCAACAAAGACATTAAAAATCAAAAAGTTATCACAAAAAGTTTGAGCATTTCCATTCAAATATCCACTGTTTTAAGTCAAATCGCTTATTACGAGACAACAACCTAATTCCGCACCATAACTCATCCCTAGTCAGTTTTAATAGTAGGAAATCAATCATAAGGCGGTGTTTGCTAACTGTACTGTCATCTGCTAACAGAGCGAATTAGTGCCCTGATTAATGCTGCCGGAGAATAAAGTTGGAATAAAACGGTTAAAGAACACAAAGGAGGAGGTCTGTTTTAGATGTGATTTCTTGCAGATGTTACTCTAGTATGTCTGAGTCTCCCAGATCATTAATTTCCCAGGTAATAATGCTGTATGGTTGTGCAGGGCACGTTTGGGCGAGGCTGGTGAGGAGTTGCCAAATGGAGATGACAGTTAAAGTGTGGAGCCATGCTGAGTATATAGCTCATGCACGAAAAATTAAACTCAAGACCGAAAAATGAAGGCGTTGTTCGAACATGCCGGTATGTGTCCCCAAAGACTTCTCCGTTACAGTGATTGGTCATGAACACACGCAGCCAAGAGGGTTTAATATTAGATTCTACTGTCTGACAAAAAACTCAGCAGGATGGAAATATGTAATAATTAACTTGATTTATTGTTACTTAAAATACAATGCACATGCCACAAGAGTTTAATATTTTGTGAATGAAAAACAGAAGTCGTTCAATCCCCCCAAAAGTCAATATTAGCTTACCCATTCTGTGTTACGCAAAGATGATGTTTTTTTACTTCATGTTAACTGTTAGCCATGGTTATCCCAATTAAACTGTGGGTTGTAGTTCGGTAGATAGTGTCTTAGTTGACCAAAATCTGGATTAGTCGACTAATAATTGTTTTTAGGTTATAAGGTTTTATATGGGACAACAGTAAAAAGGAGTGCAAGAGTTAACTGAAGATATGGTATTTTTTGGTGTTTATATGTAGGAAGGCACTCAGGATTGACAAGTTGAATTTGTTTTTATAATACATTGTTTCTTAATTGTTTTAATTGTTACTTTTTTCTGCAGACATTTTTTATTTTTTATTTTTTTTTATGCAGTTTGGGTCAGATACCCAGAGATATGCAATCGCTTTTGCCACGCCCTCTTTTTAGTCGACCAATCAATCTGCAGAACATGTCAAGAATTTCTTTAGTCGACTTCAGCCCTAATGGTTTTATAGCAAATTAAACATCTTAGTCTGCAATGACAGGATTAATGATGATGATTTTAAATAGATTTATGTCAGATGCCCTTCCTTCCTGACTTAATTGCAATCTGAGTACACCTGAAAGTTGTGATCATTCCCAGGATAAATTATCAAAATGTTCGATACATTTTTCTTAAAATTAAAATTTGTTGACCTACATCTCAAATAGGCAGATATAATACAGCTATAATAATAGAACAGTTACTTGCTGATTGCTAAAACAATATTCTAAGCCAAACATACGTTTGATTCCTGATTCTCTTGTAAGTCCTTTTAAGTCTTGATTCTCTACTGATCTTTTTAGACAGATGTACTGCTGCAAAGATTTTTTAAAGTGCAATTTCATTCAAGAGAGTCCTGGTATTACGAGAGTCAGCTTTTCGAAGTATGAGTCTGTGAAAATATGAAAAACTACTGTTTTCCGGATAGCACCAGCTTTTCATCACATTTCACATTCAACTATACTTATGGCTACTCTGGCAATCCCAAAGCCATCATTCCTGCTACTGAAGAAAGAAAAAAAACAAAAAAAAAACCAGAACAACAATCTAACCTTGTCTTTACCCATGCATCAGTATATAGTGAGGCAAAGCAGCTACAGCAATCTTCCCACTTATAACACATGTGGATCTCTGGAGCAATGAACTGATTCTGAGAGCTCTCATCAATCTTTAATATTTCTTCGCTCTGAGCTGGAAAACCAATGCAGCTAAAACAGAATGAGCCTGGAATCCTGTGTATTCAAGGTTCAAGCAAAGGGCTGCATGACCTGTTGACAGTTGACGAGGGTTGAGTCAACAAAGGGGATCTATTTAACCCCTTCTGCTCCAGGCCATGAAATTGACAAAGAGCACAGACCCATGAGCCATCCACCTAACCACTGTTGTGGTTGTCCTACAGCTATTTAGACCCTCTCCCATGTTCCACTTATTTAAAGAAAATCCCACTCAGACTGTATAAAGAAGTGGACTAAGGGAGTGTGACGTCACCCATAGCGTTCAGCTCCAGTCAGTTAAAGCTCAAAATGCTAGGGGTTATAGGAGCGAATTTGGAGCCAAGTCCATATTAGGAATATGAATTTATTTACGTACAAAATAGCAAAACAAAAACACCAGGATCATGTAGAGTGGGTTGTTACAAACATTTAAAAACCAAAACCTCCTATTTGGAACACTTTACATACAATCTGAAGTGCTCACTCTAATGTAAGTGCTACACGTAGATTTTGAGTACTTAGAAAAGAATAGATTACAAGGGTTTAACCTGAAATGGATAGTTTATCAATGTATAGGGTACTATCATATTACTTTGTTTGTTTTTGGTAGAATTAGAGCATTTCTAACTTATTCTTGCATTTGCATTGGGAGAAAGGCTTCTAAAACATAAAGGATTATGTTTTAGAAGCATTAACACATTGACCAGTGACACTTAGAAAACCAGTTAGAAACACATCTTGACCTATGTTTATAGTCAAGATTACCTATAGCTAGAAAAAATACTCCATCATGTTTGTATAGATAGGTGGGGGAAACTGGACCACCCAGATTACAGCCAGATAGATACACTCATCAAACTTTACTCAAAGGTCCCACAAAGTCTGGAAATCAAACCCGTGACCTTGGAAAGTGCTAACCCCATAGTACTGCAGTAAAGAGACCAATAAAATATGTTTGTATAAGTGTATTCTTCATCCTTATGAGATATGTCTGTTTTCACAGAGCATTTACTTCATTCAGGGGTTGGGTTTGAGCACTGGTATGTTGAATTTTAAGGCCAAGGCTTGTAGATCTCCCAGAAGTATACTTTATAACCTCTGGACAGGTTATAAAATGAGTTCAACTCAAAGCATTCGTCAACTATTAAAAAGAAGTAAAAGTACAAATTGGAAGAGATTTCAAACAAAAGCAGCCCAGAGCTATGTTATCTTTGGCTAGTTTCCTACTCTCCAAAAGTGAAGGACACAGTGTAAGCCGACATGACAGAGTGCAGTCTAAATAACTCCATATCATGGCTGTGGACCCACAAACAGCAGTTGGGTGTAGTCTGTGAGTGGTTGCCAAATGGATATGACAGTTTGCTTCACTGTAGATCAGTGAAACTGGGGAAGCCGTGCTCAAGTCAAGATGTGCACCAATGAAAAATTAATATGGACACAGAAAAAATTAAGTGCCTCGGGATGGCTGTGCATGTCCCTGAAGGTGCTGTACTGTTTTGAACATGTCTATTCTGAGTTGTAATGTGACCTAAGTATCCTCCTCTAGCTACGTCCTCTCCATTGGTTTCAAATTAAGGCATTGCTTAGTAACAACAAGGTTGCTTGATAAAACAGTCTAATAATAACTTATGTGACCGCAGAGAGCTGCAAAAAATATTTGTTGGATGTTGGTTTAAAACGCCGCGTGGGCTTTTGGCATTGGTATCTACGGATGCAACGTCAAGGACACAACCGGAGAGGACATGGCCAGTCTAAACCATCTGTATCTCAAACTTATCTTTTTAACTTTTTCTGAAATCTTTCAAAAACTAGAGTCTGGAAAGTAGCCAAAGCACCTCCACTGGCTCTTTCAACTGAATCTGCAGTGAACCCTTGGCATTTCAATAGTGTGTGTGAACAATAAAGACATAACAAAAAGTTTGGGTGTGCGGGAGGGAGCGATCTCCACTACCCAAAGCAGGTGGCCAGGTTGATGACAATGAACAGACAGCATTGGTGGCCTAATTTCTTCATGTCAGACAACACCATATGGCTTCCCAGCTCCACTCTACCCATTTAGAACTGCATCCTGATAAGTATGCGCGTATCATAGTCTTCACAATTAATTAAAATGGGGTTAGAAAACGGGATGCTATGTACAGTAAAAGATGTACTATTAAGGGGGAAAAAACATCCCCCAAGGTATTTTCAGTGTTAGCGATGGCATGTCCTTGAAAGCAACAGTTCAAACACTTTTAATCCTCAACATAACTCCAGCAGAAACAAGGCCTCTCTGTTGCGAACGCTCAGAAGGGGATGTGGAATACATTCAATTAATCTTTCTGACCTTCGGCGAATGTTGCACAAGGCGACAAGGCAGCGTCACTAACCGGTTCGCTAAGTATCAGACTTGACACAGACAAAGAAAAAGGTGCAATTGGAAATCTTTATCATACAAGTACAGTATCTTAGTAACAATTATTGAGTTTCAAGGACATGCTAAGCTTCTTCAGTTTCAAGTGGTTGACTGACGAATACTTTTGTACCGATCCAAAGCAACAATGTACGAAGTAAGAGCAAATAATGTTATGTAGAAATACCTCTAAAATTCATTCAATTAAGTTACTCAAGTAGAATAATAAATAAATAATAAATGATAATAAATGTTCTCATAGAGGGACTAATGCATCATGCCATGCCATACCAGCAATAGCATCTGCATGGAGATAAGCAGGTGGTGGACCTCCCGTCATAAAAAGTGACATAGTTCACATTTAAATCTATTTGCATGAATCTGAACCAAGAACTCCTTGGAGAACAGATTGCAAGGGAAGTCTGCACTTTGCGACTGAGGTGAAAAAGTTTATCCTCCTTCTACTAAAGTGCGCCTCTGAAAGCAGCCTTCAACAAAGTCATTTCCTTGAGTAAAAGTACTTGCCTTTGAAGCAGCTCATTGTTGACAGTGACTGCTGACACCAAGGCCCTCAAAGATGGCAGAGGGACAGGTAAGAGGGTAAAGAGTGTGCCATAGAGACAGGGCAGCGGCCTCTGTGGCACAGAACAATATGGCACCATATGGCTCATATGTTACACTCTGCATTGGGAAACAGCTCACATGATTTATTAGGGTTTTCATTCCATGTTCATTATTTCAAACGTAAGAGGAAATTCTGCGTTTTTGGGTCACATAGTTAGACACACAGTTCAACTCAGCACAACGTGAACTAAAAAGTTGAAACAATGAGTAGAGCTTTTCTTAATAATAGGATGTACATCTACCTTATTTTTGTTCCATTAATTTTTAAGAAGTATATACAGTGAACATTCAAAATGGTCTTCTAATACAAAATAATACTAATACTAGTAGCAACATCTAATTATGATGAGGCTCAAGATCATTTTTGCCCTGTTTTTGTTTGTTTTGTTAGTTCTGGTACTTGTTCACATAAGTATCTAGTTTAAACAGTTTGCATTGATTAGTATTTGATTTTTAATACTTTTGACAGTCATAGGAGTACAAACTGTAAAATTACATACATCTAGCAAACACAGGCTCCAGTTAAAATACATATTGTACAGGCTGTTACTGTTTTTACAATGCAATAAAAATAAAACTCACAAAATACAGACAATACTCAAGTGTCAACCCAGTGACAGTAAAAATAAAGAGTTAAACCTTCGTGCAAACACACTGAAGGACTAGTGTCACTCCTCCCTGTGGGTCCCCAGTAGCATCTTGCTGTGGGACATAAATAAAGCAGAAAATAGGTTTGCATTGTGAACAATAGCATGCAGATGACAGGAGGGACAAGTGTTCAAAATGTCCTATGGGGCTGAGTTTTGCAGAAAATGCCTTGTTTCGGTGCGGTGGTGGAATGCCTGACTCTTAATGGCACTCTGGTGGGGGTCAGTATTAAGTGACAAAGCGGTATCAGTGGGGACACGTTTTCAGTGGCGTATACAAACACACAAGTTGTCAGGCATAACGGGCCCGGCCTTTTCAGCGTGACAGCAATCCCTTTAGGTACGGGACAAGTGCAGCTGATTGGCGCAGGGGACAGAGGGGGAGGGGTAAAAAAGGGGGGATGCTGGTGGGGCTGAGGAAGTTGCATGCAGTGAGGTGTGTGTCGGGGGGCACTGGAGACAAAGCAATGATTACACACAATGAAGATTCGAGGGAGAGGGCTGACACTAATGCTGTCCAGGGGGAGATAGTGGTGACAACTGTGAGAGGGCCGTGTATCTCTGAAAGACAGCGTGAATATTTGGGACTATTCAAGGAAAGAATGAAATACATGGAGGATAACTCAAAATGATGATCTTCATCCTTTTGTTTTCCAGACCGTCAAATGAACTGCTGTCTCCTTAGTCGTTTGTATTAATTTGAAAGTGGTTTTATGCAGAGTTTCCATCTAAACACAGTCTGTCGCGGAGGTTTGAACTCCACAAAAAAGTTACAAAAAAAAGTCAACTGACTCCTAGCGGCTTGAGTTAGCATAGCATGTTCTTTCTTGTAAAGGACCCAGTGGAGTGGGTTAAAATAAGTCTTACTTCTTCTCACTCATATCAAGCATCAAACTTTCATTTGTATGACTCAATCTTGGACTCAGATGTACAGATAGTATTCATCTCTGTACCACCTTCTGTTTTCTTCTGTCATGACATAGCTTGAAATAAAGATGAAGATTAATAATATGATAGTTTCTTTTAAAGAGTTCTTTTCTGGCCCAAAGGCTTTATTGGACAGGACAGCTGTAGCATGAAATTGGGATGGAGAAAGGAGAGACATTCAGCCAAGAGTTGAGGTCACTGGCAGGGATGTATGCACCACTTTGTGAAATAGCCATAGTTTGTTTTTCCCATATCCATGGCAACCATGCATCCATGGCTAGCTAAGGAGCAAACCATGGACATTTGAGATGCTACAGGTTTTTTACACCACATGTGGCAGCAAATGTGGCAGAAGACCTTCTAGAGGAAATACTACTAGAATACTCTAGAGGAATGAGCCATTTCATCACTAACTGAAATACCAGAGCGTAGTGAGAACGAGGCTCTCCCTTGCTCCCCCTGGACACTGCTGTGATGCTACAGGACACAGAGAAGGGGAACTTTTGGCTCTTCCTCTCCTCAAACTGCCCAGACACAGATCTGCTGACCTTTGACTGAGACACAAAGGTGACTGAGAAGCGCAGTGTAAATGTTGCTGCAGCAAAACTTGAATGTACTGGACTTGAAAGTACCTCTCTCTCTCTCTTTTGAATTTTTTCAAAGGTGAAAAGTCCCTGAAATGTCACATATAACAGGTAGCTGAAATTCATGAATACCAAGACATGCCCATAACAGTCATGATGCATTGTATCACCTGACTCATCCCATGTTACAATGTGAATATAACGTGAAAATATAAGACAATCCTCAAGAGTCCTACAACATAAATTAAATATGATTTGAAACAAGTCATTATGGAGTTCTACAAGCAGGTTAAGTGCCCAGGGAGCAGTCCCATTGATTTTCTTGAATGTACCTGTGAGTTCCTATGGGCCGGCCTCATCTCTTTATGACAGATGGGAGCCCTGATGTGTTCCTGACTGTCTCTCACTGTCTCACACTTCAGGGACGATCGTATAGACACATGCTGCTTCTGAAAACACCTGTCTGCATCTCAGATTAGGTGAGAAATGTACATATTCATTTATTCCTCTTGACGCCCAGTCCATGTATGCGCCTCAGGCAGGGTGTACACTGGACACCGGCCAACAAGTAGCAGGTCTGACACAGTCATATGAAAACTATTCTGAAACTATATGAATACTACTCTCATTAAAACAGTATGCAGAAGATATATCTGTATTTTTATTCAATAATTTACAGAGAAACAAAAGTGGCATAGTGGCACTGTGCTCTCATAATGAAAAAAATCCAGGGTCCAATTCAACAACCTAGTGGAGCTTTATTATCATTATTGTTTCACAGGGACAATGTACATGAATTAAAATTGCTATAAATGTACTAGCAATGTTAATTTTACTTGCTTGGGTTTCCTTCAGCCAACCCAGTTTCTCCTATGAACCCAAAAACTGCAGAAGTCTAATCCTCCAGTTTGCTACTCCTACATACACAAAAACGAAACCTCCTTGCGGGCATAATTAAACCTTTATAATCTATGGCACACTTTTTGTTGCCAGTTTAATGTCTGCAACCTTCATGATCCAAGTCATTAGTTGTTGCATCTATTTTGAGTACAAAATTAATTTTAGTACACAGAAGCTGATTAGACCATAACTCCCATAAACCCCAATGCAGTGTCATTAATTACTGCTAACTGTAACAGTGATCTGTGTTAAACAGAGCAGTGTTTATCCTTTAGGCCATTGAAATAGTTAGAACTGATGCCCGAAGAGTTGCAATAGCAGGACTACAAACCACAGGTTGCAAATGTCTGGTTTAGAAAAAAGAACCTAAGAACTGCCTATTCTACATTTTTGAAAACATATTGTGATTGTAAGAAGTGCCACAGGCAGTAGTCTTTCTCAGGGTGAGTCAAGACCCTAATGCATTCAGTCAAACAAACAGTGGATTTTAGACACAAGATTAGTCAAGTCTGATTCTGTTTTGGTGAAACAAATGTTGAACACACGCATCAACAGTACATCAGAGCATATGATGCTGATGGCAGCATAATAATGGTGACAGCCTATAAAGTGAATATTCAGTGATTGACGTTTGTGATGAAAGTTTGACACAACAAATAATCTTTGTTTTACTCCTCAACTTCTCTCCTTAATTTAGCTGCTGTTGTCTCCGTTAGCAAATGCCTGGCGGAGTGCTTCAGGAGCCTATTCTGTTTATAAACAGTGTCATACAGTAAGCCCAGAGGCGCCAATGTCACTGCGAGAAGAGGAATTACTCGCACCAATGACACAGAATCAAAACATAATGATATTCTTTATTTTAAACACACGTATTGTCTGGAGAATGGACTCTTTCTCCCACAATTGCCAGTCAAGGTGTCAGTGCATAAGCTGGGCTCTCTTATGGCTCCTGCCTGGGACAGAATGAACAAAGAGCCACTCTTCATCTTGTTGGCAGCCCAGGCCTCTGCTCCCCTCACAGCGTCCACACCAGGGACTGTGCTGTAGCTCTGTGTACTACTGCTGGCTCCACTCACTCCACTCTATGTCACATTAAAACACTTCATTATGCCACAGAAAAAAAAGTCATAAAAATGTTGCCACTTAAAAATATATATATAAAACAATGGAGATGTGTTTCATTTTGTTGATGTTATCACAAAAGGTAACTACTTGATATGTTGCAGTACACTCTGAAGCAATATCTAAAAACTCAAAAAACTTTCTCTAATATCTAAAGAATATCAAATGAGTGAAGGGAAAACCAAAATTATGATGCAACAGAAAGTACAACATGAAAGTATGCCAATGGTACATTTGAAATATTAGTTTATTTTAAATAAACACCAACAGTACTGGGCGGTTTCAATCTCATTCAAGCACATTGGGAATGGGTCCCTACCTTTGGAAAGACACACTGACACTTAAAGGTGCTCTTTCAGGTGGAGAGCCCATCACCTGCTTGTCTCCATCGAAATTAATATTGCTTTGCCCAAAACGTTCCACAGTATGGCATTAACTTTTCTAGATCAATGGATCAATATCTATGGAGAGGTGAACCCGCCCACAGTAAGAATGTAGATTTTTCAAGGTATGTTTGAGCAATAAAACCACATGCAATTGAATAAATGCAAAACAGATGAGTTCAATTTCATACTGAAGAACATTCAAGAGAAAGCAATAACATCTCTATAGAGACAAGCAGATCACACTGCAATGTAACAGTTCAAATAAGATATATTTAATGAACCAAATAAGTCTAATGAACTACCAAATCCTTGATGGACCATATTGCCTCAGCGTTTGTATAGCATGTACGGTATGAGAGTCACACACTTCAGGATAACACTCTGGGGAATAGGAAATTGCTTGGGGAATTTCTCGAACACTACTCCGCACAGTGACCAGCTAACTTCTCCCAGCTGTTGAAATTACCACAGGTTACAATTCCAGTTTGATTTGCACTTAAAAGCTCAGGTCTGCTCTGCACCTCATTCACGTCCTCAACTCGATGATTAAGCCAACGCGAAACACTAACAAGCAGCAAGCAAGCATCACCCGGTGGACTGGGCTAATTGGGTCAATCAAAGACGATCTACGGCGAATCGCAACGGGGAGAGGCGTTCAGTGCACTTCTTCTTTTGCACAATCGACGCAGAAGTGATCAGGCTTCTGGACATTATGATGAGCGAATTTGATTAAAAAGACAGTGGACCCCTTGGTAGCCTGCAGATGACGCCAACACCCAACTTCCTTTGACGTGAAATTGACATGTCTTTGCTGTTTGCGTAAGGGAGCTGTTGAGTTAGTTTGAGAAAGCAGTTGCGTGTCCTCAACTCTACCCTGGTTGAAGTCCCTCAAGATTTGGGTTCTCGTATTTGCATACAGATCGTGGATCGGCGTAGCAGTGGAAGCAGCTCTCATGGTGTATTCACTTTTCATTAAGCTTTATGTGCGCTCTGAAAGATATAATGTTGCATCAGGATTGCTCTCTTTCTTGTATTTTGAAATCCAGCGCCCGACGTTTACAATGACCTCCATAAAAATTCAATCACTAACAGAAATAGCAGACTGCATGGTGTCAGTGCGATGATGTCGGCAAAGTCTTATCTGTGAGTCTGAATGGGCTAATGTGGTCTATAAGTGGAACATACTGTATGTAATAATGTAGATTGAGCTTAATTTATGTGTCAAACTAATTTTCAAATGACCACAAATGACATCTCTTCTATTTACTTTAATGGGAAGAGTCTTTACACGAGCTGTGTCACTTGAACTAAACATTAATTGGTGTGTTCCATATGTATTTCATTAGAACGTAAAGCACTGACAGACATCAACTTGAAATGAATGGAATTTAAGTGTTTGAATCATGTTTTCTGACACAGATGGAGCACGCATACAGCAAGAATGTGTATGAAAATTGTTTGCAAATGTTTCAATTGAAAATGTGTACTGTACATACATATAAAATGATAACTAATACAGTCATATGAATGGGCACAGTGGCATATTGGTCAACTCTACAAACAGGCCTGTCACAGTAACAAATTAAATAAGTGCGATATATTGTTGAAATAAATATAGATGATAAACAGTAATACTGAAACCAAGACATAAAGCAGAATTATCCCCCAAAAAGTATTCTTAATGTACAATATGGTTAAAAAATACAAACTAAATAAATAGCAGAACTTAAGTAATTACTTTGTGTCTATAATGAGTCATAGAAGTTCATAATTCAACCTTCTATACAACTCAAATATTATTATAGTAAAGAAAATTACCAAACTTTTCTAAAAAGTAATGTTCCATATGTCACGTATTGAACGATAGGTCGATATAGTAATTATTATGGCCTATCTGCAAGCAAAAAGGTCATGGGTTTGACGTTGCTGATTCCAATGTCGACTTGGGTTTTTTCAGTTATTTCCATTTATGCATATATTTAGCAAGTTATCTAGCTAGCTGACTATTTATTTATGTTTTTAGTTGTTTGAAGGATTTCATTTATAAGATTTATTTATGGCAGTGATTTCCAAAATGTGTATTTCTTTTACTTGTCAGTGCTTGAGATCCCAGCACATAGATTCCACCGACACCTTCGATTTCTACCTCTTGTTAAGATAGTTGACAATATGCATACTATAAAAAATGTCACCCTGTTTAGAATTGCTAATTGATAACCCAGTACCAGATTGAATCCTGACAGTAGACCAGGCAGACCCTTCAGTATGGTCCAAGTTTAGAAACATGTGAAACTTGTGCACTGGTGTCATCAGTAAAAACATGACAACACAGATGGTCCCATGTCCACTGGGGAAACATCACACTGTACTCAGATATATATAGCCCAACACTACGGTGATTATATTGGAAACACAGGAGCCATTAATTACTGCAGGACTACACCAGCCGAACAGATAGTGTGACATTTGTGGAACAGTTTAAGAACAGCAGGAAATTATATAGTAATATGGTAATTATGTCACCATTTTATTATTGGCAAAACAGACTGCAGCTATGGCCAGAGCTTAATGGTCCTATATTAAACAAAAGTGAGTATTCTGTACCACCTTGTGATGTCATATAGTGGTAGTTTTCATATTAACAGCTACCTTTTACCTTTAGTTCTGTAGAGATTGGCAGTTCCAGAGCTGAAATTGTTCAAATGATTCTAGTGAAGGTGTATGTTTAAAAACACAGTGGAGTACTTCATATATTACCACATGACAAACGTGTGAATGAAACAAAACACAACACACAGCAACTCCAGGTATGTTTATGATGAGGAAACAACATTATAACATAGATCAGAAAGTAGCAAAATATGGGCCCTTTAAATGGTTTCATGTATGGAATTTGAACATTCTCTTTGCATTGACAGAATAATTTAACACTGGAAGACAGATTTATTAATCATTCGTCAAAATATATATATATATATATTTTTAGAAACAGATATTCTCTTATATATTTGCTCCTGAATGTGCTCATGACATGCACTTAATAATATTTGAACATATAGCCAAAATACATTTTTTGCTCTTTTGTGTCTGAGTTCTAAAGTGTCACAGCAGCAAATTTATTGTTTATTATAATTATTACTTTATGTGATCTGAAGGGAAGATAAGTCAATGAAAAATTTGTTCTTTCAACAGGACAAAAAATACAGTACGTCAAATATTTTTTGTCAGTGTGCAGTTTTAAAGTATGCCAATCTGAATGTAAACAAATATCACATAGCTGTAAATGATAAAATATGACATCTCATGAGTTCCAGTGTATTTTCAGTCCATCAGCTGGAGATGTCTTCACACAGTAGACAGTCTGTGAGCACACAAAAGCTTTTTCACCAAAATGCACTATGTATGACACAGAAGAGAGGACCACTCACAGACAAGACCTGAACCATTTTGACATTTGACTGCCACTGCCAGCCATACTTTCTTTAAAAATTAACCACACCTTTTGTTCAAAAAAATCTGTAAAATATTAATAAGCATGAGTCGACATTAGATGCTTTAGTATATTTTCCCAGTGGCCCTGCTGTTAATAGTGAGTTAGCTGTTGTCAGGGCAGCGTGTAATTTCTTTTGACTTTCCTCTCCATTTGCCTGGAGGACAGAGGTGTTTTAAACAGGTCTGTGCACACAAGGCATGGCTAACAGGTAATCTGCCTAATTATGGAGCAGTTCCTTTATCAAAAATTTACAAGCCTCCATAGCCTCTGTTTCACCCCGGAACATGGGACACAAGTAGCAGTCTGCCTGGTAACAAGCCCACAGATCTGCGCTTACAGTAGTTCATATGTTCATATATTTTCCTTACGACCTCTTGTACTATATTTCTATATTTATTTTTACTTGTACATACACATTTATATAATTCTGCCTTATGTGACATGAACCTCTTGCTATTTTTGCTACTTATTTGGAATTTATTATTACCATTTATATTTTTGCTCTATTATTATATTATATTGTGATGTGTGAGCTACTGTGTCCAAATAATTTCCCTTGTGGTTCAATAAGTTTGTCCAAGTCTAAGTCTAAGTAATGTACTGTTAAATGTCAAATGTATTAAATTAAATATGAAATCCATCTCAAATTTGATAACTACATAGCCCAATATTTTAGTTTTCTGCAATGTGAGGTAATTGGCGCATAAATTTGAGAATGCTATTCCTGACACCTTCTTTTCCAATTGTCACAGCTTGAAACTTGTAAAAAGAGTTTACTCATTAGTGACATTCTGTGGATTATAACTTAGAATGACAGACTTTTGACTAGGACTACAACTTTTTTTATTTTGTCCTTGTTTTTATGTGGTGGTAAGCCAAATATGAATTTCTATCTTGATTGAATAAAGATCTATTCTAACATTCTAACATCTTTTCTATCTTGAACCACTCCTGGACAAATGAGGGATTGTATTGTCTTGTATTCTAACATTATTTATACTTTTACATGGGGGCTTGTTTAACTTGTGGAAGGCAGTTGCATCACAAATATAATTAAATGTCCTCTAATACGCGAAATTGACTCTTGTGAGCTTTAAGCCATATTATAATGTGGTTAGTTCATCAAAAACATACCTGGAGTTGTGTTTTATTTCATTCACACATGTGTGAGTAATCCTGGTCTATATCTTCAAAGCCCAAAATGCTGTTCCACCTTGTCATGAAGAGGTAGTTTTACAGAACGTTTACCTTTAGTTCAGAAGATATTAGAAATTCAAGGGCTGAAATCATCCAAATGATTCTAGTGTTTTCTGTCTGAGAGAAGAACACAACCTATATGTGTGTTAAAAATGTGTGAATGAAACAAACCACAACTCCTGGTATGTTTCTGATGAGGAAACAACATTATTACATTGATCAAAAAATAGTCTAATAGAGACCCTTTAATGGATATTCTCATTTGGGTCTAGTTACTGGTATCAAATTAAAACAGGAACAATAGGCTGCAGTTTTCCTAACCAAGATCCTCGCTCACAATGTGCAGAAAGGTCCCAAGGCACTGCCCAGTGTTTGCCCCCTGCCCCTGACAGCACTGGTATCGGGGTCAAATGTAGAGGACAAGTCTCCCCTTGTGGACAATTAAGTAAAGTAATATAGTAACACTTTCATTTCTGCTGCCCTCAGTTATACCATTTATTATGAGCCTATTGTTGCCGTGGGTAACCTCTGCTGTAGCTGGGACTCATGGGTGACTCTTAAATACAGTTCACAAAGATCAGGGTGAAGGTATTTTCCCGACCACATGCGAGGGGAGTCTTCCTTGAGCCAAGATAAATGGAGGAAACATGGGATCAGCAGGTCAGGTGTACTAAGTATTCATGATTAATGCCTTTAAAGAAGAATGACCAGCGGGACATTTTAGGTTGATCAGGAGAGCACACAGTGATATGATGGATGCACATTTTACACTGAAAACACACAGAGAAGATGCAATGCCACATGGGAGACCTCTGTACTTGCCTAATTGCCTCTGCACATAAAGATGATTCATTTGATCTTTTTCAGATTTATTTTTCCAAACCAGAGCACATCTCAAGCAACACATTTTAAATTAACTCTGCTTTATATTTAATGATGTTTGACCAATATTGATGTGTTACTCAGATGCGTCGAGAGGGGTTTTCAGCCTAAGGAATTCCACAAGCTATCTGCATTTTATACAACTCGACTGTGAATTTATGTGCAAAATTATGCATTATGCAAAATTATTAGTTACCTCTGTCAGACCTTTTACTTAGTTTGCGGAATTTGAGCGCCAGATTTGCAACTATTTCTTTTCTATCCAACAATTAGTTTTGTTGTTTATTTATTTATTTATTTATTTAAGGAAAACATGTTCAGCCCAGCCCAATTACAGTTAAAAGATCCAAGCAGACTGCATTAAAAACATAAGCACATTTTGCTGCATCATCCTTCCCCATTTATAAAAAACATTCTTCCTGGTGGTGACAGTTCTCTAGCTTTCTGCTCAGTATTTGAAAGAATTTAAAAGGTTTTTACAATAGTATTGTGCATGATATAAGCAGTCATTATAGATATATATTTAAAGTGGGGACATTCACAGTCTATTCCAACTATTATTCAAAAACAGCCTGTTCACAAATTCCATTACACCTGATCATTTTTATGCTAATATCTCTCTCTTCTTTCACTCTCCTTCCATTTTTCAAAAAGGGGAGAAGTCTGCAAAAATACACAAGACGTATTGTTTGCTCATCTATTCCCATAGCTCCAAATGTCTGGCATCCCGTTGGGTTGGAGGGCTGGGGTCTCTTTTGACCACCCCGATGTGTGCCGGTCCTCCCACGCCGCAGAGAATGGCATGACATTTAGCAGCGCCGCCAGAAGGTAATACACTTTTTTTGAAATGGCAGGGCAGAAATATACAAGGCTGAAAGGACCCACGCTGGGGCCCACAGGGACTCCTCCACACTAGTCTGCTAAGCCCATTGAGATGGGGGCAGTAATTACAGGCGCACAGGCAAAGCCCAGCTAATTCATACAAGGTGTAAAGCGCTCACACACACCCCACACCAAATGTCGGTCAGTTTATACACTCTCCCAGCACACGCCGCACTGGAGCATTAGGCCTGAGAGGTTTGTGACAGCTCTATGGAGTTACACTGACCTCAGTGTACAAGTGATCCATCTCACAATGACTTCATCTCATTTCAAGTGATTGATTCAGGTCATTTCCCACTATAGAAGGTTAAACTGTTCACAGTAACAAGTCTTTATGGGGATTACTTTCATTCTAGTTCTTTCACTGTTTTACTATGAGGCAATTAACCCAATTAACCCTCATGTTCCCACTAGAAGGTGTATAATTAGTTATTGTAAAGTTGGTCTGTACTTTGAAATAACAGCACCACAGCATGGTGGCACAATAGTTAACACTCTTACCAAACAATAAGGTACTCCAAGAACTGGGTACTCCTGACCATAATCCTGCTAAAGGTAAAAGCGATATCAGGATTACGAATACACACACATAAAGCAGAAGTACAATGTGAGCAGGTCAAAGGACTCCACATGAACTTGTGGAGTCCTAGTTCAGGTCTGCACACCTTGTCTCTATGCTCTTTGTTAAGTGTTTTCTATTTGTTAAAATACCACAGAAGATTGATTTAATTTAACAATGTTGGTTTATTCTGAATTAATTTAATAACTCCTCCATGCTTTAGCTGTTTTAATGAGCATTGCTTAATTGGCTAAAATCTTAGCACTTGCTATGCTACAGAAGAAAGACGTCTTTCTTGGGGAATTCAGTGGCCTATGTTTTTACACATCATAATGTACATAAATATGTGAGGACACTTGTTATTTTAACTTGTTATTCCTGCACTATGTTCTCACACAGAAACACCTCACACCTCATTTAAACAGAGCTAACCTTGACCCAACAGTAACAGTCCACCTAAATGCACATGCCAACGTCCCAGAGAAGCATATGATTGAAAATAATAAGCCATTGGCATTTGGAAATGATTCCCACAATAACATGTTGTGACTGTGCTCTTTTATGTGTCCTGTCCGGGCATGATGATGTATAGGCTTGACTTCCTCCTTATCGTGTCATTACCAACTTTCCCCACAATGAATGCATTGAAAGGTTGTGTGGCGCACTGTATTATTTTCATCAACCGAGTTTTGTCCATGAATATGTTGTTAGCGGAATGCCATTGGGAGCCGTAACCTCCAGCTCAAAGGCCATATATTCCGATTTTAATTGGATGTCTTCTCAGTAACATTGAAAGAGGTCTCCGTTGTAATACAAGGAGAAACAAAGCATCCCAACGCCCTTTCATTATTCTCATAAACAGCACAACAACTCTGCAGTGACACAAGCTCTGTAAACCACTGCAAACGCCAGAATACATAACCACTGAATCCAAACTTGAAAAGGTAAGTAATTATAAAAATTGCTTTTACTTCTTTGTTTACTCACTCCATTGTCTGCCTGTCTATCTGTTTGCCAGTTCATTTTGTTGTTTAAGCAATTTCAAACGTCTGAGACAGCAGCCAAAAAACATCATCGCAGTAGGGTGGCACTGAGGCAGTCATAATCAAAATCCCATCTCAGCATCTTTGATATGAATGCTGACCCCCCTGTGAACAAGGAAATCAATCTCTTTGACTGACACGAGCGCCTTCCCTTTTTTCACTTTGCATTAGTATAAAAGCACTGCACACTTTAGTCAACAGCCCTCATTTACATTCAATGGAACTGTTTAATCCTTTCTTTGGGCATGTATTGTTATATTCATTTAGTCATATGCGTCCTCTCCTTTCACCACTTAACTAACTTTATATTGTATGTTCCACAATCAAACACAAGCTCATAACTCACTGCTATTATAAAAGTTTTCTTTCTTTTTACAGTACAGTTTTGTTTTGGCTAGTAAGTGCCACGCATTCACAGTAATTTACGATATTTAAGGACATTTCATAGATGAAGAAAAAGAGAACCTCCTGAACTTGCTTCAAAATGCTACTATCCTTGTAGACAGCACTTAAATACAGTGGATGAACAGAGACTTATTGTACAGAAAGTACAGAGATTGACTACATCGATTTTGTGTGTGTTAAAAGAGTTGCAGAAGACCTTGGTGGAGATAATGATCACAGAAGAAGAGCTGGAGGCAGTAGAGGAGATGTTGTGCTCATGTTGTGAATGTGAATGTCATGCATGGATAGCATTACAAATTAGATTATAAAAAAAATATTTTAATGTTTCACTGTCTAACTTTAGTAGAGGAGGGTCCACTACCTGCTTGTCCCAACTGAGGTATTATTGTTTTATCTGGAATTTCCACAGTATGGTATTAAACTGATCTATTCTGCATGTATTCAGTTGTAGGTGTTTTTATTGCTCAAAAATATCTTGAAATGCCTCTCTACAGATATTGGCCTAGTGGCGTAACCTGCTTGACTGTATGGAGTTAGATTTTTGGAGTTTAATGCCATACTATGGAATATTTTAGGCAAAATATTTCCAAGATAAGAATGTGGCAAAACCTCCATCAGAAAATTTACACAGTGCACCTTTAAATTCGGTCTTTGAATTGCCTCTCATTATTTTGATCGCTAGAGACCGTTTTTGCCTTAAAAAATACAAACTCAAAATTACAGACTAAAGTTTAAAGGTCTTATATTTCACAAAATTGACTCTTGTGAGCTTTAAGTCATGTTATAATGTTGTTACCTCCTCAAAAGGATACTTGGAGTTGTATTTGTTTCATTTAGAGATGTTTGAGAAACCCTTTATTAGTTTGTCTACATCTCCAAATCTCAAAATGCTCTGTTCCACCTTGTTATGTCATGCAGTGGTAGCTTTCAAGTTAACAGCTCCATTCACCTTTAGTTCAGTAGAGATTGGAAATTCCAGAGCTGAAATAATCCAAATGATTCCAGTGAAGGTGTATGGGGCTTAAAAACACAGTGGAGCACATGGCATCACAAGGTGGAACAGAGAGTGTGTGTTAAACATTTGTGAATGAAACAAAACACAACTCCTGGTATGATTTTTATCAGAAAATAGCGTAATATGGGCCCTTTCAAAAAACATTTTTATGAAAACCACAGCAGATACCTTTAGCGTCTGGGTTGTTATATCAATTAACAGCTTTTTGTCGTCCATGATCAATACTGTTCACACGCTGACAATTCCCATCGTATTGAGTTTATTTTGAGAAGGTGTTGACGCGTTACTCCGCACTTAATGGCCGTCATATAGTATTTCAGGTTCCTGTTTTTGCCAATGTTGGAGTCCTTAAAAGCCACTGTGAGCGACCACTGATCCTCTTCCTGGATGTAATGAATCTCACCACAAGGTTGGGCTGAAAACTATCCCAAAGATTGACACTTGCCCATGGATGCAAAAGTGTGACATCCAATAGCTGCACTGTCAAAAGTGAAAAACTACGGACAAGTAACAAAAGTCAATCAAGTCCAATTCATTAATTATGTACTCTCAGATTTTGCTTCTGCATTGATGTTGGAGACATAAAAGACAAAAGAGCCTCATCAAACTGCTCAAATTCTCCCACAAATTCTCCCACAGGCCTGAAAAGCTGCTTTGGGCATCATGACTAATAACAAATTCTGAGGAAAAAAAGAAACGTTCTGATATTTTATGCTTATGAGCAATGTGCAATATCCACAGCTAGAATTGATTTCTTTCTTGGTCAATTGCTGTTCTTCTCTGAAAGTTTGGTCCTGATTATAAGGTTTATTGTATTGTATAATTTATATCTTTTTCTTGCCAAGACATAAGAAGAAATCCAGTGTGATTTGTATTTAACATTTAACAAGGTAAAAAAAAAAAAGGTCAATTTTTATCCGAATAAAATAGGTTTAAAGGTGCACTGTGTAACTTTTCTGCTTGGCTCTATAGTGAAATTTAGGTTCCATATTACACTGTTTTGTGATCTAGAGTTCTTCATCAAAAACATACCTGGAGTTGTATTTTGTTTCAGTCACATCTTTAAAACACAAATCCTGCTGAGTTCTTCTCTCAAACTGAAAACATTCCTGTTCCACCTTGTGATGTCATGTGGTAATACAGGATGTGCCCCACTGTGTTTTTAAACTCCATACACCTTCACTCGAATCATTCAGATGATTTCAGCCTTGGAATTGCCAATCTCTACTGAAGAAAGGGTAAAATGTAGCTCTTAATTTGAAAACTTCTGCTACATGACATCACAAGGTGAGACAGAGCATTTTGAGCTTTTGGAGATGTAGACAGACTAAGAATATCAATAACATGGCTTAAAGCTCACAAGAGTCAAGTCTGCATAATACAGGACCTTTAAGTTTAATGCCATACTGCGGAACATCTCCATGGAGACAAGAAGTTGACTGACCCTCCACCAGAAAAGTGATATATTCCAGCTTTATATTGAGCTCCAGTTAAAATGTACTTTATTTGATTCTTAGTCTATTGCAATAATTTTCATAAAACACTGTCACAATTTTATAATTTGTTTTACATCTCTTGCCAAGACATACAGATAAATGCACTGTATTGAAAACACAATAAACCAGAATACAACCAAATGTTTATCACAATCAAATATGTTTTGACTTAAACTTAAATAAGGACATAAAGTTTGATACAGTTTGACGATTGTTGCGAGATAATTACAAATGTCGGGAACAAAGCAGAGGGAGAAATCTCAGTAGAACTGATCAAAATGCGCAAAAGCAAAGTTTATTTGATTAGCCAAAATGATGAAAATATCAAAACTCTAAGTGCAACTGAACTCCTAATTCCTGAGCCTGAAGCAAAAATACATACAAATGAATGATGGATGCTCAGTAAAGTGGGGGCTAATCTTCAACTAAATAACACGAATACTAAATTGTGCAAAGTAACTGTGGTTCATGTGAATGTTGCAAAGACATTTGAAGGTCAAATAGTGTAAAAATACCACCACCTAATCAATAGACACTGTACACTTCACTGTACACTTCACTGTACTGGATACAAACAATTTCAGAGTACAACAAACATAGGTGGTATCTTTTTAAATGTTCAAACTCTTCAATTCTTCAACAAAGTCAAGTGCTTCAGCTAAATGCCAGCTCTGACAAATTGTTATTCCTGTCACGTCACGTCCATCGTACAGTGCAACAACAGCAGACAGAGCAGAGCGGCACATGAGGCCGCCCTACTTTAATAAATGCACCAAAACTCATAACAAAGAAATCACTTTGGATACTTGTATCTCATAGACACTTATGCAACCAACACAGGAATTTGAAGCATATTAAGTTTAGATACAAAGTGTTCGAATAACTTTTCAGCCACTTGGTGTTCTGAGATAACTGGTACTAAAAAATGGATGTGAGTTTAAATCATTTTATAATTTTAGAAGAATTAGCTCAACAAAGCTGCACTTGATGTATCACTCTTCATCACTGGGATTGAGAGGACAGTTATTGTATATCATTGATTATTGAACAGAAGACTTCCAACCATGCTCATTGACTAAATATTACAGGGAATGTAATGATTTTATAGTGATTTGGCCCAAGTTTGCAGTGTGCTGGAAACTGCAGTGACTGAACCCTGCAATACAGGCAATGCCCTCAATGCCCTGTAGCAACACATCTAAAGTTAAAGGCTTCAATGTGAGAAGTTAACAGTTTGGTACAAGAAAAGTATTAAATAGTTTAAAAGTAGCACTTGTCAGACAGGTTGTAATTCTGAACACAGTCTAAATATTGGAGACATTCTGGTGGACAGACTTCCTTCCCTCCGAGCAAACAAACATTTTAATTCAATTAACCTGAGACAGCAGAGGAGTAATACTGGCTTTTGGTTGGAGACACCATGACCTACAGTCTGCCTGTGTCCACTGGCAAGTTGGTATATACTGTATATACTGCATGTTAATAAAGTGGAATCATTAGCACAAAGCCCCACATAAAGAGTAATAAACAATAATGGGCTCAGCCCACTGCACGTCTGGGAGTGGTGTAATTTGCAATTAGTGGTCATTGTATAATGCTAGACACAACTCAAGTGTCTCACTTAGTAAGTGTATCCTAAAGCAGTCACATAAGAGTCCAGCAGGTTCAGTGATGGATGTGTGACTGTAGCAGGGCTGTTATAGAAGAGGAGACCTGATTATGAGACAACATGTCGTTATGTTTTACTGCATTGATGAAGCAAATGGCCACTTAGCGCTTATGATGGCCATTCGAAGTGTGAGTCCTAACAGTAACTGTTGTATGTAACAGGATACTTTTATTCATAATGTCTTCTGAGACAAAACTGAATAGTAATGGTAAGTTAGGATATGGGATGTTAAAAGTCGGAGTGGTGTATATGTTCGTACTACTGCTAGCATGTAGTGGCGTATGTACCTGTCCTTAGTACTTCTACCAGGACAGACTTGAAAACATGAGTGATACACTGACAGGGGAGTATGATAGATTTGTTAGGGAAATGTCTACCCCCAGCGGTGCTGTTTTTAGCACTGTGCCATTCATGATCCCTGTTGTCAATCATGAGTATTGATTGACAGGTATCATTCAATCCCCTGTAAGCCTGGTATAAGTGCAGTCTAAGGAGACTCACAATGCAGGACTTTATTGTGCTTACTCAAACACTTTTACTTTTTGTTTAACTTTGTATTGTCACTAAGGAGATTAAAAAAGCATATTTATGCTTTTTTTAAACTCCTAAATTGTTGCTGTCCCAGACGTTTGAAGTGTGGAATTGAAAAAATGTACAGATCAATTTTGTAAATTAACACTGAATAACAAAAAGTGTTTTACAGTGACTCACAGGCAAACTTTGCTTGTAACTTTAGAAAATCTAAAATAACAACGACTTTGAACTGGTGCTGGCCGTCCTACCTCTGCCACTTTGATCAGTTCTGAAGACTTTGTTGAGCAAATGTGAATAACAGATTGCTTGTTTCTTTCCTCAGCATCTTGATTATCACAAAGCAAGACAAATAGATTGGAATGGAGTCATGAAATATTCACTGCAGGTTGAGAGCTAATAATTTCACAGACATTGAACACAGGTGTCCGACCTTTGATGGTGGTTGACTGTGCGTTCACAGATAAGACACCAGTCTGCTACACAAGTACGAGTGCTGTTTGACAGAGGATAGTATCAGGGCATTTGGAAACAATTCAGACTGCACTGGAGAAGAATGAACAGACAATACTCTGCCAGTTTTATGAGGGTACACAATGTCTCTAGTCTTTAAATAACTGGCTCTTTCCATCCAAAGGGTCTACACGTCAATATGTTGAGCCTTGGAGACATATTTAGCATTTTATATTTGTAAAACAAAGATATAAGTTTTAGTACATGAGTGCAAGAAGAATGTGCTTTAGCTTGATGGCACGGTAGAAGAAAATAACTAAAACTCCCAGTTGTTTATTTAAAGGGCCCATTTTCTGTATGTGATAATGTTGTTTCCTCATCACAAACATACCTGGAGTTGTGTTTTTTTTCATTCACACATGTTTAACGCACAAACCCTGCATATTTAGGCTGAGCTCTTCTCTCAAACAGAAAACACTCTGTTCCCCCTTGTGATGTCATGTGCTAATACAGGAGGTCCTTCTCTGTGTTTTTAAAGTGCTAACACCTTCAGTAAAATCATTCGATGATTCCAGACCTGGAATTGCCAGTCTCTACTTAACTAAAATTAAACTGAGCTATTAAACTTGAAAACTACTGCTTCATGACATGAAAAGGTAGAACAGAGCATTTTGAGAGATGTAGACAGACTAATAATCAAGGGTTATTTAGTGTGAATGAAACAAACCATAACACTATGTCGGTTTTTGAGGAAGGAACAACATTCTAACATGGTTTGAAGAGTCAACTGTCCGTAATACAGGACCTTTAACTAATGCTCAGCAATTGGTCAAAACATGATCAGTTTCTATAACGATACCTATATATGCTTCTTACACTTTTTTTAATCCAAATTCTGTTTTTCAATGATTCGTCATAAAAAACACTATTAGGAACACCCACACTCTGATTACATTGTGAAGAAATGAGCAATTGGTATGTTTTTTTGGCTCATGTCCCTAAAATTAGAGAGAGATTTTGAATAATGCAGTTTTAACCAGCCAAAAACCTTTCCTTTTCCCCCATTTTTATAACCTAATTACTAATAGTGCATCTGGGGTTGAGATCATAAAGGAGAGAAATCCACTGCCTGTGACTGCATGATGACTTGGTGCCATCTACTGTTAATGAAGAGATCAGAATGTTGAGAGGAACATTGGAAAGAAGGTTTTTTCTGTTTAAAAATGCAATAATTTATTTTATTTATTTAGTTAATTTATTTATGAGACAGGGTCAGTGCACAATCTACATTAACCTTAACAGGAGAGATGTACTGTGCAGGTTGTAGCTCTAGAGCTGATTTCCGCCTGTAGTCCCTGGTGCATGTTTTTAGGTTTGATGGGGGAAACCGGAGTGCCCGGAGGAAACCCATCCAAACACGGGGTGAACATGCAAACTCCACACAGGAAGGCCCGGGCGACGCGGGTATCGAATCCAAAACCTTCTTGCCAGGAAAGGCCCGGGTGATTCAGGGATCAAACCCGGAACCTCCGTGCTGTGAAACATGAGTGCTGGCCACTCAGCTACCGAACCGCCACCGTGCCGCTAAGAATATTAATAATAGGAATCATGTCATCAACTACACAATTAATGCCCTTTGTCAAATTTAATGAGGCAGTTTCATATAGGCCTAACTGACTTTACATTTGTGAGATCAAACTCCATATATTATTATTTTATTTCTATTTCTAGCACACTGTTATGTTTTTTTATATTTTGTACAGCTGGTTGGGTCTTAAAGATGCACAAAGGTTGAGGGTCCGTCACCTGCATGTTTCAACAGAGATGTTATTTCTTTGGCTGAAATGTTCCACAGTTTGGAATAAAACCCAGCTATCACCATGGAGACAAGGAGACCCCACCAGGCCAATGTACAGGTTAGATCTGTGGAGAGGTGAACCTACTCATCAGAAGTTAAATAATGTATTTTCAAAGACAATTTATTTTATTTTAGTTTAGTTTTTGCAGCATAATCAAACTTTAACTAGAAAATAAACTACACTGAATTATTTTGTTTTAATTTCTTTGGTTATTAGCATATTCTTGTACTTATTTTGTCTCATACTAGCTCTACAAAGTAAAGCTTTGTACATTTTCATTTTAATGTATTGGGGTGAACAAGGTCCTATTACAGGCATTGTACATATGATCAGGCCTGTATTTTAAGCCACCTTCTTCAGTAAATGCGTGTTGCCATTTGAGACAAGTTTGATTGTGGGAGTTAGGTGTTCATTTCCATATCAGTGACACAGATTAGCATATATTAACATACATTACAGTTGAATTAAACATGGCGTGTAGTAGAACTTGGAAAGACATCTAAAAAAGCTGAGCTGCTCTGAAGTCCATTCAAGATCCCACAGTAAGCATGGTACAGCGAAGTCTCTTGCCGATACAGAGGAATCATTGATTTTTCATATTCACCATCTTACGTTAGCCTTGTCACAGCAGCTTTTCTCGTTAGCGAGGGATTTGGATGTAATGGAGTTGCATACAGTTTTTTCAAATGAAGATTTTCCTATTCTGATTAATGATGCCGTTAAGAGGCTTTGTGCCATGTTTTACAGCACAAATGGAATGGTATTCTTTTGGAATTGAACATTTTAAACCAAGTGCTGGGTGAGGGGTGGCTTACTCCTGATGATTTTATATTTATGCTAAGTTGAAATCATGCTGTACTTCACATAAATTCTACTGTTACAGTAAACTTGCAAACTCCAAATAAAATAGACAAATGGATAAGGAAATTATCCAAAGAATCCAAGTATTCCACACTCTGCTTATCATGTACTTTTCAATAGAGATGCACAAAACTGTTATTTATAATTTAAAGTGATTACAGAACAGCTTTGTAAAAATACAAGTTTAACATTAAAAGGCATTTCGGGCCAATATCGACCAGCAAATAGTCTTATTACTCCAGTTTATAGAGAAAAAAGGGATATCAACTCAACTGATATCATGGAACTGATATTTGGGTGGTATTTTGTTGAGATATTTGACTTTGTTTTTCTTGCTATACAATTCCATATACCACTGAATGAGAGGGTGAGTTCAAACGTTTGACTGGTAGTGTTAAGTGTCCAGGAACAAATGATTCAGCTTATTTAAAGGGAACGCCAAATTCTAGTCCAAAGCAGTTCCAATCAATGTATAGTGAAAAGCATAGCCACACATAATTACTACATAACATTACAGCTATCTTACTAGAGCACATGGCTGGGTTCCTATCAGCTAGAACAGAGATCTTGCCTTGGGCCAATATGGTATAACTTATTATATGAGGATGATTGCAATAAAGCCATCTCCAACCATCATCATCATCATCATCATCAGATCCTGCCACATCATCAGAGTACTCAATAAACCAAGGTCATGTTGTCACTAAGGCTTGAGTCTTTTTGTCCACCTCTAACAAATAATATACCTTTTGCAAGCTGTATAAACCTTAAATGGCGCTTAAAGGTCCTATATTACATCAAATTGACTCTTATGAACTTTAAGCCATGTTATAATGTTGTTATCTCTTCAAAACATACGTAGCATTGTATTTTGTTCCATTCACACATGTTTGGGTAACCTTTTATGATTAGTTTATGTACATCTCCAAAGCTCAAAATTCTCTGTTCCACCTTTTGATGTCATGAAGCAGTAGTTTTCAAGTTAACAGCTAACTTTTTACCTTAAGTTCACTAGAGATTGGAAATTCCAGGGCAGAAATCATCCAAATGATTCTAGTGAAGCTGTATGAAGTTTAAAAACACAATGGAGCACTTCTTGTATTACATGACATCATAAGGTGGAACAGAGTGTTTTCTGTTTGAGTTGTGTGTTAAATATGTGTGAATGAAACAATACACAACTCCATGTATGTTTGCGATGAGGAAACAACAAAGATCAGAAAATAGTGTAACATGGGTGTTTAAAAAAGCACTTAAGAGCGTAACATACCAGCACGGCAATGGCCAAACTCTCGCGTTCACTTTAAGAAAAAAACCTAAAAAACGTAAAGCTATTGACGGACAGCTTTTCCTCTGGAATGCAGCATGGAGCAGGGCTGACATCTTGAATTATCCGGTTATTAGGGCAGGCCCGAGCAGATAGAAGGGCCCACTGACATGTACTACAATAACCATGACCCATCACAAACAGAGCCTTTTTACCAGCCAGGGCCCTGAGCCCAATGAAAAGCTACTCCCACTAAGTACTGTAAGTAAGGAGAGCTCCGAAGCTGTCCATTTATTGTAGCACAGCTGTAATTTGAGCTAAATGAAGCACTCACATGTGACCTGCAGTGACCAAATGTAAGTCAATAGCACATATCAATCACAACGTGGGCTAGGTATTTTCTATAAGGAGCAAATGTCATCCTATTTCATACGCCATCAAACTGAGTTAAACATATAGCTTCATTACGGGGCTAAAATACTTTTTGGCAAATATTTTTGTTGTTACAGGCGTAAAAAAAAAAAAATCCTGTCAAACACTGTAGTAGTTGTGCCATATGGTGGTTATATTTTAAAGACTGAAGTTTTATGTTTTGCCAAAGTACTGGGCAGTTGGGCATTGTTCCCCATTACTAGTGGAGACTATGGTGGATCTCCTAGAGCCTAACTTTGCCCCCATAGTCCAAAACAAGCTGAATGATAAATTTATGTTAAAAATGACATTGTTTGCTTTTTGTATTGTCATAAACGTACAGTATAGCCATAACTTAATTTAATCTTTAATCTTTTTTTTTTTTTTTAGTAGAGGCAATGGGAGGCATATTTATTTGAAGATTTATTCAATACAATTATTCAAATTAGGATTGTCTGTGCCACCATATTCTTTTATAAACCTGTGCGAAACACAGAGTTGGGTGTTTTCCAAAAATACAGCAAAATACTACAAATGGTGAATTCTTGTAAAGCATTTACACTAGGGCTGGGCAATATAGACTTAGACAACCTTTATTGATCCACAAGGCAAATTATTTGGACACAGTCGCTCATATATCACAATAAATATAATAACAAAGAGCAACAACATAAATGGTCATAATAAATTCAAAATAAATAGCAAAAATAGCAAGAGACTGGTGTTAAATAAGGCATAATTATTGTATAGGTACAAGGTGATACAAATCAAACAGTGTACTCATCCCTGTGATAATATGCAATTTTGTTTATATCTCGCAGAAAAGCAGACACCTTTGGTTACTTTTTAAGGCAACACAGAAGTGTTCAAATAAATCGTAATGAAATCAAAATCCTGATATGGGACAAGATCTTGTGCCACGAGATCTCGCGAGACAAAATTGCCACAAGATTGTGCACGCATGAGGAAAATTGTCTCGTAAGATTTTTTCCTTACATTTTTACATTTGCCTAGGATAAAAAAGGGGTTAACTTTGCCGAGTAACTCCTCTTTAGGAGCTGTGATACCAAAAAAAAAAAAAAAAAAACCTGCTACAATGACAGCAAAACTGTCAAATTAAATCCCTAAAACTGTACAACTCAATCTTAAGTAACATATAACCTTATAACCAATCAGCATATCATTGCACTGCTGTTCTTGTCTCTTGTATACAGCTTTGATTTTATATTTGATTTTATTACTTATTTTTCTATTTTATTTTGACTTGTACATATACATTTATTTTATAACATCTGTCTCTTGCTATCTTTTTTGCTACACCATCTATTTTTGTTACTCACTGTCATTATATTATATTGTGATGAGTGAGCTACTGTATCCAAATAATTTCCCTTGTGGATAATTAAGTCTAAATAAAGCAAAAATTGTGAAGCAAAAATTATGAACTGAATGGCACAATTTATTGATCAAAAATCTCTTCTTGTCTCGATTTCTTGGACTGAATCTCGACATCTATCTTATCTCACAGAAATTGTGTCTCGTCCCATCAGTGCTATTGTTTGAAATAGAAAACATAGCTTTTTTCTGTAATTTTATTGAAATTATTTTACAGTATAGGTCCACTTAATGGGCTCTAAAACATGTAAAAAAGCTCATTTAGGAGCATTTTGAATATACAGGGGACAGCTTGTAAACAAACAGCTCTGTACTGTACATCATTACTTTGAGCAGTGACACACACACAGATGTTCAGGCGACTCATCAGGTAGCACAATATGTACCCGCTATTTTAAATTCCTCCTGCACTCCTCTACTTATGCTGCCTTGCCTGGAGTGGACACTGTTTCTTCATAAGTAATTCATAACACAGGTGTAATTGAAAATTTTAAAAGCATTAATTCATAATAATTGATGCCCCAAAGTGCTACGCCTGAAAATATTAGTCAGCGGATTTTGAACAGTTTTAGTGCTGGCATAATGAACAGAATCATTCAGTTTGAAAGACATGTCTAAGTATCCAACTGGCAATAAAGACAGCCATATATATTATTTTATAGCGCTAAAATATGACTTAATTATATCAATACAGCGAATACTACTAAAGGTTTGAAATTGTTTGGGCACTGGGTAGAAAAATATGCCACTGATAAATAGTTTATTGCTGAGTGGCAAGATATTTATAAAAGAAAACAGTTTGAAAAGTAATGACATTATATATATTATTTTGTAGTTTTAAAATACAATGTAGTTATATAAATAATACTAGGGCCTGACCTGATCTACACATCGGTTGGTGTTATGCAAAAATACCTTTAGGCCTACCTACTGTCTTTGATTGACTAAGAAACAAAATACACAGTAAAATGGAGCCTAAAAAAACATGTTAAAAAATAATAGAGAAAATCAGCTGAAGTTTTACAGTGAATTATTACATCACTAAAAATACAGGCTGTTATATCGGCATCGGTTGGGCCCTAGATAACACTACTATAGGTTTGAAATTCTTTTGTTAATGGGTAGAAAAGTATGTCATTGATAAATTGGGTATGACTTTTACATGTCACTAAAGCCCTAGAGGTTGTTTAAGGTTACTTGTTTCTTTTTCTTGTTTCATTTTTTTACATTTCAGTCCATATCCCAGCACAGCTAATGTTTCCTCGATATCTCCTGAAAGTGATAGTTTGGTAAAAAGTCCACGTCTCTCATAGCGGGGAGAATCTATGCTTAGCTGTACATTCATAGGGGAGCATTTAAACATCACACAGCGTAGAACCTGGAGCAGGCCTGACAGACTCTGAAATGGAACATCAAAACTCAGATTCAGGCGTTTTGCCAGTTTCTCTCCTTCTATTGAGTTTTGCTGCTGTGAGGATGGGAGCTAAAGCCTTGGAGAGACTCAATATAGACTTTTTGTTGATATTTTTAGAGATGGTCCATTTGACATTTTGACTTCAGTTTTTTGTATATATTCATGGGATTCAGTTTCCAGTTGAGTTGAGGAAATTTTCACTTTAAAAAGACATAATATTTAGTTTTAATTTTTCATCATTCACATGGATACAATTCATCTGTGGCATGGCATACTGGTCAAATATCCACAACTAAGATTAAAATTAAAACTGCAATCTGCAATGTAGATGCTGAGGCGCATAGTGTGCAGAGGTCGCCAACTTTCTGCAGAGTCAATCGCTACAGACCTGAACAGTGTGTAGAGAGCTTCATGGAATGGGTTTCCATGGTTGAGCAGCTGCATGAAAGCCATCTAAGCCATACATCACCAAGTGCAATGCAAAACGTCAGATGCAGTGGTGTAAAGCACGCTGGCACTGGACTCTAGAGTAGTGGAGATGTGCTCTCTGGAGTAACGAAACGTGCTTCTCCATCTGGCAATCTGATGGACGAGTCTGGGTTTGGCGGTTGCCAGGAGAACGGTACTTGTCTGACTTCATTGTGCCAAGTGTAAAGTTTGGTGGAGGGGGGATAATATTGTGGGGTTGTTTTTCAGGAGCTGGGCTTGGCCCCTTAGTTCCAGTGAAAGGAACTCTGAATGCTTCAGCATACCAAGAGATTTTGAGAGAGATTGAGAGAGATACCAAGACATTTCCAAACTTTGTAGGAACAGTTTGGAGATGGCCCCTTCCTCTTCAACATGACTGTGCACCAGTGTACAAACCAAGGTCCATAAAGACATGGATGAGAGAGTTTGGTGTGGATGAACTTGACTGGCCTGCTCAGAGTCCTGACCTCAACCCGACAGAACACCTTTAGGATGAATTAGAGCGGAGAGTGAGAGCCAGGCCTTCTTGTCCAACATCAGTGTGTGACCTCACAAATGCGCTCCTGGAAGAGTGGTTAAAAATTCCCCTAAACACACTCCTAAACCTTGTGGACAGCCTTCCCAGAAGAGCTGAAGTTGTTATAGCTGCAAAGGGTGGACCGAGGTCATATTAAACCCTATGGATTAAGAAGGGATGTTACTTAAGTTCATGTGCGAGTCAAGGCAGGTGAGCGAATACTTTTGGCAATATAGTGTAACTGTCTACTTGTATATTTTACTACTTTCCTTAAAATGAGTTGATTTAATGGCATTACTTGTGTGTGAGTGTTTTTAGAATACATATGTAATGATATGTACCTAATTTACAAACAAAATAAAAATAAAAAATGGAAATTCTACACATAGATTCTACATAGATTCTGACTCAAAATCTATGTAAATTCTAAGTGAAGTGAAAAATAGTAATATGACAAATTGGATCCACATCTTACATAAAAAGGATTCAAAACTTGTCTCTGTATTGTGCCACTTCTAAGTTCATGACCCCAGCCAAAAGTACTTGTCCAAAAACTCCAAAAAAAAGTTTGGTGATGTGGGTTCAGCACACTCATCTCACAGCAGCTAAAATTACATACAAGCCACAATTCCCCTGCTCCTCCCATCAGGATCCCCCACTGTAGCCGAACGCCATTGAAATGACACTTCTCTCCTTGTAAAGTTTGACACAAGATGGCAGCCTAGCATCTCCTCTGCTCTTGGAGGTCACACGGATGTCCACACGGCTAATCTTTGACACTCTCTGTGGAATATACAAGCAAATCTAGACAAACCCGAGCTTTAGATAACTCTGCTACCCATCAGTGATCGCGAATGCCAAGTCCGTTGTGCTCCATCAACCAAATCTTCTCTTTCCAAGTTGGTGCGCGGTGACGGGGGTGAGGATAAAGCTCCGTCCCACTACATGCTATATATTAATCTTATGTTATTGTTTGGGGAGTAATGCAGAGGGAGGGCATGATTGATTTGGAGGACTGCAGAGACTTGTGTTGTGGCGTTAGTGTGTTTAGAGGAAGCTGGATGTGGCACCAGGGAGGAGCATCTCTCAAGCCAAAGCACAGAAGTGTCATCATGGAGTGCGGAGGCCGGGGGGCAGACAGAGGGCCCGGGCAGGGGGGAGGTGGACAAGTCAACTGTGGATAAATGATCGAAAAAGTCTAAAAAAAAAAAAAAAAAAAAAGTGAAATGAAAAAGAATTATAATAAAAATCTATTCATATAAAAAAAAAAATAATAATAAATAGTCGGGGGAAAAAAAGGCTCCTAAAAAAGCTGATTAAAAAATAACACCAATCATTTTCAACAAGACTAATGAACAGTGCTGTTATATGGCTGCATGTTTTATATTCCAGATAAATACATATTGTTACCATTTTTACAGATGTGAATTAATTTGGGATCTTTACTTTAACAAAAGATAAATTTGTGGGCATTGCTATGGATTTTAAAAGCTACATATCGGTATCAACAAATATCTGTTATCGGTCACAGCAGTAGGCCAAATATCGGATATCTGTATTGGCTAAAAAAAAAAAAAAATCTATATCAACCCATTCCTAAAGCAAACTTGCAGTTTACTCTTTTTTTTTTTTTTTTTATTAAAGCAACATTTCTGTGAACCACTGCATTCACAATTAGTAAAACATATATATATATATATTAAATGTCATTTTTGTCCATATCATCCACCCCTAGATATTTGCACAAACTGTGGTATTAGTAATATAGAAAATGTTGCATTCCAAGGAGGGCTCAGGCAGTATAGCGTAGTATAAAAAGTAGTTGTGGGAGGACTACTTTACTAAAATGATTGAGCTGAGTACTTTTGCCTCTCCTCGAGCAATATTCATGTAACAGCACTTTCACTAAATGACAGCTTTTATCCCTGTGAATTGGCCGGGAGTTGTTTCACCAGCATGATAACCCCAGATTTGTGTGTAAATCTAGTGCACCTCAGCGTATGAGCAGCAGACAGATAAATAGTACAGGGCTGCCTCTGCCACTGCACCCCAGGAGGCAGTATTATCAGGAAGCTCTGCGGTTTCATTGATTTTCAGACTGTAATCATCTCCATCTGATGTAGTGGGCAGAGCAGGAGAAGTGAGTCTATGGTCCACTGTCAGAGCCACTCCACAGCCCCCAGTTCACAGCAGACACAAGCAGGAAATATCATTATGGCCAGTTTGTCACCAGTATGTTTTCGATTACAGCATTGGATTAGAAATGCATACTTTGTATGTATTTATTGCAGGATAAACTGATGGTTCCATACACAAGCAGGTCTCACAAAAAATAGAATTAATATTTAAAGGGCCTGTACCTGATTTTTTTTTTTTTTTTGTTTCATGTAGTTGAGCAAAATTTGTTCACACCAGTACTGATATATTGTATAAGGAGCTCTTGAGGTCAAAATGCATCTAATTAGAAAGGATCATCAAGTAGTGTATGTGTTAGCATGCTAGCTGTTGTTAGGTTTACTCTGAGTTGTGAAAAGCACACTTAAACTCATCACGTCGAATAATTAGGATGCTGTGACTGCGTAAAGTAATTGATGAATAACTTTGGAGCACGACAAATCCTTTAAAATTAACTAGTTCTGTTATTAGGTATAACCTAAGTATTAGGCAAATTTGCAGCAATCACCATCACCAACTACTCTCATTATTATTCATGTGTTATTGAGTATGAAATCCTGCTCTATTTAGCAAGGTACGCAGTCAACACACTCCAACAAACCACCAACCAAACAATTGTGTATTGTTGGTAAATGTATAATATAATATACCTAAGAACACATTAGTAACAACTGAAGTTAACTAATTGAGCAAGTATTTTTATAAGCCCCAGTTTACAAAAGCTCCACAGCTGCTGAAAAAATCTTGAGAAGATAGCACACGATTTAATTTTTTTTTTTTTTTTTTTTTTAGGGAGTACTTTAGAGGTTGACCCCATTTAAATTATCATCAGCAGAAAAAAAACAACAAAAAAACAAAACACAAAAATACAAGCGATGTCTAATGGGCCTCCCCAGAAATTATCTCAGTACAAAGTCTCTAATGTTTCTGTCAGGAGTGAGTTTCAAACCATTAAGCAATCTGCGCTCAATCGGGAAAGCGCAAATAATGGAATTCACTCGAGCTGTGGCTCAAAGTTCACCAAACACATGAAGACGAAATAAAATGTGTTGTGAGAAACACATTTGGTTTTATAATGTGAAAAAACTATACTTACGTTTACAATATATTACAACTGAATAGACACTGCACCCAAAATGCACCAAAAATGTATATCGTAACATATTTTATTCATTATATGACAATTTAGGTCAAATTTAAAATATGCTGGTAATTTTTTGATGACCTACAAATTACAGGACAGATTTGTTTACATTATTTAAATTAAGACGTAATTTCCAAAGTGACAGTTTCCATGCCAACAAACAAGATGATTCAATCAGCGGTGTTATTGAGATGTACTTTTTAGACTGCGCAAGTGATTGGGAGACCTCAATCCATCGACCAATAGGAGCAAGGAGGAGGGGCCTGGAGGGTGTCATACAAGAGATAATAAAATACCACTTTCTGCATAGCAACCACTATAATCAACACGATTCTAACCTTAAAAATAGGTTAAATTCGCTGAGGTTATTTCATTATTTTACGCTTTTAAAATGAATGTTCTTATCTGAAGTAATGGACTGAAATGATCTATGTGCAACGTTAATTTAAAAAAAAAAAAAAAAAAAAAAACATGCAAGAGATCCAATTTTGTTGATTATTTAAATTTTGTGTATCCAGCACAACATCATTTTTATGTTGGTTTTTCTTGATGGTAATAGTTATAGTAGTCAAAAATATAAAATTTAGTTTAGTGTGTTTTGTTTGAGCTATACTAGACTGGTAACTTTACTGTACTTTACTGTACTGTGAGTTTTATAAGTAACAATGCTTTTAATTGAAAGAAATAGGACAAATTTGTGTAAGAATATTAAAACTGATGGCTGGATGGCAAAAGTATTTATGTATTTGTAGCATTATGCAACTTCTAAATGCAAAACTACAATACCTACGTACCTAAGACCCACTGTATTACTTGTCCCAGACTTTACCCACTAACTCTCGTCAAACTAAATTCTCAAACTTCCAATTCTTGTAAACAATCAATCGCATCTTCTCACAACAGGACTTTACAAAACGTCACCCATTCATCTTTATGATTACAATAGGGATTTGAATGGCCTTACCTGCAGCAGTGGTCTGTAGTAGCTTGGGCCCAGAGCTGGACGCCAGTAAGTGTCTAGTGCATTGGGACAGGGGAGAGAGTGAGGTCTCCGCTCCACTTGTTGTCGCTGGTGATGGGGGGTGAGGAGGGGTGATGGGGGTTGATGGTGCGAGGGGCGTGGGGGGGTAGTTTGCTGTGCGGCTGCAAGCGACACTCCGGAGGGCCCGCTGTGAATAGAGGTGGAGATAATAGACACCGTCACACAACAAAAAGACTGATAATCCTGTCCCAGCCCACAGCTCCCGTGTTGCGATCAGACATTTTAAGGCCAGTTAAGTTGCAAGCGAGGGCCGGCTGAATGAACTGCGGTTAGAAAAGCGCTCCCCAGCTCCCATTATGGACGGTAACCGGTGTCAATTCCCCAGCAATTAGACCACTCAGATGTGTCAGAAGACAGGCCTCAAATTAATAAATAAATAACGTCAACCGCAAGTGCCGGGATGAGATGGCCTTAGGAGCCATTTGAGTGTCCCACTGGTGTATTTCACAGCCCTGAAGCCTGAGTCCTTCACAAAGTGATGAGCTGTGCCTCCTCCACACTACTGCTGTGTGACCTTTGAGAGGGAATAGGCCACCGCCAGCAACTTACTCCATATACATGTTTTCTCAACCAGTCCTGACTAAATGTAAATAAGTCAGCAAGTACAGTTAAACCATCCACAGCAGTAATGGTAAACCCATATCAATAATGATTTTATTACAATAAAACTAATCCAATTAAATAATAAAATGAATAAATAACTGCTACTGCTGCTTATGAGTACCTTTACTTGTGTATAATTTTGAATTATGACTTAAAATATTTTGGGCTATTATTTGTAAGTGATTATAGACATTAGCTGTTATAAGATGTGAAAATGTTTCATGCCATCATAGTTTGAGAGTCAAAGCCAAGGACTTTAAAGTTTCTGTATTTGTCAGAGAGCAGCAAAAGAAGACTGTTCAGTGCAAGGTTGATGCTTATGGCTGTGGGGAGAAAGGAAAACCAATGTCTAGTCTTTTATAAAATAAAACTACTAGTTTCAATTATTAAACTCACAGTGGTCTGAAAGAGGCAGCTCTTCTACTGTGTCAGTGTTGAAAAGGCATCGAACACAGGAAAATATCTTTTAATACTACTACGTTTTTACTTATATGCTAGTACGTTGAAAAACATGCATTCTTACTATGAGAAGCCTTTCCACTCAACAGATCTGGCTTGTAACCTGGCTTGGTGGCTTTGCCTGCTTGTCTCCATGGAAATAGATATTTTAATGCTTTACACTACAAGTATATCTCCATGGAGACAAGCAGGTGGCAGACTCTCCACCAGAAACATTCATTTTAATAATGCATTTTTTACCTCAGTTTGCCAGTATAACAGTGATTCTCAATATCCTCTGCATACAGTATATAGAGCATGGTTCTAACTGTACTTTAATGGAAGCAAACATTCTAAAAACAAATTCACTTAAAATTTTCCTTCCACCTTTAAGAGGACGCAGTCACTTTGTGTGTGTCTGACGTGTAACCCCCAAACCCCAGCTGTCCGAAAGCATACACCATGTTCCACCTGCCTTTGAAGTGTTGCATGAGTCTTGCATGTTTCCCTGATCCTTCGAAAGCTATGCATCAAACATGATCAGCGCTGTCAGAACCTACACCTTTACTGTGGAAAATATATGTAGTCCAAGGACATACCATAGAGGCAAGAGATGCTATGGGCTGCAAGTCAAAGCTCAGTTCAAACTTATAAGAGGCTGTTTCAAGCACTTTCAGAACTTTAATGACAGCTGTCTTCCCTGCTGCCTGAGTGGACACTTGAGATTGCCCCAGTCTACTCAACCTAAAACCTTCTGGACATTTAGAAAATTCGTTTTGTGTCCTCGTTTATTGGTGACTGGACAATCTGCTTTGCAAAATGAACAAGAAAGAAGAAGAAAAAAAGTTACTGTAAAATCATGAAGCACTTCTCTGGGAGGTCAAAGTAAAGACAAGTGACCCTTTCAGACAGGCAGGGGGAAATACACTGTCTTCCACCACGGCAACTTCAACCAATGTGCCCAAACTGTGTGAAATGAAGTCTAGAGTGAAATAATGGTAATATTAAAAATGTCTTTAATTGCTTCTTATTTCCATTTCCGTTTTAAGCTACTGTATGAAACTATGAGCAGTAATGACCAGGTTCACAGTCAGCCAATTTATTTAATCCTCATTCAAGTGCAGAGGACAATGAACACAGACAGAGCCACAAGGTCAAACACTGCAGTTTGTTAATTACTTTAAGCATATAAGTGAGGTCAGGTTATTTTGGGAATTTGCATGTTCTTTGGCTGCAGCCCCATCATCTTTAAACAGGCTAGTCCCTACGCTAGGTGCTGCTGACCAAGAAAAGAGGGTTCCCATTGCTTTAGACAGGGTGGTCCAGTGGCATGACAGATGACAATATATATATTATGGGAACAAGATAGTATACCTAAACATTACTTGAGTGATGACCTTGACCTGGATACAAATCTCCTATAAGAAAAACTGTTGCTGCACAAAGCTAAATCCTATTGTATTTATATTGTATTTGAAGAATCATGTATAAAAAGACACAAGATTGGGTCCATGAAAACAAGACAAGATTCTGACATAATTTGTAATAAATAAATTGTGCAACATTTTTTCTTTATTTTATTTAATATTTTTGTTATCATTATACCATGTGTTTTGGAAATACGGCCTCTCCAGAGATGTAACCGCGCTAGTGATTCACTTTTTTTTATCCAATGAATCCTAATGTGATGGGGAAAAAAAATCTCACAAGATCATTTTCATCATCGTGGCATGAGATCTTGTCCCATCTATGTAAAATGTATACATAATTTTTTTTTCATGAATGACAAATTTTATATTCTCAAGAGTCCTAAAATGTCGGATAAAAAAATGGTGGAAAGCTTAAATAGACTATTTAATATTCACATGGATCTTAAAAAAAAACTATGTTAAATATTGTGTAGGTGCTGTAGTCAAACAGCCCCATCACAAATGCACGGTGCGTGGTATCTGCATGTACAGAAGGTGAAAACAGGTTGAGCCGAGTCCAGGGAACTTATTAGAGCAGAGTCCCAAGTGCAGCAGAGTCCTGGGAGTGGAAAGCTGTTTCAACATTGGCTGTACTGCCGTGAGCCTCCTCCACTGCAAACCCCGCGCTTCAAAAAGACCCATCGCAAATGAAAGACAGGCTGCTAATTAAAACACAAGACCAACATGCATGAATAAGCTATACATGTATAACGTAATGTTCAATCTAACTTTCTAATAAGAATTTACACAGCAACTTGGCCTAATGATCACATAGGCTCACACAGGGGACGGAGGAGCCGGTCCAAGACATACTATGACGCATACAGAGTGGAATATTTGTCTATTTTTATTTCATATTATTTTCCAAACGCTGCACAGGCAAGGGACATAAAAACAGGATTATGTATGAGTAGTTCAGTCCAGATATGGAAGTAAAAAACTACATGATTATGATGACAGCATCCAAGCAAGTATTCTGAAATTATAATCTCTATGGGTTATTGTATGTCTAATACTTTGGGGAAATGTAGAGTGTAATCCCTAAAGTGACTAATCAAAACGTATCAATTGTGGTAAGAAATATCATATGTCATAATATAAATATAATAAAGATACAAGAACCATACAAAATTATGAACAGTAATGGAAGACAGATGATGCAAACTATGTGCAAAAGCATGTCTAATCACACAAATATTGCTCTGACCTACATTTTCAGAAACACGGAAAACTAATACATAACATATAGCCTATGTGGGGTTCTAAGTTTATCAATCAATCAATCAGACTTTATTTGTATAACAAACGCTCCACACAGAAACATTAGCAACAGAAAACAGAAACCCTTAAGTGCCAAAAATTACAAAATTTAAGAGACAGTTAAAACAGTTTTGCTCTGATCTGTTTGCAAACACGAAAACATATTCTTCAGTTTCACTGCACATTCCTAACATCTAAATTTTTCAATTTGCTTCAAAGCACATTTCACAATATTCAGAGGCCAGAGTGGGGTTTTGCTGTCGTCGTAATACTAAAAAAAAGTTGCATGCTAACAGTGCACCCATCCTTGTTCAGAAACGCTAAAAATAAGTTATTCCCTATCCCTGAAGGTAAAAATATGCATAGTTTTGTTTTATTCTTTTCAGCAAAAATCCCACAAACTAACTCCTTAAAAAATATACCAGCACAGAAATGCATTTGCCTTTTTAATGAAATTTTGGTCTATTATATTTATAAGCGAAAAGCACAGCAGGACATGTAACTGCAAGTGAGAAGTGACATTTAGCAAACTTATAGAGACCTTACAATACCAAGTTTGGTACACTGCCCTGCATCTGTGCCACATATGCAGGGCCTCTAACCTCTAAGTCTCCGGGTAGTGCTTGCACGGCCAAGTTTTATATTTAATCAAACGCTTAACCAAATCTGCAGCGGAGTAAAAACGTTGCCTTAACTTTTTTGTTTTGACTACGGCTGGCCCAAAACTTTATCAATACAACTATTCCCAGAGGCCCCCTATTTAAGTGGTAATTTTGCAACTTTGGAAACTCATAATTTTTAATATTTCATAAAATGCTAATCACAATATTTGGGCAAACATATTTAAATGCAAACCAAACCCAGAATCACACAAGATTTCTGGCATCGGCCGTGACTGGCTTTCTCTAACTCTATTCCCTAGCTCCGTGGCAGTGAGCATCTTGAGCTATAAAGCAGATCGCCGGAGGTCTGTGAAGAGGAAAAAAAAACACAATAATAAGTCATTCTCCACAGATACACGCGCCGTAGCAGTAATCTTCAGATCTGCTCAGCAAGGAAATGTAGATATTTGTAAGAGCAGTGAAGGGATTAGGCAGGCTTCTCAACCTCCTGCTGTACGTGGCTGGACTCACGCTGGGAACGCCGCGAGCACATCCCAACTGGGCAGAGGATGCACGGGATCTGACCTCCAACCGCTACATTATTCCTCCGATATGACCCCAACAAAGGCGCGTGGGTAAGAGCCAGGCGGGGGGCTGCGTCTGCTCTTACTCCCCCATTACAATGCAGAATAGGCACTCAAACAGCATGTCCTCATATATTACCCACAATAGGAATTAAAGCAGATATACTCAAGGGCCTTCTAATACAACAGACTGTGAAAGGACTAAGAGGTCTTAAATTGAGCTATTAGTTTGCACATCCATATTTGTATATTTGTGTATTTTTACTTATTTGTAAAGAACCTAACCTTGGTCCACTACCTGCTTGTTGCTTTGTCTGGAATGTTCCTCGGTATGACAGTAAGGTCATACTGTATGTATCCACTGAGACAAGAAAGTGATGCCACCAGGTCATTTTATAGGTCAAATTCAAACACCACTATTTTCAATGTATTTTTTTGATATCTGTGATTGAAGAAACACAATATCAATTAAGTTTAATGCCACACCAATGAGTTTTCGAGGCCATCACCTGCATGGAGATGAAGCTGGTGGTTGTACCCTCAGAAAGTTACAAATTGCAACCTCACGTACTTTTTTTTTTTTTTGATAAATGACAAGGGCCAACCAAACTGTCAATGCTAGATAAATGAGTGAGCAATTCTCCAGCTCTTACGGAGTGTTCCTGGCCTGTGATTAGTATATATCAAATTTAGTATGGGCCATGGAAGGGACTAGTTAGTGAACCTGCTGAGCATATTCTATAGAAGACATTTTTGAGTCATAGTTATTCTTATCCATACATTTCTAGATCAATGTTTTTTTCCCCTTCAATAGTAACAATGAGAGGCTGATTAATTTAGCCCTATATGTGCTGTAAACATGTCTATAATTAAACAGACTCAGCGGGTGGGGTGGTTCATGAGGCGTCCTTAAAGGTATATGAAGTGGATTTACAACAAAGCGATTAGCTCACACCAGTGATGTACACAAACAGCTATTAAAGACGCTGTTACCCTCCCTAGTTATTTTCTAATGAAAGCTAAATTGAGTTGCTCCCTACACTTTCATAACATTTCTCGCTCAGAACAAATGGCCTGCTTTATGAGGAAAGACACACTGTTGTTAATGATTTTATGCGCGGGGAGTCCACCTGACATCCTGTTTTCTATTACTGTTCTTTATTCAATTTGCAGGGCGCGCCGCAGGTGACCCAACCTATAAAAGGGCACCACAAATGAAATTATCAGAGCTCCTTGAAATTTTTATACATTTTGAATCGGCTCTGCACAGGGATCTCGGCCCAGGGACTAATGGCTTCACCTTTAGCTTTGCATAAATCAATTGTACCAAAGGTTAGAGCACGTCATGCCAGGACATATCAATGCACTCTTTAACATTGTAACATGTACCAGAGCGGAGAGTGTAAATGGAGGCTTTATGAGGTCACCGGTCCATCATTTGGATATTTTTACAAGACAAAATAGTCAATGTAATCTCACTCTGCAAAACTGCAAAGAACATTTTCTAAAGGAAATCACTGCATACATATACTGCATTATTGCTGTGATAAACTTGAATACATAGTTAAGATAAATGTAGACAGCAACTGATTTCACCATAGCTCCATAGAATTCTCTGTGTCCGGGGTGGCATTCCTCCGCATGACGCTGCAGATATAGTGTATAAGGTAAACCTGTAATTTGGTTTCTCCTATAGATTATACAGTTTGTAATTTATTTCACTTGTATAATATAAAACCTAAAACCACAACTAAGACCACAACCTGTATGTGCAAAAAGTGATGATGAAAAAATGATATTTGACACAGACCTTTTACAACTATTTTCTACAGACCTACTCATTCAACAATGGTCTGAAAATCAGATCTATTTTATTTTAAATGAATCTATTTTATTATATTTAACTATAATTCTTTCTAGTCTGATTGTTGTCTCTTTTGATGTGAGTAAAGTGTGCTATAGGAGCAGTGTGACACAGAGGCACAGCTCATCCTTATAGAGCAGAAGCCCACTCCCTCTTTCTGCACTTTGTTCCACTCTATGGTTTAACAAGAGGCTGGTGGCAGATAAAACCTACAAAAGAACAACAGGCCAATCAGTAACACTTGTTGCACCTGAAACATGGAAATGCTCCACACATCCAAGTGTTGTGTGTAAAAAGAGACAGATTGTCTAGTAAAAGCAGAGTGGAATATGGATAGGTTCAACCAACTGTGTTCAATCGCAGTCAGGACAAATACTGTTATGAGGCGCCAGAGCGTGAAGGAAATTCATTTGTAAATTGCTCCCAATCTTTGAGAGAAATTGTTTCTTTTTCAAATTTAGATGTAAAGCCTTTGTGTCTGTTTCTGAGGCCAACGCAATAAATCCCATTGTATTACAGTGGAAAGCACAAAATATATCTGTATGAGACAACTGAGACATATTATATAAATAACTGTATGTGAGTAATAACCCAATGCTTGTTAACATTCCTTCAGTTGATTTAATGGCAACTTCATCTCCATAAAACAGCAGGAGGAAGTGTCTAGGGAGGTAGAAGTCTTTGCCTATAATCCTACACTCTTCTTGTGAAGACCCATAATAGTGCATGACAATGTTGTTTCTATATTTTATTATATTCACTTAATATTTTTGCTATTAGCTTTCCCTCTGCCATTGCAAAATCATGGTCATTTTTCATATATGGTCATGACATGAATAAAAAGTGACTGGACCTAAAATCTGCTGGATTGCACAATAAAATGAATCTGACTTATTAATACTGTGAGGGCCAAGATTGGAAAAACAAAAAGACTGGAAGCTACTACTACTACTATTTTAACAAAGTCTCTCAAGCTATTTCAGCTATCTTACACTGCAGCAGATCAGGCACCTCCCTCCCTTAGACCCTCTGGTAATCACTAACAAGAACTTTGATCCACTGACCCATCCAATTACTTTTACAATCAAAGCAAGTGGTTTCAAGTGTACTAAACCAGATATTTCCAGGAACAGCCATTCTTGACACTTGTGTTTGAATCAAGGCAGTGGATTGCACGGGTGCAAATAAAACATACACAGACCTTGGTTTTAAAAGTATTTATATCAAACTCTATAGCACAATGTTTCACTTACACTTGAGAAAACAGCAAGCCAAAGCCGAATTACTGTATTTAAAAGCTGGAGTTTGATAACAATCCTCTTCCTGCGGTGTGGGTTTTACAGGAAGCAGACCCCACGCTGACCTCTAACCCCAGCCTCTTCTAAACTAGCAACATCAAATCCACTGTGCACGAAAGACCCCTAAAGGCAGCTGCTGAAACACTTACGGCAAAGGAAGTCGAGACTTGCCATAATAGCAAAAAGAGGATATGTTAAGGTTAAAGGTAGTGTAATGGTCAGCAGATCGCTAATGGGGCAAGACTGACAGTCATACAGTGGTATTTATATTACAGAAATAGCAAGTTCACAGAAATCAATAAAAAAAAAAACATGATATTTCTCTACTGTTGTTTGATTTTTAGAAGACTGGCTGAGGTTCAAAGTGGTGATCCAAGTGTGTCACAGACAATGATAATGATGATGAAGATTTTCCATAGTTTTCTGCTGTGCCAGACAACATGGTGGCAAAGGCCACCCCCACAGATGTACTTTCATTTTAAGAAAACATTTTGTTCTTATCTTAATCTGACACACATAGATTATTATTTTACATTTATCATTCTAATTCTGTTACAACTGTGACTGCACATTGGATTTCCACCTGACCTGTCCACTGAACTCTAGGCTTATCTCCATTTTCAGGAAAAAAACAAAACAAAACAAAGATTACAGAGCAGTGGATGTGTATAAGGGGTCTGTGGAAATTAGAAATATGCATTGGCACTCCACATGCATGAATCAAAGCAAAAGTAATAGTGATACATTATGGTTAGGCTTCTTTAGACTATGGAGGGCCACCACAGTCTGCTCTGTTAATGAGAAACACTGGATTCATTTTTTAAGGTTTGGTATTCAGTATTTTTTATCCGTTCATCAGTTGTAGAGTGTAAAGAAGTTGTGTAATCACAAATACATCTTAACTACAAGGCACATCTTTTCACTGCGGCAGGATCCCTTTTAAAAGACCCTAAAATGCCTGTGATGGGTTGACTTTAATATCCTTGATGCTCTTATATCTCCTGAATGCTGACAAATGAAAATTAAAACATGGCTCTGAACCAAAAATCAGCCTGAACTCTTTCCTCCTCTTTTACTGGCAAGCCTCAGATCAATTATGAAGGGATATTGACTGCAAACTGTTTAGGGCAATAAAATATCCAAGAGTCTGGAAACGTGCACAGCTGCTAGGTTGAGTGAACCTGAGCTGAAAATACTTACTTTGTCTCTTAAACCTTTTGCACTGAAATATTCAAGATGTTTTTTTTTTAGACAGTCGCTACCATTCAGACCTCCCGTCATGGCGGAACACAGGGCTAAGATCAGAGCCGTGATGTGTCAAAATAGATTATCCACTGTACTACACCGCAGATCTCAATATTGCTTGAATGTGACCCTGTTGAACTCCCAATTGAAATTTCCATATTCATGAGTGAGAAATAGGAAGGAGGAAACATTTACACAAAACTGCAGCTACGCACTTAAAGAAATCTTTTCAACATAGGTATTTTTTGGTTATTGTGGGCCAAGTAAGAATTGCAAATTTCTAAATAAGAGATTCCCCTCCAAAAAGCAAGTCTTGGGAGGAAGGGTGCAATCAGTCCAGGTTTGTTCCTAGACAACATCACTTCCTTCCTCGCTGGGAGATGGGTGTCATGGCGACGGCATTCAGAGTCTCTACTTTTCACTTTCCCAGGACAGTACGCTCCGCACTTCTAATGGTGTCAATTCAAAGCAGCTGCCATTCTCCGTAAATAAACTAAACGCCTTGCCTAAGCGATTCAAACGCCTTCGCTAACGTTAGAAAATACAGTCTACAAAGAATGAATCTTTCAAGTGGAGCTATTCATCTGCGAGGGCTTGGTGGGCCATAAGTAGGAGGCAGCTGTAAGGAGAAATGCTACACCTGATATTGTTGCAGATTTACATTTCAATTTACCTGTTTTGCAACTGCCACTGCTCCTTAAACCTGCCCTGAGATACCAATTAGAATTGCTTTGCACAGTCATGGAGGTAAAGGTGGAAGATGGCACAGAATTGGTTTTCTAAAATGTTTGCTCAAACATATCAAAAATACTAAAAAGGGGATGGTATCTGAAAGGAGGTCTGGGATAGAAGTGGGTTTAATAGTAGTGGTAGTAGTATAAGGTATTATAAGCAGTAATACAAGCAGCAGTAGCAACAGTAGTAGCGGTACAATTTGCAGCAGTAGTACTAGTAATATAGTAATAGTAATAATACATTTTATTTATATAGCACTTCTCAGGACATTCAATGACACTTTACAAAACAAATATTAAAACAGCGAAAAAAATCAATAGATAAATAATACAGTAAATAAAACAAAAGGAAAACAGTGAAACATATAGCAGTAGCAGTAGTATTAGTAGTAGCACTAGGAGTAGCAGTAGCAGCAGAAGTATTATTATTAGTAGTAGTTTTCATTTCATTCTCAGGAACTAGTATTAGGAACAACAAGTGAGTTGCGTACTTCACGGTAGAAAGGTCGTGGCAAAAAAGCAGCAATGAGTTAAACAAATTACTATTTTAGCATTTTGATTTCATGTTACTGTATTTCTTCACATATGCTACAAAGAACATGCTCTATCAGTATTTAGAAAAGTGAAATATGCGAGTGAGTGAACTATCATTCACACATCTGTATTGTTTTAGGTAAGGAAGCTCACGGGCTACTCATTAATTTCAAAAGTTTCTAAATAGGGTCATTATAGTCTTTAAAGTGTGTCACAGATCCAAGAATACAATGTGCTTCCTTATCAGTTACTTTCAAAGGCACAATCAAGTTATAAGTCCACTCTCCACAAAGGCACCAAGAGCTGTTTATCTAGCCACTTCTGCACACCCCCAATACTTCAGCTGTGTTGATGGAAGCAGGCTGTAATTGTATAGAAACTGGAACAATGGAGAGGTCCACAGTGTGCTAAGCAGCTTTATAAATGTCACAAAGATTATTCTGAAAGCACTTATAAAACATTCTTAAGTCATTTTTTTTTTTTTTTCAAAATTTCAAATTCTTGCCAAAAATGTTAAAATGGAAACTGGAGATTTGTGTGCATTCCTTCATCCGGAAGGGAGTGGGCCCCATCAGTACAGTAAGACCGGTCTAGTGCTGGATATTGTTTAGTTTGGGACAATAACACATGAAATTTTCTGATGATCTTTGTAAATAATGTCAAATGAGTAGTGATTTTTCAAGTTTATGCAAGTTTTGGGTGGTAACTTTGTGTTGAGAGAAGTTGTTTTTGAAGTAGATTAAAGATTGCGAATAGACAGGAAGGGTCAGGTTGAGGGAAACAGGAAAACTGATGCAAGGAAGCGGCCAACGTCACGAGCCAGCCCACTGCATTGTCTGCTAAAAGTGAAACCCTAAAGCCAGCACAAGCATGGAGTTTCTGCTCAAGTCGCCAATGAAACTTGTACTTTTAACAGGTAGGTGGCTATAATATTGATACTATTTTTGAATATTGAGCAGGAAGAAAAGTTATGTTCTTTTTTTTTTTGGCCAGGCAAATGTTAGTTCCTGAGACCGAACTTGTAGGTTAAAAGTGTTAGCATGCCGTATAGTGATAAAGGATAACTACAAGAAAAAATAAGAGATTTTAGTTTTTGTTTGTATTTACTTAAAAAAAAAAATAAAAATAAAAAATAAAAATTATATGTAATTTAATATAAGGTGTTTTTCAAGTAACTTGGAAAAACTTTTGGCAAGTATATAACTTTATATAGCAATAATACTTGTCCTAATCGATTATAGAGATTTCAAGATTCTTTGAGGGAAAAGTTACAGTGAAATTTGACAATGCAAGCTTTAGGTATTGCAGCCGATCAGGCATGCAGGCAAGCCTTACCTTGTTAGCGTACCATGGCAAAGATAAAGACAAAAAAAGTTCAAAGCATGACAAAAGGAGATTCGTTTTTTTTTGTCACAGGTCGTCTACTTTGAGAAGTCAACACAGAAAAATGAACTTGAAAATGTACTTCAATACTTTTGGATACTTTACCATGTAATGTCACCTGTAGAGTAAAAATGTTAGTCTTTGGACCAAGTTTGACAGCAAAGATCTTAGAGAGAAAAGTTCTGGTGTAATCTGACAAAGTACGCTCTAAGTACTGAGACTGATCCCAGGTAAGTCTAAACCTGTAGCGTATCCTGCTGTGGTAGATTGAGCAGACATGTCTTCACAGCGTTAAAAGGGGATTTTGCTTTGGGTCACGGTACAAACTTTGATGTCTTGTACTTTTTGTATCTTCCCAGCATGGCTCTCGAGTGTGATGGACCCATGCAGCTCCTCTGACATCTGTGATTCTTGTCACCCACATGCGTCATGCTTGGCGCACAACGGATCCAATCATGCCTGCTTCTGTAAGAGCGGATATACCGGGGACGGGACCACCTTCTGCATTGGTGAGTCTGAATATAGAGTGCGCCATCAAATCTAAGCAAGTGACATACCTGGAACTGTATAGTGATAAGTGATAATATCCTGTTTGAATTAGTAGAATGGACTGCATCACAGGTATAAATAATAAGGCTTAGCATTTTGAATACAAATTTTAGATTTTTATGATACATTTATCATGATAATGCCATACAGTGATGATGTAATTGCTAGCCTTCTGCTGATATCTTTAAGGCAAGGCAAAGCAAGTGTAGTATAGCGCAATTTGTACACAAAGTCATTCAAAGTGCTATAGAGGGATCATCAGACTGTGTCACTTCGCACTCTACTGCACGTCTCCTGCAAAAAGAGCCGTTGTCCTGTTTTGTATCATATCAGTGTCTTGTAGGAGTTCAGCAGATTTCAGGCTTTCCTGTGGGCCTTGGCTAGTTGTGTCGATCAGGTATGAATGGATGTCCGGTTACTGAAGTTTGAGCCATTTCTTCTCGTCTTTTACGCACTGACCTGCATTTAACGCGTACGGGTCATCAAAATGTATCCCACTCACTAATGTTAATTTAGCGCCATGATTTATTTTATCATACAGCGATAAACTGCTGCAACTTCATGTTAATCGCACAGACAGCGGCGCTTTCTGCACTCAGGTATGCGCAAAAAACAAAAAAACAAAAATAATCATCATAAAATTAACATTAAAATAGAAGTGCAAAAAAAATTACAACATCTTATGGGCCTTTAATGTTTTTGATGGGAAAATGGACAGACCAAATCAAATATGCAGATTTTTTAAAAGGTGATAGCAGAATATTATAACCAATAATCGTGCCAGTTACTGCTGCTACTACAATCTATTACCCCTCTACATGGCTGAAATTCAGTTGCTTGACCAGCCAGTCCCTTCTACGTTCTGTTTGAATCCAGAAGGGCCTGTGACGGAAAATAAAGGGTGAAAAACCTTTGCAATTTGAGAAGATCTAACCACAGCCACTAATTTGTAGCACATGTCTCTCAAATGCAAAAGACATCTCCTCTCCAAAATTCCTGTATCATTCTGAACAAAATAAATAAATAAATAAATAAGAGCTTTGATTGCTGATTCTGAAAAAGTCTCCAATGTTTCTCAGTCCTTTATGTTGTTTTTTCCTTTGTTTTTACGTGTAAACTGCCATGTTTGTTTTTGATGATGTTTTTGGTTAATTTGCCTGTCAATTACGCCCTCTGAAATCACAGGATACGGCTCCAGATCCATTAGTTTTTGTAAAGTTTTGTCAAAGTGTGTAGTTCTGGCTGGTCAGGTAAGGTAGTTCAGGGCTTTCTGATTGCAACGGAAGATTACAATATCCTTGGATTTACAAGTGAGGTTAAAAATTGGTAATTCATAAATACATTTAGAGATTATAAATAAAAAATGTCCAGGTCTCTTCTGAATTTCAAGTTAAAAAGTAAAAGTGCGCATCAAAATCTGTTCTCAGGATACATGACTAAAGCTGTTATTCCAGAACATTCCACCTCTATGTTTTTGTCCTGTTTTGGAAAAAGAATCACATGGGAGATATTTCCTGTTTTATGAAATAAAACGTAAAATATAAACAGTTATGAGGTGTACTTTAATTACAATAAAGTACAGATAGATTTGTGGCTGTTTGTTGTGAAACATAATGCACAGATTTAAAGATCCAAAGGTATTTCCGTGTTGGACGTAGTCATCTTCCTCATCATAAAAGGATATCCTGGCGCTGTGTCTGTGCAAAGGTGCAGACAAAAGGAAGAGCGGAGAATCCATCACACCTGCTCTGATCAAAACAACAGTCCAAAGTCACGCCAGGTCAGACTCAGTGTTTTTGTATATCACACTAATGTACTGCCGTGATGGATGAAAATACTATATGCCATACGATTTACAGTGAGTTGAATACATGCAACTAAATTTCCCTTTCGGACAATAAAGCCGTTAAGTTGAGCTGATATAAAGAACTAACTTTAAAGGGCCTATGTTACGTAAAATTGACTCTTCTGTTCCACCTTGTGATGTTATGAAGCGGTAGTTTTCAAGTTAACAGCTATCTTTTACATTTTGTTCAGAAGATATTGAAAATTCCGGGGCTGAAATTATCCAAACAATTCTGGTGAAGGTGTATGGAGTTAAAACACAGTGGAACACTTCCTGTATTACCACATTTTTTTCTGTCAGAGAGAAGAACTCAGCTTAAATATGCAGAGTTTGTATGTTAAACGTGTAAATGAAACAAAACACAACTCCGGGTATGTTTTTGATGAGGAATCCACATTAAAACATGGATCAGAAAATAATATGGGTCCTTCAAAGTTCTTCCACAAAAGACTGAACATCTTTTCCTGTTACAGTTATCTCTTTGGTTGTTTCCAGTGGTGTTGGTTGTTATTGACTAATGACTGTTTCACTAGCTATGTTCACAAGCACACTAAAATCTGAGTACTATCTAATTTCTGGCTATTTAAGATATTTTAAATAACATGCAAACCACATAATTTGATGCATCAGAGAGACCATGATGAGAAAGAAATTTGACTTTTTGCTGTTTACATATCTCAAAAATGCTGTTAATAAATAATCAGACATAGTGTGTGTGTGTGTGTGTATAACCACAACCTCTGTTTGATGTTCTAACTTATTGTTGATTAAATGAATGATTTTGTTCTGTCCTGTGAGGCGATCGCTGTGATTTTGGGTTGTACAAAAACAAACTGAAATGAAAAAATGACTGTTCACATTACGGCTGACAGATTGGGTGATTTGCATGTATTGCTTATTAACATTTTATGACATTTCTGCAGAAGTCAATGCTACTGTTTAGTCTGCGTTCATTTGTTAAAATATAACTCTCAGTCTATATTACATGACAAAACACCTGAGAGTAGAGTCTGATTTGTGTGTTACATAAGGATGACTGTTGTGATGATCTGACACGTCCAGCTGCTTCCTGAGCTCATGTTTTAGTCAGAACATCCTTTATGGGGTTGCCAGATCCACACGTCCACAATGCTCTTCTACAGGTCAGGGGTGTGGTCATACTTGTCTTGGTTTGGTCCTGGTTTGCGCCCAGTTAAGTCCTGACTGAGACTTGTTTTGGTCTAGTTCAAGTCTTGGTTTAGTCCTGGTCTAGTCCTGGTTTAGTTCCAGTTTTCTCCCAACACTGATGTTGTCCATGTACAAGTGTGAATGGGCCCTAAATAAACTGGTTGAAATTTTTTGTTTGCAAATCTTATAAAATAAATAAATAATAATAATAAAAATATGCAATACTTTTAGCTACTCTATATCTCAAGGCAATGTGCTTTTATTCATACCTCTCACATCAACACCATCTATGAAGACTTTTTGTGTACTAAACCTAGAAGAACTATTCCAGGTCTAAATTAAAACTAGTTTTACCAAGGACTTACCTAAAAGAGGGTACATCTGAGGGTAAAATAAACTCCAAAATGCACTACATAAACAGAGGGGCTCATATACCACTAGAAGGAGGTCTTATACCACCAGCACCACAGTTTGAGAAACACAGCACTAAATAGCATATCATTGCTCTTAATTAATATAGTTTCTCTTGGTACTTTTTTCCATACTTCTTATCCAAGGCCAATTCGTTCACTTCTAGTTCATCAACACTGACTCTATGTTTGATCTGTGTCCTGTGATCTGTGTTCGGGCTCTTTGAAGTTGAAGTTAGCGATGGTTCCCCTTGGATGATCGATACACTGCAGCTGTATCTCCACATGAATAACCGTCCATCTCTATATGTCTTTTGAAGATCCTTGTCAAGCTATATCTGACCTAACTGCTGTGCAAAAGGCCCAATGGGTCTTTATGGAAGCCAGGGTAATATGTGGGAATGCTATTGTGTTTCTAGGTTGTGGTCAGTTTTGGGGATTTATCATCTGAGAATAGGCTAATATTGACAAAGCCTTAAACGTCTCTTGGTAGACCTTGTGTAATGATCCAAGCAAATCTTTTCCATTGACTTTCATATTGTTTGTTTCATATTGTTTCATACTGAAAAGCTACATGTATAACCCTTGCCTCTTTGGGGACAGTGGTGGTAGTAATATTAAGAGAATATGTAGTATCACTTGAGATTATTTAGTAGCAGTAATCTATGTCACTGTTTGTATTTTTAACTGTAAATACCCGTGCAAAAACTGTTATAAAACTGTTTTGGTTTTTTTTGGTTTTTTTTCCAGGTAAGCATAATATAAAATAGCCCCAATTTGCAAGTAATGGTCATTATTCAACTCCAAGTTTTGACAGAAACTTGCTCTAAAGGATTAAAGGTGCATTGTGCAACTTTTCTGGTAGAGGGTCCGTCACCTGCTTGTCTCCATGGAGATGTTATTGCTTTGCCTGGAATGTTCCATTATATGACATTAAACATATCTATCTAGCATTTATTCATTACAGGTGTTTCTATAGCTCAAAAATACAATAATTTTATCTGTGAATAGGGTTGCCTCTTCACAGATCTGACCTGTAATGTAGCCTATAGTTGTATCCCTTGAGATAGATAACTTTAATCTCTACCGTGGAACATTCTAGACAAAGCAATAACAGCTCCATGAAGACAAGCAGCTGGCAAACCCTCCAACAGAAAAGTGGCGCACTGCACCTTTAAGTTTAAGTATTGACTAATGACATATCAACAGGAAAAGTCTGGATGTAGTAATATGGTGGTAACAGGACTAACTTTGGTGAAAAGTTTACTTAAGTTTGTACTTGTACTACGCTGATTGTATTATTTTTGTACTTGTAACAGAGATTATGGGTGTGTTTTTCAATTAGCCTGTACACAGACTGTACAAAAAAGTGGACTACGTGAGTGTGACGTCACCCATAGCGTTCAGCACCACTTAAATGACGCGGTTACAGGAGTGAATTTGGAGCCAGGCCCTTTATTATTAATAGGATTTTTCTGACGGACAAAATAGCAAAAAAACAAACAAAACAGGATCATGTAAACTGGGTTAATACGAACATTTTAAGACCAAAATGAGTCACAGAGAGAGGGATAGAAATATTCCAATGGGAGCCAGGGTCAGTAGGAGCTGGAAGAGCCCACATGAGAACTTCCTATTTAGAACGCGGCGGCTAGTGCATTAGCTATGTTCATTTATATATACAGTCTATACCTGTACATTATGTTTTTGTTTGTCTTCTTGTGTAGACGACAACGAGTGCCAGAACGTGACTAACATCTGTGGGGACTTGGGAAACTGCACAAACACGGAGGGAAGCTACTACTGTACTTGTGTGCCTGGATACAATTCCACAGGGCCCGCCCAGTTCCTGCCCAACGACGGCACCCACTGCATTGGTAATGGGTCCCATTCTCCACACACTGTCCCACATGTACTGTACTACACCAATCAGGGAGGAACAAGAGAGAAAACACCTATGACTAAGTGAGCTAAGAGGATGTCATTTAAAGGTCCTATATTGCGCAAAACTGACGCTTGTGAGCTTTAAGGCATGGACATACCTGGAGTTGTGTTTTGCTTCATTTACACATGTCTGAGTAACCCTTTATTATTAGTCTGTCTACATTTCCAGAGCTCAAAATACTCTTTGTGATGTCATGTAGTGGTCGTTTTCAAGCTAGCTGATGCCTTTTATATCTTTAGTTCAGGAGAGATTGGCAATTCCAGGCTGAAATCATCCAAATGATTCTAGTGACGGTGTATGGAGTTTTAAAACACAGTGGAGTGTTTTCCGTTTGAGAGAAGAATTTGTGTGGTAATATGTGTGAATGAAATTAAACATAACTCCAAGCATGTAGTTTTTGATGAGGAAACAACCTTATAACATAGATCAGAAAATAGTGCAATATGGGCCCTTTAATTTTGTGGAATGCATTTATTTATTTATTTATCTTAATTTGTTTATTTATATTTTTCTATATTTGACATGAGTATAACATCTAACATACTGATTTATGAAAATGAATAAGATTTTGAAAACTTTTCTTACATAACCATTGGCTGCCGTATACATTTTGGGTTTCACATAGATTGCTATGCACATACTAATTTTATTTCAGTTGCAGAATGGCTATTTTTATCATTTTAACTGAATGTATATTTTTAGACCAATTTTCTGCTTGTTTTCAGATTATGGAGACCACAGTCTATCCATTTAAAACACTTAACTTATAATTGTAGCTGTTGTGGGACTACATTACAGTGCTATATAGAAGTATAAAAACTGCAGTGCGAGTAGTTTTCAGCCATAATTATTGAAATAGTAATGTAATATTATGAGTAACAGTAATAGTGCTAGCAGCTAAAAACTATATTTAGAGCAAACGTAGTTACGAATATATAGCAACTGTAGTTTGAAAAGTGTTCAAGTAGTAGTACTTTCTACACTCAATAGTTATTAATGCATGTTTTACTATTTTTTTAATTATCATATTTTAATTATATATTTACATAACATTTCACAACTCCTCTTGCCAGCTTTAACTATTTGACATTGGACTACATTTCACTTTACATAAGCACTACGTGTATTCTTCCACTTGTTCTTAAATTAGCAAACCAAAATATACTAGACACTGACCTTGTATTTTTAATTAACTATTGCTTTTGTTGTGCCTGGCTTTCATCATGTGATAGTGAACTCGTCTCATTTGCATTTTTCAGACGAAGATGAATGCTCATCGGGACAGATTTGTGGACCCAACTCCCTCTGCCATAATACAAATGGATCCTTCTATTGCACCTGTCAGCGTGATTACATTCCCACCACAGGCACCAAGCGCTTTCATCCTGACAGGGGCGAATCGTGTGCAGGTCAGCATCACTACACTTATATTCAAGGACATACAAGTCTTTTTTTTTTTATTATTCCTATTTGAAATTACGGAAATAATAACTCCCCCAATTAAACCACTTTACTCATCTGAAATACTGCTAATACAAGAATGCAATTGTTCCAAGTTTCATGAGATTTTGACATTTGCGGTAAAAATTATGGAGATGACCCAGTTAATCAAAGGGATACTTTTGGTAATTGTTGTTTTTCAGAGCATCCCCAAAAATACTGCCATGACAATAGCGGCTGCATAACAAAGACAGTCAACAAAACACTTGAATATGTAAGTATCTGTGTGTGTGTGAGATTGCAGCCAAGTGTGAGAGGAAGAATGACACTGCCCTCTAATGGACAGACTGTGAATAGAACATGCATGCCAAGCAAAAGGGAGGGAAAAGTTGAACAAGGTAAAATTGTAAAATTATGATATGTGGTTAGGTTTGCTTCATTAATAAATTATGAAGAGTGATTAATTGCAACAGAAAATATGTCATTAAAAAGTAATACTGAACGCTGATATGCCACTGACATTCACTGCAAAAAAAGATAATCCCAGTATTTTTTCCATGTAAACCATATCAAATATAAATTTAAAAGCACAATGAAACACTCAAATAGTTCGTAAGTATCAATAATAGTCAGATATGTTAATTATTCAACCCTTTACATCTCAAATCTTACCAAACTACAATAATATGAGAACAGTTCCCCAGGTATGCAAATAAAAAGCCCGGATGATAAACATCTGGCCAAAAATAATGTTTATTTCTCATTTATTAAACACGTAACAGGCCTAAAGACTTTCTAACATTTTAATAATCTCCCTAGAAGAAATGATTTGAACTCTTTGGCCCTTACTAAACATTTGTGCATATCTTTCAAAAACTCAGTGCGTCTCTCTTTACAGCTGACTCACCTGAAAGAGCCGGAAAGTGCACTACAGGAGATTGTGAATCGGACATCGGGCGAGCTCACGCCAGTTGAAGTCATCGCATTCGTAGAGGCCCTCAGCTGGTCCACGTCTGCCCTGGGAACCAAAAACGGCACTGTAAAACCATCGGCTATCAACTCCACCCTGACTGTAAGATTTGTTTATCAGTGTACTTCCAGCTATGAATGAGACCGTTCTGACTGACTGAGAATATGCCTTGAACTTGGACATAGAATAACAAGTCTGGCAATTGACATGGTTAACTTATTTTGTGTAGCCAATTATTTGTCCAAAAAGAGGTAATGTAAACTGTGCAATGCAATAGTGAGGGAGTATGTTGACAGCAATGCAGTTCAATTAGGTCCAAATCTGACTGCAATTATCGCAAATCAAAGTTTGAACATGGAAAATAAATACAATGGTTTTCTTTTTTCCCCAAGAAACCATTTCGGAAGGGAAAAAAACAAACAACAAAAACTGTTACAATAAATTTGCTGAAAAGTAAGAGTTACAGCTGTATAACCCAACTCCTCACACACTTGTAAAAAAGAAACATGTGGGTTGCCATCGACCCGGCTTCATGATGCCTGAAAAAAGCTCTCCCAAAGCTGTGCATGCTCACTTGCTCACTTGAAAACTACTATTTCATAACATCACAAGGTGGAACAGAGCATTTTGAGCTTTGGAGATGTAGGCAGACTAAACCAGATTTTCTCAAACATGTGTGAATGAAACAAAATTCAACTCTGGGTATGTTTTTGATGAAGTACCAACTATTATAATATGTCTTAAAGCTGAATCCATTTTGAGTAATATAGGACCTTTAATTAAACATTGATGCTGTAAAAAAGTATTTCAAATACATTTTTCTGTTAGTAATGCACCACCCTCAGATACTGCAAATTTATAAGTTTTCTTTTTTATATAATTTTGTTTCAAGGCCTAATGCTGTAGATTTTTACATTACCTACTCCGGATTCTTCTGCAATTTGGTTTATCCTTCAATAGTTTGTATGCCGGACTTCTTGAGCTTATACATAAATTGTTTAACTTTGCTATCCCCCAAGCACTAAAAAAAACCTGCTCAATAGAAATTAGTGCATGCTGTGAACAATTTGGTGGAGAATGATGAAGCCGTGGCCTGGAGCAGAATCAAAGAGGAGCAGCGAGAGCTCTCCCTCACCAAACTGTTACACACTGTGGAGGACAGTGCACTGAGGCTGGCTACCGGCTACCAGAGACCCACAGAGCTGCACGTCAAAGCCAGTGACATGGGTAAGAGATAAAAATACAATAGGATAATTATTATGGTGCAAAATGCAGATAACAAAGTGTGTTTTTGGTCCCCAACAGAATTAAAACTTGTCACATTTGAAGCAAAGCAGACTAAAGCCAAACTCTCTGCTACAATGGGAGGAGATGTGGTGAATCTGACCCCGAAAGTGAAGCCCAGGAATGAGAGAAATGGTAAGGTGGATTAATAAATTATCAATAACTTGTTAATATAGTGATGATTATGAAGAATAGAACATGATACAGTAACATAATACAATGGTTGTCTAGTGGTAAAAGAGGCCACAGTGATTCTGACTAAAATGTCCAGAAAACTACAACTTTAAGAAGCAAACTTATCACAGCCGTATTGAGGACACAAGTGGCTTTATGTTGGCTCGTTTCTGTATTTTTCTTTAAAGTAAATTATTATGCTTTTTGTATTATTGTTCCATGATACTGAGCATGCGGCACTTTGTAAATGTTGTCTTTAAAAGTGCTCAATTAATATAAATTTGGATAATCAGCTTGAGAAAAAAATGGCAAAAAACTGAATCATGTAAACATTATTTAAATTGTGAGGGGTGCGCTCAGACTTCATCACACTAGGACTAAACCAGGACTAAAACTGGACCAAACCACGGTCTACATCAGGGCTAAACTGAACTCAAACCAGAACAAGTGCAAGACAGGTGTATATTTTATTCTGTATTAAATTCCTGCCTACACTACATAAAGTAAAGTCTGAAAGTTTGTGAAATGCTGTCTTAGCTGATCTGTGCTCCCTTCTCTCTCTAGGCAGTGTATCAGTGGTCTTTGTGAGGTATGACAGTGTGAGCTCCCTGCTGAAGCCCTCCTCTGACCCTGGCCTCACAGACTACTCTCGATACGCAGACACCGGGGAAATCACTGTCAACTCTCACGTGGTCGCAGCCGCCATCCAACCGGCCCAGGTCTACCAGCTGGACCACGTCACCTTTACTCTGCAGCACAAACTGGTAAATGCTCCACTGGGACACTGTATAGAGGGCTGAACTTTGACTCAGCAAAATTCAAGTTATTTCAAAACTATGTAATACATTTGTGTCTTTAACTTAACTTTAAGGGTGTGTTCACACTTCCACAATCACAGTATCTAAACTGGGACTAAACCAGGAACTAAACTGGGTCTAAACCAGAACTAAACCAGGTCTAAACCAAGACTAAATCATGACTAAACCAGGACTAAACCAGGACTAAAGCAAGACTAAACCAGGACTAAACCAGGACTAAACCAAGACTAAACCAGGACTAAACCAAGACTAAACCAGGGCTAAATCAAGACTAAACCAGGACTAAACCAGGAGTAGAATGAAACCAAATTTACTTAAAATGGGCCCAAACCAAACTAGGAAAAGTATGAACGTACCATAAGTAATAACTAAAAGAACGTATGAAAAAGTATATTTTGCTTAGGAATTGTGTGTAAGATCCAGGACAGATTTAGGTATGAAAGTGTCAAATGGAAATGAAAATGGAATATTTTATGTTCAGTATTTTCCATTAAATATAAAATAAAATATGGAGATGTTCAATTTAATCTAAAATGTTCTTTGAATATAGGATCCAACAGAAAATAATATAGTGAAAGAATTTGATGATTCTGTGTGATATAAAAATGAACTTTTACACAATATTCTATGTTCTTTAAGCACTGATGCAAGGTTTAGTTTTTGCATGACATGAAAATCTCTTACTTTTTTTAAGTTTCATTTTTTAATTACTACAAAGCACCGAGAGACCTTTATATAAAATGTAAATGCGCTCACATTTGTTCTTACTGAATATAATTTTTGTGGAATAGTTATTGTTGGCCACACTTCTCTCCCACTGCGAGAAGACTAATTTATGTGCTCTGCTGTTTTAGTGTAAATTGCTTCATGAGTTTCCTGCCCCCCGGCGTTTTGTTATCCCAAAGCAGAGCCATAAAACAGTGGTGTCCGATCTTAACAGTTTCTCTGTTGCTCGGTGCTCCTCACAGCTCATAGATACCAGCGCTGACGTGAGTAAGTGTGTGTTCTGGGAGTACAAGCGGGCCAGTTTGAAGGGCCGCTGGGCCATGGACGGCTGTACCACCCTCCACGTCACCCCCAACGCCACCACCTGCTCCTGCACCCACCTCACCCACTTCGCCATCCTCATGTCGTCCGGGCGTGCCAATGTGAGTGAGCCTCTTTTACATTTACATTACTAAACAGATAGTTTCCATCTGCAGTCTTAAACTACACCTTAAAGCATGAACAAAGACTTTTTTCATAATTAAGAAACTGTTAATTATGAAAGATTCATCTATTTATAAATTAATACCCCTTAATTAAGTGGGTACTAAGCCAGAATCATTCATTGGTGGTGTATAAAAGTAAATATAAATTGTAAAAGCAGTTCTTACGAACTGTACCGTGTGCTGTCTTCAATTATAAAGCGTTTTAGTGTCCAAAATTGCTCATGCGCTGTTAGCATGCTAGTTGTTGTAACCCTCTGAAAGTTGTGAAAAGCGCATTTAAACTATTATCTATCTAGCTGAGAAAATACAGACAATAAACCATAATACTGAAACTAATTTATGGCACTGACACAATAATCCTAAAGCATGATTATCCAGTAAAATATTCTAAAACGTATAATATGGTTAAAGACAATAAATAAATAGCAGAATTAAAAACTAAAATTAGCCATGGAAGTCATTCATCCCTCTACAGCTCAAATCTAATCATAGTACAGAAAAATAATAAAAAGAAGAAACCCATGATAAATATTGACCCTAAAAATTATTAATATATATTGAACGATTAGTTGATATAGAAATGATCATGCCAGGCCTAATAGCACACACATTTGAGATTACCTTGCAGTAGTGAATGAAACTCCCCTCTCTCTTCTCTCTCTCCTGGCTCTCAGCTGGTGGCCCACTACAACGTCCTGACGCGCATCACCCAGCTGGGCATGGTCATCTCTCTCATCTGCCTCTCCATGTGCATCTTCACCTTCTGGTTCTTCAGTGAGATCCAGAGCACACGCACCACCATCCACAAGAACCTCTGCTGTAGCCTCTTCATGGCAGAGTTCATCTTCCTGGTGGGCATCAACCTCAACAGCCATAAGGTGAGACAGTGTGGAGGCTCTGGGAGGAGAATGAGAGGAGTGTTTGGGTCAGTGCTTTAAAGAGTGCAAAACAAAATTTAACTATTACATTTTTTTTTAGGGTGCAAGGACACATTTATAACAGACATAAAATACATAGAGGAAAATGTATTGGATATAATTGAGTAAGGAATAACTAACAATTAGTTTGAGATAACAATATACAATTTTAAAAGTTTAAAAAACATTAAATTTCACTCACTAAAAGAAGATATAACTTGTAAACGTATTGCTTTTGTCAGATAATTTCTTTATATTTCTAGGCACTGTATACAGGATTTGACATTACAATATAGACAATTTCTGATTTGTCATAACATAAAGTAGTATACTAGCCTTTAAGCTTAGATAATTGCTTCAAAAAGTGCCATGACAAAAAAAAAAAAAAAAGAAAGAAAGTAAATGTAGTGCAACTCAATATCCCTGTAACATTTTTGAGTCCAACTAAACTAAACTGTTTTTCTGTCTTATCTTGTGTATTTCCTGGCAGCTGTTCTGCTCGGTGGTTGCAGGGCTCTTGCACTATTTCTTCTTGGCGGCCTTTGCCTGGATGTGCATCGAGGGCATCCATCTGTATTTAATCGTGGTGGGTGTCATCTACAACAAAGGCTTTCTGCACCGCAACTTTTATGTTTTTGGTTACGGCAGCCCAGCGGTGGTGGTGGCCATATCAGCAACAATGGGAGCCCAGTACTACGGCACAGATAAAATGTGAGCACAAGCCATTTCTGTCCCTAGATACAGGAAGTGCCTTATTTTTTAAAATAGTACTTTAAGTAGTAATGATGACTACTGCTTCACTTGTTTAAGTATTATTAAGGTTAGACTTTGATTTCGACAAACTCTACTGATCCACAAGGGAAATTACTTACACAGTAGGTCACCATTTATGTCATTTTTATTTTTGCTATTTGTTATTATATTGTAATATGTAATAAAATTCAAATTTCATAGTCATGAGCATAAGATCCTCATGAGTGTCCTGTTGGAGACTTCATTAAAGGGCCCACATTACGCTATTTTTTAAATTTATGTTATAATATTATTTCCTCATCAAAAATATACCTTGAGTTGTGTTTTGTTTCATTCACACGTTTAACACACAAATCCTGCATATTAGTCTGAATTCTCTCAAACAGAAAACTTTCTCTGTTCCACCTTGATGTCCTGGTAATACAGTAAGTGCTCCACTGTGTTTTTAAACTCCATACACCTTAACTAGAGTCATTTGGAAAATTTCCCTGGAATTACCAATCATGCCAGTCTTTATGAAAATAAAAGTAAAAGGTAGTCGTTAACTTGGAAACTACCACTTCATGACATCATATGGTGGAACAGAGCATTTTTTTTTCAGTTTTGGAGATCAAGACTAATAATGCAGCGTGAATGAAACAAAACACAACCCCAGGTATGTTTTGATGATTATAACATGGCTTAAAACCCACATGAGTTAGTTCTTTGATGTAATTTTTGTTATCCTGCAATTTTACTCAGTTTTATTTATGTCATAGTTGCTAGGCTTCAACCACACAACTCCCAAAATAAACACGCAAAAGGATATGGCTCAAAAATGTATTCTCTTCTGACTCATTAAAACTCATTGTTCTCCAGGTGTTGGCTAAGCACAGAAAATCACTTCATTTGGAGTTTTATTGGACCAGCATGTCTGATTATTTTGGTAAGAAAGTAAGATTGTGTTATTCGAATGCTACCTATAAAGTACTGACACTTGGCTGTGTATTGTGTTTTCTCTTTGAAGGTGAATCTGTTGGCTTATGGAGTGATCATGTACAAAGTGTACCAGCACACTGCAGTGAAGAAGCCTGAAGTCAGTCATTATGAAAACATCAGGTAGAGGATGTTAAAACTAAAGTAATTATTGTTCATGTATTTTATTTTCAAACATAATAACACGCATCTGTCTCAGGTCGTGTGCTCGCGGGGCTCTGGCTCTACTCTTCGTCCTCGGGGCCACTTGGACATTTGGAGTTCTTCACATCCTCCATGAGACCACACTGACTGCCTATCTGTTCACTTTTACTAATGCTTTTCAAGGGATGTTCATCTTTATCTTCCTCTGTGTGCTGTCCAGAAAGGTACTCCACATCTTAACTAATTCCTAGTTTTATAGTTTATACAATGGTCACAATTTATTTTTCATTATCCTCAATACATATACCTAATTATTATGTAGTATGTCAACTTCAGGTAATAAAATATACAGTAATTACTAAGTTTACATGTTAGAGCGTTTAAGTTACTGGAGTTAAAAGTACACAAAATAAGTATGTTCATTTTTATTTTTCCAAATGACAATATTAATATTATTAATGTTATGGTATTTCATCAAAAATGTGCTAAATCAGGCCCGTATGTCTTAGTAGAGGTATCCCAAGTATCCCATAAAATGTGAATGGACCATAAAATGAATAGAAATATCCCCTTATGCAAAATGACATTGGAAGATCGTTTTATTTTTATTCTGCACTTTTTAACAGCCTTTTGAACTTTTTTTTTTTTGTAGTAATTTAAATTTTGCATGTCTTTAAAACTACAATTGCGATATTATCCATGTTTTGATATATCTCCCACCTCTAGTAACTGTTACATATTATTTCCTGTTCTTACACTAAAATAGATTATACTTAATGAAGAAGGCATGATACAAGTGTAATGTGAAATAAATCTACACAGTTATAGTATATTTTATGTTATTTTCTCCTCAGATCCAGGATGAATACTACCGTCTGTTTAAAAACGTGCCGTGCTGTTTTGAATGCCTGAGATGAAACAGAGCCTGAAGATCTTCCAGCAGCACTTGTGCAGAGGAGTCGACATTCCAGCTCCACAATATCCTGTGACTCATGTTTTCCTTCAGGACAAAGTGTGGGATAGTTGTGTTGTGTAGCAATTTACAGTCATGCTTCAACGTCTTTAAGTGCATGTCTTGTATTCATGTCAGAAAAATGTGGAATAACTAACACGTGTATAATTTATCTTAAAGATGTACCTTGCTCTTTCTTGTTTAAATGTGTAAATTATTTCTATGAAAAATAAACTTGGTAAACTGTTTCATTATTTTGAATTCATGAAATAAATAAACTGACAAAATGGAAAACCAAATGCCACAGGCCACACAGCATGGTATAACCCAGTTAGTTGTGCCACACTGCCATCTACTGGCTATTTAAAAGAAATGTTCCAGAGTCACAGTCTATTGATACTTTGTAGTGGCGTCTCACTGGGGGTGTTCTACACATATCTCTAGTGGTGGAATGTTCAGCGGTTACCATGGTGACACAACGCACACATTAGCAAACACAAAAAAAGTTTAAAATAGTCTGACAAAATACAAAATGAATTCAAACAACAGATTTTTCAGGAGCTTGTGATCAATACGAGCGTTCATGGTCCTGTATAGGTGTTTGCTTTTCAACAAAAAGGTGAAAGTGACTAACTGAAAAACTGTTGGCTAATGCTTTATTTGTGAGAGACTTGTTTAAGAGCATAAATCATCTCACCTGTTGTAGTTCCAACCAAGTCAGCTTTTCTGGTCAGATTGTGAATATTAGAGCTTCTAACAGAGCAGTGCTTTCAAAGTTTGCTTCAAATCTTCAAATCAGCTGCAAAGTATCAATCTGAGTCTTATCCCTTATAAGAGGTGAAGAAAAAATACAGCAAAATCATCTACTCAGAATTTCTGTAAATTTCCTTCAGCAAAAACAGAAGTTAGTGATTAAATATTTCAGTTATTTCATATTTGTATTTTTAATTTTTTAATCTAAAATGGGGTCAGTTCAAGCTTTCATGGAACTAATTTGCAATCAAAAGAGCTTGCTAATATTTTCTACACAAGTTGATTAGACGAAATAAAAATGTCTTCACATGCCCACTTATGTTAAAATTAGAAGTTATAGTTATAAAATATTCTATGTTCAGATTCATCCAAACATTTTATACATCTGCTTTATGTAGTATTTTTGTCTGTTTATTTTTCATATTTCGATCAGCTATAAATGTTTCAGAACCCTTGGCAATTTAATCCTCTCATCAGCACCTTTGAAAAAGGTCTTTGAAAAAATGCTTAGGGTCCCAGTTGAATTTTCTCTTTACTTTTAAATTCCACTTATGAGCAAACTAACTGTGAAAAGAAACTACTGCACCCTCTAGTGGTCATTTTAGTAAGTAAACTCGTAAGTTCAAATGTAGCTCAGTGTAGAATGTTTAAGTTGCTTTTCATGCTGCCTGTGGTTCTCAACCCTATTTAAATCAAATGACACCTAAAGATAGTATGGCTTTCAAGTATCACTATAGATAAACCTGGACTATATCAGACATAAATTAGAGTTAAACTTGCTCTAAAATGCCGCCAAATCAGATCTAAATGAGAGTATGGACAACACAATATTCATAAACAATTTACACTGGAGAACAAAAACATGAATAAGCCTGTCTCTGTAATAAACAAATACTCAAATTGTAGAGTCAAACCTGCCAAGAGGCACCATGCATACGACAGTTTGAGAAACACTGAAGTAGGCAATAGCCGACTTGGTGTAGCCATGCCAGTTCCATGTTTTTAAGTATAAATGTTGTTACTGAGATCACTTTCAAATGACAAAGAGGTTTCTTTAAAACTCAGGAAAATATCTTCTAAAGTACAGTGTTTCAGAACCAGCAGCACCAAACAAATGCCTGGTGCACAAACTGCATAATTTATTACAAAAAATGTCATCATCTTTGATCATTTTGTAATTTCCCAAATGCTTAAACTCTGCACCAAAACATTAGAAAAGTTAAATAAACCAGAGATAAAGAAACAACACATTCAATCTAGAAAAAAAAAAAGTTTAAAATGTTACTGCTCCATTAGATAATTTTATAATAATTACACATTATTATTCTGAAAGTATATTTGATTTATATCCACTGTCTAAATAAGACTACTACTCACCTTCAACCTACAACTGTCAGCTTTGTTCGCTGAGAAAATATTTTTAGTCTCTCAAATAAAAGTGATTGGTAAGCACTATTAGAATTGGCTGTACGTTATTGGTAAATGGTCACATTTTCATACAGCGCTTTTCCACCTTCAAGGCACTCAAAGCTTCACATCAACGAACCACTCACCCATTCACACTCACATTAATACACCAGTATAGGCAGACACTAGGGCCAAGGTGGGTTAAGTGTCTTGCCCAAGGACACAAAACAGCATTCATCTGTCGGAGCTGGAATCACATCAGCCAACCTGTGGGTTAGTAGATCTGACCACTCTACCAATGATGTTTATGTCGAGAGCAGGATTGTTTACACACTGGTCTGGATCTAGATGACACTGACAATCAGATCAATCAAACATAAATCAAGACTTTGAGGCAGGGCTTTGATTTTGTGACTTTGTAACTGTTCTTTTTGTTTGCATGTCACTGTAACCAGGTGTACAGTGGTCAGCCTGGCTTTGACACATGATGTTTACTCTAATGAAATAAGGGTCACAAGGAGATACAAGTGAGTATAAAAGAATTAGAGCTCAGAGTCTCATCCCACTGCTGTCCTCACCATGCAGGTGCTACTTCTGTGCTGCCTGGTGGCTCTGGCCGGTGAGTTTTCATCGTTATCATTTTGTAACTATTCTAAAGTTGTTGGTTGTTTTTTAATTTGTTCATTCAATTGAAAATCTTATTCTGTTCCTCTTTAGATCTTAAATTTGAATTTTTTGAGTCGCTAAAAAAGTGTGGTAACTGAGACATGTTTGCCTGTTTACAATTTTAAATTTTGTGACTTTCTATACTGTGTTGATTGTGTTGGCGGGTACCTTGGCCAGTAAAAGAGATCTTAATTGGACTTCCTGGTAAAATAATGGCATAGGTAAATAAAATATAAAATCTTGGTACTCTTTCTGTACTCTTTGTATAGGGTTGTTTATTTACATATTTGTCTTACTCTCTCAATGTATTTGGACACTGTATAAGTTTTTTTTTACACCATTAATTTGTCCTTAGTCCTGGTCTAGACCTGGTGTCCTGGTTTAATCATAGATTGAACCTGGTTTAGATCTGGGGTAGGTTTGGCTTAGAAAAAAACGTGCTCTTGATTAAGAAGCTCCAACCTCAGGGCAAGTTTCCAAGTTTCAACAATCTATATATTTGTATATACAACTGTATTTTCGTTTATGTTTTTATTTAACTAGTTTTGTTTTTAGAGTGGTCAAATGTGCCTTCTAGCAGTTTGTGCAGTTCGTAATCTAATCATCTAATAAGCATCTAATAGTCCTTTATTTATTTTTTTTAAGTCTGCAATGAGAATGCACGCTATGGTAAGTCCTTCAAACTCCGTATTGTAAAATGATGTTAGTATGCTTGAGATGAAAAAAGTCATATTTTGTGGATGGCTTTTACAGACCTCAACTTGAACCCCAATAAGATCTATGAGTACCAGTATGAAGGATGGGTCAAATTCGGCTTGGGCAAACCAAACCATGCTGAGTCCGGTGCAAAACTGAAGTCCAATGTCAAGATTGCGGGAGCTTCTGCTGACACCTTCATTCTACAGGTACAAAATAATACATGCTGATAACTTACAGTTACTACAGTATTTTTTAAAATGCATTTATAGTGGAAACATAGTGCTTTTTAAGTAATTTTACATATAATGAACTTTCTGCAATCTGCAATATCAGAATGATAAAGTAGTAAAAAAAAGAAGTAGTGGCGATTGTGGTAGTAAAAGCAAAGAAGATAGTCGCACATCTATAGATTTTGCAAGCTGAATTATGGGTACTGGTAGCAATGGTTGTGGTTATACAAAGAGACACAATAATAGCATTAACACTCCTCTTTTGCTTCTGCAGTTCTCCAATGTAGTCTTTGAGGAGTTCAATGGCTTCCCAGGCAGTAACTTTGTGGCAGCTGACCAGCTCACCCAGAAGATTGCTGAACAGTTGGCAAAGCCCATTGCGTTCACATACTCTGCAGGGAATGTGGGTGAGATCAAAGCCTCCTCCGAGGTGACCGACACTGTGGTCAACATTGTCAGAGGATTCTTGGGCTTTTTCCAAGTCACAGTCAAAACCACTCAGGATATCTACGAACTTGAGGAGGTGAGATTTGTTTGTTTCTTTAAGTTCCTCTCCTCTGTATACACTTCTCTCACACCAACAATCAAACATACACTTTTTGTAGGTTGGCATCCATGGAAAGTGTCTGAGCAGTTATGCAGTAAAGATAAACGACCAGGAGAAAGTCATGGATCTCACTCAAGTGGTGGATGTGACCAACTGCAGGGAGAAGGCTGCCTTCTACTTTGGAATGGCTACAGCTATTGAGGACAAGGACTCCAAGCAGGTCTGCAAACCCCACTAAAGGCATCATTATTGTTTTCATTAGTCAAAATAAAGATTATTTCTCTATGCATTTAATGCAGAGGGGTGAGTCTACCTTCTCAACTGTCAAATACACATACAACATCAAAGGAGCAGAGGAGGCAGGAGTCATCACTAAAGCCCAAGCCCTGGAGCTGCAGTACTTCACTCCCTTCAATGTGAAGAGAGGTGTCTTCAAGATGGAGGCCAGGTAAGTCAACTCATTAAGAGAGGAGCACTTTTTCCACCTCTGCTATGAAGAGCAATTAGTGATAACAGTGCACACTGTCTTACAGGAAGGAGCTGGTGCTCATATCTGAGAAGGCCAAAACGCAGGACATCCCCATTGACAGACAGCTCCAGCACAGAGGAAACCTCATATACAAAGTGGTGAAGAACTGGGCTAATATGCCAGTCACAATGCAGAAGATGGACGACCCTGTACCTAAGGTAGCCTTTATATTCATTCATTATAGTTAGCTTAAAACAATAATTAAAAAACTGCTCATTGACACCATTTTCATAGGCTACGGAGCTGATTAAACGTCTGGCCCAAGCAAACACACACCAAATCGACAGTGCAACAACTGAAGATGCCATCAAACTGTACCAGCTTCTGCGAGTCATTCCTTTGGATAAACTGGAAAAGATGTGGGCGGATGTGGAAGGGAACCCTGATGAGAGGTCACTCATCTAATTTTCACTATTAGATTGAAGACAACATTGGAGTTAAATGAACAAGATGTTAAACACTATTTACATTTTTTTTTCATAGGAACTGGTTCTTACACACTGTTGTTGAGGTTAATGACGGCAGAATCCTCACCTTCCTGGAACGTGTTCTTCGGGAGGAAAAATTAAATCAGATGGAAGCCATTACTGTCATTGTGCGAGCATTCAACCACCTCGAGGCAACTCCCGAGGTGCTCAAGATGGCAGAGGTGAGATTAAAAATACATATTCTATGCAAATTGAATGTGACAATGTTGGTATATTTATTTAAGTATATTCTTATTCATCAAGAAATTCCTCACCATGACCTACAATGACCCTATCATAAGAAGAACTGTGGTGCTGTCCTATGGCTCCCTGGTGTTTAAGCACTGTGCCTATAACACCCCCTGCCCAGAGGAGGCCATCAGGGTAACTTAATATTGTTTCATGTTAAGTTTCACTACAAATTATGTGAAATTATAACTTATATCTATCTTTATGATTCAGCCACTGTTGAACATGGCAGAGGAGAGTCTCAGGAACAACAATGTGATGGAGAAGATTCTGGTCCTGAAGGCACTGGGTAATGCAGGTCATCCTCGCAGTCTCAAAACCATCAACAAGTTCCTGCCTGGTGTGGACCCTAACCCGAACCGAGTGGACAGGGAACCACGGGTCGTGAGCGCAGCTGTGCAGGCCATGAGACTCATCACTGCCAGGGACCCTCATGGGGTAAGGACCGGATCAAAATAATATGATAGTTTTCATGTAAGCACCTTCCTCAAGATAATGATTGTAACATGGATTTGTATTGGATTAAAGTAGCAACACAATTACAACAGAACCTGGAATGCCTTTTGCTAACATCTGCTGAGATCGCAAAATATTAAAGAGAGTGGTTTTGGCTTTATTGCAAAATGATTGTAGCATCTGACATTTATGCATGTGTAGAGCCCATTTTACTTTGTGATAGGATAATTGGCATGAGGAACAAAACACAAAATGTAAATATCACGTGTATATCCAATTGTGGATATGAATTTTAACATATTTACATTTCTGGAGACACAAACAATAAATCTACATTTTTCTTAAAGGTGCATCATGTCACTTTTCAGGGAGGGCCCGTCACAAGCATGTTGTTTCTTTGCCCAGAATGTTCCATTAAACTTTTTCTAGCTCCATAGAGACACAAATCAGACACAAATTGACTCACCAGTATCAAAACCAGATACTAATTTGAGCTTGTATCAATCCAAAAAAACAAAAAAACAAAAATAAAATAAAAATAAGAAATAAATACTAACAAATAACAAATAAATCTGACCTTTCATGGAGAGTTTCAGAATGGTCTTGAGCTTTATCAGAAATGGTACAGACCACATGGTAACTTAAAGAAAGTACTATTATTTTGTGTAGAAAAGTACAGTTGACAGCCTATTCCTTCCTATCAAATCAAGTTTAAAATGCTGGCATCTTAACACTACACTACAATGCATAGTTATAGCTACACATCTAATTTACCTTCCATTTTCCATGTTGTGGTCCAGGTGCAGCTGAGGACTCTGAAGCTGTTCTTGAACCGGGAGCTTCAGCCTGAGCTCAGGATGCTGGCTCTCATGATCATGTTTGACGCTAAGCCCTCCATGGCCCTGGTCTCCAGAGTGACCGCTCACCTGCTGGAGGAGAGAGACATGCAGGTGGTCAACTTCGCATACACATACTTTAGGAGCTTGTCCAGAGCAATGACACCAGACAACCAGTATCTGTAAGTATACTTGCGCATACACTATTGTAATATTCATACGAGCGGGTTTGTTTTTGGCATTTTTGACGGAACCCATCTTTCTACAGATCTACCGCTTCCAGTGTTGCTGTGAAAATCTTGGCCCCAAAATTTGGTCACCTGAGCTACATCACCAGCAGAGCCACACGCATGGACTGGTTCCATGGTATGATTACAAACACTATGACCTCCTGCTTAATGGAGTTTATAATGTTATTAGTAAGGTCAGTTATTATAAAAAGCAAGTTAAACATTATTATAAAAACATGAACTGCAATAAATAAGAGGCATAATGATAAACTGAAGTAGGTTTTTAGTATAATTAGAAGTAAATTTTTCAAACACAAAATTTATGGAAATGGTTCTTGCTATGGTTCAAAGAAAAGGTACACACCATAATGCTTTATGTTTATGTTTTTGAATGCAGACGACTTCCTGATTGGTACCGCCGCCGAGGCCTTCATACTGAAAAGAGCTTCACAGATCATCCCAGCTGAAATGATGGTGAAATGGAACTTTTATTTCATTGGAAGGATCCTGCAGCTGGTGGAGGTATGCCAAAATCTAGTGACAAGCAGCTAACCATAACATCACACACCATCCAAATATTTTCCTTCATTTCTCAAGTTGGGTATACGCCCAGAGGGACTGAGAGATCTGTTCGGTGCCAACATCAAAGGATTTAGAGGAGATCTGAGCATGACTGACTTCCAGGCTATTTTTAATGTTGTAAGTATTTGAAATGTAAAAAAGTACAACCTTAGCGTATTTACTTATCTCACAAATTGTAATGATCTTGCAGCTCAAAAAGTGGGAAACGCTACCAAATGACAAGCCTCTATTGAGCATCTACACACGTGCTTCAGGACAGGAGTTTCACTTCAGTGATGTAGACAAGGACTTTGTGGAGAGGATGATGAGGGTAAGGTCACACAGTGAGATTATCTATGGTACAACAACAATGGTTAAAAAATTAAATGCCATCTAACATATACAGTATATGAAAATAATAAGGAACCGGGGATGAATGCTGCCACATCACCTTGAGAATGCCTGATCTCATTTGTGTGAGTGATGGTTGGAGAGGCCAATTGGCAGGCTGCCTCCATCAATCTATACTGTCTATACATAGTACATAACACACTATAAATTATGATTATGTGTGGAATGAAAGAATAATACACAAAACTGTAAAACTTTGAATATCTGGATTCAGATGTATAAGAGCCTTAAATATATATAAAATATATAATATATTTTTCAATTACCATCTCCAGGCATTTAACCCATCTGCAGGAAAAGACAGCTTTGTGTGGAGAATGATTGAGCAGCTAATCCAAGGCTTCTCATGGCGTGGAGTCCTGCCATTCCTGACTATTGAAGCTCGCTACATCCAAGCCACAACCCTTGGTCTCCCACTCGAGATCAGCAAATACTACCATGTTGTAAACGGCCTCTCAGTCAATGGTAAGATCTTTATAGCAAAGCAAAATAAGTCAGGTATTAATAAAAATATTATATCTTTAATTTGTTTAATTTAACAAAGCTAAAGCTGCAGTGAACCAACAAGCAGCTCAGAATGTTGGAGAGTTGCTTTCTTTAGAGACTACGGTGAAGACCGATGGCTTCATTGGGTAAATAGAGCAAAGTCCATCGTATAAGAAATCAGCCTGAAGAAAAGCAAAGCAAATACTGGAGTGCATTATCTGTCCTTTTGTAGATACACCAAGAATTTCTGGCTTTTCTATGGCATCAACACTGACTTATTCCAGTCCGCTGTTGAGATTAAGACCATAAATCCTGTTGCTATCCCGTGGAATTTTGTTGCAAAGATCAATATCCGTGAGTGGAAACTTGAACTTGAGATCCCTCGTAGCAACAGAGAGTTTGAAGTCTTCTCTTTCAGGTGATACTTCTTACACACTGTTCAAGTATTACAACAACAATGATTTTCTACCATATTTATTGATGTTCTTGGAAAGATGAAAAAGGGGTATTATAATAAAATGGTCTGCATTTTTTGTTCTTCACGTAGTTCCAATGCATATGCCATCTCAAGGAACATCATCAACCCAGAAGCAGCTAAAAAGATCCCAATTATTCCCAACGAGCAGAATGTGAACCAAATAAATAAGGTAAGTTCACTTAAAGGTGCATTGTGTAACTTTTCTGATGCAGGGTCCATCAAATGCTTTGCTCCATGGAAATGTCATGGAAATTTGTCTGAAATGTTTCACAGTATGGTATTCAACCTTTCTACCCCCATGGAGACCAAACCGGACTAAGTTACAGGTCAGATCTGTAGAGAGACAACCCTACTCACACTCAGAATACTTGTTTTCCTAGGTATTTTTGAGAATGTAATTGAATACATGTAAGGTAGAGCTGCTTAATGTCATACTGTGGAACATTCCGGGTAGAGAAATGACATATCCACAGAAACAAGCAGGTGACGGACTGGTAAATAAATGGTACCAATTTTCTGTCTTGCAGCCTAACAAGTGGAATCCAGTTGAAAAGATGTGCTCCAAGAGCGTCATCTATGGAGTGGCCCTGTGCTCAGAGTACGAGTTGAAGCGAGAGTTCTACCATGAGGAGTACCCCCTGTACTACTTCCTCGGGTTCACACACGTTGCCTTCAAAGTAGCACCAGGTATGGTCACTTACATAGTAACTATATATATTCTGGAATTAAAATTTATTTTTCCATGCTAGCACAGTATAGTAACTTTTTTACAGTGTAGTTTTAATAATTACAGTTAAAAATGTGCTGCAATTTAACCAAATATAATGACATTTTATTCCATCCAGGTTTTGCATTGTTGCATTTAACAATGTTGGTTGGCATGTTTCAGTCCAGCAAGCTTCAGCTGTTGAGAAGATCCGTGTGGAAATTAACGCAGCCCCAGACGCAGTTACAGTGAATGTACGCCAGCTCCTCGCCAATCTGAGAACAATGTCCAAGGTGTGATCAGGTTTACCTCTCACTGTGCTGGAGTCATAGACTGTATAAAGATGGAGCCACATCCATTCTTCTCTTTTCCATTGTGTTTTCAGGAAGTCCGCCTATCAAGCACCAGCGCATCTCACGAGCAGCAGGACAGTCCATCAGGGGTCAGTTATGAACAATATCGAGCCACATTTAGAAGTATGTGAAATTGTGTAACTGTACAAAAATGAAAATGGGATGGTTAGTAAGTCAATTACAAATTCGGTGTATTTTAGAGGCTTAAACTGAGGTAGGAATGGTTCCATTACAAATTATAGCTAGTTCTTAGTTTAACATATTCCAAATAAGGTCAGACATGGGCTATCAGTTGTTAAGAAAATTCCCATTTAGATTTGTACGTATAAAAGGAAGGGTCTGGTATATTGGTATCTCATATGAAGCATTACATAGGATTGATTCTTGCTCTGACCAATCTTGATTGAGTTCTCTTGCCACACCTGGAATCTAAAGTTAAAAATTAAATGTCATCTATACATCAACACATGATGCTGTTTATGTTCTATTATGATTTTTTAATGTTGTTTTCATTGACATTTTACATGCTGTCAGAGCCTTAAATGATTGATGTTGGAGGTAATAAAATCATGTCCATGCACTCATAGGGCATGGAGGCTCCACCTGTGCCTGTGCTGAACTTCAAAGTGCTGGCAGTGAGCAGCAGTCAGAAGGCCGAGGGTTATGATGCCTCCTTCTACTACACGTCTGAGGGGGAGGGCCAGAGCACTCAGCTCATCGTCAGCCAGGTGGGAGAGGCCACCAACTGGAAGATGTGTGTGGACACCTCTGTGGCTACAATGGCTAAGAGCCAATCCGAAGCAAGGCTGTTTAAGGTAACATCCCGCACTGCTGGTTTAGCAATGAGCAGGCCCTTGCAATGCTGTCAATCAAAGCTGTTGCTAGCACTAGCAATCTCAGAGAAAGAAGGCGCCTGATTTGTCAATATTCCTATCTTGATTTAATGGACAAAATAGCAAAATAAAAACATCAGGATAATGTAAAGTGGCTTAATACAAACATTTTAAGACCAAAATGATGAGTCTGACTGCAGCAGCAGGGGTGACTGTTCAATGTAAAGTCAATGCAGCAGGAAGAGTGCCCATGATCACTTTCTATTTGGAACGTGGCAGCTAGCATGTTAGCTATGCCCATTTATATATAGTCTATGAACTCAATGGGTAGAAAATGCATTAATGACAAAGTATAATTTCATATTGGTAAGACAAGGACAATTGTTGTTGTAGACAGAAAAAAAATTCTATTAACTAAGTCTAAACTATAGCTAATTATTAGTGTAAATTGAACCACAGAAATATAACACTGTTTTTTAGAGAAAGCAGGTCTATGTCAGATAAAGTGAATGCATTTTACAGACGTTCTTTTCAGTAATTCACTTATAAAATGTAACTGTAATATTATGTTTAGATTAAATCCTACAGGATCTATAGTGCTAACATCAGAGGCCGTATGTTTACAAAAGCTGCTTAGATAATGCTTGTATTTGTTCCAGGCTCACGCCGCATGGGGAGCAGAGTGTCAGCCCTACTCTGTGTCTGTGAGGGCCTCTGGCAGCATGAGCAAGCTGCAGGCCGTCTTCCACTGGGACCAGGTGCCAGAGACCATGGCAGTGCAGGGAAGAAGGTGGGTCAGTCTGGAAGAGGAGGAAATGGGCCATTTCAGATGAGTACTTTGAGATGAATAAAAACTGAGAAATGATTTTTGCACCACAGTATCCAGGGAACACTATATGACAGGGGGCGGTGTCATACATATGCATTGTTAACAGAGCTTTTTACTATTCTCAGAATTGCCAGATACATCCCAGGTATGGCTTTCCTTATGGGTTTCACCCAGGAGGAGGACAGAAATGCCGCGCAGGAGGTTTCTGCGTCGGTTATTGCTGCTTCAGCAGACAGCATCAATGTGAAGATTAAACTCCCAGAGGTATGGCTGTGAAATATTCTCCTCCTTCATATTTATGCATCAGTCTCTCTTTGCATATATCTCCTCCTGACTGCTGTATTTAGACAAATGTCTCTCCTGCTGTTGCAGCTTACAGTGCGCTGTGAGGCTCTGCCTTCTCCAATGACAGTCTCCACTACAACAACAGAACAATAAACAGCATTACACAAGCAGAGAAACACTGTGCCATGGTAAGGGATTCCACTCACTTTCATGCAAACTGGCACAAAACAAGTCTGAGATCTTGAAAATGTGTTTTTTGTTGTAGGAAGACATTCAAGACTAGATGGAAGATAAAACTGTAAAAAAAAAAAAAAAATCCCCCATAACACTTGAAAATGGGGAAATGACCAAAAACATAGATAGATATTTGAGTACATTTTACATATACATTTGATCTCCACTGCATTCTGGCTTGTTTGCTCAAAGATTCTATTGTACATCACATGATTAAAATGCAAAGCAGCTTGTACCTCGGTTGTGCCTGGCGTGTTTTTCTTTTCTTTTTTTTTTTTTTAACTTATTTTTACATTTATCCCCCATTTTCTTTAATCTGCCATCTATTACAAAAGAATAGATTGTTTTCTGAGAAAGACTAATGGCCTAGTGTACTTTTATCTGACAATGATGGCTCCTAATTACAATGGTAAAACTGATGAAACCATAGGAAACCTTACATTCTACTTTATATTACTCCATATTTGAAATGAACAAGCAACACCTTTTGATAGATGATGCAAGTAACGGGGTGTTTTCTGTTTTTATATCAATTGCAGAGCATAATTTCATTTGCCAGACACATAAAAGATCCAATTCAATTCAAACTCCTGCCAGCTTTGTCTTTTTATTAGAAAAAAATGCTGTCAGCTGCTCCTTGTTTGGCTTTGATTCAGTGTTACTGGGCATTCTGGGAGCGGTGAAATGCATCATAAAGTCCTTTTTTGTTGAGGCGCAGAGATGCTAACAGAGATGCTAACAGGGGCTAGCTGACCTGCTCTGTTTGTTTGGTCAGGCATCCAACAGAGCATGTTTACAACGCACACAGAGTTTCCATGGCATGCACAGGCCTAAAGTTCACTCTGACAAAGTGATGGTGACATTGGCAAACGCACTTCAATCCCAATACTACGCTTGGGTGTAAATAAATGTTGTGTGTATTTACATTAAACAGCAAACAGAGGGATGCCTGGTGGAAGAGATACTAGTGTTACTGTCTAGCAAGGAAATAACAATGGGGTATACGGATTACCCTATCAGATGTCCATAATGAATGTAGGTGATAAAAAGTGCATCTCGTTAAAATGGTAATAAAATATATATATATATATGATATATGGAATTACAGTAAACACTGGATTTGTTAAATTATAGTAAAGATCTCAAATGAATGTTTAACTTTTGAAAAAATAATAACAAAATGTATTTAACTGGGTTGTAAAATAATTTGTTGCATGGTGTGTACAGTTACATCTGCTCTTCCATTTCCACTTTTATTCTCTAGCTTATTCAAAAAGACAAATTTGATGCACTGAGAATAAACCAGGAATCACACAAGGGGCACACAGATACTGCCAAATATTTGATATCAGACTGATATGGATATCTGACAAACCACATCACGCTAGGGGTGTTCTACATGAATCTCTATTGGAGGAATGTTCAACAGTTGCCATGGTGACACAATGCATACATTATCCAAACACAGACAAAAAAGACAAAATTGATTTAAACAACTAATTTTCAGTAATCTGTGGTTAATATGGGCAGTCATAGTCCAGTTTAGGTGTTTGATTTTCAACAAAAAGGTTAGAGTGACTAACTGAAAAACTGCTGGCTAATGCTAGCTATCTTGTAACTGCAACGTTCTGTGAGACAATCTTATTTAATCAGATTGTGTTAAAATAAAGCTCAGAGTAAGTCTAACTTGAGTTTCTAACAGAGTAGTGCTTTCAGTTAGCGTCACACCACCTGGGAATGTTGATGGCATCAGCCGCAAAGTATCAATACCAATACTGGAACCGATATATTACCCCATCTGTAACATAAGTCAGACCAATCTGTAACAGAAGTCAAATATTCACTTTTCTCTTTTTCACCAATTGGACCAGATTATGTAAAATAGCAAAAAGAAAACATCACCATCAAAAGCCAGCCACTGTGAGTGTGAGTGTAATTGGAACATTATGTTGCGTTTAGTGAAATCCTCTGAGCAAGTGTGAGGAGGAGAATATTTCACATGTCACAGTCTGACCTTGTGTTGACGTGACCCGGGAGGAAAAATTAGCCAGGGCGTTTGGAGATGGAGGAAGTGGTCTATGGCATTTTAGTTCAGCTGAGCGATTCTGATGAGGCTCATTTGGCACAATACAGGAAACTGGACCAAATCAGGCAAGCTGTCAGTAGAAAATTATGCACACAGATATTTTTTGTTATAAATGCTATAAAGTGTTCAATGCCTAAATAAATCATGAAGTAAAATGTTTTATAATCATGACTGTATTATCTACCCAAATGGCAATAAGCTGTTCGGTGTTCAGAAAACAGCCTGATCTTATGTAGTGCATGTGGTCAAATGTGGGCACTAGAGGGCAGTGTTTATTAGAAATTCCAATGTACATAGTGTTGCCTGGGTTCATAAAAAGGTTATTAAAGCGAATGTTGAAGTTATATTGTGCACCTTCAGTAACTAAAATGCCCTTCCTGAAACAGTGAAAGTGAACTGATGGTTTATTGTGTTGAGACCATAGACTGTATAAATGGACATAGCTAACCCACTAACCGCTCCTTTCCAAATAGGCTCCATCAACTCTGGCTCCAGCTGACTTTACATTGAAAAATTGCGACCTCTCTCTGTAATTACTGCAGTGAGCCTCATCATTTTGATCTTAAAAGGTTCTAATTAACCCAATCTCCATGATCCTGGGTTTTTTATTTTGCTATTTTATCTGTTAATAAATGGGAAAGATGCATTACATAATTTGAACTAAGTGATCCTTGTGATGAACACCTGCTGATACAAAGCAAAGCCCTCTCTTTTTGTTTCGGATTTGTTAGAAGCCAAGGGGAGCGAGGGCGTCACGCAGCAGATGTGAGGAGGTGAGACTCATTATCCGCCTGACATTATCTGTGACATTATGGAGTGGGCACACCTTGTCACGGACACTTCACCACTCCCACCGAGGCTCCCGCTGTGCACCCCACTCAGCTCCTCTCAGCCAATCATCTCCCGTCACCAGCTCACCACACCAGGCTGCTCTACGCTGCCGCCACCAGACCAGAGGCGCCAACATGTGCCATTTTCTACTAGGGCCATAATCATCGTTTTCAAAAGGAAATTACACAGAAGTGCGTAAATGGAGCGTATATGAAGTCAAATTTTACAACAGTAAAAAAAATATATATATATATATATTAAGAATAAAAAAAGAATTAAACATATGCATCAGACAAGCAGCTATTGCCACTAGGCCAATATAACGGGTCATATCTGTGTAAAGGTGACCCTGCTCAAAGTAAGAATGCATGTTTATTAATGTATTTTTTCCAAATAAAAAGACTAGAATTCAATCATGCTAGATAGATTTGTTTAATGTCATAGTATGGAACATTCCAGACACAAAGCAATGGCATCTCCATGGAGACAAGCATGTAATGTACCCTGCACCAGAAAAGTTATATAGAGCACATTTAAACCCAGCCAGTATTATCTACTACTCATCACTTTTGTCTGTACATTTGCATCATTGTCAGCTATTCAAAGCAATGATTCCACTCTGAATTTCTTTTTTATGTGCATGTTTTTTGTTCAACAGTATTCAAACTGTGAAACATACTGTGGTATCAAGTTATTTTGGCTTATGTTGAGATTTAGGCAAGTTTTTAGCTAGTGTGACATATTCAGAGATGATAGGACTAATCTTCATGGTTGCATCACTGTTCTGTAAAATATTACCCATCTTAAACTGAAGTCACAATATTGCAATAAATCCTACATTTCTGAGGCAGATGATTTGTCTGCCTCTTTGAGTTGCAGCACCTGTAAACTGTAAACTGTTTGCATGCTGAGATGGGAGCCACCCCCGAGCCATGCTTCAAAACCTCAACTGAAATAAAACTGACACATTATTGACTAAAAGTTTGGAAATGCAGCTGATAAATTTCAAAAGTCATACCTTCTCACAGATGCTCTTTCCTATTCCTACTGCTATTTGTCTTTTCTGCTTTGCCTTGAAGGTTCCCCATTATTAAATGTAAAGGTGTTATTACACAAAATTAATTCTTGTGAGTTTTAAACTATGCTGTTATAATGCTGTTTCTTCCTCAAAAACATAGCCGGAGTTCTGTTTGTTTCATTCACACATTCACACCTTTATTATTAGTCTGTTTATACCTCCAAATTTCAGATTTCTCTGTTCCACCTCGTGATGTCATGTACTTGTAGCTTTGAAGTTAACAGCTATTTTTTACCTTTTGTTCAGTAGAGATGGGCAATTCCAGGAAATTATCCAAATTATTCTAGCGATGGTGTTTAGAATTTAAAAACTCCCTCTATTATCACATGACATCACAAGGTGGAACAAAGAAGAACTCAGCCAACTGTGAGCTGGGCTGTCTTTCCACAGATCTGAGCTGTAACTTGGTCTGGTAACGTCAACTGCCTGTTTCCATGGATCAAACTTATGTAATCCAGAACAAGGCAAACCAAAGACAACTCCATAAAGACAAGCAGGTGGCAGTCCCTCCACCATGAAAGTTACACTGTACAGATTTAAGTTTAGTTCTAGATAAGTTCAGAATTAAATCATATAATTTATGCTTCATTATAGCGTGAGGGGAAATAGTGCTGATATTGTGCTGAACATAGAAGTTTGGGACACAGGCAGGAGAGATGCTTACATCAGGCTTTTGTTGTTTTCTGTTTATGAGACCATAAGGCAATAACTACAGGCCATAGAGTGTTATGGAAAAATGTTTACGCTAGTTTCAATCGCAGGGACTTTGGGAGGAATACAAACAGTAAGGAATTAAATATTGTATAGGAACTAATATTATATGCATTATACTGTGGAAATGCTTTAGGCTAAATATTATATAATGCTTTAGGCTAAATAGAGTGTTGTGGAAAATGTTTACACTAGTTTCAATCGCAGAGACTTTGGGAGGAATACAAAATAAGGACTTAAATATTGTAAAAGAACTAATATTATATGCATTATACTGTGGAAATGCTTTAGGCTAAATATTAATTAAATAATGACAACATTTTTTATCTTGCATCTTAGGCCAGTAATGAGGCTGAAGTGTTGGTGTCATTGAAATCCTGGAAGTCATTTATTATAGGATTGGCAGTTTAGTTCCCACTGTCATGGCATCGCATACTTCTATATTCCAAATGAGTTCAACCTATATGTTTTTTATTTTCATATGATACCATTTGGTTTTAATTATTTTCCCCAAATTATGTAACTTGAATTTACTACAAACTCATCCACAGCACTGTTTTAGTACAAACTGGATAGGACAGCAGAGCATTGTCGTAGTAAAGTGTTTAAATACTGCTTGATGCTAATTCTTTATCCAGCTGGTTGACTCAAATATTGACCTCAGTTGGAGTTTTAAGGCCAAAAAGTGCAAATATTGACCAGATATATCAGCCAACCAATATATCAGTCCATCTCTGCTCCCAACCATTTTGAGTACAGAAACCATTATATTTAGCTCTGAATTGAATGATATACATGCCAAAATCTTTCTACAAAAACACATGATATTTAGTACAAACAAATATTTATATTCAGAAACTATTAAATTCCAGCTTTTCCATCTGAAATTTTCCAAGTCCCACCTCAATAAGTGTTCGCAGACTGGGATTGGGAAACAGCTCCAGATCACCTTTAAGCTGTAACATGAGAGATGGGCGTTCTTCTGTACCTAATAATTCCAAGAACATATTCAACACAGAGTAAGTAATAAAAGTGAAAGTGAAGTTAAAATCCTAGCCAAAGATGGTTTCAGGGCTGTAATATGGATGGGAAAGTGTCTATTAAAAGTGAAGCGATACTTAAGCACACAATGACTGCTCAAATGTCAACCTTTAGTGCACTTTGAGCCACTAGACCCACTAATAAAGCCTCCTGCAATGGCTTCACTTGGATTTATCCAGCTAAGTTCAAAATTATTCATTATGTCAGTCATCACCTCTCACCTATTAGTTTAAGAATGTCATTTTTAAATCTATTCAATTTTAAAGTATACTTAAAATTAAAGCTTTTTTCCCATTTACCTGCTGTGTCTCAACTTAATTGCAAAAAAGTGTATTCAAAAAGTAGTCTTTCAAGTTGGAGGTAATACTAGTTTACATTTACAGACAAATCCAATTGTTTAAAATTCTGTTTTCACAATATACACATTTGAGAAGTTTCACTATGTATTTTCTTTCTATTGACTATTGCCAGGCTTGCATTAAACTTCTACTTGTCTATTTTAAGTAACATTATAATAACATTCACTCATTTAAAAATGTATTTTCCTGATTTTACTTGCTACAGTCAGTGTGCAATATTAATATGGCAGATTTCAAACCAGAATACATCCTCTTTGCATAATCAATCCAATGTAAATGGAAAACTAACTACCAGGCAATTTCCAAACCACTGAAGGGTACACTTTCATTTGCTGCTCTCAGTGTATACATCACTAAATCAATGCAAATTTTATGAGCTTTGAAGTGTGTTTTTTTCCAAATAGCTTTCCTGCTGTGCACCATGCTGAGGCAGACCAGTGATTTTCTTCCGATTCACCCCTGATTGGATAAACACTAACATCATCATCATGGCAATGGAACAGTCCTTAGATCTATTCACTGTTTTCACATTAAAATGTCTGACATAATCACTACTGTCCTTTTATATTTAGGATTTACAGTAAGGTAACAGCAGGGGGCACTGTTGTTTTAAGCTGTGCCGTACAGCCAGGAACGTCACTTGTGGATCCAACTATTTTTACATCTTGTGAAATTTTGATCAGCTCAGTGTAGTACTCTTTCAAAGCTAGCCAGTACATACAAGGGGACTTTCACTTCAACAAGTTATCCAATCATATGGTACAAATTAATTAACTTTACCTTTGCTTAGTATTTGTAGAAATCATACTTACATCAATTAAAGTTATCCTATATAATTTAAAATCAAATTGAGGGACTGTGAATAGGCCCTGAGAAAGAGCAATGATGTAGTAGTGTCCGCCAATTGAGCGGGCAGCCAAGACTACAGTTATTCTTCTTATGGGCTCAGAAAAGAAAGGCCAATGATCCTCGTGCCTGTGAAGAGTGTTTCCACGGCAACCACTCCGTTTATCAAGGTTCCCCCGGCCGAGAGATCTCAAGATGCCAGTGATGTTAAATGTCCATGATTGGGAATAAGGCGCTCCAACTGTTAGCAGCCCATGCAGTGAAGCGAGGTTGGTTGCATATGTCTTGTTCTCGTCTTAATACCTATACTATGTAACTATTACTACTATACTATCCTACAGGTAAGTTACATTGTGTGATACTGGGAAATGGACTTATACTATGGCAAGAGAAAACATGCCTGGGAATTTTGTATCACATTTTTTTATATTTATAGAGATGACAGGCTTGTAGGGTAAGCGTTGCACAGAATCTTACAGATAATCTTTAGGAGGATTCGAATAGGGCCTGGGAAAACAAAAAAAACCAAAAACATTTCCATTCTATTTTACTTTGTTGATGTAGCAGTAAGGACATGTCCTAAATCCAAAATTATGCAGCACAAATGTCACCACCTCATGGGCCACAACAATTTGGCAGTGAAATATTAGTCTTATTTCATTAAACATCACTAATCCTTCATAAATACGTAAACTTTGGAAAATGGACCTGGAAGTTAGAAACTGAATCTTAATACTTAAGTTTCACAGTATAAAAGTCAGTGTTTTGTCACACCCCTACATTGTACCTGTTTAACCCAACCATTATGTAGTCAAGTGCGATGTGTGTGCTGTCAGTCAAACCACTCAGTGACAGGTGCCAGACTGTGGAAATTAATTTCTCAAAAGAAGATTGAGGTAGGTTAAGATATATTTTATTATATCCTCATGAGGGAAATTCATTCTCTGCATTTGACCCAGCCTTCAACCAGTGCTACTGGAGCAACAGCTGCTACTGCACAGCGCTCAGGGACCCATCTCTAGATCTGGAAGCATGCAAATTGGGCTGATGGGAAAACCAAAAAAGATAAATGGAGAAACATGCAAACTCTGCCCAGAGAAGCCCGGTCCAGCCTGGGAGTTGAACCAGCAACCGTTTAGCTGTGAAACAACAATATTCATCTTATTGCACTTTCACTCCTGTTGCAAGGACCTAACAGCAAACTTATTTCTGAAGTAATATGACCCACTGGGAAAGGGTAATTATAAAGGGGAAAAAATAAGCATGCAATTTCTTTTATTTCTTCCATGGTACATTCTTTTAACATATTAAGCACTAGCTAAACGCTCTACAGAGACAGAATAATATGATCATTACTGTCCTCTGTGACTCTCCTTGTGTAGTCATACTGTTCTAAAAGGAATATAAGATTCATGGCAGCATAACATTTAGTCTCATCATAACACCTCACAGTAATTAAGCACCCCAACTAACTAATAAAGGGACTTTAGAGTTCATGAAAAAGAGGAATTTTAAAAACAAAGTGCAAAGCAATTACCTCTCTTGCCGAAATTGCTTTAGACTAAATTATATTCTCTCCTTTCTGCATCAATTACCTGTGAGAGAAAGTAGAGCTGGTCATTGTTAGAGGACTCTATCCTGTTTTTGATCTCATACGCAAACAGGGCTCAAAGACAAACGCGCTTGAGATAATAGCTATAATTAAAGTAGTTTTGGTTGAAAATGCCTAAAACTTAACTGTTCTCAAGTATTAGTAATTAAATGTTGCATTGCAAAATATGCTTGTGGAAAAAAGAATCATGGCACATTATGCTATCCTTTTACTATAAAAAATATACAAATAAATGGAATAAATTGCTGAAGCAGCCATACTACGTGTTTAGTATAGACACAATGGTGATTTTGATATAAATCTACAAATGTATGTTTTCAGTAATCTTCATTTTCTGCACTAGTTTAGGGAAGTAGCATAATAAATGATTGTGTCATTGTGATGAATTGAAGAAAGCAGTTTGGTTATTTCTGCACTTCTGCTGTCACACAGATGGAGGGTATGCTTTTCTTTTCTTGATTCTGATGAAACAAAGCATGCTAACGTGATCGTTTATCAAATTCAAGCTGAATTTATCATTGTTATCAAAGGTATTTGTAGTGATAATATTAGCAGTATTAATAGTTGAGCTTATAATAGTACTAGAGTGGTGGAACTAGTAGTGGTTAATAAGTGCGCTGGAAGAACAACAAATAATGAAAAGAGTGGAAGGCAGAAAACATAAAAACACTAACCAAACCGAGATGACAAAAAAGCTGATAGCAGCTGATTGTGTGTTTTCTTCCGGTAGACGTAAATACGTTCATGTCCCTGTCCAATCAGAACCCTTCCCGACCCCCAGACGCTGAACAGAATAAAAAAAAAAAAAAGTTGATGTGTTTTCCATGTAAACCTCAATTCGGAATTATTATTTCCATGTAAACTTGAAGGAGAATAATTTAAAACATCACGTAAAAGTGGCCAATATCTCATGACAAATTACAGTGTTATCAACAGGGTGGAAAATGGCTCTTGCTCCCCATCTGAAATTATGACATAATCACACTGAAAAATCTGAAAATCACTCGGGGTCAGATTCCATTACAACATTCTATAGGCCAATAATATTCAGTACAGACAGGGGGGCAGGTAAAATGAATATGGTTGAAATGCAGGTTTTGGTTGGTATACAGTGAGTTCTTGGGTCTAGTCTCTAATAAAAATTATCAGCTTCAACATTTGTTGAAGCCCCCACCCATCACAGTCTAGAATCTGAAAACCACCAATAGTACTAATTTTGTATTTGTGGTCTCAGATTGTTACTGTTGCTTCCCGTGCCCAAAATATTAGTAAATATTTTGTCACACTCACAATGAAATTACATTTTCATTCCCAGAAAAACAAGAAATGAAAATTAATAGAGAAAATGATTAGCAAATAGACTACAGAGACATGCGAATAATAATCTGCCTTGACAAACTTTACAATGACAACAGTAAAATGTGCCAGGACCAGGTGCCAAAGACAATTTATCATGGAGCAGTAAGCGCATGTTTACCGGTCTGTGCCAACACACAGCTTTTCTCACCTAGCCTCCAGCTCCTGCACCATCCAGTGACAAAGCCAACCAATGTGCATCAGTGTGTTAAATAGCAGCTTCATGTGGCTGTCAAAGAGCCTATCATCTTGCACCTTTAAAAATACACTTATGTCATTATCAGTCTGCTTTGGGACAGACAGGTGGATCAGTGTCGCATCTGAAAATAGATGGATTCTGGAAAGAACAAAAATCAGCCATAACATTATGACCATATGCATATTTTAGTTTCATAAATAATAAACAGTGTATTTTGTGTTTTTATATCTGGATTAATGTTCATATTTATTTTGCATGTGGCATTTTTTTTCCTGCTTGCAAAACATCAACCCTCTTGCAGTTGTAGTAATTGTAAAGATAGTAGTAGTTTACTACCCATTCTAGTAGTAGTGTAGTAATGCTAGTAGTGGAAGTAATAAGGTCAGCATTTGACTGCCATAAACAATGTACAAAATCAATTGCCATTGTAGTAGGTAGGAGGAGTTAATAATAGTAGTAGTAGTAATGAGTAGGGGTGTGCAAAAATATCAAAATTTCTATACATCGCTGTTGAGGATTTTGGGGATTTTAGGGATTTTTTGACTAAGCCCCTGAGCCTCATCTATTGGGTTTATTTACTTAAATTGCTACTGAACATTGTAAATACATTTAATCAATCATTAAAGGAGCGGCGACCTATTTAGCCAATCCTGTTTTTAGAGGAACTGTCCTATCATCTTAACTCTTACGCATAATGAGGCTATAAAAAATATAAAATAATAAAATAAAAAACAACCTATAAAAATAATTCATCTCAAGATCAGATAACAAAATGATTATTGAGCTAGTTTATTTTTATTTTTTGATATTATTGTATGAATGTTGCCTAATATTCAATACTGTTCTTAAATGCATTTCTTCTTTAATGACCATTTCATTTTATTTGTTATTACTGATGCGTTAGGTTAACTGTTTGAATGCTATGAAGTGTTACAAGTATGTTTTGTTATCCTATGGAGTGTTATGGGTTTTTGCCAAGACTGGATATGCTATGTGATATGATGAACCAAGTAATGTGCCAAAATCAGATATTATTATATATATATATATATATTTTTTTATATTGAAACTTTTTATATTTTTTCAGTTATTATTAGAAGTAGAAAGTAGAACATTTGAGTGTTATATATTTTATGTGACCTGTTCAGTGAGCAATATGAACCTCCACAGAGTATGATGTAAAAAGTTGCTGCACCCTTTCTGGTCTTGTATCAGGGGTGGGCAATTATTTTTTTCCATGGGGCCACATGAGAAATAAAAAATATTGTGGAGGGCCAGGCCAAAATGCTTAACTCAATTCTGCATAATATTAGTTGTATTTCTTTATAAAAAACAGTAAATAGCATTGTTTAGACAAGCTGCTAAGACTGGTAAGAGTATATGTTATGACTAAGCAATGAAAAAGTGAGGCTGCCTTATAAAAATGTCATTAAAAAACACCTCTAAAATAAAAGCAATGCAGCTTTAGTCCATGCATGAGGTAAAATTATAAATAAAATAAAAAAAATATAATTGTGCACTCACACTAGGACTTTAGATCCGTGCCCAAGCAGTACGCAGCAGCGCGGTACCTTTGTCCAGTGTGAGTGCAATCAGACGGTGGGGTTCGGACTTTGGCCTGGTTAAAGGAAGTGGGCCAAAGCACGGCACGACTGCTCATGCATGCGTACACGCACGACTTTACAATATGAGCCGTGTGTGCGTGTGCGTGTGCGTGTGTGTGTTACTCATATGAGGAAAACGGCGAATAAAGTCGCTCCAAAAGTTTTGCAGCCTCATGTCCCGCTGTCCTCACTCCTCCGCTACTCCTCCTCTATCCATAAACTCACGGAGCAGCGCGTACCACAGCAGGACTCCTCTCTGTCTCATTATTTAATAGATATTTCTGCCGCTGGACTTACTTTCTCCGCTAAAACTTTAGCTCTGCTGCGCGACATGTAAACAAACAGCGCCGTGTGATGACGTCATCGGGCCGCGGCCCGGTTCGGTTGCGCAGGTGTGAGTGCGGGACATGGAACCATACGCAATCGTGCTTGAGCACGGCACGGTTCTAAAGTCCTAGTGTGAGTGCACCCTGAGCTTAAACGGGCCGGTCAGAGTCAACCAAAGGGCCGTGTGTGGCCCGGGAGCTGTGCAATGCCCAGGTCTGTCTTATGTGACTGGTTAAATTTAAGATGGGTTACCTTATATGGAATTAAACAAGACTAGGAACAATTGATTGCACGGCTGATGAAGATGCACTACAGGAAGACAGTCAACCATGTCCTGCCTTCCACGAACCTGTCGCCTGGATTTGCAGAAAGGGGGGATGTGGTGTAAGAATGGACTGTAAAAAGACTGTCCTGTGTGAGACAAGTGGGCTCTTTCTTTTTGTGCTAAGGCCTTGCGTGGCTCTGGTACAAAGCAGTCCCGGTAATTGTAGTGCTTTGCACGAGGTAAGGTAAGGGTAATACCTGCTAGTGCTATTCCTAGTTGCAACTATGGTATCGTACCTTTTTATTGCCTTTGGGCCATCCATTTTGGGCAGAAGCGACATGGTGCAGATCCCTTGTCTGAACAGCAGTTGTTGGTGAACTTTCTACTAGACAATTCCAGGATTCAAGTGTGACTGGCCGAAGAGGCTAATGTGCACATAGTAATACTGGAGACTGGAGCCCCGAGTGGAGATTGTCTTGCTAGAGCCTAAAAAGCGTCTAAGCAGACACAATTGTCCAAATTATGACAATTGGATATCTCGATCAATTGAGATATCCAAGATGAGATATCAAGATATCCATCTTTCTTCTCGAGACTCACTCACTCATCTGGTAAGAGCCTTTTTTGACCTTATTATGGGCATGTTTTAGTGGACAGGTATTAGATCTCTGATCTTCCATATGCAATTTGGGTTTGGTTAGGATTAGTTGATCTAGTTAGAAAATAGGGAAATAGTGGTATGTTTCGTCAATCGTGATACTTGGTGATACAGTATTGTTATCGTGAACTGCTGTATTGATATATTGCCAAGAGTATATTTTGGTGTCTTTTAGCAATTTTTTTGAGAACACACAATAATTTTGTTGCTTATTTAGTGGAAGGAAACTTGTTTATGCAATACACTTGACATATTCACTGTTTGATGATTCAAATAGCTGCATTTCATATTAACAAGAAGTGTTTTAACAAAGAAATATTATTATCAAAATGTATTGGGTAGCAGTAGCCTATATCATAGACCAGGGGTCACCAAACTTTTTTCTCTGGGGGCCACATTATCCCTCCTGACTGTGATGGGGTGTCGGGGTCAGGTAGGCCGTATAACAGAATTGTATGACCCACACCAAAATGAACAGCAGGCCTCATTGTGTAGTAGAAATTGCTAGCCATTTTGCTCTCCTTAACTGCACTACAGTACTCTGCGTGTGCATTGACTGTCACTGTTTGATCTCAAGTTTGTCAAGTGACGAAAATTCGGCGGCAAATGTAAATACATCATATAATTATTTAAATGTAACTATAAATACTTCATATAAATATCCATCCATCCATCCATCCATCCATTTTCTCCCGCTTAATCCGGCTGGGTCGCGGGGGCAGCACGCTGCCCATTACTCTGTGCACCAGACCCAGACCCCTATGAACCCCTCTGCAGGTGGTGAGCCCACAAGAGGGAGGAATTCCTTGACGGTCCTTGATTATAAACTGTTCATAGGGGTGTTGCATGTTTTTGGTTGATGGGGGGAAACCGGAGTACCCGGAGGAAACAATTTAATTTAATTACTTTTTTTGGCAAATAATAACATGTCTTAATCTTGTATTTGTTGATTTTTTTTTTCAATAAAAAAAATGATATTTATTCATATAAATATCATTTTTTATTGAAAAAATCAACAAATACAAGATTAAGACATGTTATTATTTGCCAAAAAGTAATAAAAAAAACTGGCCATGACAACTTTAGAGGATTTCCTCATAGGGCCAGTTCAAGTGGTGGGGGGCAGAGGGGTTGTGAGTGAACTTTTAGCAGCAGTACAAGCATCTGACTTTGTTTAAGAGGTAGACATGCATTAAAGCATGAGATGAACAGGAATAATTGGTTGGTTTCACAATGGTGTATCCCAGTGCTTCTCAATTATTTTTTGCAAAGCCCCCCCACTCGCCGCGGTGACTATAAATAAGATCATTATCTATAAAAATTGTATAAGTATACCTAAAATTGTATCTTTTTTAACATTAACAAAAGAAAAAAGCAATATAAATCAACTTTCAACAAATATTAACTTTATTTTGCCACACAGAAACCCTGTTATAGTCTAAAACAGAAAAAAAAACTTAAAGTGCATCAAAGTGCCTGAAATAAAAAAATATGTCAGTCCTTATTTAAACTAGAAACATTTTTGACCAACTGAACAGTTTGATGCTGAGAAAAATAAATCAATCAATAAAAAATATTAAATGTAAATTGATCTGAAACATTAACACAGCAGCACCAATATATTTAACATTTTAGTCTGAAGAAATAGGTAAAAAACATTGTGCTGATTTTTTTCTAAATCACATTAATGAAGTAATAATTAATAGCTACAATGAGCACTTTCATTTGTCTCTTTACCTCTGTCTCTCTCCACCTTTCTTTTCGTTACTGTTAAATATTTCTCCATGGTGTCTCTCGAGGGGTTTGTTGACAGCAATTTAAAAAGTTTTAAACTCCCGCACAGACTTTGACAATGAGCGCGCAACTGCACCACCTGCTGCCGTGGATGTGCAATTACACTTTACACGGCAAAAGCAAAGCTTGTTCCCCGGGGTCATACGCGCCCCCCTGGCATCGCATCGCCCCACTATTTGAGAAGTACTGGTGTATCCTATTACTGTGTGTCTTATATAGAGCCCCTTAAGGCAAACATAATATGTATGTTGAGAAATCTGTAAGCTTCTGCAAGCAGTGTGTATAAGCAAGTCTTAACCGCATAACTGAATATTTACTTTCTAATCCACTTGTCTAATCCAAACAGTTCACATGAATATTGGCTTACCCCCCTTCACACTGGTGATATTGTTATGATACAGTATTCATATATGAAGAATATGTATGGTGAGGCAGAGGTAAGTGCTTCAGTCATATGGAGACAGAGAAGTGGAGCAGTTAAATTATAGTTAGTGAAGAATGTGAGAACAGAAGATTGATTTGATCAAGTGTAGACCAGATACATACTTTCATAAAATACAGTTTAGATAGGCTACAACCAGAGTAAAGTACACAGTAAATTTATAGTGACATATTCTGATTAGTACTGTGTACAGTATATGAAATTAATAGAATATTTGAAACAATACATTTTCAGCCATCAATATGACCATGAAGCTATACTAAATATGTTCATGAGTTGGAAGTAATTTACTTCAGTGTACCAAAAATTTGTTATTGAAAGAATATTGTAAGAAAGTGGAAAATAGTACCAATATATTAAAGTACACAATCTTTCATGTCACACTAACAATTATCAGTTTCTAATTATACTTCGCTCAATTTCACAGTTTACTCAGTTTCATTTCAATTTTACTCAATTTCACAGTTTGAGTCACAGGGAAAAAATCTTTTGACAATTTCAGCATTTCATGTAGCATACCCGCTTTTATTCCAAGTATTTGAGCAGAAACTTGTATTGTCTTGCCCCAGTTGAGATATACTGTACATGCAGTTTGCGGTCAAATTATGTCTGCTAAGTGCTGTCTGCATCAAATTATAAAGCATTTACATTACAGGAAATGTGTGTTAGCCTGCTAGTCATTGTTAGATTCACTGTGGCAGCAAGACTCTGCTATGGTCCTTATAAGCACAGTTCACAACTTTCAAACTCATCACAGTGAATAATTGGGATGCTCGGAAAGTGAGGAGTAACTTTGGACCACTGGAAACTAAATGAAGTACTGTTTTTCAAGTTTTTAAGACATAAAAAATAGGTATAGTGTCTTTAATTCTAACTAAAATGTCCCCTAGTTTTCTTTTATTTAGTCTCCTTCATTTAGCAATTAAAAATACATTGCTTCAAGCACCTTAACCTTTTGGCCTGTGTTTACTGCAGGCCACATTCTGAGGGCAGTGAAAAGTATTTGGGGATTTATAGGGAATCCTTGCGGCCAGTGAAGTTTATGAGGAGTTATGTAAAATCAGCTTTTATGATCTTTTAAACATCTGATAATTAGCTCATCATTAGTAGACATTTTCAGTAATGAGTAATCCTGAATTTACAATTCAGGATTACTCATTACTGAAAATGTCTCTTTTCATCTAATCCCTATTTCTGTTATTTACTTTAATTATTAGACAAAATTAAGATTCTGGGTCATACATAAATGTCATGTAGCCTTTTTTCAACAATAAAAACACGTAAATCTGCAAACTACAGTGAAATGCCACTATGAAGAGGCAGGGCTAATCAGTGCTGCCATTTTAAACAGGGAGTCAAGGGACCTGATTTTATTACTAAGCTTTACTAATTTTTAGATTTTGCAGTTTTCAAAAAACAAAATGTAAAATACAGATCTAGGTATGTACTTTATAGTGTAATATTAACCCTTGTGTTTTCCTGGGGTCAGAAAAAAGCACATGTGTGCTAATCAACACAGACCATTACTTCCTTGCTTTGATCAAACATTCACAATGATGCAACATGGACATTTCGGTGCAACTTCTAAGATGCGGAGAGATTTCATAAGGAAAGTGCTGCAGGGGGAGAAAAAAATGATTATTTTGGCTATTTTTTTACGTTCGCTGGGATCAAAAGTAGGAGCGCTCGTGGGTACAGAAATGGTGATGATGGCGTTGCTCAGAGGAACACTGCTGATTAGCACATGCTGTAATTGATGCAACCAGGGGTGAAGTTAGGTTCAAGAAATGATTCATTGCATCATTATTACTATGCATAATAAGTGCAGAACCATACTGTACTGACGATTTCAATGACAAACGACATATCAAACAATTATATACAAATTATTAACAATGCCACAAATAGAAACAATGTAAAGAGTAAAACTGTGCAATGTGAAAGTAATAGTCAATATTGTCTTGGCCCACAAAATTAATTTAAATTTTGTGGGCAAAGCTGTATGTTTATTTATTTATTTATGTATTTTTCCCCTAACCGAGTAGATGACCGATGTGAAACCTGTCGCCCTTCCCCTCTCCCCCTCACCTGCCCTTTGTTCTGGTGCACCTCTCTGGTCTTCTTCTGTCGAAGCTGGCACACTATCAGACTGCAGTAACGTAGATAGTGTCTAGTGGTGATAAGTAAGAATGCAAGATGGCCAGCTAGACCAATCTAATTACTGGTGGTAGCTTTAAGTTGTAGTGTTCATGAATAAATTTTTCCCTTGAAAATTAAAGGTGCACATTTTGAGTTCATTACCAAAACCAGTACCAGAAATGCTATTGCAAATGTGTTAAGAACATGGCGGTTATGTTGAGCTTTGAGAGACCAGCGCCATCTTAGGGACTCTTGCTGAATTAATCTTTTATTGAGCATTGTGATTTAATTTACCTAGTATTTCATGGGTTTATGGTTAAAAATATAAATATCTGTACAAGTTATAATAAATTAGAGATAAAATGAGATAAAAACAGTAATTAATTTCATGTAAAATTAAGATTTAAAAGTGTATTTACGGTCATATTGTGAATATGTACAAACGTCAATATGTCAATTATCTGGATTCATGTCACTTGGATGATAATGCTATGTGCTGGAGAGGAAGAAACAATCCTCTGTTGAGAAGTAAAGCAGCTCAAAACGTGTTCTGTCTATTCTTGTCAGAGGAGCAACACACACATCTGTACATCCCAGTAATCAGTTATATAATGTATTTCAGGTGCCCAATAGGGGAAAAATTATCTTTATGAAATAATGTATTTACCCAATAAGCCACTCAAGTCTTTACATGCAAAAGGTTGTCTTTTGTCGCACTGTATGTCATTGGGTCCTATATATACATGTATAGTATGGTGAAGATTGTTTCAAATTGCCAATGGGCTTTTAAACTCGGATGTCCTCTATCTGTCGTTGTTACCACACTTTACTTTCATAAAATCCCTGTCCTTCCCCCTCCCTCCCCCCTCTTTCTCCTCTCCATCACTTCAAGAGAGAAATACATCCACCGTGTCCTTCAACGCAACATTCTCCCGCCAGGCTCAATATTTAGAGGATAAAAAGTGGGTAAAGACGGATTAATTACTACAGTCACTTTCCGCTGGCGGCCCGGGGGACACGCCATAGGAATGGAAGACTCACCCAGTCTCCCACTGCTCTCTCCATCTGCCCAGTCACACCTATAGTTCACAGCCTGCCAACTCCAGTGCACTTCTCCTACCCACAACGCACTGGGGTATATTAGAACTACCATAGCCTGCCACGGGACACTGCCACCACGAGTCTGGAAGCACAACAAAGGTGAGGACTAAGGGTTACGTTGAGGTTAAAGTAGCTTGACAAGAGCTGTAGTGTGTGTGTGTGTGTGTTAGCTTCTGTCTGTGGAAGACACCGCAGGGTTTTGCCATATCTCTGGCAGTAAGCTCCCGACCAAGGAGTGAATGTCAGCGTGGCAATGCAATGTCCTCCGCGCTCTCCCGGGCTTGTCATTCACGCAGTGGGCTCTTTTCGCTCTCCTCACGCGCCGATAACACTCTCTCTTCTCTCTGGTTCTACAGTACTTTTCAGTACGACGAGTGAGGGAAGCATATTGATGGACATTGCAGTATTCGTGCACCAGTGCCTTCCCACCGTCACGCATCGGCACTGACCTGAATGGAGGGAGCAGTACCTGGTGATATGACCAATGTTGTCACAATTCAACATGTCATAGCTTCGTCATGGCCCCAACATGTGAAATCCTCTAAGGACCCTAAAGGGGTGCTTAGGAATCATTATATTTTACAGTTCTAATAGAGAGCTTTTTCACTCGCTTTTACTTACTTCCCATGTACCTAGGGTTTACATATATAAGGAATGAATCTTTAGCCAATCTGTAAAAATAGATTTATACATTTTCTTCTTCTTGATCTTACAAATAGTTGTATAGCACAAACTGATCCTAAAAATTGTGGTAGTGAACAACAATTGTAGTGTTAAGACATACAACACATTGTTTTTAGGTGTTTAAATTCACAATCATTTGGGGGAAATTTTTCATAGTTAAGAGTATGTCTTGACTACTGGCCACAAATCAGCAAGAATAAACCAGTACTAGTGCAAGGGATTAGACCTATTGTTTCTGCTACCTTTTGTGTAAAAAGTAATATTACAATTTAGTTTCTACTAACATGACATTCAGTCACCCTCCACTAAAATAAATAAAGTAAAAATACACTGGGCCCAGCTGGTCGTAGCCAACTCAATTAATTATCAGGAAGACATGAGTTAAAAGTGGGTCATGAACAGTTTCAGATGAGAGGGAAATTAAAGCTAAAGTGCCTCCTCCAAAATGACTCAAACATGTCTTCGTACTCAGATTTCAAACTGGATTTTGAAAGGCTCAGTAGTCAATACCACAATAATTAAAAAAAAAAAAAAAAAAAAAATGTATGTTTCTTTTCAAGAGCAATTCACTGTAGGTCAAAATGGAGCTATCATATATATTCAGCCTGGAACCTAATTTCACTCCAGTCTACCTCACAGCTTCTCCATAGTTTACCTGCTCCTCAGCCTTCATCACTCCAAATATTCCTCCCCGCCCCTCCTTTATCCAATCAGTGCCCAGTCTGTCTAATTTAAAACCCCACGCCCCACCTCCTTCCCAGCACCACCTCTTATCTCATCGACCCCTTCACTATCTTCGGCCTCACTTCTACCACCTCCAGTGTCCAGGCCCCAAAGGGAACACATCCCCTAAACATCATCGAATCATTCAATTAAACTACTAATACTTTCTCTTTGTGTCTGAGTATTTCTAGGTTGAATTGTATATATGTATTTGTATCATGTACGTTAGTACTACTACCTGGTCAATATCTGTTTATTTTTGACAACCTTAACACCAACTATTAAACGTATTCACCAATGTTTTCATATATAGCTTTGCATAGTATGAACACAATTATGCCCAGCATGACTTCACCATCTCCGACTGGAAGCGAATAGAAATGCTATTGTAGCATATATGATTGGAAAATACACTACAGATGAGATGGGGTATAGGAACGAAGAGTAATAGAAGGTGGTGGTTGTTAGAGTGGTTGTTAGGGTTCCTTAGGCCCGTGGCCTTCAGCAGCTTGCCATCGGGATCAGCCAGACCATAGAGTGGACGGACCGACAATTGGAGAGTATACTTGACCGCTGATTGATGAATGGATGGAACGTGCCATATTCAAAGGATGAAACTCTCGCGACAGCGCTATGAAGTGCCGTGATATTTCAGACTGAAACTACACAGAGAGGCGCAGAGAACCCCAAAAACCACTCGGGTTACACCCTCCTCCCTTTAGTTGATGCAAGTCCCATTGCATGGTGCCTTAAGTTTCAGTTGGTCTGCGGTAGGTACAAGATTGAGAGCCTCGGTGTAAACATTAGCCAAGCTATGGAACAGATTTTAGACAACTGAAATGAGCGGGTTGCCCAACCCAGTATATGTAAGACGGCTGGGTGACTGGCACTGATGAGAGGAATGTCTAAGTACCGTTTCTGGTTCCACCGCAACTGAGTTATGGGACGCTTCGGGTGAACCGAGATTAGTGTGATCGAAGGCTGGCTCAAATTGGACGGTCGAGGGATCTTCAGCCTTAGGTTCCAAGGATAGCTCGGCTTCAGCAGGCAGGTGGTCGGTAGGTATTCTTTCCTCCTCAGTTGACTCCACAAGCTCAGGTACAATTGATTCAGGATGGTCTTCTCCCTCAGGCACTTCTGCAGGGACTTCCTCCTCGACCTGCAATGTGGGTGGAGTGAAAGTAGATGGTTCCTCAGGTAAGTGCTCTTCTGGGTCTGTACTTTGAGCAGGTGGATGGAGGTCAGGATGTTCAAGGTCACTGGAGGCTGGCGGTGCAGCAGGCCCCTCGGTGGTAATGGTCTCAGGTGGTATCTCAAGCTCTCTCACTCTTTCCACAGTGAACTTGGCTGGGAACTGGATGGGACTTGCTGTGATGACTGAGTCAGCATCCTCTTCCTCCGGGATAGCCGTATCAGAGTGGTCATGAGGCTGGCTGCGAGTCTTTGGCCGTTGGGCAGGGGTTAGGGTCTTCGGTGCAGACTGGCACGAACCCACAAGGAAATAGCAGGTCTCGATGTAAAGTGCGGGCTAGTCCGTCTTGATTTTCAGGTTGCACGGTGTAAACAGGCTACTCCCCAGCACGCTTGATCACTCCTCCAGCTTGTGTTTTCCACGCAAACGGACCTTGCATACCAGGACCCGATCTCCAACATTCAGACTGGATGGTGTTATTTTCTTGTCATAATGGGCCTTGTTCCTTGCAGCAGACTTGAGGGCATTTTCAGAGGCAACTCTGTAGCGCTCCTCAAGGCGAGACCGGAGGTTCTTGACATATTCAGAGTGAGAGATGGATGAAGTTTCTCGGACTGGTAGACCAAAGGCGAGGTCCACAGGAAGACTTGGGCAACGGCCGAACAGAAGTTCATATGGTGTAAACCCTGTGACCTTGTTTTTGGTGCAGTTGTATGCATGGATCAAAGGTTTGACATGTTGTCTCCACTCCGACTTCTGCTTGGTTTCCAGAGTCCCAAGCATACTGAGCAAGGTGCGACTGAAGCGCTCAACCGGATTTCCCCGTGGATGATAGGGAGCAGAAGCAGTAGTAGCTCAGGGAAGGTCGGTGGTTTTAACTTCCTTTGCTTTAGTTGTGGTTCAGCAATGAAGGAGTTGTCCCAGCACTCACGGCAGAACTGATTGATGAGGTGCCTATTGACGTCAGTGCTCAAAACTCCACCCCTCTTCACAGCTGCGGTCAATGCCACTTAGAGTCGCTGAAAATAGGATGATAGTTTTTCCCTACTGTTCTGAAAAGTGTCCATAAATTTGGCAAAAAGTTCATCTCCATCTTGGACAGTGCCATATGCAAAGTGTAAAATATCCAGATATACAGTTGGCAACGTGTCCATGCACAGGTGTTTTACCATGTCTGCGGCTGGTGGCAGGAGGCTGTCCACAATCTTCTGGGAACGCTGGAAGTCAGAGACTGATGGGTCCCTCAGTAGTAGATCCACTCCTGACCGCCAGGTCTCATAATCTGCCTCCTGTGCCGGTCTAGGTAGGTGTCCAGAGAACACTCATTCAGTTGTTGTGAAGCACTCTCCTCACTCTTCACTATGTGCTCCACCACATAGCGTTGAATTCCATTGGGGTTAACATCCAGGTTGGTGACATGCTCTCCCCCTTTATGCTGTGATGGTGTGGTGCGTGGCTTACGTTCTGCTCCGCGAGCTGCAGGGTCTGGTGGGCTGATGGCACTTGACGGTGGTCTGGGCAATGGTCTCACCAATGGCTCTGGGGGCGGTGCTTTGGCCTCAGCTTCTGCAGGTGGAGCGGTAGGGTGGAGCTTGGCGTTGGACTGTCCAATCTGAGCCATTGTGGACTTTAGTACTTCTGCAAAGTCCATACCAGATAATTTAGCAACATTTTGCAGCTCTGCTAAATAGTTATGGTTTTATTCTTTACTTTATGTTCTGCATAAACAGTAGACAGTTCAGATATGAAGTAGGTTTCGTTTCTATCAGTAGAGTTCATTGTGTACAAAAGGGTCGGACGCAATTCGGCAATAGGTGCACCACTGGAAAATTCAATAACAAGCAATCCGTCAAATTCTGCATCAGGATCAGATATTATTTCAATTCGTTCTATCCTTCCGTAACATTTCAAAAAATCAACAACCTCTTCAATGCCTATTGTCTCGATGTCTGATATGCCTCCAACTATAACACAGTTTGGTATTTTAATCCCAAAATTCTGAAACACATCCATTTTAATATAGTAAAATTATTAACAAAATGAGTGCAACAAAGTGAAGCGCAATGTGAATTAAACATGTCCAAATCCCTCCTGACTATAGCTCTGCACTTTTTTTTTTGCTTTATGTAGAATATATGATTGGAAAATACACAGAAGAGATGGGGTATAGTAACAGAAGGTCTAGTTTGGCTCAGGGAGGGCAGAGAGACAGAGCTGAAACCACAAAACCAGAAGACATGGTGCAGGATGTGAATTGTATTGAAGGGATTGACGAACGGGATATTTACAGTATTTACATTATTTACAATATGCAAAAAATGGGAAAAAAGAATACGGCACGTTGCCGCTGCGATTTAAAGTTCAGTTCAATATTGTTGATATTGTAGTGGAAAGTTTATAGTGTCCAAGTGAGTAATGAATAGGTTTTTACCCAGTCCTTTATGGTTATTGCAGTGTAAGGTGTTGTATGGGGAGCAGGCTACTGTGCCTCCTACCGCACTGTAGAACGTGGTGGTTGTTAGGGTTCCTTAGGCCCGTGGCCTTGGACAGCTCGCCATCGGGTTCAGCCGGACCATGGAGTGGACGGACCAACAATTGGAGAGTATACTTGACTGTTGATTGATGGATGGATGGAACGAAGGAATAAAGGAACAATGGAACAAAGGAACCTGGCCAGTTCCCTCTTTGTTTTTCATGCACAAAAGATGACAATGTTGCATCAATAATTGGCAGAGGCGCCTGTGTAGCAGCTCCTAGCAGGCATCACCACACACACACCACCATATGTGGAGTGCGCCATATTAAAAGGAAGAAATCCTGCGGAATCTCCGCAGGAACTCTCACGAGAGCGCTACGAAGTGCCGCGATATTTCAGACTGCAACTACACAGATACAGAGAGGTGCAGAGAACCCCAAAACTCGATTACACTATGTTATAATGGTCTAAGTGGAAAAACTGTGCAGTACATTCGTTAATCTGGAAAACAGCAGAGTATCATAATGGGCTATAAGTAGTGAAATGCAGACAGCTCGGTGCCTCTAGAATATCTCTACACATCCAAACCCTACACATAGTCACTTACAAGGCCCATTTTCCTTAGTGTTATGACAAAACCATGCTTAATGTACTTATTACTGCTACATATGCACAGCAATAGACTGTAAATCAGATTGTGTGGGCAGGAAAAGTGCAAGCAGCTCATTTCACTCTCGCTCTGACTCCAAGGGTGAAAGAGAATCACTTTTAAGCAGATCAATATTAACTCGGGCAAGAATTTCATGGCTTTTTACCCATTTCAATGATAGAATTCTCCATCATGTCCTCACAGAGTCTGAGATGCCCCCGTCTTTCCTGTAGGGAAAACTTGAAATGGGGGCTCAGCGGCAGACTTTGTCACTGGAGCGATTTGAGAGAGGCCTTCGCTGAAGGCGCAAATAAACTCTGACACACTTGGGCTGGATTAAAGCCTCACTAGTTTTCTGGAACCATTATGTTATAGCATGGACAGCTATTAATAGTACTGAAATGCATGTATTAACAATAGTACTGAAAATTGCATGAATTAACATTATGGATAATAACCACACAATGAAACACGGATATAGCAATCCTATGAGTTTGGTTTGTTTTTCAGTGAGTTATTATTTCCAATAATGTGTTAACTATATTGTACATATTCTATTAGTGATTGGTCTGAAATACATTAAAAGGTGACGAAATTCATTAAGTGGCATTGTCTCCATGGTATTGTCTCCAGAAAGTCATATTTCCTGATGATTTATAACTATAATAAGAGGAAATTATTATTGTTAGAGTATATACAGTTGAAACCAAAAGTTTACATACACTATACAAAAACATATGGTTTTTTTTTTGTTGTTGTTTTTTTTCTCACTGTCAGACATGAAATAAAAATAAACTTGTCCTGTTTTAGGTCAGTGGGAATTAACAAAATTATCTGTATTTGCTAAATGCCAGAATAAGGAGAAAATTATTTTTTTAGACAATTTTTATCACTTTTTTCAAAGTCAGAAGTTTACATACACTAAGATCAGTATGCCTTTAAACAATTTGGGACATTCCAGATGATGATGTCATGTCATTGGAAAATTCCGGTTTATTGAGGTGGTATTTGTGGTATTTTAGGGCACATTTGAAACACACTGCTTCTTTGTGAAACATCATGGGAAAATCAAAAGAAATCAGTCAAGATCTCAGGAAGAGAATTGTGGATTTGCACAAGTCTGGTTCATCCTTGGGTGCAATTTCTAGATGACTGAAGGTGCCATGTTCATCTGTTCAGACAATTATACGCAAGTATAAACATCATGGGAACGTCCAGCCATCGTATTGCTCAGGAAGGAGACGGGTTCAGAGTCCCAGAGATGAACGTACTTTGGTCCGAAATGTCCAGAACAACCCAAGGACAAAAGCAAAAAACCTTGTGAAGATGCTGGCTGAAAATGGTAAGAATGTGTCATTATCAACAGTGAAACGAGTACTGTACAGACATGGGCTGAAAGGATACTCTGCCAGAAAGAAGCCATTACTCCAAAAGAAACATAAAAAAGCCAGATTAGAGTTTGCTAATGCACACATGGATAAAGACTTTAATTTTTGGAGACATGTCCTGTGGTCTGATGAAACTAAAATTGAATTGTTTGGCCACAATGACCATCGTTATGTTTGGAGGAAAAAGGGGGAAGCCTGCAGGCCTCAGAACACCATCCCAACTGTAAAACATGGGGGTGGTAACATCATGTTGTGGGGTTGTTTTGCTGCTGGAGGGACTTGTGCACTTCACAAAATAGAAGGCATCATGAAGAAAGAACACTATGTGGAAATATTGAAGCAACATCTGAAGACATCAGCTAGGAAGTTGAAGCTTGGGTGCAAATGGACAATGACCCGAAGCTACTGCCAAACTGGTTACAAAGTGGCTTAAGGATAACAAAGTCAATGTTTTGGAGTGGCCATCACAGAGCCCGGATCTAAATCCTATTGAAAATTTATGGGCAGACCTGAAAAGACGTGTACAAGCAAGGCGACCTACTAACCTGGCTCAGTTACACCAGTTCTGTCAGGAGGAATGGGCCAAAATTCCTACAAAGTATTGTGAGAAGCTTGTGGAAGGATATCGAAAACGTTTGACCCAAGTCATACAGTTTAAAGGCAATAGTACAAAATACTAATGAAATATATGTAAACTTTTGACTTTGAAAAATGTAATTAAAAAAAAGTCTAAAAAAAAAACTTTCTCATTATTCTGACATTTAGCAAATAGAAATAATTTTGTTAATTCTCATTGACCAAAAACAGGAAAAGTTTATTTTTATTTTATGTCTGACAGTGAGAAAAAAAAGCATGTGTTTTTGTATAGTGTATGTAAACTTTTGGTTTCAACTGTAACTATGAAACAAATAGAAAAAGAAACACAACTCTTTTACTAATAGGTGAAATATTAACTATATAGGTTAAAAATTAATTATTGTAATGAGTACCAATAATTGCTGCAGTAACTATTTGTTTTATTTACAGTTGGGCAGGAAATTACATCTTTAAGTAGAGAGGCTTCTATTACCATCATCAGAAGAAACTAGCAGTCTATGGAACCAGTTGAATATAATGCATATTGTCTATTAACTTCTAGTTTTCAGTGAACAAAAGCCAGTGTGTGTTTGTTGAACTAAAATAGATAAATAAATAATATGTGAATTTAACTGATGAAAAACAAATCTGTCTGTTTTCCGTTTTGGCAGAGACACTTTGGGTGGCGTCCATTGATACATAAAGCAAACAAATCAATATGCTGGGAAAAGAAATTAATAAATAAAACAATCTTTTGATATGTTAATAACTTCTGTGCCTTCCAGGCTTTGAAATTCAGTGCCGAAAAGCCTATGAATAGTAGAGTCATCTCTAGGTGAGAAAAATCCACTAACTAAATTATTATAAATTATGTTTGGACAAAAAATAGCCCTGTTGATACGTTCAGAAATAATATGACAGATCAGTCTGAGCTATTAAACCGTGAAACCATTACTTTACTTAGATTTAAAAGTCCAGCATACATTTTCAGTATTGCCAGCATATAGTACCTGAAATGTAAAAAAGCAGGGCCTATGTGACAGCTAGTATTACCTTAAAATCTAAATATAACAAATGTGTTTAAGCGATTTTATAAATTGCAAGCATAATAAGTAGACTATATGAGTGATATCTCTGTACAGCATAACTGTACAGATGTCACAATTTGTGGCATGGCTGTTCTCTGCAGAAACAATGACTTCAGAATTGTGTGAGGAGAGGTATGTGTTGATCTCAGGCAGCAGTCTCCTCTTTTTGCCGCTGCTGCAAGAAGAAACTGAATCTGTATTTTTCCTGTCTATGCAACTCTTGGCATTGTTAAATTCAATGTTTCCACTTTAATACCCTATAGTGGGAGGCTGGGCTGGTTTTGAAAGACTAGGTCAAGACAGGGTGGTTTAAGATCTCCCTCCTCTTAAAGAAAAAACCTAAGTGTTTCTGGGCCGGCTCTCTAACCCTTGGTAAATGATCTGTACCGGCTACACTTTGCTTCCCTGCATAAACATGGGGCTCCTGTCACACATTTTACAGTCCCAATCTTTTCCCCCTTGTCAAGGCTGCCAGTTTGATTAAACTTGTCAACACTCGCTTGAGCGCAGGCACACGCAGTCACCCCAGGATGCACCCACGGCTGTCGATCCTCGCTACTCACTTGGGGTCACTCGGGCTGAGCTGTGCTTTTGTTCGCCATCCTGCTGTACCGCTCACCTCAGCAGCAAACTGGAAATACAGCATTATCATATTATTTATGAGAGCTGGCCTTCTGGGATGCAAGTCAAGCAGGAATACCAATGGAGGTCTCCTGTCGCTCTGCTCTGGGCCTAAGTACTGCTTCTCCTGTATGTAATCAAAGTCAAAATGACTTACTTTCTGTTTAGGCAGACAATGTGCATACAGCAGCAAAGCCATTGTCAGAGACTTATATTTGCTCCTCACAGCGGGACAAGTTTTGTCACCAGAAGTTGTGTGTTTGACTATGGCTTGTGACTTGCAATTCCCGCCATCCTTTGTATTAATGCAAACCGTGTTAATACATGGATTTGGCTAATACTTGGTCTCCCCAGTGAGAAAGACGAGTGCACAATCCTGTCTGTTTTGGCTACAGACAATCCACCAATCTGTTCAGTGAGATGTGAAACACTGAGCCTCTCCCACTGTTTGGACGGAAAGATTACAATGTTAGCAGAAAGTCATTACATTCGGAGAGCAAGCTAATCTGCACTCACCGACGGAGACCTTTACTTCCCCCCAGCTGCGGAATGGCGTTTCCAACAGAAATGTGATAGAAATGACATCAATGCCCAATCCTATCTACACTACAAATCCACACCAGGTAACTCTATTAATCATTGATACCCTCTAGCCTTTAGCCAGGATGGCTCCAGAGCTGGGGGCTACAGCAGATTTGTTATGCTTTAAAAATCAGGACAATGAACAGTCACTTATATATATCTTGCATATAATGTTGCTAATTAAAACAAGATGGTAACCAACCAAGTGCGAACAATAAGATAAGTCAGTGGGTTAAGGACTCACACACCAACCAGTAGACCAGTTTATGCCTCTCCCAAGCGCACACATCCACTCTGCTGCTTCTGGTACAAAGAACATGTACTGAATGTAATGTACTACACTGAACTTATCCTGCTGGTATCAGAGTGAATGCACATGTTCTGAGAATAAGCCTTTCTGTATGTTCTCTTTGCATGACAAAGAACTGGACAAATCTGAAACGTTTACATGGCTGAACAGTCAAAGTGAAAGAGACGCTTTTGTTTCTTGGCATTATTCCTGGACTAAACTGGATGAAAACAGTTTGTCCGCTGTATAAACTTGTACTGGAGGTAATTCTGATGAACAATACATGTACACATGCTTTTCTGTCAATTTAAATAGACTGGTCTAACACAGTGGAGGATTCAGGACCCCCGGGAAGATCGTGAGGCATGAGCTCTGGATCGTGAGATGATTTAGAAAAAAAAAAAAAAACTTAATCTACTGTAAAAAAAAAAAAAATTACCTCTATATTTTAAATTGTTTCCAGTGTCATTTTTCAGTGAGGGTTGGGAGTAGAGGTTTTTTGAGGGTACCAGCTTTAAGACTTTGTAATCCCTGGTCTAAATAGCAGTTAAAAAATTGCTTCATCTTGATGGTCTGTTCTATTGATTAAATTATTTCCATTGTCTTTTAGACATATTTCTGCCATAATAAGAAGATATGTTTTATGGCTGTGTCCATGCAGGTCTGATAAATGTGTTGCCGACACATTGCACAAATTGCCTCATCCTCCTGTGAGCGTTATCTCCAACTGTCCTGGAAATAGAGGAGTGAAAGGTTGCAGGGCGGGGAGTGGCATCATGGGAACACACTGGCCCCAGCAGCATGTCTGCTTTCATGCCTCATTCATTCACTTTATCACCTCATTAGAAGAATGTGAAGGTGGCGAGGAGAGGCCCTGTCACCAGGAGACAAGGAGGGAGGAGCGTACTCCATCTTCTGCTCCCAGGATGCACTTCTCCTAGCTCCTCACTCCAGTCCTCTCTCTGTGCTAGCGTGCGCCTGGCTAACGGCGCTCCAGGGGGCTGCGCACTGCCATATGAGCTCATCTCGGCAGGTGACAGACACACAGATTGAAAAGCAATGTGTAAAATCGGATGGGCCTGTTCTAACAATAAGTCAGACGATGGATTGACTTTGACTGATTTAATCGTCACTCAGACTTTAGATTTGCTTTTCTATTTTATTTAGTTTGAAGTGCTACACTTTCAGTAACATCGTAATTTAATAAAAGAACATGTTTTTTGTGATGGATGGGTTTGATTACAAAAGCAAACTTTGATCTATTTTCTAAAATATATTTAGAATTTAGAAGTGTTGATGTAATCCCTCATTTGTCCAGGAGTGGTCTATGCTAGAAAATGCTTCAAAGGTTACTGACAAGTTTTTAAATCAACATATTTGAACTGCCATCTGATCAATCATTATCATTAGACAGATAAAAGTCTGCAGATGACAGCCAAAATATCTTGATTTAGAAAACATAGTCCAGATAACTACCTTTGAAACCTTTTCTACTAATTTAGAAGTGCAGTTCTTTCACAACGTTCTTTTTTCCTGAAGGAGTTAAGTGTCTAGGGAGACTCAAAGTTGGGTATTTTAGCTAGGATGTCTTACACTGCAGTTTTGAAAACAAAGTAGAAAATAATAAAAGGCACTTTGCTTTCTGACCGCAGATAATCTCAGGCTTAAATTCAATGAACATGATCTATTTTGGTTCCACATATGTCCTAGCACAACTTTCCTCCAGTGCCAAATTTCTGCCCAGTAAAAATATAGCCCTAGTGAGGCTGATACAACGTGGACAAATTACTCTTCCAGCTGGTTTACAACAGAACATCGGTCAGCGCTGCCCTGGATACATAACCTAGATGAATCCATGCATAGACTGTGCACACCAGCCGCCATTTGTCATGTTTTGGGGGTAGCCTGCTAAAATAAGTTTGCTGAACAGAAATGACAACCAGCACTTGTGTAATGCGTGCTAAACTTGGTAAAGGTGAGGGGGTCATCAATGGAGGGTCAGAACCTCCCATATAATACAAATGGTGCGTTTGATTGCGTATGTCAGGGTGGCGCGTGGTCAGTGAACGAGCAGTAATGTAATGTAAGGACTTTTGTGCAGGCTCCATCATTATGCCCAGCCTCCGTATTGATTTCCTTTGGCCTTGTGGCTTTGAGGCCTGCACTACAAATTGCTATCTTATTATTGGAATATACCTGAGCTGGCTGGCCACTCAACAATTACCCATTAGGGCACACTTGATTTGAATAGCTTTTAGGCAGAAGTAAATACAACAGAGACACAATGAGAAAGGAAGGGCTTTGATGTCGTGCCCACGGTTTATCTTTATGGATTAAACTAAATTACAGGCTTTAAGGTATGATTTCCTTAACAACATAATTTGTTTTTCAACACACTGTTGTTGAAAAAGAGATTTCCTTAAGGAACCTTATGAATACAAATGCCAAAAATCACATGGATATTAAATTCTTGGAAATGTCTTTAACACGATTTATAAGCAAATTCAAAAGTATTTTAATGTAGTCATCTGTTTTTACAGCAAATGGTTTCTCCTATACAGTCTCAGTCTATTATAATGTAGTCTACATAGGTTGTTGCAGGAACTTGCTGTTTTGTTAGAAAGTAAAACAACTGTTGTAAAACAACAAAATGTTGCGTTCAGAAGGCAAGGAGTCCAATCTAAGTATCTATACAGTATGCAAACACACTATATTCACTGTGAGCATAGCAATTAATGATGAACAAAACCAGGACAAAACCATGAGAACTGAGAAAGATACAGATTGTCATTTACTTTTTAAGAAAAAGAATAAATGGTAAAATATATATAAATCTAAAGGTATTTCATTTTATTTGACCTGCCTAAACTCCACATGTCATTGCATTTTCTCTTTCTCATCTTTCCTGATATGGCGCCTTTGCAGTTGGAGACACTGAAGAGATAAACTCCCTGAGGACTGAATAGGTCTGTTGATAAGTACAGTACTGGAAGCAAGGGGAATCTTACAGGTGAATAAAGGACCACGATGGCGCCTGGTAAAGTGCCATTTTTGTCACTGTTAAATAAATTCACTATATTGTGAAAATGTTTACAAAAACCTCTATAACCACAGTTACTTCAACTGCTACAAAATTCCATAAAATGTTCATTACTTCAGTAATTTTACTGAGTAAAACATATTATAGGTTTCACACTAAGCAGATCCACATGATGCTATCGTAATGTTCTTCTGACTCCTCCTCCTCCTCTCAGCCCCATCTCTTTAATGACAGTGGCAGGCTTATTGATTTTCGCGGACAATCAAATTTCTCCTGTCCTTTAAAAAGCTGCAACTTGTTTTCCTTTAATCATAAAAGCAAATTAACTAAATGCTTTTTTCAGTAACCAAATCACTGTGGCTAATGAAAACAAAATTGTTTACTTGTGCACTCCCACATGGACGGCCCTTCATTTACACCCATTAGTTTTAGCTTAATGTGGTGTCAGCCTCAACACAGTCCCACTGAAGTTGAAGTCTAACATTGAATACCAACAGTGGTGCTTTGAAGAGTTTTTCTGAAAAACGTATGTAATTTTCTTTGCATTATATCCTTTAGTAATAAACAGCAGTGTCTATTGTCTATTGCTTCTCTTTTATATAATGTTACGTATAATGCATCGTGTGAGAAAATAATGCAGTTGTAAACTCATTATGCATTATAAAAACACATAAAGAACATATAATGTATGCAAATCAATATTATTTCCTACAAGTCTCCAACACCAATTGATCTTGAATAAATCTGTCTTCTGGCATGCTCTCAGTGCATAATGATATTTCCATATTCACTATGTGAATGTGGCAAGCATCAGTGCCTTCCTTCTCAGACAGCCATAGATGGACTATGCCACATACAAAGTCTCTCAAATCTGTCCTCATTAAAACTGAAACTAAGTGACAGTATGAGTCTCTAACTTTAAAGCAGCTGTCTGACGAGTATTAGAATGCTGAAGTGCACCTGAAGAAGTTCAAAATTTCTGTTAAATTGAGAATAATGTGATATGATGAGAAAACTGTGTCCAATTAAAATGTGAACAGGGTCAATTAAAGATATAATTGCCTGAAGCTACGCAAAGAGCTGACAGAAAGAGGATAGTCTTGAAATAAGAGAAACGAGAAGCACTGGGAGGACACTCAGAACGCACATTTGCACAGAGAATATTAGAATATGGTCACAGTCTGTATCTGCATTTAGTAGACCGAAAAGATAATGACCGACATTAGCCTCACATTTTGTGTCCAAGATTAACAGGTAGTGTGTACTGCCGGCCTTCATAAAACTTTTATTCCAGCAAATATGGGTCTTAAGCAGGAAAAGCTCTATCATGATACATCAGGCTGACACTTGCAGACACAAATTGAGAACACAGGGGAACACTAAAATTTTAACTTCCTGTTGCATTGGATTTTTTAACTGATTCTGAAGGATTTTTAGGCGCTGATTTCAAATCTGAAATTAGTTTTTCTCCATAAGCTCTAGTTTTCATGCAATTTGAGATAGATGTACTAGTACGTAAGTACGTAGTTACGTAACCCAAATCTAAGCGTTTTGAGATTATATACATAGATAGATTCTAATATTTTTATCATGCTTCTTTTTTCCAGATCAAACATGGCTTCCTCATCGAGACATCACTGTAGAAACAAGCCTGATTGCATAAAATCAATAGAAAAAATTGCATAAAAGATTGCATAAAATCTGTAGCTTGAAATAAACTAACGTCAGATTTGAACTCAGCACACTTAAATTGACTGAAAACAAGTCTTTCTTTAAATGCAACATATAGAGTGTTCCCCAGTGTAATTAACATTCACTATCATGCTAAATGGAAGAATACTTGCTAAAGAGCTAACCACTCTGCCACTCTGCACTTCAACATTATGCAGATAGATTGAACATACTCTCTCTGTTGTTCTCTCTGTTTGTAGCATCTGCTGCAAAATCACCAATTTAAGTCTGTGCCATCCAAATCCCACTCCCCATGTTTGGCAACACTGCATTGGAAAAATACCTTTATATGATATTGGTGGAAGACAGAAAGGTATTAGCCACAGTGTATAGAGCTACACGCATCTTTTTATATTTAGGTATTTATTTCACAATAAATATACCATTATACTGTATATTCCAGGCACATCTCCATGAGACATGCAGATGGCGTTTCCGCCACCATGAAAGTTACATAGTACAACCATAGACTGTATAAAAAAAGTGTGTGACATTACCCAGTGTCCAGCTCCACTCAAATGAAGCTTCCAATGCAAACAGTTATAGGAGCGGATTTTGCACCAGGTTCCATATTTGGAAATCTGACGGCAAGTCGTTAAATGCGCCCTCCCTTCTCACAGGAGAGTGGCAAACACTCTGCTCAGCACCGTTCTGCACAGACCACAGTAGTTCTGTGTTTTGTTTTGTTTTTTTCCATCTTAACACAGATGTGATAGTTACATTGGGCTATTATACTACTACACGCCCGTACAAGTTTTTAACTAATAAATCAATTGCCATTAGTTTATTAGGCCTGAGTGCCAGAAGGTGGTAAAGGGCCTAGTGGCCAGGAAGTGAAATGACGCAACATGACTCACCCATAGTGACCAGGGACCTTCGCCATGATGCAGAAATGCACCAGAGCTTTCCAAAAATGTATAGTCTGTTAGCAAAAAAAAGCAGAACATTGTTCTCGCATCAGAATATTGAGCTTCATTCATGAATCTTTTCTTAATTTTTTTTTCGTAACTTCCACTTTAAAAAAATGCTGAGAGAACTCTGCCCCAAATTCATATAGCGTTCTTACACAGCCAAATTTCTTCTTTAGTGACAGTTGCGCCGAATTCACCAACACCCAGCTACGAACACCTCCATGCTCGTTTACATTTTATTTACATAGAAAATTAATATGTATTTGGTTAAAAATGCCCTCTGAGCTTCCAAATATGGCCAATATGGGTTTGGTATTATGACGCATGAAAGAGCGAGGGAGAAAGTGAACGAGGAAGTGAGGTGGAGCACGTCTATAGACTACGGCCGTTTTACAGCTTCAGCAGCGATTTCAAATGTCAAAACTCACATGAACACACTCAGGTAGGGAAGATTTAAGTCATAAACTTACTGAAATAAGCGGGCACTTTATCGTATTCATCACCATGGGGTCATTCATCAATGACCCCATGGTGATGGCCGAGAGCTTTCAAAAAACATATAATTTGCTGTTCCCATGTTAAAAGATATATTGTTTTTGCTCAAATTATTTATTATTTTATTATTTTTACTTATTATTTTGCTCTTTGAGCTCTAATTTGACCCCCTAAACACACTCAAAAACTCACCAATCTTTGCCCAAAATTCAGAAGTGGCGAAAAATTTGATAAAAGGGAGACGTACCGATATAAACTTTGCTGTAGAGCCACGAAATTCGGTACACACATTCGTCATTTGAAGACAAACAGAAGGCGGCCAACTTGGATTGGATTTTCTTAATGCTGAGTCAGCATTTTCGCTGACGTTGAATTTTAACGCATTCCTCTGAAGGCACTTCACCGACAGGACTGAAAATCACCGTACATCATTTAGAGAAGTGGGGCATCAAAAGTTATCCAATTAATTTTGATAACTGTCATGTTTTACGTGCCACGAAGCCGCAAATTTCAATGAACATTTTTGATAGTTTTGAAAAATGGCAGAGTTAGGAGTTATGGTTAGGGTTGGGGTTATAGTTAGGGTGACGACTAGGGTTAAGGTTAGGATTACGTTTAGGGTTAGGCCTAGCGTTAGGGTTGGGGCTAGGGGTTAGAGTTGTGGTTTACAGTTAGTGTGGGACACGGCGTTTTCGGGGTGCGACGTTTGTGGGGCACAGCATGCGTGCTGGGCAAGGGCCGTTCGACGCCGCTTGCGGCTTTAATTTTTATTTCTTCTGCTCTTTGAGCTCCTAAATACGTTAAAAAACTCACCAAACTTGGCCCAAAATTCAGAAGTGCCGAAAAATTTTATAAAATATAGATTGCGTGTATGGGAATAAAAAAATGGTGACACTACGCCACCTGGAAAACTCAAAATACATTGGCAAAAAAATGGCACACAGAATTATGACAAGACAGGTAAAAAATACTGTTACACCAATGCTGTCCACTCCACCAGGGGTCAGCAATATTGGTATAAAGTTTGCTTAGCACAAGTCAGCATTTTTTGTAAAAAAAAAAAAAAAAAATCATACTTTTATGCACCCGAACAGGTTCAGATTTGGTACACATCATCTCAAGGGGTGGGACAACAAAAGTTATCAAAATTTTTGACATACGTTTTACGGTCTCTGAGCAGTGAAGCGACAAAATATGCACACAAGTTTGGTGATTTTGGATATTTACAAATTGCTCTCATTTGCACAAACGAACTCCAATTTCAGTGAAATTTGAAACAGTTGTTAAACTCCCTGCCCTAAAGCTACTGTGGAATGTGGAAAAAACTGAATTTGGTGTATTAGCGCCCCCTACAGATTGAAATTAAATTTAATATGGGGGAAAAAATGTTTTTCAAAAATTTCTGAAATGTTGCGTAACATTCCATTTTGCCATCCTGGTCCAAAAAGTCAATGACACCCATGCCATATTTTTATGGCGTCACCATAGCAATGACATAAACTCTCCATGTTATTCCAATGGTAAAATCGAGAAATCACACAAACTTTGGCCGATTGCACACCCCGACCCTGAACAGATTGATGTAAGAAAATACAAAAATGGGTGCAATAGTACCCCCTAAACAATTTGTATGGAACAATATTGTTTTATTTGTCATAGATTTGGTACACACATTTGTGACATGGTCTGAGTTTAAAAACTCAATGACGCCCACACCCCATTTACATTGTGTTGCCATGGTGACAAGCCTTGCCAATGGGATGTCCTTACATAAACTATGGCATAGCCAAACCCAGTTTGGTAGCCAAATGTATCATGTTGATAGGAACAAAAATTTATACTGTGACCTTTACAAACTGGAAGTTCGCCATCTTGGATTTTAGTTTTAAATAAACATGCGCAAAAATTTAGAAAAATGTCAGGGTTAGGTTAGGAGTTAGGGTTAAGGTAAGGGCTAGGGGCTATGGTTAGGATTACGACTAGGGTTAGGTTTAAGCTTAGGGTTATTAGGGTTACTGCGGGGCACGGTGTTTTTTAATTACCGGAAAAACTGGACATCGGGGATCTTCTAAAGCCTATTAGCACAATTAAATGCCGAACAAGTCATGACGAACTGTAAATGAACCTATATCGCTAGGTCGGCTATTGTGATTGCTCAGCAAATTCTCCAACTGGATTTAGAGGAATCTTTTCACTTCACAGTCAACTGTCCATGCCTAACATCCCTGTAAGCTCAAACATTATTTCCCGTAGAGCAGCGGGCCCCGTGGAGCGTGGCTCCCTCCGGACACTTGGGCGTTCCATTTCACACTGACACATTCACCTCAGCCCTGGCTGTCCTGCTGCAGCTGCTGGGGTTGTCCGCCGAGGGGGAACTAAAGAACACCAGACTTTCTTTTCCTGAATCAAAACAACGTGAAAATGACATTTGTGACCACAGAGAGAAGTCTATAACAAAATCGCTCACTTGTCCCCAGTTGGCAGGAAAGTTATTTATGTTTTTGTTTTGGAATGGTTTTATCTGGCAACAAAATAGCCTGAAGAGTTCTATCCTCCATACAACATCACTACAGCGGGAATAAAAATGCAATGACTGCCCTGCCCTGTTTTTAAATGTACTTGTTGAAGTTGAAGTGTCTATTTTGTTTCTTTGTTTGAGTCGAGTTTAGACTTCCAATAAAGTGCACAGAGGTGTGCAGTGGCACTTGATACACTTATTGGAACATCATATTTTAACATTTAGCCTTAACGTAAATTGTAACATACTGTACAACTGCAATAACCGTAATATAAATATTGGCTCTGTCAAAAAATGACTTATTTATATGCAACAATTCATCTACAAACGATGATATGATAAGCAAGTATTTTCAAACTCTTAAAGCTCCCATCTGTAGATTTTTTCACCAGTAGATGGCAGATGTGAAACCTGTTCCCGCTCGCTTACCTGGCCTTAGTTAGGGCTCACCTGTGCTCTCTGGTCTTCTTCTGTCACGACAAAGCTGGCACACTATCAGACTGCAGTAACGTAGATAGCATCTAGTGGTGATCTGTGAGAGTAAAGCAGGGGCGAGTTGGCCAATCTAATTACAAATAGTAGCTTTAGTTGCAACAAATCTTATGTCTCCTGATTATGATTTGTTCACTGACATGTCAGATAATGAAATAGACTTGTTTTGTAAACATGTAGCTGTTGTGACTCACATTTAGGTTCACAAACAAATCACAATGTACACAATGTGCCTGGTAATTGACGGTCCGATGTCCCTGTTGGTATGCATGCAGCCGCACAGGTATTTGGGAGGGGGGGCTCGGGAGGTGCACTGGCTAATCTATTTCTCAGTGCCAGAAGGTCAGACAGATTAAAGCCGGCTATGAGGATCCCAGTTTTCCATGGCAGCTGTCTGCATAGGAGCAGAGCAGCTTAAAAGTTGCACTTGCAATGAGATGTAAAATTAACTCCCGGGCTTCTGGTGTGAAGGTCATGTTTTTGCACCAAAAAGAGGAGTGTAACTGATGAATGATCCAAGATTTTCATTCACCAGTGTTACACAGAAAAGTAAAGCAATGTGAAATTAAGATTTTATTCTGATCTGATCTGTTTGGGCCTGCAGGTTTTATTTGACAGGATAGTTTTGGGATGCTGTGATGGGGAGGACATTCAGCAAATTGTTGGAGCCGGGAATCAATACGACAGCGCTGAGACCGGTACAGAGCGTGGCATATGCTGCAGCTCAGCTTTGTCCACAACCAAGCAGCACCTTTGCTTAGGTTTATTTATTTTATCTGTTGAAATTTAAAATTACACCAGGAAGACTAGCTGATCTAAATGGGGATCTAAACAACAAGCAACAACAAACAACAACAGGATCTTCATAACAGCAATTTTCAGGGGTATTCACAATTCACAAGGGAAGATGCAAGATTTTCAATGTAAACTCATACATTTTGTGTTAATTATGAGTTATCAATCAAAATGTATATTATATTATGTAGAATAATAATAATAATATCAATATATTGTTCCACATATACTAAAACAATTCAACAAAACAGTTGTTGTGGCTTGTACTGAATTAAAAAGCCATAGACTAGCCACAAACTAGTACTTGCAGGTTAAACATTACAGTTGGGGAATATGCAGCAATCCTATGTACCATGCAATAATTTTAAGGTGGCAGGATGCCTTTGACCTTGCATGATTCACCTTAAATGAAAAGCCATTAGGTCAATATCCAGTGATTTCCGTTAATGACCTCACTGGGTGTTTGCAATGCTTTGAAAAGGTCATATCCATCTAGGTGTTCAAATTAAACCCCAACAAACGACATGTGCTAAATGCAGTGACATTTATCATCATTTATTCAACATCCCCATTATGTAAAATACTTTTCTCACATCCCTCAACACCAGCCGTCAGCTGGAAAGTGTTTTGTGCTATTTCTGTTCTACAGTTGACCTCCATGCTCCGGTCATTTATTGACTTGACTAATACCCACACATACAAGGCTGGACACTTTGAGGTCACATGGGTGGGGTGCAAGGTGGATTGATGCGCAATGTTAATATGTAGCTGTATGGAGCGAAATTAAATGTAATACAATTAAAGGCAATAATTTCATTTTCTCTTCATCTTTTTCTCCTGGGGCTGCACAGTCTTCACCTTCTTTACTACCACACAATCATTTACATATGGATTTATTTAACACAAGTTTTTTACAACAGAAACCCTTAGTCATCTTTTTTGTGAAGTTGTTTTTAGTAATTCTGAGGCGTATCTAGCACAAGCAGCATACTCAAAATCTCACCTCAAAATAGCTGTTGAGAGGCGCGCTACCAGATTTTTACTTAAAATATGAAAAGCAGAACTATTTCAGTGGTTATTCCTTACTTAATTTATGCATTTCAAGCATCCTAATTGTTCACTGTGACATTTTACACAACTTTCAGAGGTCAGAGCAGAATTTGCTGTCATGGTAATGATAACAACAACTACTATGCAAACCGCATACTTCCTGATTCTTTGACAATAAAACACTATATAAATTAGATGTAAACAGTACACCACAGACCTATTTTGACCTCAAGACCTACTTATACAGTATATCTGCACTGTGGGAAGACAAGTATTGCTCAAATACATTGAAAAAAAAAAAAAAAAAGGACAGGCCCTTTAAGCAATGTGGAGCAGCGTCTCTCTTCAAAACGTTTGAGATAGATATACATCCTTCTATACAAATTTGATTCCTTTTTCTCATATGATCAGTAAACATGGCGTTGTGTTTGCTTCATGTCACTCACCTAAATCTGAACTATGTGAGAAGAAGCATTCTGCAGGTAGCAGTAAAGATAGAAAAACATTTTGGATAAAAGAGATATTCTGCGAAAGTGCTTTTAGGTTGCTGTGTGCAATATTAACACTGCCTCCAGGCTCAACAAGTTCTGCTAAAGGAATCCACTACTTGAGCCGCCAGCAGCAACACTCAAATGTGTTGTTTGCACCAAGGGCTAGAGAAAGCACAAGAAAATACAAACAGCTGGGACTAATATAATGAAGAAATTTGGAAATGAACATCTTCTATAGTTCCACTTTTTAAAAACTATCATTGTTGTGAGGATAATTCAAGCTAATGTTGTATTTTGTATAGTATGACGCATGCCTTTTTATCAGATAATTACAGAGAACAGTTTGAGCATCTGGATTTAACTGTTCTTTATTTTTTTTTTTTTATTATTTTGTATCATTTTTACTTGAAACTATCTTCTAGCACTCTGGTGGCAATGTCAATGTCAAAGAACTACTTAAGCCAAGAAACCATCATTGACTTCTGCCATTTCCATGTGACTACAAGCTTTTCAGCATGTACAAAGACCTCATATCAGTCATGAAGAAAAAAAAAAAAATCAAAGATGCATTGTGAGGATGTTGGCAGGAGAGACTAAAAGGGAGTGGAGAGTTGTGTGAAAGTTCTGCAGGCACTTAAGTTAAAAACATGCAAGTGAGAGAGAGAGGCTCACTACATCCCAAAAGTTCACTCTGACATTTTAAAAATAAACTGCACAACAACACCAAAAAGCACTTTGAACTGTTCTCCCTTTTCCCTAATGTCTTTGCTGTACTTAACACTATGTGAAATAAAAACATTCATAAAATAAAGATAATATGGTGAATCATTCATAATACTATAAAACTTCAAGCACAACAGTTGCAGCATGCATCTACTACAAAGTTTTGGTGGGTTGAGAGTGGGTGTAACACTCAAGTAAATAAACAGGGCTGTAGCTTGCCAGGGGCTGGAGTTTGACACCAACATAAATCAGTTTGAATCCAAAAATCTGCATCATACTTTCACTCTCACTAACTCAGGTTTTTTAGATTAATGTTGCTGGAAATGAGACACTTTCTATTGTGTGTAGAGGAACTGAACCAATTAAACCCAACAAGAAAAGCAATACATGAACCTCCCTTTTGGCCATGCCATGCAGATTATATTGAACACAAATTAAAAAGAGGTTGCACATTCAAGCTTTGTACTATGATATGAAAAAACAAATTCAATATTTATCCATCATTAAACAAGTGTTAATATTAGACATAAAATACTTTTAATAGTATTTTTAATCAGCCATCAGCAGGTTTGACTTTTACAGTTTTGTCACCAACAGTCTTGTTATTGTGTAGCCTGAAGCACAGTTTACCTGTACCACTGTACTTGCTACCACCTATATACTTTTAGAACTGCTCCTCTCTTTGGCAGACACAGCAAATACTACATAAACAGAAATGGTACCATCACCCTACAGCATGCTCTCAACATGTTTTGGCAAGGTGAATTTTAATTACAAATACTGGTTTACTTTTCGGAAGAACCGGTCTCTTTCTCCAGCTGATAACACAAAGAGTTTTTGAAGTAGTCTTTGATATGGCGTGCAGTAGGTGCAGTCTTGAATATAGAGATCAGTTATGACTCATGGAGGTTTGGTCTCACACGGCCAGTACAGAAGAAAGGCACCTGAAATAAATCACAGCTGGAGGGCTACATATATCAAGCTCTATACTCCATTTCAAATGTGTTTTGTCCACTACATCTGTGTTATAAATGTGCATTTGGACTTTGACAGCAGGGTCCTGTTTGAGAAATGTAATACATTACTAGTTCCTCAGACAAAGTGGCAGTTTGAGAAAAGTAACATAATGGGATTTCTTATGTGAAGAACTGAGGGCAATGGAAGGGCATTTGGGTTGTTTAGTATTTGGAGAAAACAGAGAGGGACTTTTTCTCTGCTGAATTTTACAGTGGCTGAAATGGTGTCATTCGGTGCCTACAACCTCACAAAGGAAATTAACTTAAATATTCCCACCTTCTGTTCCAGACTTTCTTTTTGTACTGCATACATCTTTGTTCTCTTCTGGTCCTTAAGTTCCTCCTTTCCACATTTCTTCATGGTCCTTCAAATGAGAAATAGACAGTTATTTGAAATGACAAGAACAATGAATAATCTTTTAAATAATTAACATATTTCAAGCACAGTCTCTAAATATATGTGTACACAATTATATAAAAAGTAAAGCGTATTAGTTTTTCCCACTGCTACTCTGTTGGATAGAATATTATATTAAAAAAAAAAAAAAAAACACTACAAAACACTCCGCTCGTACATGTCTGGACAATGAGCTGTGGGCAAAAGACACTGTGAAAACATCAATTAACTTCAGGTCTGTCCTGTATACTGTAGCTCCTGTTCACTAAAACAGTGCTGTAGTCACCTTCTTTATACACCTACATTTGGGATTCTGTGATTAATAGACTAGCAAACCTATTTTCTATAATATAACAGGACACAATATTGTCACAACAACAAGCAGCAAGGCAGAAAAGGTGACGAGAATGTGTTTACGATTCAGACCTTTTCAAGTGCGTATGCTAATGTACAAAACCTTGTAAGATAATATTTTCCATCCTTTTGTCATTTCATTTATGTTCCAATGTTTGCATACACAGATTTGAAAAAAAAAAAAAGAAATCTGACGCATCTATTACTCAAAGCAGTCCAGCGTTATGATAGCCTGGTCCCTGATCTCTTTCATCTTGTTCATAATTCCTGAAGGTTATGAGTTGAATATTAAAGGCTGCCACTCTTCTTCCCTGTGCACGACGCTAAATGGACTCATTGTAATTATGGCTTTCATGCATGGCGAGGTACATTTTCTGAGGTAATTTGAAAGGATCAGAGAAATAAAACGAGAAAAGAAAAAAAATCAGGTGGTAAAGCAAATGTGAAAATATATCAATAGTGTCTCAACCCAAAACACCCGTCACAATGGCTGAGTTTGTACTGACGCAGGTATTATCACAGTTATTAACAGTAGAGGGAGCTTTGGTTATGCAAATTACAGCGTGTCCAGACAGCCCTCACTCCCTCCCTTTCAGCAGTGCTTGTCATGGAGCATTGGTTGTTGACTCATTTCCAGCACGGTGAAATGTCCTCCCTAACCTCCAAAAAATGACATTTATGCGCCTCTTTCAAAACTCAAACAGAACTGTGTCCAAAACTCATATGCTCTCATAACACTGGAATAAACTGTTTATCTTCCCAAATAAATAATAACCAGGGAATACTTTCAACTCTCATGAAAGCGCAGTAAAAAATTCTAGAGGCTATCGTTTTTTTTTTGGTTTTTTTTTCAATTTTCAGGAGCCCGGGAAATGAAATAAAGTTTGAACTAAAAAAAAAACTAAAAAATCATCTAAGGCACACATAGGAGCTCATGCACTCACCTCATTAAATTTCAATAGAAGGTCCAGACATGCAGCTTGCAGCGAAGGCTTCAATCCCCCTCTGGCCTGCAAGATAAGATTTGAAGATATGATATAGTGACACTATATTGATTTAATAAAAAAAAGTACCAGAACTCTGAGGGAATTGAGCACTGGAGATTTAGCCTACCTAAAATAGCAAGACTCTGTTCAAGTGTTTTTCAAAGCTGGGTGACAAATATGCTTACCTCTTTGTGTACATTAAAGCCCTATTTGTTTTTGTTACTGTCTACAAAAAATAAGTGTATCCAATTAACACACGTGTCATCCACACAGATTCAATGACACTATGTCAACATATATCATCGCTGATAAATGTGTCATTTCCATGGCAACAGCTGTGCAGCCTGTTAAGTATTATGTAGGCCAAGTCTTAAGCCTGCCATGATGCAGGGCATTCAGTTCTTAAAGGCTCCCTTTGTTTGAATATTATATAATAAAAGTCGCATGCGATTACTCAACTGCCTCTGCATTTCCCACACATTTAAAAAGATTTGGGTTTCAAAACGGTTTGACTGTACGCCTTTTGTGTAACAAGACTAGCTTAGGACTGTCTTAGAATGCAGTGAAAATTACTTGCAAAAGACTTTGGTCAGGTATTCTAAACTTGTTCTTAGGTTTGACTTTCCGTGGCAAAAAAGTTTTACACTGCAGAGTATAAGCTAAACTTTATAGCAATAGAGCCTTATCAGAGCCTATCAGTTTAAAAGTGTCAAGTTTGGGATATTTGAAAGTTTTCCTATGGGACCCATCTGCGTCATCGCCTCTGAGCTCCGTTAGCACAGTCGCTCGGTATGTTCATTTCTTTATAGGGCATAAATAGGGGTGGTTCTTCCGTCGATATCTATAATTGCTCCTGGCTCGTATCAATACGTACAGGTTTCACCGCTCCATCACGAGCCACTGGGAACGGGTTGCCCGGGAAACGGCCGCATGGCAACAGGATCAGAGCCTGGGGGTTGTCTGCTTCTAGGTCTGCTCCCATTTTACATCGCATTTCCTCACTAGATGGTGTGCGAGCCACTGGAGAGTAGACTACACTTCACCCGCACCGTGGGCTCTGTAAGATCCAGCAAAACAAACCTGGGAAAGTACGCGATCGGAGCGTTTCTTCTTCTCGGAGGACATAAAGTGTGGAAATAAAACCTCTTTTTGTAACCTTCACCGCTGTTTTTGAAGAAGACGTGGGAAAAGGCGACAACACTATACAGCTGTGATGGACATAATGATTGCGGTGCAGGATGCTTGTGTGTCTGGTCAGTGGCTTACTGCGATCATCCTGAGCCTGTGCTGCTTTCTGCCGTCCTGTTTGCCCGCTGGACAAACTGTGGACTACTCATCTCCGGTGGAAAGTGTGGTCAGCAGACAAGGCGACACGGCTTTGCTGAGGTAAAGAACACGCTAACTTCACTTTTCCCGCGACTTTTCCCGCGAAAGCACTTTTAGCATCCCTTTAAGTCAGCCTAGCATGTTCGAGCCACATAAAGTTATCGTGCAGTGGTTGTCAACACTAGAACAGTCGGAACACAGAAACAGTAGTGGTTTCTTTCTGTCCATCCCGTGCTTGTTTTCGCCTGACAGGGGGGCGCACGGCCAGTGCAGCGCTGCCATACGCAGGACGCGGTGGCTGAGCGGCTAGCTTGGCAGGCTGCTGCTAACAATAAAGTTTTACCGAAACACTTTCCTTTCGTGCTAACAGATTAAACTGTACCACACGTGCAACTCTGTGTCTTTACAACGATATCGTACAGCGAGCTGCATTATTTAGGAGTTGAAGTGAAAATGACCGTGTATCTATCACCAAACATCGACGACTCAATGACGACATTTAACCTAGCTAAACTGATGTTTGTTCGTGTCTCTTGGTTTAGCCGATGACATTTGACACGTGTGTGCTGAAGTGCTTGTCAAATGCGTTTACCAGTAAGGATGTTCACTGTGATGTCGCAGTTTCAAAACGAGGTGAGAGTGAAGAGAGGCAGCTGCTGCTGTACATGTGAGCTCTGCGTGCGTTTTCATCTCAAGAATTAAGTTACGGCTCTAACGCGCTATCATCTCTCACTTGTCTCTTTTCATTACGTAACGTAACTTACGAAGCCAGATGTCCTGGTAACGTTTAATGCCACGGGCGTGGTTTAGACTTAATCATGATTTTGGAAAAAAATAAATTTAGTTATATCACTGCATGGTCACATGGTGCACTATCATATGGCAGTATATTCTTGTAGATAATATGATACATTGGTGCTTATACACTTTGGTCTGTCCCTCCAGTTTTGTGGGTTGGACTGGAGGAAAGGGTACAGGGGCAGAGCCTGTCCCTTTTCAATGCTGGGGATGCTGAGTCTGACTTCTGGGTGTGGACATGAATTTAGAGTAGCTCAAGTATCCTAAGATCCTCTGGCTGGCATTTTCTCCCTGTATGTGTGGATGTTTAAAGCTGGTTTAAAAAGTCAAATATCTATAAGAGGACGTGTCATGTTTCCAGTAGGATATGGCAATGATGAGTTGGTGTAGCTACATCAAAGATTACCTCGGCAACAGCTTGAAGATATTTTTACTTTATTCCCTCAATGCCTTCGGGGCCACCCTGTCAGATAGACTTACCCCTGTGACAGTCTTTTAAGAGAGGGCGTGTAATTCCCTGGTGTCAATCTGGGTTGGCTGCGATCAGCAACACAAGCTTTGTCTGGATCCTGACGCTTTATTGGACGGAAGATTATGCTTTATGCTATGAATCACCTCAATAAACAGCTGCCCCCGCCACCACAACCCCCGAGGAAGGCAACACTTTCTCAAGCAGATTGTCACCTTGGTAAATGCCAGCAGGAAATGTACAAATGGAAAAGAGGAAATACGTTGTTTGGTATAAGATAAATGATTGCACTTCTGAACTTTAAACTTTAATTAATGGGTCGTGTGTCTGTATCTGCAAACCATTCATAGACCTTTTTCACCACCTAAACTGGCTCTGGAAGCTTGCTATTTGTAAAACTGTCCACATTTGTATTGATTTGCATGTTTTTTTGCATTTCTTTTTTGAAAACCTGTCTTTATTTTTCCCAGGCAAAGGAGGTAGAAGTCTTTGCTCAAACCAAAGAAATATGACAGTTTGTACTATCAACAAGACCCTTGGCAATCTCAAGGCAATTTTCTTTAGCCCCTTGAAATTCAATGCAGGCTAAAAAATGTGTGCATTTCCAAATACTGACAAACCCAAGAGCATGCAATTAGTCATTGCTGTGGATTATGGAGTGGCTCCCACAAGATGCATCCACCGTCACGTGGTAATTTCTCCTCTGCTCTCTTTAAGTCTTAGCACATCCATACAGGTTAGGGTCTATGACAATAATGATTTGAGCCATTTGAAGGTGAGGAATGATTCACATATGTATTATCCTGCAGCCTTTTAATTTGTTTTGATAGTGTGTAGGCTGTAGGTCGTTTTGAAGCCCTTACCAAAGGCTCTTGTCTCTGAAATGAGTTGGACTGCCGTGCATGAGTGAACATAAGTTATGCACATATGCTTCTGCCATTTCTGCTTACATTAAGGACCTGCTCACAGCGTCTGAACAGAGATTACATGGAGAGTACAGTCTTTGGGATTGCTGCTGGTTGAGGGTATTATTGTCTTATTATAAAGTACAGTATAATTAAAGTTAGCTTCATGCATTTTATCCGATTGTTACGCTGATACGCTGATTGTGAGCAATGAAATAACCTGTATAGTTTTAAAGCTTCAATAGTTGGACTGTTCATTATTGAATATAGTGCATTATTAGGGGTATTCCTTCAACTAAAGCACTTTAATAATAATACATTTGGATTATTTGATTCCATCATATTATGTTCCTTTGACAGAATCCACTGAAACCACCACAGAATACAAAGATACTATTTTTGTAATGTTTTTTGTATATAGTTTTGTACATAATGTCTTTCTCGACAGTGGAAGATTTCAAGGTTCTTTGGTCATAATGTTTCTGCCTCAACTCTCGACAGCTTTTTTTACTTTGAGAGTAAAGCAATGTGCTTTTTCTTGCTATTGTTTTCCATTCTGGTGCAGTGGATCAGCACTCTCCTTCAATAGGCTGCCAAAACACTGCATTTTTGGAGCATATTAAATCTGGCATCATTGTACTTGCAGCAGTCCAAAAATCCACTCTAATGCTGACAGGACTTTGAATTAACTAAACCTAAAAGAGAATGAGTTGCTATCCCAGGTGTCCCAGAAATACATCTAATCTATGGATATGAATTAGTTCATGGGTTAGCTTTTGTTTAAGTGAACTTTAACACACATTTTCCACTGTGCAGCTACAACTAATTCTGTCAACTGTACTAGTCCAGATCCACTTATATTTATATACTCTGCAGTGACATCATGCTGGGGGTGTTCTACATGTAGCTCTATGGTGGAATGTTCATCAGTTACCATGGTGACACGAAGCACACATTAACAAATACTGACAAAAAAGTCTGAAAACAAAATTGATTTAAACTACACATTTTCAGGAGCCTGTGATCAATTCATTCATGATCCTGTTTAGGTGTTTGATTTTCAGCAAAGAAGAGTGTGATCAACTGAAAAACCACTAACTTGTGACTGTAATTTTTCTATGAGAGACAAATCATCTCACCTGTTATAGATTCAGTTAGGTAAGAATTTGTTAAAACAAAACTCAGAAAAAAGTCAAACTTGAGTTGCAGAGCTTCAGATAGCGTAGTACCTTCAGTTAGCATCACACCCCCAGAATTGTTGATGACTTCAGCTGCAAAGTGTCAATCTTCTTGTCTGTTCACAACTGTAGCTCCTTTTTTCATGTCTCACCCTAAACACAAAACAGTATCATGTATCATTTATTCTCTCTTCTGTCATTATTGTGCCTCTGAAAGGTCTTGACATTTACTATAAGCACTTGTGGCACAGGCAGAACAGTTAGGGATCCTTACCCCAGTGCACATTACCAGACAATACAAAAGAAATATTAATGGACTGTCCCTTGTTCCCTGGATGCACTTTTAAAACGAAACTGCAGTTGGTTATGTCCTTTGCAAAGTGATCCATAAAAAACTAGCTCGACACATTCTGCTTTTCAGCATTTTTTTAATTAGGCCACAGTTGTGTTAAAGGAATATCCTAACAGCTTGTTGGGGATAGGGGGAAGGATGTTCTGAACGTTTGAGTTAGCTGACAAATATTCACAGTTTCATGGACTCATTTAGTACAAAACCTGGTTCCAATCCATCTGGGGGGTACTCCAGGCTGTCTTAATTATCCCACAACCATCCGCTTGTCTTTACTGCACATGCTCAGTGTGGTTGTCACTGTTGTTTGATTTTTACACTGCTCATCATTGTTCAATAGGGATGGACGATTTGAGAAAAATATCTCATTGCAATTTTTCTGACAAGCATTGGGATTGTGATTTATGTTTAAATAACAGGATTCTGTTCAAAGTTCACATTCTAAACACATCCAGATAAATTGACAAAAAAGACTCAAATATGAACTGACAAACTAATACAACAATCGCACTGAAGAGTTGTTTGAACAGATCTGAACTACAGGGTTAGCAGTTTTTATGCAGAACAACACAGGAAATTGTTGTTTGTGGAGGAAATTGTGATACTATAAAAATTGCAGCCTTTGTGATTTGCTAATTGCGTCCATTCAAACTGCAATTTCGATTGGATTGTCATTAATCTTCCAGCTCTATTGTTCAATCCAAAGAAATTATCTGTATAATTCAGACATATGGTGGCTGAGTGGCTAGCCCTCTCATCTCACAGCAAGAACATTCCTGGTTTGACTCCTGAGCTGCCTTGGCCTTTCTCTGTGGAGTCTGCATGTTTCTCCCTGTGTCTTTTGTTTATACTGGATGATTTACTAGTTTGATTGAGCCACATGTCTTTTCCTTCACTAATTTCGCAACTTTGAATGAAACCATCTTGCAATAGTGCTTGTAATAGTCAGAAATACAGAATTTGATATCCTGGATACAGATCATGCTTTTCTTTTCTCATTGTGCTAAATATCTATTGTTTAAACAGCTTTAAATGGATTTGCAGGTTAAGAGACATCATGGTAAACAGATAAATTGACCTTGTGTTTTGCTATGATGGTATCACACTGGTAGAGACTATAGGGAGGGGCTGCTCCAGCTGCTCATACAATACTCAGAACACCTAACCTACTGTACGCCTTTAAATCAGACTTGGTCTTCTCTTGCTCAAGGGCTACAATGGGGGCTACTAAAGTATTCATAAGATTCATTATTCTGGCATTTGCAATGGATGTGCTGCAGCCAAAATTAAAAGGAACTGACAAGGTTACATGGTAGTGCAACTGCTTAAAGGGATTTTCAAGCCAGTTAACTCCTTTAAGACCACACAGGGGCACGGAAAATATAAAGGCAAATTGTGTTTCCTGTTAGTGATGAGGTTCAGACAGAAACCACTTCAGGTGTCTGTGGATTTTGTTAATGATGCATCCTTGTCATGTTATGATTGACGGATTCCTTGCATTATCTCCAAAAAAGCATCCTTTAGTCTTTCAAAGCCTGTCATCCAGTCGCTGTTGCTTCCTAATCTGTGTACCATTCGTTGACTTATCAAGCTAAAACCAACTATGAAAAACATGAAAATTACTTAAAATTTTTGTAAACAAATAACAAACATGGATTATTTTACTTGAATAGGACACACATGAATTGCAGTCATGTCATGTACATTATAGTCATAGTCACAGTAGTTCAAATTAAAATCCACTTGTTGCTTCAGTGGATTACAGATTAATATAATATACATGGTTAGGTGAACAAAAATGTCTGAATCACTTTTCTCCAGAATAACTGAGTTGGGGTGAGTATTCTCTATTTTTCTTGTGACAGGGGTAGGTTGCTTTTTAGGAAATTTCAAAATAGTGTTTTATTCATGGGACGTGTTGTGTTTGGAGACACACAAATGTTAGCTTCGCCGGAGTTCTAATTTCAACAAAAAAGACAACTGGGCAATGTGTCTTCATTTTATTCATACTTTTGCTCATTATTTTGTTCATTATTATTGATTTTATATGGGCCATAGTTTTTCCATTAGGGCTATGCAATTAATATCTAGAGATTCAGTCATTTATAATTCTTCGTTTAATGGCTATGTATTGGTTGTATATTGTTTTCAGAAATAAACATTGAAAGGTATTTTTATTTGTTTTAAAAAGACAACATTTAAATGAAAACTGTTAATAGGCCTGTCACAATAACACATTTTGAAGCACAATATACTCTATTGCTACAAAGAAGTAATTCGACAGTAGCTCTGTTGCTTGGAGTGTTTGTCCATTGATGCAAAGGTTGGCAGTGTGATTCCAGCTCTCACAAATGAATGCTGCCATTGTGTCCTTGGGCAAGACACTTAACCCAGTGTCTGTGTACACTGGTGTATGAATGTGTGTGAATGTGTGAGTGGTTCCTTGATGTAAAGCGCTTTGAGTCCGTTAAAGGTGGAAAAACGTTCTATAAAAATGTGACCATTTACCAAATACTGCAATAAAGAATATGATTATGACTACTTTATGCCACTAACTCAAAGCAGGATAACCCAGCAAACCATTTATAAATAGACAGTACCAAGTACCAAGGCCTGAGCTGCACCAAATAAATGGCAGAATGAACTAATAATAACCCACAGAAGTTATGTATTCAGCCTTCTGCCTCTCACATCTTACCTTATTACATACATTGTAAAAAAAATGTACTCATGATAAATATTAACACCAAAAATATATTGTCCCAACTTTTATATTAAACGATAAGTCGATATAGTATTTATCGTGACAGGCCTAGTGATTAATCCATATGACAAAAAACATTGTAATTTGTTTTTTGTCACATCACCGCACCCTGTAGTTCCCATTAAATGTCTAGTTAATGCTTGTTTCATAATTAATTATCAATACACCACAACTTTCTTTGTAGAGGTGATGATCAGTGGTGCAAAGTGAAATAATTACACTAGAACTATTGTCATTATCGGTTTGGTTGCATGTTGGCATTGTCAGAGCATTTTAATTGGAGCCCCTCAGATGTTATGTGTCCCTTCTTTTTTTTCTTTCTCCTGAATAATTAGTGTGTAGATATCTGTGGGCTGTAAATATTTGTGGGAGCCATGTAATTGGAGACTGTGCATTCGTTATTATTAGTAAATGGTGTACTAGGCAGTGGAGCAAATCTATATCTCTGGGAATAGTGCCACCTTTGGCTGCCAGTTGGGTTAGAAGCTAAAGTAACAAGTCAAGAGGCCGGGATTAATAAAAGACTAATTTCAGGATCGGTTCATTAATTGGCCCATGTTATGCTATTTTCTGATCTGTGCCATGATCTTTTCTTCATCACAAACTTACCTGGAGTTGTGTTTTGTTTCATTCATGCATGTTTAACACACAAATCTTGCATATTTAGTCTGAGTTCTTCTCTCAAACAGAAAACACTCTATTCCACCTTGTGATGTCATGTGGTAATAGAGGAAGTGCTCCACTGTGTTTCTAAACTTCATCTTCACTGGAATCATTTGGATAACTTCTACCCTGGAACTGCTAATCTCTACAGAAGAAAAGGTAAAAGGTAGCTGTTAACTTGAAAACACAAAGTGGAACTGAGCATTTTAGGATTTGGAGATGTAGACAGACTAATAATAAAGGACTACTCAAACGTGTATGAATAAAACAAAACACAACTCCAGGTATGTTTTTGATGAGCTAACAACATTATAACGTGGCTAAAAGCTCACAAAAGCAAATTTTGCGTAATATAGGACCTTCAATATTTCCTGTTTTGGACAAAGTATTAGTTATTCTGCATGTTGTACCATAATGAGAAAAGCTTTTGGGCGGACATTGCTAACGCTTATTAGACGCTTAATGTGTTTTGTGAATGCATAACATGGTTTAACTGTGCTTTGTATACAGATACCACATTGAGTAACTCAATTAAACTGAACAAAATGTGGCCTACTCAGTTGGAATATAAAGTAGTCCCTGTAGCTCATGACTAATTATGGCAATTGTACAATGCTGTCACACAGGTGAGTGCCAGTGTTCCAACTCTAATTGTTTCATATTTATTGATAGAATGTTGTTCTTCATACTCCTGGTTAAATAACTGTGAAAGCATCTCTGGCTTTTGATCTTTACACATTATTTATTTGAGTTGAGTAAGTCTAAGTAAGGGCTAACATAACAATATGCAAAGACCAACTGTTTATAGTATTGGACTGAGGCAGGGGGCGGGTGCTTAGCAACAAGGCACGATAGCTGTCAATGAAACCTGTTGCGAACACTAGCAGGCTCTGACCTCAGGGAAAGAAGGGACTTGATTGTTCTGTTAATAATTGTCATCTTAATTTATGGGCAAAATAGTAAAATAAAAAAGATCGTGTAAAGCGGGTTAAAATTAACATTTTAAGGTCACAGTGAGAAACCTGACAGCAGCAGTTACAAGTCGATCATTTTCAATAGAAGTCAGTTGGAACCTGACTTGGATGGAACCAGTTTGTGCCCATGCTCACTTCTTATTTAGAATGTAGATCAGACTAGCTATGTCCAGCTATATGACATTGACACAAACAGGTGAACTAGTTTAAATGTCAGGTTTTACTGCATTATTTTGTGATATAATGCCTTTTGTAGTATGGTATAGCCAGATCATTTCAATACAGCTCACTGTTTTACACAATTTTGAAGAGTCTGACTCTCTCTGACTTGCTTAACACTGAATTCATCAACGGATCCTAGACTGACACTCATTATATTTCTAATTTTAGATTCTTTTCACTATTCATAATAGAGCTTTGATCTCAGAGTACAATACTTCCTTTTTCCCCTGAGCCACATAATCTTCACCTATCTTACACTCTTCCAGCTAGATTTGCATAATGGCATCTAAATACCAAAAAGTAAACTCTTGTTGCAGATTCAGCACAGCTCATGTTTAAAGCTGTCTTTATTTATCCACTGCAGAGTGAGATTTTGCGACCAATCCTTAAGTTATCACCATATATCAAGCCTGGAAAATAAACAGCTTGCCTGAGCTCATATCAATCATGAAATTATCAATTATCACATTTGGGGCATCAGCTGGGGGCATTCACACAATTACAGAGATGTGTGAGCTGCATCACCGTCTCAATCTCTGCTTCACACTGCCTGAGGACAACTTATCTGTGGCAATGTTGAACAGCCAATTTTTATTCCACTGAAATAAGACAAAAATAAGACAAACAATAGACTGGCTTCTGTGTGATTATGTTCTTTTTAATATCAAAATAGAAGTCAATATTCTATTACGCAAGCAAAATATAACAAATTGTAGAATAATGTACAAGTTACACCAATGACTACTGTCATTTTTATCATGTGTTTTTGTAAAGAATTTAAAGGTGCACTATTGGGTTGGGGGTTCCCCACCTGCTTGTTTCTATGGATATTATTATTAGTCTTTATTTGAAGGGACGATGTACAGAGACATTAAGTACAAAGACAGAGATGTTCTGCATTAGAGTATAGCTAAAAAGCTAATTTCCATCTGCAGTCCCTGGTTACATGGATAAAACAACAACAGTCTGTATCAATAAAAACAATCAAAGATTTACTCTCTTACTAGCCTAACACACACACACAGCATCACACACTTAGCATTTTATCGCACATCTCATTAAAACAGTAAAACATAATATACACCCACTAACATTAACCCAAACACACAATCACACACATCATCCATATACTATTATATATGTCATTGCTCTGCCTCTTCCACAGTTGCCACGTTTACATGAGAGCTTTAATTCCAATTAAAAGTAAGTTAATTCCGAATAAAAATTAATTAATTAATTAATTCGGACGCAATAACACACTGCAGATGGCGGCTCGGAGCAAACATTGGTCTCAAACTGAAACAATTATTTGTGTGCTGGAAGAACTACAAATAATCAAAAGAGTGGATGGCAGAAAACATAAAAACACTAACCAAACCGAGATGACAAAAAAGCCGGTAGCAGCTGATTGTGTGTTTTCTTCCAATAGACGTAAATATGTCCGTGTCCCTGTCCAATCAGAACCCTTAAGACCCCCAGACGTTGAGCAGAATTAAATAAAGCTGATTTAACGTGTTTTCCATGTAAACTTCAATTCGGAATTATTATTTCGATGTAAACTCGAAGGAGAATAATTTAATTCCGAACTATTTAATTCGGAACAATTAATTTGGAATCAAAAAACATCATGTAAACATGGCCAGTATGACATTAAGACAAGCATTTGACAGATCCTCCACCAGAAAAGTTACACAATGCATCATTAAGGTATGAATGGTGATCAAACCTAATCAAGATACAAGCTCTATTCATTGAGCTACAAAGCATTTATGATAAAATCCATTATTTTTTGTACCAGTCAGTCTTTCATATCCCATTGCTGATGTTTGCTAATTTAATTTGAGTAAAAATCTAAACTTTGTAAATCATTCCATTAACAGATTAATCTATTATTCATAATTTCCAGAGAGAGATTCAATTTCCAGTCACTCTAATATGTTTTCATATCATAAAAAGAGACATTTATTAAAACCCTTTTTCAAGAATCTGTTTTTGAACAACTATTTAGCGTCATGCAAGTGGGGATTACATCTTCAGCTTCATTTGCATTGATCAGATCTCCCGGAAATAGGAGAGGAAATGTAATTGTAGATAACACAGCACTAATAAATGTCAGTTGTTGCAGGCAAATGAAAGTCGTTTGATATTATTCTCAAGTTTTTGCAGCACTTCGGGCACCTCCCCAGCCCTCCTGATGTCAGCAGCCAGATTCTATTCCCAGTGCGGCCTGTTTTTCAGCTCTCTCCCAAACTGCCAGTTGACTTCAGTAGCAATACGACTGCGTCTTTTTACTGCCTCCAACCTCAATCTAGGCATCGGCTTTGATTTCGACACAATACCCCCGCTGCCTTCCCCTCTCCGCTCCGTGTGTGAGTGTCACTTTCATTTCGCAGAATTCAACCCTGTTTTTTGTTCTTTTTTGTTAACTGCAGCTTGCTGATGGGGTGTTTTTTTTTTTTCTTTTTTCAAAGTATACAAAGGATAACTCTGGCAGCTTAGCTTTTTTATGCGGCCACCTCAGAGCCATAAAACAAGTTCAAGAGGCTAACTCTTCATTCATACTCAGATGTTATATTTGCAAATAGATGCTCCAAGTGTGGGACTTTAGGAGCACTTTAGCTGGACTCAGGAAGGTTCACTGTATGAGTTGAGGTATGACTTCATTGCTAGACTTGATTGGCTGTCTTGATTGGATTGGATTGGTTTATAATCACCATTCAAAAAATAATGTTGGTAGCCTACTTGAATATTCTATTGACAAGAATGGTATCATTGCAATATGGCTGTATTATAGAAATCAGTAAAGTGTGAAAATATTAGTTAGATAATGTAGTTTTTGTTGGCCTGGTCTTCTCATACCAAAATGAGATGGGTTTTAAGGGTGCACTCACACTAGGGCTTTAGAACCATGCCCAAGCTTGGATAGTCCCTAAAGCACAGTATGTTTGTCCAGCGTGAGAGCAATCTAACCATGCCCCGGCACGGCACGGTTGGGACTTTGGGCCAGTTGGAGGAGGTGGGCCAAAGCACGCCACGGTTGCTCATGTATGTGCACACACGACTTTACTATACGAGCCCTGTTAGGTGTGCTGATATCACTCATACGAGGAAAATTCAGCTTCAAAACACATGGCAAATCCATGCTTACCTTCAATAAGGACTGTGACAGAGACAGAAGTTTTCCAGCCTCTCTCCTGCTGTCCTCACTGCTCCGCATCGTTATTATATCCACATATATCCATACACTCACGGAAGAGCGCATATCTGCATCACTATTTAATACATATTTCTGCCACTGGACTTCTTTCTCCACTAAAGCGATAGCACTACTGCGTGACTTGTAGACAAACAGCGCCGTGTGATGACGTCATCGGGCCATGGCGCGGTTCGGTTGTGCAGTTGTGAGTGTGGACCATAGAACCCTTTGCAATTGTGCTTGAGCGTGGCATGGTTCTTAAGCCCTTGTGTGAGTGCTCCCATAGATGGGCTCTTAGTTTTGATCCTGCCCGTCCAATATGCAAAAGTGCCCTTGATTGCTTCACTGTAGTTGTCTCCTGCTTTTGACAGGTTGCCCATCTAGTGGCATTGACGGAAAACAAAAAACAAATCAAACAAACGGATATCTTTGTAGCGTAGATACTTTTCTTTTTTAGATAATTTTACCATTGGTAGTGGATGGTAGATGGATGTTTGCATATTTACACAATCCAGTTACCCCTAAAACATATGGCGTATTTAAAACATGCTACGACAGTAAGTGCTACTCTTCATATCACTATAGCAAAAAACTGTCCAACTGGTACAATGCATTTTAGATGGAAGCTGTGTGAACAAGGGTGAAAAATGCCATACAGCAAAAAGAAAAATAGTTTTCATTGTACTATGCCATCTCCCACAATATTATTTTGCTTCCTGTTTTGACACATAGAGAAAGTTGATCCCTCGCAGAGCCAATCGTCAGAGATGATGAAGTATGCATTCTGTGTAACAGCCAGTAGTCTTTTCATTTCCACTCACCTCTATTGGCTGAGTTTTCTTCTGCTCAAATGAAATGAATCACCTTGAGCAAGCTGCACCATTTTATTGTGAAAGCTGCTGCTCAAGAACTTCTTGTGCATGTTAGTGAGAGACTTCCATCTTTTATACAAACATTATAGACTTAATACTCAGGGGTGATGCCAGACAGTTTTGGTTGAAGGAGCTAAGGGGGTGCCCCACCCTTTTAAAATGTTTGCTTTGGGGTTTTAAACAAGCAAGTTTAAATGTAGTTAGAACTGTATAATGAGTCATTTTGAACACTTTGTTGTTGAGATTGGATGTCCTATGAAAGTGGGGCAGAAATATTTGGGGGAGCTATGGGGGAGCATTGCCCATTCAAGTGAAGCCAAGTGATCTGAAATAGTTACTCACTACACTACACTACTGATAGCATTGATCAATAAAGCAATTGATTATTGTGCTATTGCTATTGTGGTACCGTTTCCCATTGCAAATAATTCATCAGAGCTTAAAAGTTTTTAGATTACAGTTGTAGGGTAATTGAAAGGTCAAGACATAAAAGAACCAGCTTCATATGGCAAAAAGATGAAAAGTATGGGTAAAGCTGGCCAAAGAAGAACAAAAAACACTGCTGGTACTACTGACTGGCCTGTGAAGTTTTAGGTCTGTCCAGAAGATGATGTTTTTAAATTTGAATTTAGTGCATAATATTATCAGCACCAAGTGTCATATCCTTTTTGGACTTAAATACCCCCCCACAAACTTTGTAGTCTTGCAGTCATTTTTATGTTGCAGGCTTTTTCTTGTTTTGGCACTGGTGATTAACCCTGCAGGTCATGTGTACAGTGTGAACACGACTCAAATGGAAATTCACATCTTTATTTATGTGTGAATGGGAAACTTGGGGCTGGTCCCTGACCTTAATCATTGAACAGTGCCTGGCTTTTGTTAGAGTTTGTTTGAAAGTGGCTTATATAAATCTATGGAGTGTAAAAAGCCTTTTAACCAATCGATAACATTTACCCAAGAACTTAAAGAGTCAGAAATTATAGCACAGCAGCCAGTTTACAAGTCTTTGACAACTGGGGAGAATTTGCCCTATAAGCCCTGACACTTGACACAACATTCACTTGACAGGACATGTTTATTCGTTGCACAAAATCTTTACTTACTTTGCATGTCAGGTTGAGCTTTCCAGCTGCCAAGACAAAAGACAAATACTGACGGAAATGCCTTAAAATTAGAATGGGCAGCAAAGTGAAAGCTCCTCAAAAGACACTTGATTATAATATCTGCTTATCTGTTACCAGCTTTTTCACCTTTAATGTGCATTCCTTGACAAATGTATAACTTTACCAGCTCAATAATTTACAGCTGATATCCATAGTCATATGCATATCTTTACTACATTGTTTTTATTTTTTAACAATAAGTAGATACTGTACAGTTTGCTATGAATTATTCATGCTAGCTTCCTTTTGTAGTGATTAAAAAAAGAATAAGAATGACTTGGCTGTGAGCTTACATAAATGCCTTCAGAAGCAGCTAATCAACCAGGCTGCCGACACTGCTGCCTTAACTTGGGAGCAGCTCGTCAGAAGTGGCTGTTGAAGCTTGGATAAGAGCGTGGAATTCAAACACGTCTCTGTTGTCTCCACCTCCTCCTCCATCCAACTTCTTATGATTCTCTCATGGACGCGCCATCTTAAAGCCACCCCTGGTTCACTCTGATGCGCAGTAGTGACAGCCTCTAATTATACAGTCTGGGGGCCCCAAGACTTTTTAAGCATTAATTATTACACAGAAATAAAAGCAACAGATTCCAAAAGGAAGGATGCAAAGGGCAAAAGGAGACAATGAAAACGGAACAGGGATTAATAACTGTACTGCATAAAGGTTTCAGTGGGATGCATTAATTAAAAGGCGATATTTTTACCTTTGTTATGAAATGCAGGCAAGATAATTTTAAGTAATTGCCTCGAGTGTGGACCCTAATGACGGTTAAGCTCTAAAGATGCTGAACCATGAAGAACTAGGGTCGACAAAAGTATTAAAAAACAGATACTAATTGATACTAAAACTAGTGCCCATACTAATTTGGACTTTGAGCTTTATCAGAGCTATCATAAACCACGTGGTAACATAGAGGAAGTTCTACCATTTTGTGTTGAAAATGAAAACAAGAGCTATTTTAATTATTATTTGTGTTGTTGATTCTCTATCACATCCAAGGGTTTGCATCTGAATACATTACTGTTAAACTAGATAATCTTGTGTTTGAGCTATGGATTTTTTTTTTTTCCATTGCGACAAAGACCTAATGCCTTGGCATTGAGGTGGCACAGTTCTAGTCTTTGCACCTGTAAGCCTGTCTTAAGACCTTTTGCACGGTCCTATTGCTAGTCTAAGTTTGTTAGCTATAGCATTTAAAGTTTGTCAGCTTGCTACAATATCAGCACATCATGTATATTTATTCAGCAGGGTTTTTTACTTTGCATAATACCCTTTGTGCTCACCAATTGCACAAATCAGTCAAGCCTCAGTGCACTGCAGCAATTTCTCCATCCGTAAGCTAAACCTTTGTCCTTCATTGAAACCCAGCAAAAATACGCCAGACACAGACTGTTAATAGACATCTCCCGGACCATATGCTAGGCGAGTCCAGTAATTACCCACACTTGCATTACTGAATATTATGGATTCAGTCCTGATGCGAATGTGCCACACTGTTTAGCAAAGTGTTTCAAAGGACATGGACCCTTCTGTTTATACCTCCTTCCCTGATCTAAACGGATTAATAATCCTGAGGTTGTTAGTTCAAACGCAGAGGGCCAGAGGAGAGCGCTGATGTGTCCTTGAGCCAGATACTTAATCTAAATTGTGTCACTTAATATCCATCTTCATAAACGCTCTGTACACATATCATAGGTTATGTAAGTTGCCCTCCACGGAGTCAAGAGAAGCAAATAACACTAGCCCCAGATAGCACCTTGGCCCCATAACACTGCCTGGCAATATCAAGTGGCTGTTGTGTCTGAATTGCTATTGCTTCGTCATTGTTTGGAGACACTGTCATAATCTGTTTTGCCTTTCGCAAGTTGATAAAAATAGCTTGTTCCAAAGAGATACTCAAAAGTTCTCATCCATGGAAATGGCCTTGTAATATAAACTTTAATGAGGCAAAAAGGCATGGTAAACAAGAGCATGGTGCGATAATAGATGTTGAGGAGAGTGCTTGAATAGTTCACATAGTTTTTCTGAATGGCTGGACTCGGACCACACATACCGGGAAGGAAGTTTGCAGGTTTTTGCCCAATTAGTGCTGAAAAGTGTAGCGGTGTGAGAGTGCGTCAGCGGGGGAAGTGTGTACCGGAGGAGGCGTGTCATCAATCATCACTCCAGCTCCCAGGCTTCTCTTCCAAACCATCCCCTTTTTCTGGCACAAGAAAGAAGAGGAGGGAGAATGGGAGAGAGGAGACTGACAGTGGCTAGGCAATTTCACAAATGACACAAGCATGACGGCATAGGAGTTTTCAAGAAATTAATGAATTATAACACTTATTTGGGGGCATTTTTTGTTAAGGTTCAAAAGTGCACGTAAGTGGAACAATGGGCAAAATATGAAATGGATGTGTGAAAACAAAGCAAGTGTGTATGTGGAAAAACCCAGCCAGTCTAGCGCAAAGAAAACATCAATTGGTACAAAGCAAGAACTTTTCATTTGTCCCTTCAGCCTTTCAGCACTATATTGTTATATTGGCATGTATTTATTCATTTGTAGGGAGTAGCTTGCTTAATAATTTCTATGAATATATGTTGCTCCTCTCCTCCTAGGTTGTTCATTTTAATATGCAATACCCGCCTCCACCCACGGTAATACATACTCTAATATTGGGTACTTTGTCAAGACCTTTGTAGGCTTAAGAGTCCCTGAATAAAATTTAGAATTGATTTTTTTAGCAGCTAGTTTTGAAGGCAGGGGAGTGCAGAGTGTTTGCATAATAAATTAGGTTGGGTCTGTTTGTAAGCTTTTTCAGTTCCAATACCGATACTGATTCTTTGACTTTAATCTTCCGATACCTGATATTAACCGATACCTGTGCAGGGATGGAGAATGGTTCCAATTTCCTTTTAACGCAGTTATTACACAAGAGATCCAATTGTGTTAACTCACTGTTATTTATTCTTCAAATAAACTACTGAACAGCTTCATATGAATAAAAGTTCAAGCATCCCAGATGTTCTGGGACAAAATCAGCCTGTAAATAGTCTTATAACGTTCAGATAAAGGCCCAACCAGGATATCTGCATAACTGATATCATTGAACCGATACCCGATCCAGCAAATTTTCCTGGATCAGCACAGATACTCGATGCCAGTATTGGTATCAGTGCATCCCTATTTGTAAGGTGCTTTTAAAAGGGTGGACTGAGACATTATGTCAGCATTGAGTGTGATCAGGTCAGTGCATGCAGAGTTCAAGTATGACTAGACTGTAATGATGGCCTGTATTGAAGAGCTGTCCAATTACAGATTAAATTAGCAGACACATTTGTTTGACAAGGAAAGCTGAATATTAATGCTAATAGCTAAGTGTACCCACCTGTGTTAACATCACAGCTGCTATGAAACTATTATCCACAATGACCTCCTGCCTGTTTACAGTGCACCCCTGTCTCTTGTATCAGTCCTATGTTTGACCAACTGTTCCTCTTCGTGGAAACTGTGACACATTGTGCGACTCCGGCTCAGGCATTTATAACGCTTCTAAAAATGTCTGCTTGCTTGGCTCAACGCGGAGGGTATAATGATAATGACAATTCATCATCATAGAAAATTCCTCTTTTATGAGTGAGTCTTTTCACCATTTTGTCACAGCCTCAACAGTGTTAGCCGCCGCTAATGAAAGCTTAAAAAATCTTCCCAGTGCAGTATCTTATTGAGGTGTTTTATCATTTTACGAACTTATGAACGCTCTATACCGGAATTAGAATTATGAGCACATCTTGGCACAATTCCTTTGTTCATTTTACATCCAACCACTTTATAGTAGAAACGGCCGTGTGGAAAATACTTTAAGATAATCTCTCCTTGGGGATGTGCGACGTAATATAATATGGCGTATAATGGATGCTGTCCTCACAAGGGGGAAACGGAACAAAAGAAAATTTACACAGATCATTTTGTACAATTGAAATCCTCACAACACGACATGGCTTGTGGCTTACCAACTGTCGCCTACACACACACACAAGTGTCTATGTTAGCCAAAATTAGGCCTTTGTCCCTAGATTATGGTGATATTTCATCACTCAAATTATTATCTCCATGTCAGTGTCCATATGGCTTTTGTAATGACTGCAGCGTTCATGTTGGCAGGGGCATAAAATGTTATTGCGCCAGTGGAGATATCTCTTTATGAGCACAAAGCAAACAATTTCAGCACGCCACATCAGATTTGTAGTGCTTTTAAGGTCATGGAAGAACTAAACTTAATAGCAACATGTACTCTGCATGCACTACCCGCCTGTTGGGAGATGCATGCCGGGTTAGACAAAAAAAGAAGTCTGTGGGAGAGTGGAGCGAGCATCCACGAGTAATAACATCTACTTTTAAGCAGTAGTCATGAAAGACAGTGCTGACCTACATGCTGTAAGCGGGATCCTTGCTTTTGTCTTGTTAGTGCGGACTGCTACTGGAAAGAGGTCCTCTCTGTCAGGGGGTGATGTGTCTAGGCTGCACACACTATCTTTGCAAAGCCTTAGGAAAAAATAAAATAAAAGGTAAGCTAACACAGCAAGAGGATATCCAGGTCAGGTATACACACATTTGGATTATATTGATTGTGCTGTGTTGTGTGACTGTGTGTTCCTTACAGTGGGAGCGGTTGACAGACAGCCCTATCTCCCCCAAGCGCTGTGGAAGGCCATACATCATTAATCCTTGACAAAAATGAACATTCGGGCTGGTATCTTTCAAGGGCTAGACTCGGAGGCATTCCCCCCATTGTGAAGTGCGTATATAGGTGAGAGTGCCTTACTAACTTGGCGCTGCTGACCCGCGTCTTTGGTACAGCGCCACATGATGGATGACATGGTTATCAGAAACTCAGGATGAGAATGTCCTATCTCGCCGTCAAGGTCAATGGTTGTCGGGCTTATAACAAAATGGCAACCCGGTGAACTTACTGGAACATATAGCCTGGGTTTCAATCTGTCATCCATCATATCCGAACATTTAATGCAGAGAGACTTCTGCCGCAAAATTACAAATGGTGGCATAGCTTTTATACTTCGTCAAGTGAAAGTACCAAAGTAGATCTTTAGAAACATGCCACTGTTCATGGTTTTCAAGCTATGACACAGGACCTCAATAGATTAAAGGGTTTTTATTATGCTATTTCATGACATTACAAGGTGGAACAGAACATTTTGAGCTTTGGAGATGTGGATGGACTGATAATAGGGTTACTCAAGCATTTGGGAATGAAACAAAACACAATTCCGGGTATGTTTTTGATAAAGCAACATTATAATGTGACTTAAATCTCACAAGAGTCATTTTTTTTGTAATATTGGACCTTTAATGTTCAATGGTTAATTTCAATAGAAATTAAAGCTTCTCACAATGATGATGGCCCTCGCCCCAGCGCGCACGTTCCTCCCTCGCGACCGCCCTGACATGCTACTGTCCCTTCCTGACAGCTGCCTAGGCCCCCAGATCCTCCATTAGAAAAATTACACAGTGCACCATTATAGTATTTAAGGAGTCTTTGCATCCTGCTGGCCAATGTGAAAAATGCCCCATGTCTGTAATATATGTTTTTGTTTCTAGTCAGATCCCCAAACTTGGTACAAATCTGATAATGTTGATGTTTCATTGTACACTTGTCATAAGGGTCAATTACAGGACGCCTAAATTTTCTGTCCAATCGCAATTTATTCAGTTAAAAAGGTTCAAATTTCATAATAATTCACCACATATCTGTAGTATCCCCCTACCTCCATGGAACCAAATAATTTTTTTCAGAAATCATGTTTTTTGTACTTAAAATGTTAAAATGTCATGTGGTGTGACCGTCCGCCCTTAACTGCTGATTTTTAAATTTCTTTAAAATTACTCTAAATCTAATAAAATTTCTTTCTTTTTTGGCATATTTTCTGAAGTGTTTGTCGTCCCACATGAAATTTCAGCTTTCTTGAATAGATATTTAACCCATAATATACAAACAAATATTGCCCGAGCGTGTCCATTTTTTCAAATTTCATGTGGTGTGACCATCAAGAAATGACCATTTTGGAACTTTTATTTTGAATTCAACTGAAAGAGAGGAAGTTGCATCATTTACCAGTTGGCAAAAGACACATGGAATCAACAAGCAGGTTTGTAACCCTCTTTCATACATTTTAAAAAGTATTGTTTTTAAGAGCTGGGATGCTCTTGCCATATTTGGATGTCATGTGGTATGACCTCACAAAAAAAAAAAAAAAAAACAATAATGAAGCTATTTTTATACAAATGTTTATTTTGATAATATAGTTGAAGGTGACCTTTTGTGAGAGACCAGCTAGTTTTGTTACAGTGGCTAATGAGATGCCTGTAAATTTTGACTGAATCTAAAAAACATCATTTGGTGCGACCAATATCATGTGGTGTGACCATTGTAGGATACTTTCTATTACTCATATACATTGCAGAGTTACATTTTTTGTGCTTTTAAAGTTCATCATGATTAATACAAACAATTGATTAATTTTAAAAGACTTTGACTTTGACTTTTTTTTTTTTCATTTTTGAGCATTTTTGAGTATTTCAGGAACAATGAGCTGTAATTCATATTTATACAGTATAATGAGAAAATATATAAAAATATGTGAGATCATGTCACTTTGACAACATATATTTATTTTTAACTGTTTTTAAATCTATTTTATCAGATGCCACTGTCAAGCAAAGTAAAGACTGCCCGCCATAGGGAGCGTGTCAATTCTGACCCTGCAGCAAGAGCACAGTACCTTGCCAAGAGAAGAGAAAGGTTTGTTCTGAAACGTGGAAAAGGAAATATTAATTTGAATAGCAATACATACTGTTTCTCTTCAGTGTAGGACATGCTTTTCATTAGCACTATACACAAGAGACTATGCCATATGCAGTCAAAGTTAACTTAAGCTGTTTGTGATTTAAAAAAAAAAAAAAAAGTTAGATATGAAAATGAAAGCACTGTTGTGAATGAGAAATGCAATGAAAAAAGTACATTTGTCTTCACTTGCCTTGCCTTCTCCTGTTTAACTGGTGGCTGTACCAGCTTGTCAAAGCCTGATCCCGTCAGATCTCAGAAGCTCAGCAAGGCCGGGCCTGGTTAGAACTTGAATGGGAGACGCTGGGAAAATCAGGTGCCACAGTGGGGCGCCAGTCGTCATTGTGTCCTTAGGCAAGGCACTTCACCCACATTGCCTAGTATGAAAGTGGTGTGTGTGTGTAAATGATGGTGGTGGTCGGAGGGGCTGATGGCGCAGATTGGCAGCCTCGCTTCCGTCAGTTTGTCCCATGGCAGCTGTGGCTACAATAGTCGCTTACCACCACCGAGTGTGGAGTGAAAGAATAATGATCTGTAAAGCATTTGAGTGTCCAGAAAAGCGTTATATAAAACTGATGCATTATTATTCATTATTATTTTAACTGAAATTATATCTGTTTACGAATATCAACAAAGGCCACAAATGTCAAGTTCATAAGTGTTATGGTTATTAAAATGACCATGCAAGTGTGTCAATGACAATGAAATGTTATGAAAAAATGACAATGTTGTGAAAAGGAAAAATAGAAATGAAATGGAAAAAATTATTACATTTTCATCTTCACTGAGTGTTAAACTGGAATAAAATTTGATTTAAATATACATTTTGCATGCAATTTATTTGTTACTAATTTATTGTTATTTGTTTGGCCAATATGAGATTTTCCTGTCATTTGGTGCAACCATGTATCATAATAGCAGTAATTTTCTTAAAATAAAAATATGGTATTTCAATTCTATGTCTGGAATTTTAATGACTGACAAAGTATACTTGGGTGAATGGTTCTTTAGGTATTTTTCTTGCATTTTTCAGGGAAAAGTAGAATGTTAATTGCAACTTTGCAATTGTAACTGCAGGACCAGATTAATGCACATAAGGAGATCCAGTACCTGTACAACTCTACAGTACAGGAAAATGTGTAGCTGAAGCAAGAGCTTGCAAACTCCAGAAAAGTCAGGAATAAGACTGGCGATTTAGAGATGCAAAATGTCAAAGCTTCTCTCCAGAAGAAAAACAAAGAGCTGGAAACCCAAATGAATGCATACAAGGAGATCCAATATCTGTATAACAGTTCAGTAAGAGAAAAAAAACACTGGTTTTGGAGTTGGTGGAGATGTAACCCACAAAGACAATGAGAAACTGTCCAGGAAGGTGCAGGAGCTGTCTGCTCAACTCAGCACGAGAGGAGCTGCGTTTCCTGAAGTTTCATTGTAAAAGTGAAAGAGCACAGCGTAGATGTAGTGGAGGAGCAGAGAACGACGCCCAGGCACTACCAGCGCTAAAGCCCCTCTAGACATTACCCTTTACCCTTTGCAGAACAAAAATAGTCTGCGCTAGTTATATTCATGTTTATTTTTTCAGATGTCAAAATTTGACATCTTCAAGCAACTGCAATTCACAGTTTATCATTAATTAATTGGTAAAGTGGAAATAGAAAAAATAATATATGTAAAAAAATTGTACTTTTAATGATTCATTTGCATCACTGACCACCACTTCATTTTACATATAAATGTGAAGGTTGTTACCTATGTTTTAGAATTAGAAAATTAAATACTCTTTACCAACGCCATAATGCTTGAGTTAGTATTTTTCCCATAATTCATGAATGCAAGTCATTAAGTTCTTAGCCAACAGTCAAATAAATGCCTGTATATTAACCCCTTCCAGTTTAACGGCTAGTAATGTATAATATCCACCATGCACGACTCTTGTAATTGATTTTAGTGCATCAAATATCATATGAAAAACCATCACAGTCAAATTAAGGAATTTAGAATACGAAATAGAATACTACAGGATTACAAGAATGGGATTATTTGGCTCTATCAGCTAAGTGTTGAATAGAGTTTATTCATTCAGTATAATGCAGTGTGCTGTCTGTGTGGTGTCTTCCAAAAGAAAGGCCCCGATGTGTGCTTGAGTGCGTTTGTGTGTGTGCTGGTTGATTTGGTTACCGCTTGATTACAACTAATTCTGAGCTGGAAATTGGCCTCTTCCATTAGTTCATGGGGAGCTGATACTAGGCTTAAAGGTGCACTGTGTAACTTGTCTCCATGGAGATATTACTGTTTTGCCTTGAATGTTTTACAATATGGAAATAAACTTGGTGATCACAATGGAGACACGTTAATGGTCAGATCTATGGAGAAGCAAGCCTGCACATGGAAATAATTTGTGTTTTTATGGTATTTTTGACCTATAAAACACCTGTTATTAAACAAATGCAAGGGAGATATGTTTCATGCCATACTGTGGAACATTCCAAGCAAAGAAATAACATCTCCATGGAGACAAGCAAGTAGCGGACTCTCCACCTTAGAAGTTACACAGTGCATCTTTAAATTGTCTTTTTTTTGGCCGGATAGCAAAATGTACTTCATCTTTCATGTGTCAAAACGTACTGTGAGATATTTCATCAAGTAAAAATATGGCCTTACAAATCACTGTAAAATAAAACATAGCTGAGCCCAGACACACTCGCATACACTATGTTAGAAAGAGTTACAGTGTAAAAACAGCATTCTGTATCTCTCTATGGGATTCGCGTACCAGACTCATATTTTTCTAAACACTAATTTGCTAACCTGCTGATTGCAATTTCAGTTGATTGCTTTCCAAAGGAGCGCTGTAGCTACTTTGAATGTAATTGGCCAGAGAGATCACTGCCCATAATTCAACTGTTTCAACTGGTGACTTAACAGGTGTGTTTGCTACAGCAGCCAATTCTACTCTGTAAACAGCTCATCCTCTTGTTAGTGTAAAGTTATCTTTGCTTTTTTGTATTGTACATTGTTTTGTATTTAGCTGTGTTTATTAACATCAAGCTTTTTACATACCTGGAGTTGACTTTTATTTCATTCAAACATGTTTAACACACAAACCCTGTATATTTAGGCTGCATTCTTCCCTCAAACGGGAAACACTTTGTTCCACCTTGTGATGTCATGTGGTAATACAGAAAGTGCTCCAATGTGTTTTAAACTCCATACACCTTCAACAGAATCATTTGGATAATTTCAGCCCTAGAATTGTCAATCTTTACTGAACTAAAGGTAAAAGAAGCTGTTAACTTGTAAACTACTGCTTCATGACATCACAAGGTGAGTCAGTGTTTTGGGTTTTTTGGGGGCTTGATTGGCCCAAGAACTGAATCCACAATCTCCTTGCTGATAGGCAATATCAATATATAGCTGAAGAAAACATATACGATAATATTGTTGGCTAACACAGTAAGCCTAAATGCACAATATCCTCAGAAACATGAGCTGTGAATATATTTCACTGTAGTAAAGAAAGTCTTAGTGGAAAAAGTATTTATCCAGAAATAGCAGATTATGAAGGCTAGAGAGAGGTATATCCATATAAATGGACATGGGCATACTTCTGGCTATAGTCTAGAGCTGTGTCAGAGTTCTGTGTTTTCTCACTGTCCCTGTTTTGGATTTAACATGTTAATATTTAGTGCACAGTACATAGAGTCACAGTATGTACTATGTAGGATTTGCCTTATGAAGGACTGATCCTATTGTAACCAAACCCCGAAAGGACTAAAGCAGAGGGCTAGAGCACTGTTACACTATACTAAGTAGTGTTTAAAAATAGATTCCATTAAGACCTTCTGTTTCCACGGTGTTGATATGATTTGCTTCCTGGTGTACAGGACGAGAGCCGGCTCTATGTCCATACAAATATCCTTTGCAGTCACATGTTACAAAATCAAGCAGTACCTCTGTATTTTAAATTCGCATTGCAACCAGATGTTGTTGCCTCGTGATTAATAGCGTGCTGTGGTGAGACATATTTTGCCATTTAGGATGTGAGTAGTGTACATAAATTATGGAGTATAAACATTGCCTGAATCTTAAGTTGTCCGAGGCTGCATTAGGAACAAGAAGGCGCTCTCTCCTATCAAATAGAAAGCATGTCAATGGAAAAACCCATTATGTTTGCCTTTAGGCGCGGTCCTATTTAACACTTCTCTTTTAATGGGGTTATTCGCTAAACCTCGCGGCCAACTTCAGCTAATTGCGTGTTTCATAAACTGATAAGGAAAGCGCACAGGTTACAGGCTGCCACCTTTATATCTTATTTAGATTTGCACACTTCTATAAGCATGCAATTTAGGATCTTAGCAGACTTTCTTATCAGACACTTGACTCCTAGCTAAAATTATAGGTCGAGAAGAATGGCCTTCTCGAACACTTTGCAACCCCAACAAGATCAAGTCAAGTTGACAAACAGGAAGGCAAAAATGTCAAGTTATATTATTTGATGCACTGTTTGTCGTTCAATAATGAATCACTGCAGCCCTTCTTTGTACTCTTTTGTTTCCCTTGCCATTGGCTTATTTTAATATGGGTAATGTGTCCATGCTAGCGGTCCATAACAATACCGAGAAATGGATGAGTGGCGTTCTCTCTGTATTCTATGATTATCGTGGCTGTGGTGAAGCTAAATTCCTGGATACCGCAATTTGTGAAAGCCTAATGAACCTGTTGTCTTGCATACTTCTTCCCGTAATGCAGCCTTACTCCACAAGACGCAACCACAAATGCAATAGTTAATAGGGCTTAGAAAACAGCATCATAATGTTAATATGTTTTACATATTTGGAGTGGTGCCATCGCCTCAGCAAATGTGTCTGAGACCTAATGCAATTGATTAGGTAAGCCAGGAGAGACATTTCCTTTTTTGGATTTTCTGTTTGTTTTTCATTGTGCGAAAATGACGCAGTAACACCTGATAGCACAATACAGAAAATGTACTGATTTGGTGTTAGCTCGATACTTTTTGTCAGTAGAGTGTGTCAAACTTGTCAGTTAAAAAAAGTTTCTCATTTGGCTTGACAGTACACCAATTTATTTCTTGCTAATTAAGCTTAAGAAGGTAATAGTGTGTCAGGGAAAGCTGTTAAATGACAATTGTTGGGTAAAATCTGTGTCCATGTGCATAACACAATTACTTTTTTTACTTGTATTGTGATTCTTTTTTTCTCTGCAGTGGAACTACTTCTGCATCTGTCAGTCACGTCAAGTATTTTAATTGCTTTTTCAATGTTGTTGCTTCCTACAGATGGCTGTTAATATGTATGTGTAATTAGTTTTTTTTTTCTTCTTCATTTTTGGCTGTTAATTTTAGATGAGACTATGATGAGATTAACTCCTTTTTTTAAAACCCACCATGGTGCAAATAATATACTGATTACTTTGCTTGGTTAATTTCATAGCAACTTCTTAAGTAATCTTTAGAATCTTTTAGTTTGTCCTATAGGATTGGACTATATTCTAGCAACCATTGCTCCCCATAAACACATGACCTGTCTGTAATGGCCCCCATCCTCTAGCACTACCATAATGAATGATATAGTATGTATCTTATTTGTCTATGATGTATGCTGTTTTTATCCATCAGCCTTTTCTTCTGTTAAATCCATGGCACTGTGAAGAAAAGGCACCCTGTTTAAACTGGTGCTGTGCCCCCTCTTGGCCGCCATCAGGAACTAATGTTGACTTCTTTCCGGCGTGTGCCTCCATGTCCTCAACTCAACTCATCCCAGCTCCCACTCTCCCAGGGAAATAAATTGATATCTTTAATTGCCTTAATAGCATTTTTACTCCTGCTGATGTCTCTCAATGAAGACCTCGGTGTCATTAAGACAATCTCAAAATGGACTATTTGCTCTATCAACAAAATTACTCACTCAAATCAGTGTTATGAATCAGAGACCCTGTTCGGAGGAGGCACCCTAAGCAGGGCCTAATCCTTGCCAAATGGACCGGCGATTAGCTTAACTAAGGACTTTTCGGTCCCTGCCAACACACGGGTTCTGCATTTTAAATAGAGGCGCATTCATTGGATTTGTGCATTAATCAAGCCTCTGCCGCCATCCCCTCACAATACCATGCATACACACACAAGAAGAGATGACGTTGATGGTTTTATTTGGCTGTTGGTGTAATTAATCTGTGGTACTCTAGGCCAAGTGATATATTATATAAGAAAATATAGACGATAAACAATAATACAGAATACAATAACCCTAAAGCAGGATTTCCCACCAAAAAAAAAAAAATCTGTACAGTATTGTTAATCATGCACTGTGGAACTTTTCAGTTGGTGGCCCAACACCTTCTTTTGTCTGTCTTTGCTCCACAAATGTTCCACAATATGACATTAAACAGCTCTACCTTACATATATTCACTTAAAGGTGAGTTTATAGCTCAGAAATACAGGCATTCTGACTGTGACCGGGGTTGCCTCTCCACAGATCTGACCTGTAACTTGACCTCTTTTGATCTCCATGATGATAGAAAGGTTTAATGCCATACTGTAAAATATTTCAGACAAAGCAATAACAATTCCACGGAAAAAAGAAGGTGGTGAACCCTCCACCAGGGAAGTTACACAATGCTTATTTAATGAACATGAAGCACATAATACAGAAAAAATAACAAAAAATTCCTAACTAGTAACCACGATAAATACTGACCCTAACTCTGCATGCAGTCAGATTTGCTGTTGTTTTTTTAAATATTTTTTTTATCATCTCTGTAGTCTGTCGTGTATTGATCGATAAGTTAATATAGTAATTCTGGTGACAGGGCTATTGGACTCTTAATAGCTATATATACAAACGATTCTGCATATGCGTTTTACTTCAGTCGTGATGTTAACCTCCCTTGCACATGTTGTTGCTATAAATTCTTTTACAGAGGATCTAAAAGCTAAGACATGCACTTTATAGCTCCTGTGATTCACAATGAGTCGCACAGCAAAAGCATCAGTACTAAAGAAAGCTCAAATAGGGTGGGTAAAATATGAGCGCCCACAGGCTCCTCTTTTCTGCTCAATGTATTTATTCCAATATTTGCAGATGAGTGAAACCAGTTAAGTGCTGTGGCAATTGCTTATTTCCCTTTGTCAGGATGATGAATGTGGGCGCACCTATCGGACTGTGCAGGGGTTCCAGTGTCCTTTGACAATGAAGGATCGTCCATTTGTACCGTGGACAGAGCACATCAAAAAGGCTGGATAAAGCCCCGCAGGAAAGCAATAACAAACACTGCCTTGTTACTGTCACTGTTTATGATATAGGGGTTTTAACGCCTGGCAATTTCCAAGCCTTATACCCAAAACCAAAGCTACATTTGTATAGAATTTGTGTTTTGTCAGCGTCTTCATAGGAAGTGAAAGCATTTCTACTGAAGATGTTTTGCTTCTTTCATTCTGACAGCATATCTAGGAGAATTTGTGGATAAGAATTCTGCATAAATATAAACAGAAACAAATAGTTGAGCCGTACAATGTGTACAAATACATGGACTGTGGAATGTAACCCTATGACTTTGAGATTTATACTTAGTGAGAATTGTTGCTGGGCTAGGAATTAGAGTAGTAAGTAGGGTTTGCCCTTGAAGTGAGGCGGAGTGGGGATGGTTTTAGTTAGGTGGTATTTATAATATTATGTTGTGTTGTTTTTGTGGTTGGAGGATATCACAAATATCTATTTTGATGGTCCAGCATTAGTCTTGCTGCTGTGGCTGATAACCATTATTTGCCGATTACCCTCACGTTTCTTTGATAATAAAATGTATTCATCTGGGATATTTACTCTTACATTTTTTAGAAAAGGCATATCTGACTCACTGAGGGTAAACTGTGAATCACACATAGACACACGGCGACTGGGGCAGCTTGGAAAAAAAAAAAAAAAAAAGACAGCTAAAGAATGTAAATACATGTCAGCTAAATTTTCAGTGTCTGACTGATACAGATAGTTGGGAAAGCCCTCTGATTTCACCAATACGGATATGAGAACCAGTGTATTTGTATTTGGTCCACCTCAAGCAACTATTAAAATCCCATTTTCCACTGTTTGCACTCCTGTCTGTATATAACTCCTATCCTCTTAAAAAGAAATGAACTTGGCCCTTTAAAAAACTGCCTCCGTTCTGAGCCCTTTCTAACAGATAATGACAGTCAGAAACAGGATCTTCGACTATTTTTGAACTTTTAAAGCTGTAACAAGTGTCAACTACCAGGCACGCCGCGTAACCCCCTTCAGAAGTGCTCATTTGCTGTGACATTTAAAAGCGGCAAGCATGGCCCCTTCTTGTCATCTCAAGTGTCCTCTCCCCGTCTAGACACTGCACAAACATCCGTGTTTTGGGTTGCTCTGATGAGGATACTCTGTTCTAAAGACTGTACGCTGGTCTGGAAGTGTTGGCTATGGGAGAGGATGTGAGTGGCTGTTCCTCACACACTGAGTGACTCCACTTTCATGGTCCTTGCTGGAGCTCAGCCAAGCCTGACCTGTCACTGAGGCGGTTAACTGGGCCGCTTAACTGTTTGGCAGGGGAATACACACAGGGTACACTTACTGATGAGAGGAATCAGGGCCTCTGTGCACTTCAAAGTACGAGCCCAAATAAGAAAGTACACCTGCATCCGCTGTTTGTAGAATGGAAAATGAGATGGAATTATTCTTTACTTACTAGAATAATTGCTTTTTATTTTAGTCAAATTGAATATAATTATTACGTGTTCTTTTTTCAACACTAGATGAGTTTGTGCACTGCCAAGATTTTTATAATTGCCTAATTTGCCATATGCTTGCTTGGTGACGCAGAAGTGGGTCTGTGGTTATACTGTATGAGATGTCAGAAGTCAGAATTCTGGTTTATGGACTTTGTAAAGATGGATCCTAGGGCTGGACAAATAAAATGATTAATTAAAATGTATTAATCATATTTGAAGTTCAAATCGATTTAAGATAAGATAATCCTTTATTTGTCCCACAATGGGAGCTTTCTTTATTTTCCCGACATTCTGGGATTGGGAATTGCAATGCAAGATGCAAGAAAGGCTACTCACTGCTATCACTGGGATCAAAGTTTAACACAGGGCCAAGCAGCACTGACTGCTTTGAACTCCGTGATGTCCAATTAAATGCTGGGGCTTCATGCAATAATTTGTTTTACTGAATACAACAGTTTTTGAGTTTTCAGTTTTTGAGAACTATTTTATTTTCAGGGCATTTCGCCCACCCCTTACTCCAGGTACATTTTCACTTTGAGAACATTATTGCATGGATTAATGCTCCAAAAAGTATGTTTTGCATCAATTATAGCATGATCACCACTACAGCCCTCTGTTTCTTTCCCAAAACCCCAGCTCCCAGATTCAGTGCACTGACATTGAGCTCACTTATCATTCAGAAGTGATGGGACTCTCCTTAGCTGTCATAATGGATTGAGGACTACAATATGTCTCGGCACTGCTGCAGTGTCTGAAGTCGTAAACACAACTAGAAGAGAAGGAGAGGGGAAGCTGGGAGTGGGGAGGGTTTGACAGCGTGTGTGGGGATTAGCAGAACCTGGGCCCAGATGGCGGTGGGAGGCTGACGTCCCCACAGTGTTGCAGAGGGTAGTCCCTGCCAGCTCAAGAAACAATCAGACACGTACGTCTGGCAAATAGGCTACCTCCAAACGGACGGCTAAGATTTGGGAAAACAGATGCAAATAAATGCTCGTAAATGTCACCAGAAAAGATCCCTAAAATTCAACATGGCCCCTGTGGAGTGACGCTTTTCTCACCATTCTCACAGAAATTTGAGGTACAACAATGCGACTAATACTTTGGACTGGTGTGAAAAAGATAACTGCATATTGCCTCATGAAGTACTTTTTGATCTTGGTGAACAGTAGCATTTTGTTAGAAAAATAATATAGTGAAAATATCAGGCAGAAAGAATATTCAGGATGGTAGACAGTGACTGCAGTAAAGGTTGTTATTTCCAGCTTCAGTTTGATGTGATTTTGAAAGTAATCTAATTTAGTTGAGGACATGTTTATATAATACTAAAATTTCAAACTCAATTTGGATACCAGGAACAGGCATGATACTTGATACTGATTTTTTGTAGTGATAATAAATAAAGACCAAATTGTAAAAGATTGTAAATTTGAACAAAAATAATAATACTTTCTTTAATATTATCATGTGGTCTTAAAGTTGTGCTGTCAGACCACAATCATTCAAGAAAGGTCCAACTTTATTTTTATACTTTATATGAGGATCTAAACTCTTTTAATCTGGGAATAGATTTTTTTTTTTTTTTTTGGCAATCCGCATCGCTGCATTGTTTTTATTCATAAAGTATCATTATCTTTTTGAAGTTTGAATAAAACTCCTACTTATTTTTTAGCACAATGGGAAGGGCATAAAAAATTGAAGGCTTCCAGGGTGGAGGAAATATTGCAGCACCCAGAACTGCAGAGTCGCCGTCTAGGGGTTGTCAGCCTCCCACTGTGAGTCCCAGTTTGATCTGGGCTTCTGAAATGTGCCGCAGATCTGTATTGTCCCCTATTCTCCTGCTGTGGCTTGACACATGTCCTCAATGAAACAAGTCTGAAAAGCTATAAACTTCTTTCATCGTGTCCATGTACTTTTCTTTTCTAGTGCTTGCCTGGTTATACCCAAAATTGAGCTTCAGTAGGCTGAAGAATACATGCTATTGAATTGATGATGTCATATTTTCAGATGGAGGGCAGAGGCCTTTAAAACTCTGTGGATATTTATTTCCCCAAATGTTATTATTTTTCCTAAGTGGTGGTCAGCAAACTTGTAGGGATGCACTGATACCGATACTGGTATCGGCCTGATATTTCCTTAAAATACTTATACTCGTTTATTTGTTGATACCACGCACCGATACCACTATTACATGACACATTACGCAGTATCCCGGTTTCAGTATCCCGAATAAGCCAGTATTCTGGTTATGAGAAACCAGGATAAATAAAGTGACTGTGCGTGAGTGAAATGACTGTTAAATAAAGAGCTGTGCTGCACACGTACGACCTGCACACGTATGATTTCTGAAAAGTTTAACGTGAACCATCTCCAAAGTGATATACGCACAGAACAGACTCAGCATCAGCAGCACATCCTTCTGTCACAGAAAGAACACACATATTCCACTGAGTCGTGTCCTTTCCAACAGAAGCAGAGCGCATCAGCGGCACAAGGAGTCAGCTGTTTTTTCAGAGCTTATTGTTTGTGCAAATTAACCATGTGGTTTTAAGTTTTGTTTCTGTAAAACGTAAACAAATGTGCAAAGCTGCATTAAACAAATTATAATATCATAATTGTTTGTATTTTTCCTGGTTTATTAAATATATATATTTTTTGCACTGGCACATTTGTAAGATTATGTCAAGAAACCAGGATACTACATTTGATCATGTACACACGCATATGACTATCCCGGTATCCCGAATACTACCCTAACCGGGATATGGCTAATAACCAGGATACTGATGTGTAAGTATGTAAACGCACTCAATGTACAGTATGTTCATGGTGTTGGGGGTTAAAGTATTGGTACTCAGTATTGGCAAGTACAGAAATGATTATACTCATACTTGTATTGGTTTTCAAAAAATCGGTGCATCTGCAACTTGTTCTTTCCTTCAGCTATCACAGTTTTGTATTTGTATTGCATTGTAATTGTAATAATGACACCAGTTTTTTGAGGTATTATGGAAAAAAATGATCAGATGTTGAACTTTATGTCAGTTTGTGTTTCATGAAGATAGGCCCTGTTGAGATATTTAACCCTAAACTAGAGGACAATACCTCTTCAGTTTCCTCTGCCCTTCACTTCAGTATTTAGCCATTTTAGAATGATATTTCTACATACTGTTCATCGCAAATGGAAATGACAATGATAAATATTCTTGGTCATTCAAAAGTGCTTGGTAATTCTTCACAGGATAATCTCTTATGCTGTTCTTTAATTGAAAGATTACCAGTTTTTGTTTACTGTTATCAAGTAATTTTCTGACTTTGTTGTGTGCCACTATTAATTAAAATGTTATCCCCTGAAACGTACTTCCTTATAAAGTATGTTAGCTTGGATTTATTTGCATTTGAGTACAGCAGTAATTAAAAGCAGTCTTGGCAAAGCCCTGAACACCAGCAATGTCTTGTTTTTAATGCCTAATAAACTGGTTCAGATTCCAGCATTGAAGTGGATTGATTTGAAGGGACTTGTTTTCATTGGACACAGTATCATGATGTATTCTGCATATATTCTACATAAATTGGAAGTGATATATATACTGGGTTTCAGATGGCATCACAACATTCTATAGGCCAATATTATATAATACAGATGGGCGTAAAATTCAACTGCAGATTCTTGTAATATAGCATGGTTTTGGGTCTTGGACTTCTCCCAAAAAGTAACTGAGTTAGTAACTGAGTTACTCCTCTATAAAAGTAACTAGTTGCCAGGGAAAGTAACTATTGCGTTACTTTTATTTTATTTTTTTAAGTTTAAAAATGTCACATAGCTCATGTTAACAGCACCTGGCCTGCTATCATTACCAGTGTCAACTGTGTTTTTGGCCACTCGTTTAGTGGTTACATGCTGCCATTCCGACATACCGCCACTCCGATATTGATGTCTAATTGTCGGAGTGGAGGCATTTCCATTTTTTATCAAACGTTCCTGCGCTCCGACATTTTTTTTCCTTGGTCGGAGTGGCGGCACTTTAGCTTTTTTTTTTCAACATTCAACATAAGGAAATTATTAAAAATACATGGGCCTACTAGAATGAGCTATATGTATGGAGTATGAAAGCTTTCAGAAATATTTGTGTGCATAGGATAGAAATCTGTGCATATTTGGGAAATCCATGCATAATTGGCTGTAGTTGAGCATAAAATAAATATTCATAAACTCGTACAAATTGTATTCTCTTTACCGGATGATTGTCTCAAATGACATATTGTGGGTAGATGTGTTTTCTACTTAAATAGTGCACATTACTAATTGTATTATTTTTGTTTTGTTATTATTTGATTATTTACATTTTATTTTAAATATGGGTTTTTAGCCAGCATAAACCCTCTTCTCTTACCGGTGCTACGCACCGCCTGTAGCACCGGAACGCACTGGTCTACTTTCACCCCTGCTTGTTAAACGTTGAGATTAGAAAAACACTGGTATTCTACAAACACAAGGCAAAAAAGGTGACGCTCAAACTATGAGTAGGTTGTCAGAATGGCAACATAAAGGGTGTCGGAATGGTGGCATCAAAAAGTGTCGGAATAGGGGCATGTCGGAATGGAGGGTTGTCGGAATAACGGAATGTGGGGGTGGGGGTCTGTCGGAGTGAAGGAGTAGCTTCATTAACGCGCAGTAACGGCATGTTAGTAACAGTAATGGCGTTGTAACAATAGAAAAGGTAATTTGATAGATTGCCTGTTACTGAAAAAGTAACACTGTTAGTAACACAGTTTATTTTAACGCTGTTATTCCCATCACTGGTCTTGGGTCTAGTGAATAATAGAAATGATCAGGTTCCATTTGTGAATTTACCTTTCCGATATTTCATGGCAAAGTACAATGTAATCAGTAGGAAAAAAATTCTCTTGCCCCCCACCTGGAAGTATGACATCATCACATTTTAGTATCTGAAAACCGCTAATTCTCGAGAATTCTCGCCAATTCTCCAATAGACTCAAGAATCATTGACCCTTTATGTGACGCTTTAATACTGTAGGAATGTCCTTATATTGGAGAGACTTAAGCAACAGTCCTTTTGGCACCAGCAGCTGATGCAATAAACAAGAATTATATTATTGATAATTGGACACTAATTGGATCTGTTTCCTACTTCCACAGTGGCTTTGACCTTCACTAGACTCACTCCATCACCATGCACAATGTCACCTCCCCGAACTTATTTTGTACTCACCGAGAGCCTTGAGCTGCCAAAGGCGTGCTGTGCTTCCTATTTAATATGTGATTCTATTTGACAAGGATAAATTTTGTTTTATAACCCAATTTTCTGTCCTCATGTGACACTTGGTATGTCATGGTTTATAGATTTTGCAATTATTATGATGCAAAAATAAACATTTTTAGTCACTTTGAAGGTCATGGTAAAACAAAATACACTTGTTGGCAAATTGTGGTTCTGTTGTGTTCTGGGCAGATGTTCATTTCCTCTAAGTTTGAGAAGTTCACTGATTTCATTTTCAAGCCCAAGAGGTTCAAATCTATTTAGGTGACACAGCATTGTTGCTAGGCCAGTAAAGTCAGTTGAAAAGTTTGTTTTTGCCTCATTAAACCTGACTTTTCGTCTCTTTCACATATCGTTATTTTGAAAATCCTGTTAATTTCCCCCGTTAAGACAAATTTATTCCATCAATGTCAATGTTTGTAAGAAGAATCAATAGCGTGAATTAATCCTGAGATTACTCTGTTGTAGAGCTGTGAACGATTTTCTGTACAGAAATTAGTTCTTGTTGAGGTGCTGTCAATGAGCGGAATTGAAACAAACAGCTTGTAAAACTTATGTGTCTCTGTGGTGTAAACAAGGAGAAATTGAGTCAGATACTTGGCCTTTGCTGATGCTGCGTGAAAGATGACCTCTTTGTGCAACACTGAGTGGCTTTCTTTGCATGACTACGAAAATGTGGAAAAGAAGAGAATGAGACGGTACCAAAGAATAGGCACTCATTTCAGGGTCACCACTTGATCATTTGAACTTTCAACAACCCTGGAGTGAAGAATACAAGGTACTATACAACATTATGGAAGTCAGAACCCTTTCACCATAAAGCTAAAGGGTATTATATATAGTGTTGTCACAGCAGGAGTTGAATAGCAGTAGTAGTAGTAGTAGAGCAGTAATAAAATGTAAGTGCTTCTAATATCAGTCCATCTGTTTGAATCAGTTGATTTAAATGTCGTCATCTTTGTAAAATGCTTTCACGTATTGCAGCATTATTAGCTTGTTCAGTATGTAGGATTATATTATTTGAAGTTTGAATGAAAATTATTCAGTGGATGTGGCAACACAATTGAAAGCTTCTCAAGTGTGAGTGCTACTGAAGTTCAGAAAAATGTGCATTGCCATTATACCAGTAATATAGATGGACATATGGATATCATTTATTGGCAAAAAGAGAAATTTTTCCTTTTGCCATGGATTCTACCTGGATGCCTGAGGAATTTTATACACAATATACTTTATTAATCCCGAAGGAAATTCAAGATAATACAATATATGCTTTTTAGTATTTTGAATGTGTTTTTTGAATGAAAACCAGGTCTTAAAGGTGCGCTATGGAACTTTTCTGGTTGAAACTCCAGCATTGGTTTGCCGCCATGGAGCTGTTGATTGTTTTACTAGGAATGTTCTATGGTATGGCATTAAACTGATATATCTTCCATTTATTCAGTTGCAAATGTTTTGAATGCCTATAAAACCTGAATCCTCATTGTGAGTGGGGTCACCTCTTCGCAGATCTGACCTGTAATTTGGCCTGGTGACGTGGTGTCATGCTTGTCTCCACAACTATAACTGTGATCCACTAACTATAGTTAAGTGGATGCCTTACGTATGCAATAACAATAACATTTCCATAGAGATAAGTAGGGCCCGAGCGATATGGAGTTTTTTGGAGCCAATATGATACGGCAGTTCCAAAGATAGGATCTTTAGAACTGCTGATAGCCGATATAACAGCCGATATATTTAGTGAGGTTAAATTCTAGGGCTGCAACTAACGATTATTTTCATAATCGACTAATCGGACGATTAATTCAACGATTAATCGATTAATCGGATAAATGGCACTTTTTTGCAATTAACTCCTAAATGTTGTTTTAGGGATGTTCTAAGTACCAATGAAGACAAAATGAATAATTAATTCTTTCAAAAATATTTTATTACAGCTTTCTGACTTGCGTGTATACTACAGACATGATAGCTATGTCTATGACTACACGAAGTGTAGTTTTCCCTTATCACAGATCCCATTTCAGCGCTCATGTTTTCATGGCGAAATCGCGCAACACGACGGCAATAAGACATCCCAGTGACGGGAATACATAGTTAAAAGCCAAGACAGACAACAGTGTTTATGCCAATACCATGCTCGCTCATAAGCTAACCTACCGGGGTGAGTCTTTATCTTCGAGTACTCCGACATGTCTTCTCTTCAGATGTTCGTGCATAGTGGTTGTGCTCCCGTGCCAAGCAAAGTCCATCTTGCAAATGTTGCATGTGATTCTTTGCTTCACCTTGTCAAGAGTGAAATGCTCCCATGTTTTTGAAGTTTTAGGACGATCACGCGCCTGTGCCGAACAGGACGCAGCCATCTTTGTTTGGGATAGCGCAGGGAGATGCGAACTTACTGCGCATGCGCACAAGTACGGGGAGACGTGCCCTGTGGAAAGCTCACCGGAGCGCTCGTCTCAGCAGCTTTGAAGCTACAACTAATGTTGGAAAACACTCGCGATTAGTTGCCGACAATAATCGATGATTAAATTCGTTGGCAACAAATTTAATCATCGATTTTTATCGATTTTATCGATTAGTTGTTGCAGCCCTATTAAATTCAGTCTTCAACTGATTATAAAACTTAGGTTTGACTCTATTAGATTTTATGTTGGGTTTGTTTAGGCTACATTTACTGTTATCTTGCCTCTTTATGGTCATTTAATGACAGTAGGTTGGCCTAATGGCATTTTTGCATGACATTCTAGCCTGTAAACAAAGTAAAAACTACAGCTATTAGCCTTTGGTGGTAAATGCGTGCGTGCTGCGGTAATTCATTTATATGTGGAAATGCCGATCATTCACACCTCTATTCACAGCTCATCTACATATCAGTGCAGGTCCAGTAACATGTGTACAGCCACTATAGTCACTTTACAGTTGGCCAATGTAAGAGAAAACAGGCTGTTTATGTGTGGTATTTTACAGCCGCTAAGCGCTAACCATTGAGAAAGAACGAAAAGTAGCTCCTAAACCGACGCATTTGCAACACTTACCACTCACACAGACACCTCTCAGATCACAAGTTTTCACAAATAAGTGTCTTTTTAATCCTGACTCAAAATGATCATCCGCAAAAAGAATATAATCCAGCATGTTGACAACAGCTGTGTGTGTCCTCTGTCTAAGGGACAGTCTTCTCTTCTCAGCACTCGCATTTTGATAAAAACAAGCAGCAGTTTTGTTGCAGGCCTAAACTGCGCTGAAGTTCACTTTTATTTACAGTCAGCATCTTGAACAATGAATTGTAAAGCGCTTTGACTGTCTTGAAAGGTGCTATATAAATGCAATGATTAATTAATTAGATCAGACACAAGAACATTTAAATCCAGCGCCTCAGTGTTGCTCACTGGTGTAAACAAGAGCACGTGAGTCACATGACTTGACTCTGGGGGTGCATTCAGGGGCAGTACGGCATCACAGACAGATTACAGACAGAAGTCTACACTTCATAACAAGGTTTAACATGCTCACGTGGACTATCGGCCCATATCGGCAAGATTTAGGCCAATAGCCTATATGTCTCCAAGTGCCCATATCGACCGATAATATCGGCCAACTAGTATATTGGTTGAGCCCTAGAGAAAAGCAGGAAATGGACCCTCCATCGAAAAAGTTACACAGTGCACCTTTATTTTCACTTCCAATTTCCAAACATATAATTCTAACTGCTGATTCTGAGATGAGGATGTTCTCCAGTGTACTGTGGATCATCAAACTCTGCTACCTGCTTGTGTGTTAAACTTGTGGCTGTGTTTCTAGCAGTAGGTGTGAGGTTCACTATTGGCTCTGGGTGGATTATAGCTGGAGGGCTTCAAATGTGTCCCACCGGCCGCAGTCAACAGGATTATTTTAGGGATTAAAAGCAGGCTGCTCTGTACCTGAGTTCTGCTGCACTCATTCTCCTCCCTGCCCCAAAACCCAACACATGCCTCTTCAAATACAGACCACAGCTTTATTATTCCTGTGCAGATTAAACAGTCCATCTCAAGCACTAAAAGCTCTTATCTTTAAACTCTTCAATGGTTTAACTGAGATTTGGATTAAAAGTACTTTTTCATATTGCATACTCCATGCACTATACTCTTGATGCCGAATATTTTGTATTGTAAGGGGATCAGTCATAATTATATTCATAGAGAAATGTCCATGGGTGAACACCTGGCCCACAAGGGGGGCCTTTGTACTTATAAATACTATATTGTTATCATTCAATATATGAAAGCTGGAACAATATATTTTTGGGGTCAGTATTTATTGAGTGAACATTTATTTAGTTATTTTTTTGGCTATACGATAATATGTAAGCCATAGAAGACTGAATCAATAATATCTTTGACTATTTACAGATTTTTCTTTTTTTTTTTTTTTTTTTTTTTTTACATTATTGTAGATTTAGAATAGTTTTTGTGGTTTAAATCTGCTCTTGGGTGTCAGTGAAATGCGTATTATCATGACATGCCTATTTGTACTGGTAGGGTAATCCCTAACATTTCACTGAAATCATATAAACTGCACTTTGTTCTACACACAATCCTGCTATTGAACTTGTGTCATTTTTGCTGTCAGGTAGAACTGTTTCTAACTACGGCTATGCTTCTGTATGGCCATGTTGTGAGCTTGTATCACATTCAATCATAGAAACCCCCCCGCCAATATTTAGTCTGTTAAAATATGTCATCTGCTGCTTAGTCAGCTCTTGAAAGTATCCAGATGGATGTTGAGGCACGCTTTCTTCCCTTTTATTTTTGCTGTTCTCTGAAGTAGATCTGTCACACTAATTACTATATCGAAATATCATTCAATATATGAATGTTGGGACAATATATTTTGTGGCTCAATATTTATCGTGTGTACATTTTCTTTGTAAAAGTGGGGAGATTTTGGTTACTTTTGTTGTAATATGATAAGATTTGTAGCTGTATTTGAGCTGAGAGTTGAATACAGAAGGTTAATTCTACTGGGATTATCTTGCATTATTGTTATTGTATCAGTGACTTAAAGTAGTTTCAGTATTATTGTTTATCGCAGTCCTAGTATATTTCTGTAGCAATATATAGTGCTTCAAAATTTGATATTGTGACAGGCCTACTCTAAAGGTGCTTTTAAGTCACAACTACAACAGAAATTTCCAAGGTACAAAAAATGAATTGAAATTAAACATATTTTTACACTGAAAAACTTGAGCTTACCGTGATTCATCAAACTGCAGGCTCTGTCGAGGGCAGAAAGTCGATGGGAGAGTTGTCAAAAGCATTGATTTAGGTGCGCAGCTTGGTATGCCAGCTCTGATTTTCTATAAAACACCAAATCCGACGGAAACATCTGTGGTATGGTCCTGATCACACCATTCCCCTGTCTCATACATGATGATGGCTCTGCTATTACACGCTCTCATTATGCACTTCAAAACTCTCTCTTCTCCCATGCAGTGGGTTAAGTGCGCACTGTTAGCAGCCACACAAATGCACTGTCCTTTAGCAGAGCTTCTAGTACAATGATGAGTTACTTTTAGACTAAGACCAGTTTAACAAGAGCTGGAATGGCTAATATCCCACCAGTTTATTGGAGTTTTTAAACAAAGTGAAGTGGAATTTAGAGTGTTGTGTTCGTCTATTGAGAATTTTAGATACTGTTAAAATGAGCACACCCAGACACACCATCTTGGTTTGACAAGATAATAGTGTATAATTCAGTAGAACATGGGGTCAGTTTTGGACATTTTTAATTAAATTTGATTTATTTTGAGGGGCTTGGGGATGCTAAGGTACTCCATAGGGGTGCTTGCATAACATGGTATTTATACTTTTTAAAGGGCCTATATTACGAGCTTTTCTGATCTATGTTAACAGTGTTGTTTCATCATCACAAATATACCTGGAGTTGTGTTTTGTTTCATTTACACATAACACACAAAGTTGTTCTCTCAAATGAAAAACACTCTGTTCCACCTTATGATGTCATGTGGTAATACAGGAAATGCTCCACTTTGCTTTTAAACTCCATACAACCTCACTTGAATCATTTGGATGATTTCATGACATCACAAGGTGGAACAGAGGATTTAGAGCTTTGGAGGTGTAGACACACATGAATAATAAATGCTTACTCAAATATGTGTGAATGAAACAAAACACAACTCCGGGTATGTTTTTGAGGAGGTAACATTTTAACATGGAAAAAGATCACAAGAGTAAATTTTGCATAATATTGGACCTTTAACCGTAGACCCCACAACCACATTTTCCATGTTCGCTCCACTGTAATAAACAAGTTTCAATGAAGTCAGCACCTTGTAGTGATTTAAATCCATATGTAACTCCTTGTTTTATTGTACCCTCATTTTGAACACTGGCACTGCCCCTGATGGAACATAACTTTATATTAGTCTCTAAGAAATATCCGCTGTGTATTCTTTTAGTGGTCCAAAGCCTGGTGTAAAGATGTTAGCAAACTTGTGCCTTAACTTTGAAATTGTAACCTATTTCTTCCAGCTTTGCCCTGATCGTGACACAGACATTGAAATCAGTGGATCATCCATTTTGAAGTTATTGTGGCTCAGAGCAGTTCTTTCAGGGTTTACACTGGATATGTGGATAATAGATGTCCTATTACATAACACTTATAGAACTCTCTGAACTCAAAGATAGTTTTGTCAGTTTGTTCACTGTTAACTTCTAGACAGACATTGTAGATTCGTGCCTTTAGTGTCAGAAAGACCATTTGTTAATATTAGCCATTAAATCCATATTTTATTTGCAATATATTCATTGTTATTTCTTCTATATGGCCATGTTGTAAGCTTGTATCACATTCAATCATAGCAACCCTCAATATTTAGTCTATTGTGGTCTGTTTAGATTTAGTTTTTTTTTTATTTTTTGTCTATTTAGATGAGTCATCAAACAAACAGCTGCTTTAGTCAGCTTCACTTTCCAGATGGACATTGAGACACACTTTCTTCCCTTTTATTTTAGCTGTTTGTGCTCTGAAGTAGGCCTGTCACAATAATATATTCATTATTTTTTACATTTTATAATTTTAGATACATAATTGCAGTTGCTGGCATTTAGCATCTATACTGACAACAATTTGAAATAAGTTCTTTAAAATGAGACCTACGCATAGACTGTATAAAGACATGGACTAAGTGTTTGGCTCCAGTAAAATTAAGCTCACAGAGGCTAGCAGTTATTGGAACAGCACTGATAATCGATACCAGCATCTGTATTGGTGCATGGGGGCACTGGAAGCACCCCCAGAAGAAGAGTGTGGGGACTAGCAGGTTAGCTGTGTCCATACAGTCTGTATACCTAAGATAATGTTTTGCCTTTGTCCCTAGTCACCTATCATGGTAAATGTATTCATTATTGGCTATTGTAGACCTCCTATGGCTGGTCTGAAGCAGAGGGGCTGTTGGAGCTTTTGTGTTGGCATCAGGCAGCAGAGTCCTAGTGGGTTGTGAGAGAAGCAACCTTGATGAAATCCCAGCCCACCTACAGAGTTAAGAGATTAATGCTGCTTTGACTAAAGCACTGGACAAGGGCACACAGTGACCAAGGTGATGGCTTCATTTACTTTTATAATATTCATGCCAAAAGTGTGTGCAGCTGTTACACAGGTTTGAGATTGTTAAAATGTGGAACTAGCAGTAACTCAGTTGGTTAGCAGAGTCTCTATTGACCTTTATGTTCCACAGAAATGAGAAAGGATTCAAGTTAAGAGTGAGTAATAGGTTCTGGCAACGAGCTCTTCTAGTTAAGGGTAATACAATTTGGAAAGTAAAATCTCTGCTAGGGCTTGCACTATACAAAATGTTTGTATTATATATCTTTTTACAATGATTAAAATTACAATTACAATTATTGACACCATGATAAAAACTTGCTCAACTCCTTATTTTACTTTCATTCATTCTAATCTTTACCAAATCATCAAGTATGAGATTTTATGAAATAAAAAATAAATAAATAAAGTAAAGTAAATGGGACATAAACAGCCAGACAAACAAATAAATGTTCTGATCACTATAGAGATGTTGTTCTATTTTCTCTTTGCTAACTTTTTCCAGATCTATCCACTGTAAAAGTTTTAACTTATGTTTTGTGTGGAGAGAAGAAGCTGTGGTCAGCATTGCCAAAATTAGGAGTCCCACGAAATACAAATGGTAAACAAGAAAATAAGTGGTACTGCAGCTGTGCCTAGAAAGAAACCTTTTTATAGTCTGCTTTTGTCATGAGTAAAATGTTCTGTGTACAACCTACTTTCATAAAGGGGGATCACCTTGGAGAATCCCAGCCGTACAACTTTTCATTAACACTTAAAGGTGCTGTAGCTAAGTTTACTTCACTTCTTAAAAACATGTGAAACAGAACTAGTTCATTTTACAGTTTGCAGGGGTCCTGATTTATTCCTCACTTATGCATTTCTAGCACCGTAATTCACTGTAAAGAGTTTATGAGCGCATTTCACAACTTCCAGAATCAGAGCAGAGTTTTGCCAAGACTTTCTGATTATTGTGTAATAAAATGCACATTACAATTAGATGCAGACAGCACCAAGAAATACATGGAAAAAACAAGGGAACGGGAACAGGGCCTTTAGTCGTATAAAGCCTAACATGTATAAAAGTGAAATTAAATACACAGTCTCCTCAGCAACTAGTGGGTATCTATGCAACAAATGAACACGTGTTGTCGTGTGTTGAGCATCTTTGAAACTGCAGCTCATGTGGGGTGTTCCCACTCTGCAATAGCTGATGGATCATTCAACCAGCAGTATTAATTCTTGATTTTTTTGTTTAACGATGTCTAATAATAGTGTTTCACAGGTTGTGGAATTTAGCCAAACTTCATTAAATAAATGTTTATGACAAAATACTTGTGTTGTGTGAAACTGTGATGGGTGGGTAAATATTAGATTCCGTAAAAAGGATTTCTGTGAAAAATAACCAAGCAAATGTGTGGGCAGTCATCAAATGAAAAGCCGTTCTTGTATATTTGACAAGTTAACTATCACGTTGGCATAATTATGAAACTGTAATTAGATAATAGAATGTCCACTGTAAACAATAAAATATCCTGGAATGGATATATTATTGGAATTCTTGTATTAGTTTATTAGTTCATATTTCAGTCTCATACATGTAAATTGTTTGCGATGTGCCTCTCAACAGAATCTTACTTTTTAAATATTTATTGCAAATCTTATCACCATCCTTAAACAGTGCAGCTCTACTACAAACTGTAAAAGCTCTTTGGGTGTCTACAGTAAACAGAGCCCCCAGGGGTCAGCTCAGGTGGGCAGTAGGGTGGGTTAAAGGCCGGTCATACAGATTCCCCTCCCTGTTTTTCCCATTCATTTCCATTGTGTGCTTCAGGACCATTGTCCTTGGCGAGCTCACGCTGACGGGCACTTTCTTGGCAAACAGCGGAAGGAGCTTTGTGGCTAGTGCCAGACTGATTTCCTCAGTGGCTTCAGTACTGATGCTGGCAGTTTGCGCTCCATGTTGACAACAGCTAAAGAGCCAAACTTGATTGCTTCTTTTCCCACTCATTATTGCAGCGTTTGTCACAGTTTATGATGTGATTTTCTTAGCACAATTACAACTGGAGAATAAAGCATAAAGCAAGGGTTCGGACTGTTGGAGCCAGTGCTGGTAATTTTCTAGTTTCATATGCTTCCGGAAGAAGTATCAGAGAAGAAGGACGCCCGCGCAACGACAAAAGCATCTTATTTTCTCATATTGAAATATTAAAATCACAGACACATTGCAGGCAGAGAAAAAAAAACTTGTGATCTTACGTGTAAATATTTTATATATTGTTCAGCAAGATGGTAGAACTAATTAGCAGACTGGTGATCCAAATATTTTCCTTTGTTTTTGCTTATTTTAGTGCAGTTAGTCTGGAACTTATCAATTTGAGTTGATTTAACAGGGACAGAAGTTCAGTCTGAAAATAGAAAATAAAACAAACAATTTGGCACCACTTTACAATAACTACACCTTAATTAGCGGAACTAAAGCATAAACAAAAATATGAAATGAAAAAAATATATTAAGAATGATTCAGACTAAGTAATTAGTGGTTTAGTGTTAGAAGTTAGGGTATTATGTAGCTAGGTAGTTAGGGTGTTATGTTGCTGATTCATTATTAATAAACTTGAACTAGATAAACTAAATCACATTTTGGTTCATGCTTTATTATCCAAAACATGTTCATATAAAATAGGGCTGAACGATCTATTGTTTTAGACCAAAAATCGCGATCTCAGACAACACGATTTTGGGATAGTTAAAGCCACGTTTTTTTGCAGCGCTCCTAACTGACCCAGGTTTTGTTTCGTCAACTATTTCACACATGTACGTCGCCTCCCTGCCGCGCTGCTGAACTCACCAATCAGAAGCGGCAGCACAGGTCACGTGTTCTCGACTCCAATCAGTGTAGCTGGTCATCAGTTTCAGAAATGGCTTTAGCGGGACCAGAAGCGGAGTCTGGGGTTTTGAACCCAAAGAAAAACAGCACGTCGGTCATTTGGCAGTATTTCTGGTTTGAGGCTGCGGACGAACATCAGAAACAGGTGCTGTGCAAAACACGTCGTGCTAAAGTTGCCACATCCGGTGGAAACACGACCAATTTACACCGCCATACACGCATTTGCATGACGAGTGCACGGCGAGAAAGTCCAGTGAAATGTCTAGTGAAAGTGAAACTCGGGCCAAACAGACTACAATTACAGCTTCTTTGGCCAGTGTAACTCCGTATGACAGAAGTAGCCGAACACACCGGGAGATAACGACTGCCGTAACACACTACATTGCCAAGGAAATGGTGCCTGTAAACACGGTGACCAAAGAGTCGTTTAAAAGTTTCCTCCGCACGATGGATAAGAGGTATATGCTTCCCTCCCGCACATGCTTCAGTCAGGTTGCCATCCCACAGCTGTACGCAGAATGTAAAGAAAAGGTGGTGAAAGAGCTGGAAAATGTGGAGTATTATGCCACAACTACTGATCTGTGGTCAAGCAGAACGACTGAGACATATTTCTTTGCTCTACTTAAGTGAAGCCATAGACGGCTCTTTTAGTTCTTCAGTTGTAAGAACTGCTGTTGCTCAAGCGCTCAATGTATCCTATGTATAGCATGTTTCTTTTTAATAAAAAGGACTACATTTGAAATAAATTCTTGACTTTAGTTTTCATTCTTGCATTACAGTTATGGAATTTAGTGTTTGAATGGTATGATGTAAGTTTCTGTGATGCTTGCGAATGTTCATGTGCATTGAAAAAAATCGTGAATGAAATCGAAATCGCCATATCTGCCAGAAAAATCGCAATTCAATTTTTTCTTAAAATCGTTCAGCCCTAATATAAAACATGAAAACATCTTAAGATCCACTTTTATTCTCATTTTTTTAACATCACATGATTTGTGTGGCCCTCTGTGTCTTTTATTTATTTTTATTTAAATTATTTTATTGATTTTCTATTTCATGTTTTCCTATTTTATGAGTTTCGCTTTTATTTTTGCTTTACTGGTTTTAGTGTTTTAGGGCTGGCATTTATACCTTCCCTTGTTGTTTTGTTTTTTTTTGTTGTTGTTTTTTTTTATTATTGCTATCTTTATCTGTGCAGCACTTTGGAAACGGTTTTGTTTATAAAATGTGTTATATAAATGAAGTGGATTTTATTATGGTAATTGAAAGTGTAGTTCTTCTAAAAAGATTATCTAATAAAGTTGTGGTGAGATTAATTCCAATACCACTTAAAAGTGCACTGTGTAACTTTTTGACTAGGGGTCTATTACCTGCTTGCTTCTATGGAGACGTTGGTGCTCTGCGCAATGTTCCACAATATGACATTAAACAGCTCTACCTTTCATTTATTCAATTCCAGGTGTTTATATAGCTCAAAATTACCTAGAGAAACAGGCATTAACATCTCCACTGAGAGAAAAGCATTTGACGGACCCTCTTCCAGAAAAATTACACAATGCACCTTTAATTTTGGATCTTCTACTGACCTGCTGCACCAAATGAGACCCTTTTTTGATTGTAAATCCTTCTCTGTATTTTAGGTGCTACCTGTTAGATGGGATCTCTAAAGGAGCCTGGCTGAACCGCTCCAGCATCATATTCGCAGGAAATGATAAGTGGTCAGTGGATCCTCGAGTGTCCATCGTGTCCAGTCCTGGTGACAAGCACGAGTACAGCCTGCAGATACAGAAGGTGGATGTAACTGACGATGGACAGTACACATGCTCCGTTCAGAGTGAGCGCAACCCACGGCCAAAGCTCCTCAACCTCATCGTAAAAGGTAAGGGCAAAGGGGGGCTGTGTGTGTGTCTCTGGTCAGTCCTGAGGTTAAAACTAATACTGTGTCTTAATTGATGAAAAATTGTATTAATCGACTAATCTTTTAACTTAGATTATAGGGATTTACATAGGACAACAGCAGAAAGAAGAAGTTGGTATTTTTTGGTATTCATAAGAAAAAAGTCAGATTACACACATTATTCACAAATATAATCTGTCTTTATACAAATACATTGTTTTCAAGTACTTTTTCTGCATAAAAGTAAAAAAAAAGTTGTATTGTAAGTGCAGTTTGGATCAAATACGTAGATATATAATGTGACAGCTTTTGCCACTAATCAATCTGTATGTCTTTAGTAGATCATTTTCTTTTGTTAGCTGCAGCCCTACAAAATACTTCTGTTCTCAGATGAGGGTCCTTCAAACTATTTTTACTTAAAGATGCACTATGTAACTTTTTGGTGGTAGTTCTGCCATGTGCAAATCTCCAAAGAGATGTTATTGCTTTGCCTGGAACTTTCCACCAGTATGGAATTAAATACATCTATTGAGCATTTATTTCCCTATTAAATGTTTGATTGCAAAAATATTCAAGCATACATGCTGTGTGGGAACTCGCTTCTCCACAGATCTTACCTATAACTTGGCCCGGTGCCTTTAGGTGAACATGGAGATAGATCAGTTTAATGCCTTGCTCTGGAACATTCCAGACACAGTCATCACTTCTCAGATAGTGTATTTAATCAGTATCAAAACCAATAAATCGAAATAGTGTTTTTTGTCCTTTGTTTGTTCTGTTTGCATTTTCTAGACAAATTGTCATTGTGCTTTACCTGCACCACAGTTGTATTGTTTTAAAACTATTTTGCAAGTGCACAACATTTGAAGCATCTTTTATTCAACCATATGCCACATCCCCCGGAGTTTTTCATCTCAATTGTGTCCCACTGTGTTTCGAAAAGTTTTTGTTTTTAAATGTTTTTATGCTTTGGACCTACTGATGATTTGAATGCACAACTAATGTGTTTGAATGGATGTAGAATTAACTGAATGTTTCATTGTAACAGAATTCAAACGCAAAATCTCAGCCTAATGAAAAGGTGCTTTTTCTGCTGCACTGAGTCTTTTTCAGCAAAGAAAACTAATTGACATCTAATTGGTACTTGTAATAATAAGGTCATGTCTGAGTTTGGTGCTGATTTTGCTAACGGAGAAAACAGCTGTAGTAAAATCCATCTCGCAAATGTCATGCTCTATTTGTGCACCAAGACAACGTTCACTTTGTAGTCCACCTGTCTCCCTGAATATTTATGAGCCGCTGAGGTTATTAGTTAGGCCTGTCATAGGTAAGCACAATTTGTTACATTCCTCCTTTCTTTCTAATTTTATTTTACCCCATGGTGTGATATCTTTCTCTTGCCATCCGCTTAAGCAGGAATCAACAGAATTACAAGTGCCTGGGCCAAATTAATCTCAATCCGCTGTCAAGACAAACCAATTGCTGGATTATTCTGGTCAAACAATGATGAAGGTGTGGGCATATGATAATACAGAAGGTGAGGGGAAGACTAGACAAGTTTATGCAAGCTCATCCAGGCAAGATCCATAGTATTAAAAAATACTGGATTCTAAAAAGACAGAAAAGCATGTATCTGGTAAAGGTGCACTATGTCACTTTTATAGTAGGGTGTACATCATCTGCTTGTCTCCATGGGAATTTTATTGCTTTGTCTGAAATGTTCTATTGTATGGCATTATATACCTATCTATGTATATAACTATAGATGTTTTTGACTTGGAAATACATTCTTACTGCGACTGGGGGCACCTTTCCACAGACCTGACCTGTAACTTGGCCTTGTGGCGTCACCTGCTTGTCTCAATGGATAAAGATACATTTAAAGCCATACTTAGTCTTAGACTTAGAGAAACTAGTAGCTCACACATCACAATATAATATAATATAATATAATATAATATAATATAATATAATATAATATAATATAATATAATATAATAATAAAATACATAAGATAAAAAATATAAATGGCAATAATACATTCTAAATAAGGAGCAAAAATATCAAGAGACTGGTGTCAAATAAGGCTTGGTTACACAATTGTATATGTACAAGTAAAAATAAAATATAGTCATATCTGGGCTATATACAAGAGGTGGGTATAGAGAAAAAGTGCAAAGATGAAACAGTGATTGACATGACATAGTGTTATCTATTAGATAAGGGTAAGTTGTTGTACAGTTGTATGGAGTATGGTATGAATGTAGTCCTGTATCTCTCACGCAATACTGTGGAATATATCAAGCAAAGCAATAATATCTCTATGGAGACAAGCAAGTGGTAGACTGTCTGCCTGACAGGTTACATAGTGCACCTTTAAAAAGCGTATGTTTTAATTTAACACACAAATAGAAGTGTGGAACATTCTCTACAGTATTCATGCAACCATCCTCTCACATGTTCATTAAATATGGAGAATTTTGTCCAAATGAAAAATAGTTTATTTACCAGATGGAATTGATGTCATAACATATGGAGTGAATGAAAATATGTGAGAATATTCCATTTGTTTGTTTGGTAAAAACTATAAAGACATGTGGTACTGGCAAAAGTGCGTCTCCACTCACATTTGTCCTGCCAGAACCAGAATCATTTCATACACTTAATCACACTCCATCTTGACCACAGAATATGAAGTATTGCAAATGAATGGCAAAAACTTCAGCCAGGAAGAAATGCTCGATTCAGTCCCAGACGCTGGCACACTAAAACATATTTTTATACTAAAGCATTATTCATGTCTTATTTTTAAAGTTTTCTCTATTGATGAAATCTAAACATTTTTGTCTATATTATTTTCGATTAGCAGTTTTATTTACTACTTCAGCATATTTTAGAATGAACAATATAAATGCGGTCGTGCACAGTAGTTTTTCAGTTAATTCTCAGATCTTTTCCATCACCTTAACCCCTGCTAAACAACTTGAGCAAATGGAACTGTCAGACTTTGATGCAAATAATTTCATAAAAATAAAAGTTTAATCATTCATAGAAAACCATCAAAATAAATGGTAAAAATTTGGTTTAGAAAAGAGGATCTATTAAATAAATGACCAATCAAATAATAATACTTTTCCTTTGCCTAGACAACTATTTGGTATATTTTGATGGAAAGTTAAAATGGCCTTAGCGCACGATTTATTCAAAATACTCTTTTGAATTAGCTGGAGGAAAGTAAAAACCAGTTCTCATTGACCAGCTCATATTCGCAGGCGCTTGGACCTGTTCGCAAAACATCAATAGCGACCTGGCTAAAAGCACACGCGTTTCTCTGGAGCCACTGCAGTCTGAGTTCATTTTGTTATTTGAGCTTGTGGCTGCTGCCAGCTATAATCTGACAGCATCTATCTCATCCCGCTGTACTTATAACTGTGAGTGGGTGTTGGGCGCTGATGTGGTCGGTGTGAACATAGCCTAAGTGCTTTTTGATTCATTGCGGCGGTGATGTAGGCTCTATTATGCAGGCAGACGCGTGGAGGTTGATTGCTCATTCAGAGTCTTTAGGAAAGGTAGCGTTGTTGAGTGAGACAAAGGTTTACACAACTGATGTCAGTGAGTGTCTCCAAGGTGAAGTGGGGATGATTTTTGCTGTTTGAGAATCGATTTAGCGGGCAGACTTAAAAAGGTCTACTTTGCAGTATTCATTTTGCTTTATGCATTGTACTCTTTGTGACAAGTCCAACCCCAGGTATGGGGAAGGGGCTCTGTCATTATGAAACTAGATGAGTTTGTCCTGAGAAGTAGAAACCACAGATTTCAGCTGTAAAAGTCAAAAAGAAATGATCTGGTTTGGCAGAAGACATATAATCAAATCAAAATATCTTTATCTTTTAGGAATAGGGATGCACCGGTATTGAATATCTGCGCCAGTACTTAAAAGTTAGCTGGATCAGATATCGGTTCCATAATATTGGTTACACCCGTATCCTGGTTGAGCCTTTAATTGGATGTTATAAGACTATTTACGGGTTGATTTTGACCTAAAACGTCTCATAACGTTTGAACTTTTATTGTTCAAACAAAGTTGTTCAGTAGTCATTTCAAAGATAAAGAACAGTTGCATAACACAATTGGATCTCTGGTGTAATAAGTTAACTGTTTTTTGGGGGCAAAAGGCCATTGTTCTCCTCTACACTAGTATCGGTTAATATCAAGTACTGGCAGATGCTTAAAGTCAAAGTATTGATAATGGTACCAGTACTGAAAAAGCTGGATTGGTGCATCTCTAGTTAGGAACTGCAATTGCAGACAGAGCACCAGTGCAATAGGGACACAACACTTCCATAAAATTAGTGAGCACATTCATTAACAGGCTAATAATAAGAAATAGAACAATAAAAATCCACAAATCAAACACTGCCTCAGCTCAAAGCAGACTACAGTCTCATCTAACCAGTGAGGCGGGCAGGAAACTGGATGTGGCCCTCTTAGTCCAAAGTGGGATGGACCTGTACCTGATGGTAACAGGTTGTGGTGTGACTGTAGAGTGTGTGAACTGTCTGTGGAGGTCTGTGTGCCTTTTATCTGGACTTTGTTATTGTAGTTGGTGGTGAGTGACTCCTGCTGCTGTCCCATGATTTTTGGTGTTGGTTTTGATCATTTTATTGACAGTATTAAAGTGGGTGAGACTGAGTGAACCAAATCAGGCTGTGATATACTGTATTTGTGGAGACTAGCTTAAAGGTGCACTGTGTAACTTTTTCTGATGTATGGTCTGCCGCCTGGTTGTCTCCATAGAAATAAATGTTTTGACTTGGATGTTCCACAGTATGACATTAAACATCTATCTAGAATTTATTCAATTACAGGGTTTTTTTTTTTGCTAAAAATGCTGTGAGTGGGCCTACCTCTTGACAGATCTGACCTGTAACTTGCTTAATTGCGCCACCTGTCTGTCTCCATGGAGTTATATAAATTTAATGTCACATGGTGGAACATTAACATCTCCATGGAGAGGTGGCAAGCCCTCTACCAGTGATGTTACACAGTGCATTAGCATTATAGTAGTTCGGCATTATCGTTTGATCCACTTTAGTCTGATGTGACATTCTAGCTTTTCTTTAAGTCAGACAGAAGTGCAACAGTCATCAGAAGGCTTCACTGTCTGATGGAACTGTTTAAATTTACACAAAATTGAGCCATCTCTCCACTCAGCAGGTAGTAATGGACACTTCCTGACAATCGCGTTTGTGTTGAGGTGCTGTTTGTGGAGAGCATTCTGTGCTAGCAATCCTGCCTGGGGTTTTTCAGGTCATGAGCACCGCGCTGCTGGACATATGGCCCCAGTCAAACTCCAGCTAATGTGCCAGGGAACAGCTGCTTCATTTTCGATTACCTGGAATTCCTCATACACGTGACCCAGACTGGACAAGTTTGGCAACTCATGGATAATATGTGTCAGGTTTTCACTAACATTTGTCTGCCCAGTATGTTGCCAATTTATCCTTGATGAAATATTGGCTATGGCAAAATTTGTACCACAAGAAATATGCAGTTGAAATTGTGTTCTTAAAATGCTGGTATAATGTTTTTTTAATGATAAACTTAACTTAAGCATGTTAATTTTTCAATGTCTGTTATTATAATATTGAATGTCCCAGGGTTTCTGCATAGACTGTACAAAAAACCCATAGCTCATACATACCTGGAGTTTGGTTTTGTTTCATTCACACACCCTGCATATTTAGACTGTGTTCTTCTCTCAGTCAGAAAACACTCTGTTCCACCTTGTGATGTCATGTAGTAATACAAGAAGTGCTCCACTGTGTTTTTAAATTCCATACACCTTCACATGAATAATTTGGATAATTTCATCCCTGATATTTACAACCTTTACTAAATAAAAGATAAACGGTATCTGGTCATTTGAAAACTACTGCTTCATGACATAACGCGGTAAAGGGCATTTTGAGCTTTGGAGATGTAGAGAGACTAATAATAAAGGATTACTTAAACATTATAACATGGCTCATAGCTCACAAGAGTAAATTTTCTGTAAAATAGGCCCTTTAATATTTACGACACCAAAAGTAAAATCTACATATGACACAGCGCAATGTATCTGGTCTCTTTACCCCTGCATTGGTGCACATATGCATTTTACTTTCCATGGCTGAGTTTTCTCTAACGCCTGCTGATTATGTCATCTGAATCTGCCACTGAGTCATCAACAAATGGGAGTGCAGGAGCTGAGTCGGAGCTGTGAGCCACAGCGAAGGAGCGCGTGCCCAAATACTGATGAGTCACTGGGCCTGATAAATGCAACCGACCGTGTCCCTGACAGGAAACTCAAGCTAGTTCAAAAAAATCTCCCCAGTTGCTCCCATTTTTATTTACAATGTCAGTGCTACAGCAAATACCTCCATAACTTACACCATATTGTGGCTATGTTTATTCGCTTTGTCAAAGTGGTGTATGCGGTAAATCATTATACCTGTCACAGCGCAGATTCTTGTGTACACGTTTTAGGCCCACTCGAGGAGAACAGAGGCTTTCTTTACAGATGAGATGTAGCGGCAGAGCTGGGATGTCATGTTCCAGGGGCTTTGGGGAGAAGTGCTTTTTCATCTGCGGCAGAGGAAAGGGAAAAGAAACAGCGAAACATACACACTCTAATCCTCCCCTCTCAGTCCAAGCATACAACATTTATTAATGCTGCTACACCAATGTTACACTTGAAGTAAAAGGATTTCATGCCATTGGAGTTTTTGGCACGTTTGCATTACTGGGTGGTGGAGAGTTACATGGGAAATGGGAGCAGAAAGAGGATTAAGATACACTTGAAAATACATCTGCTCTGGTCATAACTCATTTCTTGTTTGAGTCAAAGTAGTTAGGGTTTTAGCACTCTGGAATTGGCAACAATCTTGGTATAAAATAAAGCTTCAAATCAAGGAATCCCTGTATGCCCAAAATTCACCATATGGCTCACAATATTATACATTATATTGGCAACAATACATTGCCAGCATATTGCAAGATACTTAAAGATTTTCCCCACTTTTCTGTGTAATCTCTCAGTTGTCCTGGTAGGTTGTATCGCAAAATACAATTCAGTAAACTGGACTACAGTTTTTGTAGACTGAATACATTTTGCCAGTCAACCTTTTTCAGAACTTATTTATCCCACATGTTAAAATTAAGATGAAAATTGCTGTCAAAATCATTGCACAGTTGAGAGAACTAACCAACTATAATTCTCAATTATGTTGATGAATGGCAAGATTACATTTTTGAAGTATAATTGATCCAATCATAGTCAACAAATATTATATTTATTCCCATTTCAATATTTTTCAAATTCCTGTATATCAGTTTATCATAACACGATAATTATCATATTTTAACTTTTATGTGACAACATAAAATAGATTGGAAATGCTGCCATTGTTAATAATTACTTATTTATATCGTATATTCCTTCCTGTATTACCACATGACATCACAAGGTGGACAATGTTTCTGTTGGAGAGAAAATCTCTGCCTAAATATGCAGGATTAGTGTGCTGAATGAATGTCAATGAAACAAAACTCCAAATGCTATGTGATGAGGAAACAACATTAACACTAAACACGACTTGTTTTGATTTCTGTCACTTTCCCCTGTAGTAATACGGCTCTCTTGTTAGTGTCCCTGCTACCGACACCTGGAATCCCATGCTGTTGCATTAGGAGGCAGGGGGCAGCCAGAACAGTGACTGCTCCAGTCTCTACAGCTCTCATTTAATCCCAGCACGACATGTATTCCCCTCAGAGCATGTGGCACCACAGCAAATTAGTCAGATTTTTCTCACCATTTCAAATACCTAACCACCGAGTATTATTATTTTACATCAAGATAAACAACACCAAATCTGCAGCAAGACATGAAAATGAACAAAACACAAAAATGAATCTATTTGAGTTCAACATTCCACCAAAAAAGGTAAGGCCCACACAAACAGGACTTTTATTAACTGTATTGAGACATTTACAATTATAATTTGCACCTAGTATTATCATTTTACATCAAGATAAACAACACCAAATCTACAGCAGGACATGAAAACAAAAACAAAAAAACATCACAGTGAATTTATTTGAGTTCAACGTTACCAGAAGAAAGGAAGGCTCACACTTGTATTGAGGCATTTACAATAGCAACCTGCACCTATACATCTTATCTATGTGAAAGTTCACCAGGGCAGCCGTGATGGACACTTCTCCCTTCAGGTTTCTTAACTCTTCCAGACAAAGCTCCCATTCAAAGCCTCTATACTTAACTGGATTAAGCTGAATAGCCTGTACCTTGTGGTGGTGCACTGATTGATTTCCTGATGCTTAAATATCACTAACATAACTGGCAACCTTATGAACTGCGTCCATTAGCTGGCTCACATCGACCCATGCATTTGTCCTTTTACTTGTGGTTGCTACAGTCTCTCCAACCCCCCCATGTATCTCCACTGTGCATATGCTGACCTATTTACAGTCTTCCTGACCATTATCTGCAGTTGGATAGTAGGAACGAGAGATTGATATCGTCCCCGACCCGCCCTTCTACGCACCACACCAAGATACCCCATCCCATCCCCCTCGCCCTGACACTCCCCACCCCCTACCTTCTTAATTAAGATGGTGGCGATGATAAAGTATTAAATATATGCTCTGCACTTCTCATCTGTGAATCTGTCTTGTCACGGTAAAAAGAAGCTCTCTCTCTATAGTCTGTCAAAGTGGTTCAGGGAATTAACATGGAAAAACTAAACGAAGAGATACAGTAAATCACTTTTTTGTGTCAGAGGAAGACAGGCTTTAGAGTGGTAACAGGTGATCAAGCAGCTGTTGTTTTAGCCATACTTAAATATCATCTTTCGCTCACCACCTTTATACCGTTGTTGTTTCCTTGGGCAAGACATGTTTCCCATCTTGCTTTAATGTGGTGTGTGGGTGAGTAGTAATGGTCAGAGATGTTGTTAGCATAGCTTGATAGCCTATGACAACCATACATTTTTATTCTATCAATTCAGCAATCTACAAACATACTGAATTATCCTGATTTGCCTTTGCAGCTGATGTCATCAACATTTCCTGGGGGATATGACCCTAACTGCAAGGACTGCTTTGTGAGAAGCTCTATTAGACTTTAATCTAATCTTTATTTTAACACAATCTAACTACAAAGAACTGACTTAGTTGGAACTACAACAGGTGAGATGATTTGTGCTGTTAAAAGTCTCTCGCGCATAAAATTACACTCTCACACTCACCTTTTTTGTTGAAATTCAAACACCTAAATGGGTGCATGTTTTGAACACTTGCATTGATCACAGGCTCCTCGTAAGTGTTGTTTAAATATATTTTTAATTTTTTTTTCTTAACTTTTCAGACTTCACGTTTTAAAACTTTTTTGACAGTGTTTGCTAATGTGTCTATTGTATCTCCATGATGCTTCCATCTCAGAATCAGAAACACATTATTGTCATTTTAGGTGAACAAATTTCACAAACTAGGAATATTCTTTGGCAGTATGGTTCATAGGGATGTCCCAGTTCGACAGTAACAGCCATGATCTTGGCATTTTTAGAGTATCAGCTTGGATTGGATTTTGTTAACATATCTGGATGATAAACTGAATATTGTCTTCTGCACACAACTGTTAATAGCTCTGTCCCCTATGTTACTTTCCTCAATAGGTATGTGATTTTAATTTTGAATGACATGGTGATTTTAAAGGGCCTATATTACACTATTTTCTAATCTATGTTATAATGTGTTTTTTTTTCCTTATCAAAAACATACCTGGAGTTGTGTTTAGTTTCACACATAAACACACAAACCTGCATATTTAGGCTGAGTTTGTCTCTCAAACAGAAAACACTTTGTTCCACCTTGTGATGTCATGTGCTATTACAGGAAGTGCTCCACTGTGTTTTTAAACTCCATACACAAGGAACGCCTAATGTCTACTGGTCAAAAAGGTAAAAGGTAGCTCTTAACTTGAAAACCACCACTTCATGACATCATATGGTGGATCAAAGCATTTTGAGCAAAGGAGATGTAGACAAACTAATAGTAAAGGATTACTCAGACATGAAACAAACTCAAACATGAAACAAAACAGAACTCCGGATATGTTTTTGATAAAGAACAACATTATAAAATAGCTTAAAGCTCACAAGAGTAAATTTTGCGTAATATAGAAACTTTAATGATGATGTCCAAATTACATTTTACCTAAGGTCTAAACTAAGACTGTCAGCCATCCAGGCCAAATGAGTCCACACACTGAAGTCATTTGTGGAGCTGGGGTTGTAAAAAGCACCTCATCACGCTCAAGTCTCCGCACACTTCATAGACGTGTCAAGCATAATCGTGTGAGTGAAGAAAATGTGTTGGACATTAATATGGATCAGTGTAAAAGTGCTGGTCCACTCCTGCAGTGAGTCAGCCCGGTGAAAGTGTTTCCCAGAGAGCGGTGGAGAGGGGTTAAACCTGCAGGTCGCTCCTCCTCTCTTTGATGTGAGTGCACTGATACCCTGTACAAGTATCACACACAAAAATACACATCACCACTGTTCTGAATATGGAATGGTGGGAAGAGTACTGGAGATTTGTCAAGTAAAAATACTGTTTAATGTATTCAGTTACAAGTGCAAGTACTGCTGCCAAGACTGTACTTGAAGGTCCTGTGTGTATTACGTGAAATTGACTCTTGTGAGCTTTGAGCCATGTTAGAATGCTGCTATCATACATACAAAAAAACATACCCAGAGTTGTGTTTTCTTTGATTCACACATGTTTGAGTATTCCTTTATTATTAGTCTCTCTACATCTTCAAAACTTAAGCTCTGTTCCACCTTGTGATGTCATGAAGCAGTAGTTTTCAAGTTATCAGCTACCTTTTAACTTTTGTTCAGTAAAGACTGGCGATTCTATGACTGAAATTATCCAAATGATTCTACTGAAGGTGTACGAAATATAAAAAAAAAATAGATTTGTGTGTCAAACAAAGCACAACTCCAGGTATGTTTGTGATGAGGAAACAACATTATATCAGAAAATACTAGTTACACAATTTCAAAGCATTTAGATCATTACTCTGTACAAAACTTAATCAATTAAACTGTGTAAATACACAATCTACACTCACAAGTTTAAAAATCTACTAGAAACATTACCCAAAACTTCTGCCCAATTACAATAACGTGAGTATTTCTAATTACTTCTTTCCATCCCGTGAATAAGCTATCAGTCTTGTCCTTATTAAACACAGGGTTACTTCACAAACATAAACATTAATCCAATTGTGTAAGCACCCTCAACTGCTCCCTTGTTGAGTCCTCTTAAGTAATATCGCTACCATAAATATGTAGTGGTGGTTTTGCCCATTATCCAGTAGAAATAAAAGGCAGTGTGTGAACAAAATGGCCACCGCTCACCCCATTACAATTACAAGTTAAATGGTTAATGGCGATAATGTGTAGTGTTTTTTCGTGGAACTAAAACTGAGAGGGACATGTAGTCAATATTCACCCAGGTTTAACCAAAGGCATCATTTACTGCTACCATTAGAGAGGCAATTTACTATAATAGATGGCATGATGCTTTGAAAATCCAGTTCTGCTAATTGGAAAGCAGTATTATGAAATTAGGCTTCCCTAAATTGTAAGCTGTGGTTCATAGTAGCAATTCTGAGTGCCCTCCTATGTGCAATAACTGACAAACATTTAGCAGCTTTTTGTTTGGATGTCACTGAAGTTGTTGGTATAAAATGCGTAATGATAATGGAAATAAAGTTGTTTTTTTCGTTTCAGATCCAGAGTTTGTCTGTAATTAGCAACATATACTCAGCTCAAGCTATTTTCCAAAGATTTGTTGTAATGTTTGAGATCCTTGAGAACATCCTTTTCCAAACATATGTCTTATATTGTACAGTCTGACACATAAAAAGCATAATGTAGTGTGGAAAAAGTAAATTACTGCACTGTTTTTTAAAGGTGCACTATGTAACTTTTCTGGTAGAGGGTCCGCCACCTGCTATTTTATCTTATTGTTTTTCCTAGAATGTTCTACAGTATGGCATTTAGTTTAACTATCTTCATGGAGACAAACAGGCCACATCACCAGGTCAAGTTACAGGTCAGATCTGTGGAAAAGTTGGCCTGCAGTAAGAAAACATGTCTTTGTGGTAGTATATGAAATAAATACATCCGTAAGTGAATAAATACAAGATATGTTTGTTTCATGCCCTGCTGTGGAACATTCCAGCAAGCAATGACATCAACATGTGACAAGCAGATGTCAGACCCTCCACTAGAAGAAGTTACACAATGCACCTAAAAAAAAAAGTTAGTTTATTTTGTACAATGTTTGCACACAACGTGCAGTCTTAGCCTTCAGTGTGCTTTTTAGTCCCTTTGTCTTACAGTTCTTACGGTTGGTCAACTTTGAAGTGAAAAATATGACGTACTCCTTCATCTTTGTACCCAGACTTGCTTCTCAGTCTCTGTGGTGCTACTTTGAATTTGGACAATGCAGACTGGCATTAGTATTACAGGGATGTGCAGCGAATATGAGTGTGTCCAAAGGAACAGATTTGCCATTATGGCCCCTGACATTTACTTAGCAACTAATCATTGCTCTATGTGTATGCGAGCTTTGTGGATCTACACCATAGCACTCCAGCTTGCGGTTTTAACTTGCGTATGCGCTGTGCGTTGGTGCACTGATGGTAATGCAAGCCCTCATCATGGAAAGAGCTGATATAGCCACGCTTAATTAAAATGAGGAAGGACAAAGGTCATCTTCTCAGTGCTGACGTCTTTCTTCCCCACAGAGGAATAGATAAACCATTACAGGCGGTGTATAGGGGATGTTGTGTGGTGTCAAATACAGCCAGAATCTCAGCGCTTACCCTGGTCATTATGTGGGATTACTACAGTTTGCTGCAAGGCTGTGATGTAGTTAGAAAAGTTTGTGGTGACACTTATATGAATACTTCAGTGGTGGACAGTACAAAACAGAATACATTCCACATTTCTTTTTTTCTATTGATACTTTGCAGTGACATCACACTGGGGGTCTTGTGCATATCTGTATCTGATGGAATGTTCAGCAGTTACCATGGTGGCACAATGCACACATTAGCAAACACTGCCAAAAAGGTTTTTAGATTATATAAAAATTCAAGAAAAAAATGCTAAATTGATTTAAACTTTTTCAGAAGCCTGTGATCAGTACTCATGGTCTAATTGAAAAACAGATGGCTAATGCTAGCTAGCTTGTGACTATAATATTATTTGAGAGGGACTTGTTTAACAGCACAAATCAGCTCACCTGTTGTAGTGCCAGCTAAGACATTTTTCTGGCCACAGATTAAAGTCTAACAAGCCTCTGATAGAGCAGTGCCTACAGTTAGCGTCACACCCCCAGGGAATGTTGATGATATCAGCTGCAAAGTATCAATACTAGCACTGGTCCAAGTCGAGTCCTTATTGTCTAATACAAAGTCCCACCCATTTAATAAGAGTTTCCGTACTATTTTCCCAGCTGTCCTCACTCATTGGGCCCTACTGTGAATTCTTATTGTTTTAAACCAACTTTGAACTTATATTCATTATTTACAAATGTTTAACGTAAATGTACTGTGGTCTGCAGTTTAAAAATTTACGAGGTGTAACTACTCAAGTCCAAGTTCAAGTGAGTCCTCTTTCCTGAACCTCCAGTTGAGTCATGAGTCACTGCATTTCACAAAGTACTAGTCTGAATAAAGCCCAAGTAATCAGTCTTTGGTAGCTTTTTGGCAGACCAGTGCTTAGTCAAGGACATGTAGACCTTGCTTAGTGCTTGATAGATTCTGGTTTAGTTGTGGAGTAAACAATATCTTGTATGAAAAATGAACTTGAAGATTTTATGAAGGCATATTTAAAGGGCCTATATTACACTATTTTCTGATCTGGTTATAATATTTCCTCATCACAAACATACCTTGAGTTGTGCTTTGTTTCTTTAACACATGTTTAAAACACAAACCCTGCATATTTAGGATGAGCTCTTCTCTCAAACGGAAAACACTCTGTTCCACTTTGTGATGTCATGTGGTGCTCCACTGTGTTTTCAAACTTCATACACTTTCACTAGAACCATTTGGATAATTTCAGACCTGGAATTTCCAATCTCTTCTAAACAAAATATACAAGACAGCTGTTAACTTGGAAGCTACTACTACATGACACCGAAAGGTGGACAGGAGTATTTGGAGATGCAGACAGACAAATAATAAAGGATTAATCAAACATGTGTGAATGAAACAAAACACAACTCTACATATGGTTTATATGAGGTAACAACATTTTGAGGAGGTAACAGCATTAAAAGCTCACAAGAGAGTTTCGCGTAATATATAACCTTTAAACTAACTATCTCTACTCCCGTATCTTACTTCTTTTAAAGATTTTACCATTACGTTCATTAAACCCCCACAAATGTCTCCAAACAACAGTGAGGGCAGAGGCTTAATGCAGAGCCGTCCTCCCACGCCTGAGTTCAGTGGCGCTAAACAGTTGGGACTGGGATGTGTAAATCACAACAGCCACATGACTTCATGTGCTTTAGTGTGTGGATCGGAGCCTGCCCTGTTGGGTCCCCACAGGCAGCTTTTATCAGACATTTCATCCTTCATCAACAATAGGAGAGCCGTGAAGCGCCATCACAGGAGGTCGGGGGCTGCAGCATCGTGCACATGTCCTGGCCATACACTGGCCTTAATTGGGCAGATAAATATCACAAGCTGCACTCTGTGGCCCTACGCAACTATTGCATACATCACTCGGAACAACCAGCAGTGGTAGGGAGGAGCCCGCGTGCCTACTACAGGAAATATACATCGAGGTCATGCGCAATTAAAAACAAGACTATTGCTTGGATTCAGATAACATCAAAGCATTCTATAAGCCAGTAATATTTAATACAGATGGGGGATTAATATGGTTGAAATGCAGGTTTTTGTTGTGATACAGATGGGTCTAGTCTAGTCTATAGGTCAGTAATATTTAATACAGATGGGGGGCAGATAAAATGAATGATTTTTGTTGTAATGCGAGACGTATGTAAAATCCCTCAGAGAGACGTTGCGAGACGTTAATAGGTTAATAGGTCCAGTCACTGATAGAAATGATAAGGTTCAACATTTGTGAATTTACCTTTTAGATATTTTATGGCAAAGTACAATATAATTAATTGAATGTAGAATCAGAAAACCACCAATATAGACTTCAACTTGTCCTCTAAAAAATAAAAAAAACAATTATGGACCCAAAGTCACAGACATGGGCTTTGAGCATGGTGAATTTACTTGAATGGAGGATAATTACTATAACGACATTCAATACATGATAGATGGAAAAATTATTTTTGGAGAGTATTTATCAGTATCAGTACTTTTTCTTTTTCTGCACTATAAGATTTGAGCAGTAGAGATAAATAATTTGTATAACTCAGTAAGTGTTTCATTTATTTATTGCAGCTCATGTTCATTAACAATTCTGTACATATAGTTATCATTTATCATCTATATTGTCTTCAGCGATATCGTACTTAAAAGTGTGTTACTATGACAGGTCTAGATGAATTATATATGGATATATATGGATTATGTTCCATTTAGTTTCTGCCATGGATCATTTTTGTGTGAGATTGACTTCTACACTTTACTGACACATTTGTATGGAGAGTTTTATTAATATAGAATTTTAGATGGGTCTCCATTGGTTGCTGTATCAAATAACAGCCTAGAAAAGCGAATTTGAAGTGCTTTATGGTCAGATATTAATGGCCCTGATACTGTGGATTGATTTTCATCTTCAAATGAAAAAGACGATTACAAACAATATAAAACTGCATCTCCATGGACATGAGTGTTCTAAACGATACAAGTTCTTTGTTTAGTAATCATGAATTTGTTGAATATTCATGACTTTTTAGAGTCCTCAGTACAATTTGCCCTGTGTTGTTATTTACGTGTTTTTTATTAGCCCCATTGGTGGAAGAAGTACTCAATCTTGTTACTTGAGTAAATGTACACGTGCCAGGGCAAAAACATACTCAAGTAAAATTATCACATGTAAACATTTTGTACAGATCTAATAAAGCCTGACATTTTGTGGTTTTGATAAAGATTTGTGATGAATCTAGTTCAATAGAAACAAAATTGATTATTTTTTCCCAGTTGTTTTTATTATTTGTATGTTTTAGTTTGCTCAAACTACAAATATATTCAAAATAAACCTCTCAGGCTTTCCAGAAAAATACTTTTAGTTATATTCAAAAATGTAGTCAAGTGTAGTAAAGTGAAAGTAAAAAGTATGCACTTTAAAATTGTCTTGAGTAAAGTAGAAATGCCTAAAATGTATACTTAAGTACCACACTTTACTACTTTTACTTTTACTTTGCACCACTGTTTAGCCTAAATCTTCTTCCCATGATCCCGCTGGTCAAGAGGTGAGAGAAGTCCTCCATGGTAGTCACAATCCATGTGTGGTCACTGGAATTCACATAAATTTGACATTTATGAAAAAATCAGTGAAAGAATCTAAAATCAAGTTATCATTTTATTCATTAGACTTCTGCATAAACTTTAGTGGATTCAGTGGAGGTATTCCTCATTCATATTTCAAGGTGAAAGAGTCGTATCATTGCAATAAATGAGCAAAGAACAGAAACGAGCATTGCTTTTGATAAAAATGCAGTTTATTCAACAGGAAGCATAAGTTCAAATCTTCATTATTTAGGGATTATGAAAAGTACATCAGGTTTCCAAAAAGGCCGCAGGGAAAATCTCGCCCCACAGTGACTTTAACCCTTCTGGCATCAGTTAAAAATTTACATGGGAATAAAATTTTAATGCTACTTTTACAGCAACACAGTGAGCTAGTGCAGGGGTGATTTAAAGGTGCATTGTGTAACTTCTCTGGTGGGGGGGGTCCGTCAGTTGCTTGTTTTCATGGATATGTCATTACTCTGCCTGGAATGTTCCACAGTATGGCATGAAACATCTTTATCTTACATTTAATAAATTATAGGTGGTTTTACAGCTAAAAAATACAGGCATTCTGACTGTGAGCGGTGTTGCCTCTCCACAGATCTGACCTGTTACATGGTCTGGTTTGGTCTCCATGACAATAGAAAGGTTCAGTACCATATTGTGAAACATTTCCAGACAAAGCAATAATATCTCCACGGAGAAAAGCATTTGAGAGGCCCTCCACCGGAAAAGTTACACAATGCACCTTTAAGATAACTTAAAACTTTCTTTAGGTTAGTAGTTTTTCTTGTTTGGGAACTATAATGATCATTGTAGTTTATTGTAAAATGTTTGCAGTGATGGGTGTATTTTTCTGTATCTCTGAGTAATACGCGCTCTAGTGAAAGTACTCCAGAACCAAATGAAACAAAGCAAAGAGCAGTGGATACATAGACAACTATATAAACAAAGCCAAAGCAACTCAGCTGTACTGTGCCACGGGGGAATGATCAATACATTTTTATCATGAAAGACAGAAGATGCTTGGATCCATGACTGGTTCCAGCAGACAAATGGTCTGGCCTTTAGCAATGATTGAAGTCAGACCCCATGCATTACAATGTGTGCATATTTTGCTGTATTTTGGACTATAGCTGGATTTGCTCTGTTGTTAGGTCTAGCTTCTATCTGAGGCAGCTGGCTTAAAGAACACATGGCTTTAATTCTCTTTTGAGGGCATATATTATACTTTTTTCTGATCTATAATGTTCTTTCCTCATCAAATGATGTCATGTAGTAATACAGGAAGTGCTCCACTGTGTTTTTAAACTCCATACACCTTCGCTAGAATAATTTAGATGATTCCAGCCCCTTGCTAATCTCTACTGAACTAGGTAAAAGGTAGCTGTTAACTTGAAAACTATGATATCACAAGGTGGAACAGAGCATTTTGAGCTTGGGAGATGTAGACAGACTAATATCAAAGTATTACTTACTGTATGAATGAAACAAAACACAACTCAAGGTAGATTTTTGAGAAGGTAACAGCATTATAGTATGGCGTAAAGCTCACAAGAGACAATATAGGCTCTTTAAACATGCTTTTGCTCACCCTGGGAAAAAGTATTTCACATTTTACCCTAACCCTAACTTAAAATAATGTCTGCATATGGAAAGCTTACTTTATCAATTTCACCTGTGTTTCTAATGAGGCTTTTAGGAATTTTAGCTCACTCTGTTGTCAGCAACTGAACATTTAGAAAGTAAACAACTGAAGTCCTTATCCCCATGAATGCTATTCTAATAGAGCCATACGTTCATTGTGAACACAATTTGACCACAGAACAAGTCAGTGATGGTTTATGGCTTTAAACACTGCGGAGGAGAAGTCCATAGTGAATGAGAAGTTAATACAAAGTACAACGATCTAACATCAATCAGTAGGAATTTGCTAGTTCATTAATGACTTGCTCCTTGCAACATGACTGGAAAAAATACACCACAATTTGTTCTTAAAAATACCTGTTTAATTAATATGCAGGTACTTATTATATTAAGGAATTATTTCTTTCTTTTCGGAAGCATGTTGCACATTGCATGTTGCTGCATATAAACTTATATAAAATATAAACTAAACTTTTCCACTGTAAGGTGGAATCCTGTTGGCCACAACATACATACTCAAACTTGAACTATAAAGAGTGTCTCATTTCCAGCCCGCATGACCCCAGGTTAGTCTCGCTGGCAACTGCTTTCCTCCCATTAATATTGACCTTGGTTCTTTGGTTTGAACTTTGACCTGCCATTGCTGCATCCGATAGTAGCAGATGGAGGCAGAGCATCAGGGCAACCATTTCACACACAAACAGCCTTCTCGAAAACACCACTAAAAGCACAGGGTCGCCCTTAGCAACCGTTATTTACTCACAGGTGACAATCCAATGTCTGAATGCTACAGAAAGTCCTTGTGAAGTCCTGGATACAGCCTTAACCTAGGGACAAGTCATAAAATAGTGGACTGTTGCAACTCTAATTTATTATTCAATATTAATTGAAGTGGCCTTGCGATTTACAAATTTCCTGTTCGCTCATTTTAAATGTCCTTGGGCAAAAACACTTAAACCTTTTTGCCAGCTCCACTCTATTTTGTGTCCGGAAAGACCAAAACACTGTGTCAATGATTCACTGAGGCACCACAAAAAACAATTTTAAGAGACAGAATATGTGGTTAGGTTGTTTTCATAACGGAGCATTCAGTGTTTGCTTTTATTTTCAAACTCCCCCTGTAATACAAAAATTGGAAGTCCAGGACTCCTCTTTGTTTACAAGTAATTACTGCTTTGTTGTTCTATCTCTCCTCCAAATGCATCAATGTTCCACAAGGACTGATGATGTTATTCTGTTTGTAAAGAAAGTAGGCCACTATTCCAGATTGAGAGGTATATATATATAATTTAAAAACACACAGGTGCTCTTACAGTGATACAGTGCAACAACTGGGTCACACCTACACTCAGTACTACAGAGGGATGTTGCTAAATAGCTGAATATATTATAATGGATATCGTTTCTGCTTGAGCACACACCAGCCTCATAGACAGATTTTCCAAATGCATTAATATGGCAAATCGCAGAATTCATCACACATAATGATACCATTATGAAGTAATGTTCATCAGCTAATGTGCGCTTGCTGGGAATCTATTTGTGGCTTTAGCTGTTGTTTTCTGTTAGTGCCTTTAACATTGTGGTTCTGTATTCAACAGCGTTTTTGTCACGAGGAGATTGGAATATGAAAAGATGCCCAAACTAGACAGGCAATAAGACCTGATGAGGCTTTATGTCCAGGCCCTGCCATTTCAGCACGGAGCCCACGCCCTCTTTTGCTCCGGGGCCCAAATAAATGGACAGAAAAAGAAAACATCCTTCTAGAGAGGACTTTTATTACATTTTTATTATTGGTGTATGGTTCAGTGTGTTTCCTCAGTTGATTGATATGTTTAATAATAGCAGCAACAATGAGCAGCAGGTGAAAGTTTTAAATGAAAGACTCTACATGTCTGAAATCATGTGGATAACAGAATGGTACAATTAACTAAAGATACCCTGTCACTGTGTGTTGTGGAGATTTTTTTGATTTGTAGTTGTGCAAAATTTTAGAGAGACAATGCTGTCAAATTTTGATGCACAAGATGCCCCATGTAGTTGATAGAATTGTGATGAAAGAAGGGCGGTATAGCAAAACTGCAAAACTCCAAATTTCATTCTTATCACGATTCTTGTAAACTTCACTTTAATTACTTCTTAAGGCTTAGAGCTTCTATCGGCTCAGTCTTTGGTCATACTGCGCTGTTGAGCCTGAATAATTTTAGGTGATTATGTCTAATTGTCAACAAAATATGCCAAGAAAATAAAAAAAGTGCCAGCCAAAATGAAAGATAGCACTTTCTACATGAATGAAGTTTTCCCAAAGTAAGTTAACTACTTCCACTTTGTGTCTGTTTTATGACAGTGCAAATGAAGGTAATCCCATCGCGTAATATAATATGACACTGTTTATGTTTAGCTTCCGTGTCTGACACCTAATTAACGTGCTGAAAGTTGGCTGCTCTCCCTGCCTCGTGGAGGGGAGTGGAAAACCTTTAGGAATACTTGTGTAGGAACTGTCATATCACGAAGGAGCACTTTACACACAGGTAGTGCTTAGTGTTTAAAATCTTACATTATAATCGGTATCAGTGTCAGAGCTAACTACCCACACTTTGTAGAGATTTACTGGGGGTAATCTAAGTCAGGGGGAGGCATCACTGAGCCAGAGGATTTATAAGTACATCAAGTAATTCTGAGAAGTATAAAACTAAATTGGCCCATAATACTGTTCCATGAACATCTAATTACATTATGTGAAAAATAAAACTCACTGTTGTGTGTGCTTGAAGACTGGCCTACAATCTATCTGGATATACAGCAACATATTTCTCAGTATAGAAGGAAAAGTTCTCTCTGTTGAACTTACTGTGAGTTTGCCTTTACTGAAGTCAATTATCTGCAGCACTCTATAGTCCTTGTGATCATATTAGTACTGTGTTATTGCATTTGGCAGTGACAGGCTGCTGACCAGTATGCAGCGCTCCCACTAATCTGCTGGTGCTGTAACATGACTGTGGGAGGCACACACGTGCTAATCCTTGCCCGCTTTGCCAAATGAAGAAGAGAAAGAGTAAACATGCCTATGCCCATAAACCCATGCCTTTTCTGATCTGATGCAAAACAAATGGGCTAACAAGTCTGTCCATTTTAAATTCATGTTTAGCTTTAATTAGACTAAACCTGAGGAACAAAACACTGACAGAGGACTCTGCTTAAATCCACACAGTTCTGGCAGTTCTTCGCCTGGATCTATTTGTTTCACCCCATACGGCATATGTTCCTTCTCAGGCCGACTGAAGAGCCAGTGTGACTCACAGTGGGCTTATGCCTTCACCTGATGGGAGGCCTTGTTTATTTTAACGTTGACGTTTGTGGAATAGCAAAAATCTCACCATCTGTCCAGTAGTCACTTATCATGTTTTCTAGGATTTCAGTGAAAAAATTGATTCCTGTTTAAAGTATTTGTTATTATAGTGTTTGATAGAGTAGTGCAGTAACTATGAGAAACTCACATGACACTAAACTGGTAAATATATGATATATGAAAATAAGTTTTGGAATGTATTTACTGAAATATGTTTCACCAAGGAAAGAAGGACTTTCTCTTGTTCATCGTGCTTCGTGTCGTCCTTATAGTCACCCATTACTACAAGAGACTGGACTCACCCCTGGTGCTCTAATTGGCACACCGGATGGAGGTTTTAGCACATAATGGGGTCCGGCAATTTAGCAGCAGAATCATTGTGGCGAAGAGTGTCTGGATGCATAGGAGAGTGCAAGGTTCTCCTCTGCCCAAATCCAAACCCAGAGCTGTGTTTTAATAGTCTGACTGTGAGCATTTCTGTAATTGACTGTGGCATCATTAGATTCTTATTTATTCAGCCGAGGAGGGAGACAATGGCACTCAGATCAGCTGTGGCAGCTCACTCAGCACCTCCCGCGGGGCTGCAGGAGGAGGATGGGCAAACATGGCAATCAGAGCGTTGTTCAGAAATTAGCACATAAAGAAAACAACAAGCTATAGGCTCAGGTCTGGAGACCAAATCTACTTTGCTTTTGAAGCAGCTGGGGTTGAACAGGTAAAGGAGACATACTGTATGTAAACTCATCTTATGTAAGCTTTTATGTATGTTATAATGCATAAAAGCTTATACATTATAACGTAATATATTTGTTATAATGCATAAGCTTTATATATTTATAATGATAAATATAATGTTATCATTAGCTTAGCCAGAGTTGCATTTTGATTGATTTATGTATGTTTTGTATTGTACTACATTGGAGGTTAGAGTACTCAAAAATTGCTGTTTTCACCTACCCCCTATCCCCGCTCACACACAAAATCAAATGTAAATGAAAATCATAGTCAGTGTATATGAGGAAAAAAATATATTTTTTTATCAACCCACCCCCCCATACTGAGAATTATAATAAAACTTCTTCCAGTATCTATTTCAGAGACTGAATCGCAGCTCAAAGAGTGAAAATAACAGTTTACTCTTTCGACTGAGCTTAAAGTGTTTTTCCCTTGATCCTATATAGCTATAAGACTCCTCACTTGTCCTCAACATCAAGCGTGCATCCTGGGGCCTTCCAAACAAAGCTCACACTGTCTAAGCACTGTCACCTAGCAACAACATCGCTACTTATATGAAACAAAGCTAAAAGTCTTTTTTAAACTACACAGCAACAGATGGCAGGATTATTTTTGCTTGTGCAATCACTGTGTCCAACCAGCCAGCGATACAGTAATCCACAGAGAATAAAATGTTACCTCTAACAAGCTCTGCAAATGGTATTTCATACATCTTTGGACTATTAAATTAAGGCAGCTGGATGTCTGTACAGAGAAATGTCTAACTAAGTGTAAGTTTTGTGCGGTAATGAGCATGTTTACATTTAGAGTTGATGCAAGACAGAAGCCCTCCATCTTTAAGTGTTGAACCATCTCAGGATATGGCTTTGGGACGATAGCATCAGTGGACAACACGAACATTTTCAATTTTGTGCTATTGGACACCGAAGAGATGTGTCAACAGAGAGGGCCCACGGCAAGTAAACACAGCACTCTGACAAGCAATAAACGAAATTCAACATTACCTCTGACCTCTGGCCCACTACACACATTTAGCTCTTCTCCATGATCAAAACCAGGATCCAGCCTGCTTATGCTATCTGGTGGTTGCAATTTTTCAGCTAGTGAAGGTTGCCTACACAATATTTATCAAGTGAAAATAAAAAAAAAATAGAGCTAATAAGGTAGTGCTATTTATAATTATAGTGATGTTATGTAACCACTGCTTCCATATTGGCTGTTTGATGCATAAAAAAACCTTACATATATTTAGGGTTAGGGTCTCTTTCCCCAAAGCTCAATGCGCTTTTGATGTTAGCTATCACAGTTTTTAGCTTGACACAAACAGAAATGGGTTTTACATACAATTATAGGTCTTGTGGTTTTTAATTACCACATAGCTGTCTAGCCTTCAACTCACTCACTCACTCACTAACTTCTCCTTTCTGCTGTTATCCCATGCAAATCCTTATAATAAAAATATTAACTCCTATAGTCACCTATTAATCGTCTAAAGTCCTACAGCCTTATTGGGTACATTGGCCATACACTATATGAAATACTATGGCTAAGGTGTCCAATAGGAGAAAACACCAAAAATGCATACTATTGGACTTTAAACCGTTCTACTGTTATTTAAAAGACCTGTATTGTTTAAAGTCGTTGAAATAGACCAAATTTCTCCAGAAAAATCTCACATTCACTTTCAGGACCTGACAATTAAAATAGCCTCTGTAGCCTCTTCTTTGTGCGTTCACTTGCTCTGAGCTCTCACATGCTCCTGTCTTGGTGGGAGTCTGCATGTTTTTGAGCTGCCTAAATACCAATGCTTTTAACATCAAAGCTTCAAGTGGATTTAAACACCCTGAAACTCACCAATTATGTCCAACATAACAGGAAATGATTCAGTGTTTCACTTCCACACAATATCCTTTTTAGACTTATCAAGACTAACAATTAATAAACCATTCCTTGCTTGTAATTGTAGTCTGTAAATATGGCTGTCTCAGTATACTGCTGCTACTCAAAATCAGCTGTTTTTTTTGTTGGAAATGACTCTGTTTTGGAAAGTTGAGAGTGAGGGTCTATGCCAAGCAATATTCTAAAAGCACATACATAACCAAGGGTATGTAATATTCAAAGTGTGTCTTCTTAGCTAAAATGTGATGCAAGATTATGCCATCCAGTGAAAGCAAACCAGAATCTGAATACATTTAGCATGATATTTTCCCTGGATCCTCTTCAACATCTAAAAATGGCTTATTTACTTCCTGTTTATGCGGCTAAGCTAAACACAGGATTAACCATATCTCTTAATATGATTCTATTATTATTGATAGCTTTGTTTGACTATTTGACCAAGGAAGAAATATTGCTTGTAGATCAGAAGTAAGAAAGATGATGTATTAAAGGAGCTTTGCCCAATTTTGAACTCTGAGTGAACCAGTTTGAATTTGCTCGCTTCTCTCTTTCCATTCCATTCCATCTTGTTGTGGTGAAGAAGGAGCTGAGCTGAAAGGCAAAGCTCTCGATTTACCGGTCAATTTACGTTCCTACCCTCACCTATGGTCTTGAGCTTTGGGTAATGACCGAAAGGACAAGATCGCGGATACAAGCGGCTGAAATGAGTTTCCTTCGCAGAGTGGCTGGGCGCTCCCTTAGAGATAGGGTGAGGAGCTCAGTCACACAGGAGGAGCTCGGAGTAGAGCCGCTCCTCCTCCACGTCGAGAGGAGCCAGCTGAGGTGGATCGGGCATCTGTTCCTGATGCCTCCTGGACACCTCCCTTGGGACTCTCGGGCTAGGTGGTTTAAGTGTCTTGCCCAAGGACACAACAACAACATTCATCGAAGGCGAGATTCAGCCAACCTTCGGATCCGTGGGCAAACCAACTGAGTTACGCTGACGGTCTCTAGCAGTTGTTTCTAAATGGTTCTCAGCCAACTACGCTCCTGTTTATACCACATAGTGTAAACAGTATACCTGACCTATAAGGATAAAAATGTCAGCTACATGGAACAGCTTTTTTCTTTCTTTTTACATAGTTGTTGAGTATTATCTTGCCATCTCTTTCACTGTGCTGTATTTTCCACCTACTGATAAACCATCTTGAATGAGCTAAATGAAAGCATGCCTTAAGCTATTCTTTATGAAAAAGAGGAATTGTAGGTTTAGCTCACCAGTCACCAAACGCACTTGTTCTCGAGACAAAGGTAATCATTGGTAGTTTTTGTATGAAAGGAGCCAGGCTGGATGTGACATTTTCATTTATGCATATTTAGTGAGTCCAGAAGCATGTGTACAACACATTTTCACAATTGTGTTGTTTTTTTCTTTCTTTTTTTTCGTTTCTAACTGATAAAATGCAGGCTTCTGTTGCTGAGTTTCAGATCACAACATTGTATAGGGCAGTATTATTTAATACAAAGAGCGGAGAGCTAAAATGAGATTGTAATAATGGAGACTTCAGTTGTAATTGAGTACAAGGGTACAGTCACGAGTCAAGAAATGATCAGGTTCAACATTGTATTAGTTTGTCTACATCTCCAAAGCTCAAAATGCTCTGGTTCATCTTGTGATGTCATGAAGCTGTATTTTTCAAGTTAATAGCTACCTTTTACCTTTTGTTCAGTAGATCTGCAATTCCAGGGCTGAAATTATCCAAATGATTCTAGTGAAGGTGTATGGAGTTCAAAAACACAATGGATTTGGTTTTCCGTTTGAGGGAAGAACAAAGCCTAAATATGCGGGATTAGTGTGTTAATCCTGTGTGTGAATGAAACAAAACACAACTCCATGTTTTTGACGAGGAAACAACATTATAACATAGATCAGAAAATAATGCAATATTGGCCCCTTAAATTAAATGGAAGTCCTGTTAACTCTAATGAACTCAAGTCTGTGTCATCTCTTGGCATGCAAAGCTACGATGGATTTCTAGAAATATTTCTGATCCATGAATCTTCCTTTCATATGATGAGAGAATCTTTGTTTTCCACAATGAGGAATGTTAAAGTACAAGATGAAGATTAAAAAAGACAGTTTATATTACATTATTAAGCTGCTGATTTTTAAGTCTGTGTGGAGCACAATTGCAACAGAATTTAGTTGTGTGTACGTCTGTTCAAGGCTTTAAATACTTTGGACACATAAATATTCCAAAAGGTGTATTAAAAACAAATAAGCATGGTGCAATTTTTCACTGTCTAGTTTAAACTTGTATTATTATTTGTTTTTATAGCCAAAAAGATCCTGCAGACCTGCCTCTCCATAGACCTGTAAGTTAGTCTGCAGCTCTCCAGTTTTATGCCCTACGGTGGATCATTCCAGACAAAGCAATAACATCTTGCAGACAAGCGTGGCAGACCCTTCACCAGAAATGTTACACAGCGCACCTTTAAATAAGATCAAATAAAACATAGAATAGACTAGAATAGAACAGACTTAGAGTATACCGCTACAAAAGCTATTATGTACAATAGGGAATGGGTACAGTCTATGGACAACAAAACATGATAACGTCTACAGTCTTATATGTGAAATTGACTCTTATGAGCTTTAAGCCATGTTTTAACATTGTTACCTCCTCAAAAACATACCTGGAGTTGTGTTTTGTTTCATTCATACATATTTGAGTAATTAGTCTGTTATTAGTCTGTCTACATCTCCAAAGCTCAACATTCTTTGTTCGACCTTGTGATGTCATATAGTGGTACTTTTCAAGTTAACAGCAATCTGTTACCTTTTGTTCAGTAGAGACTGGAAATTCCAGGGCTGAAATCATCCAAATGATTCCAGTGAAGGTGTATGGAATTTAAAAACACAGTGGAACACTTCCTGTATTACCACATGGCATCACAAAGTTGAACAGAGTGTTTTCAGTTTGAGGGAATAATTCAACCTACATATGCAGGATTTGTGTTTTAAACATGTGTGAATGAAACAAAACACAACCCCGGGTATGTTTTTGATGAGAAAACAACATTCCAACATAGATCAAAAAATAGCATAATATGGGCCCCTTAAATTAATTATAGACCTAACCTTAGCAAAAAAAAAAAAAAAAAAAATACATTTTGCTCAATGTCTCTACCATTAGGTGAATAAAAGGAAATTCAGCGAAGGCTTTGACTTGTGATTCATATTAATAACACATCTTCACTGTGCTGTACTAATGTATTTTTTATCTCCCTTCTCTTTTTTCTTCAGTTCCTCCCAAGATTTATGACATCTCGTCCGACATCACGGTAAATGAGGGCAGTAATGTGTCACTCATATGTATGGCCAGTGGGAAACCTGAGCCCACCATTTCCTGGAGACATATAACCCCAACAGGTGAGTGGCCTTTATCTCTGTGTGTGCACTGATGAGTGAGTGGAGCGGGCCAGTGGATAGGCATTATGGTTGGATGCATGTAGACAGGAAATGAGAAAGCAAGAAAAGGATCAATAGGTGATAGAGCGGAGGGGGAGGTCTAGTTAAGTTGCAGATGAGAAAATTGACAGGCGTGGGGGTGGGGAGGGTGCAGGGTTACGTATGATTAGATGGAGAGATGGGGAAAAGGCTTAATCATAAAATCAAGTGATGTAATTGAGGGAGAGGAGTTGAGAGCTGTATTTCCATTCACCCCTATAGTCCATCAGCACTAAATCATTATTGATACTAGTGACACTGGGGGTGTCTGGCATATATGTGTATGGTGGAATGTTCAGCAGTTACCGTTAGTTATGGAGACACAATGTACACATTAGCTAACACTCCAAAAAATGTTTAAGAAAAAAATTCAAGAAAAAGTACAAAATGGATTTAAACAACAGATTTTAGGAGCCTGTGATCAATGAGCGTGCATGGTCCTGTTCAAGTGTTTGATTTCCAACAGAAAGGTGAGAGTGACTAACCGAAAGACAGTTAGCTAATGTTAGCTAGTTTGTGACTGTAATGTTATTTGAGAGAGACTTGTTTATCAATACAAATCATCTCACCTGTTGTAGTTACAGCTAAGTTCATTATTTATGGTCAGATTGTGTTAAATATAGCTCAGATTAAAGTTGAGTAACAGAGCTTCAGACAGAACAGTGCCCCTAGTTAGCATCACACTCCCAGCGAATGTGTATTGTGTGACCTATAGTACATAAGGGACATTTGTGAGTGAACTAAATACACCAAAAATATTCAGAATGCTAATTTTGAGTAATTATACAGTTTAATGAGGTATTCAGATTATTGTTACTTTCCGAGAAAACACAGCTCTTAGTGAGGCCATGTGCGATGTTTACCTCTAATTAGTTATAAATAGATGTAGAACAAATGGTGCAATAAACATAAAGTTGTTTTCAATCCTCTGCATTCATTTATTTACACTATAATACATCTCACTGTGAAAGTTCTATAAATATTCAGAATACAGAACTCTGACTGGCCCATTGTGACACAGGTATTCAGTATTATGTAACTAAATACTTTTCAAAGTTGTCTGTGTAATTAAATTTTTTTATTTATTTATTAATTTTTTTTTAGTATTATTCCCAACACTGAATACAGCCATTCAATGTTACCTCCTCAGGAAAGACAGGACCCCAAAACCCCACTTAACAACTTTACAATGTGACCTGGCAATGCATAATGAATGGTGAATAGATAAATAATTAACAATTCCACAGAGGTGAATCCTTTAGACAAACACTGATGTCTTATCTCCTGATCTCCTTTTGTAAAAAAATATATATATAAAAAAACAACTAAAAAAAAAAAGACTACCCATTCAAATGACAAAGAATAAAGTTACTGTCCCATCCTGACAACCTTTATACATCATGCACTCAAATAAGATAAAACATAATATTGAAGTGAAAACCCATGAAATAATAAATAAAGTAGCAGACTGTCAATTATATATTAACCAGGAGGAAAGAAAGGAACTCCTGAAAAGAGTTAATCAGGAATAGAAGGGAAGCTCACTTGTAGGGTTGTTCTGATGGACAATATCATCGTCCATCGTGATGGATAACCCAACATCATGATGGAGAGCCACCATTGTGATGCCACGCCCCCTGCACGCGCACACACGTCAGCCTTTTTAGTTTTCTCTGCGTTCCTCATTTCGTTTGCCTCCTGTTACTCAGCAGCCCAGATCTCATGCGCTCCCCATCCCACAGCAGACCCGCTGACCTCTGCTCTTCCCCTAGCTCCCGCCTGTCCTGGTTCCACTACCGCGTCTCTCACCTGATGTACGAGTGTCCACCGCTGCTACTGCTGACCGCTCACATTCTCATCTCACGGGTGTCCACTGCATTTGGTCCCACACGGCTGGATGTCTCGCGGATTATGGAATACATTTATTGTAATATACTGTAAATGTTTCTGATGTTACCGCTTTGCACTCAGACATGGATTAAACCATTAAGACACAAGGAGGGTGACTGCACGACCTGCATTTGCCCCGCACAAGTGACTGATATGCGTCATGAGCGCACAGAGCAGGATGCGCAGGTGTCTGTACAGAACAGTGCTCATACGCACTATACGTCTCTTGAGCCGCTGTACAAAGCTCTACTGACCGCTGCTGCCAAGAGAGCAGCACATATACGAGGCGTGCATCGCTCTGCTGTCAAAGCCCCTGAGCTGTCAGTAAATGCGCGCATTGATCTCTGAGTTCGGTGTCGACTCCGTGCAGTTATCTACAGTTCTGATGGTAGCCTACCTACTGGCGACTAACTTTATAAACTAAATAAAGTGGCACAATGGGAATAATTTGGTCACGAAACTAAATGGAGGTGATGACAGAAAGGGTACAAGGATATGAGGAAATCTGACATCACAGCATTAGGACCACAGACAGGGTAAGAAAACACACTTTAGGACATCGCTGTAAACGGCCTCATGTGAATGAGCAGCTTTTGTACAGATCCAGATCAAACTAAACTATAGAGCAGTGCTAAGCCGATACAGGAAGCGGGCGCGGGGCTGTGCTCTGCTGCAGGAGGGCATCCGCACGGTGCACGAACATGAATGTTAAGCATTTATCATCCTAATATATTTCCAAATAAAAGAAGCCTTAGCCATGTTACACATTGTTTTTCAGTGAACTAGTTTGATATTTATTTTCACAATTCTGGCGATTAACCGAATGCATCACACCACACCCTCAGTCCGCTCCACTTCACCCCCGATATCATCATCCATCACGATGTCAACTGCCAATTAAGGGGACATCGCCCAACCCTACTCACTTGTTCTGTTTGAACACTGTTGTGTTCTGTGTCCCATATCACTTTGGACTGGAGAGAAAAGGTTTAATGAGTTCTTTGTGAACAAAACCTACATTGCCTAAGGATGTTTCAAACTCTGAAACATGTCACCATGCCCTCCTTCTCTGCATTATGTTCTATCCCCAATTATAATCCAGGTTACTGTGACCCATGCTAGTTTGTTCTTGGGTTTTTCATAAACAGCTTCCAACTTTTAAAGGCCCATATTACCCTGTATTCTAATCCATGTTATAATTTCCTAATAGTTTCCCCATCAAAAATTAAACCGGAGTTGTGTTTCGTTTCATGTGTTTCATGAGTTATTTTGTCAAACAGAAAAACTCTGTTCCATCTTGTCATGTCTACACGAATCATTTGGATAATTTCAACTCTGGAATTACCAATCTCTACTGAACTAAAGGTAGAAGGAAGGTGCTATCTTGAAAACTAATAAGGACTAAAAGGGTTACTCAAACATTATAACAGCTTAATCCTCATAGGAGTCCATTTTGCGTAATATAGGACTTTTTAAAGTTTTGTTTGTTTTGAGTGTTTCAGTTCAATACCGACTCAATTAACTCAGTGATTCGTTAACTTAATTCAATACAAAAAGACAAACGAGTAATAATGCACTATTTTAGTTGTAATTTTGCTCTATTTTAACACTGGTACGTTGGTTCATTCACTGACACCATAGTAGTTTTGTGTCTGCTTCATCAAAGTAAGACAACCCGATTAAATTAATGATCTCAAAGTGCTTGGGAAAACACTTACATTGTGCACTAGGGTTGCTTGAGTTAGCGTTTAGTAATGACTGTTAAACTTGTTCAGTAAATTGAATACAGTGTCTGCTTATTGCCTCCTCCATAATTTCGTGTCAGCCTACAATTTGTCTCTGTTTGTGACTAATCATTTAATGTGCATTAGCAAAGAGTGTCATTATAGTTGTTCTCATTTATTATGTGAGTTGGAGCTATTCATTTCTTTCAAAACCTGAATGATAATTTTTTTTCATTTTCATTGCAGGGAATTTAACTGTTGCATAAAAGACCCCCCATTCCTTCCACTAGCAGTCCCAACTCATTTTCATATTAATGGATTATCTCCTGCTGTGCCTATCTGATGGTGGTGAGGATGGCTGCATTTATCTTATGGCTGTCATATCCTTCCTCTCTGGTGTGCTCACCCTGATGGCATTAGGGAGTTTTTCTGAAGATGATCAAAAGAGCCCTATCCGCCGAGTCCGAGTGGCAGTCACTCATCGGGCTTTGAAGTGCCCACACTTTGAAGTATGCCAGGAGAGAAATCATATGCTGTGGTCAAATGAAAGGCTCTGGGACTGAATGTAATCACACAGTCTCTCCTAGAACATCACACAGGAATCATTTAGCGTGCACTCTTATTGTAGCAGGGCCGATTTGTTCTCCAGCTAAAACTCCAGTGCAAATGCTCTAATAGGCTAATTACCTACCTATGGTGTCCGATCATATCTGTTAGATATGTAGAAACTCCTGCTGTGGACAGAGTGAAATCTGAATATGAGATCACGGTAGAAATCATTTTTAATTTAGCTATTAACATGATACAGTTGAAGGGGCACAAGCCTACATGATATTCCAATGCCATGTCACCTCAAGTGGCTCTATCTCACAATGCCAGAAGTGGGAAGGTTTTGTACAGTCAGAAATCTTCTGTTTGATTAGAAACCTCATGGACTAAACCAAACCTCTGTATCTAGTATCTACTATGTGATTTATTATAAACATTTACATGTGTCCTTTTTCTACACATTCACCTGCTTCCCACTGCTATGTAGGGCTGATACAATAAACAATAAAATCACTAATCGTCAAAAAAAGATGAAAGATAGAAATCATTTTTAATTTAGCTATTAAAGTGGATGAAAAAAAGAATCTTTATCTTGATAATCTCAAGATCTCTTTTGTTTTGGTGCAGCTATGCTTGTTATAGTGTATAGGCCAACTACATAACATTATAGTTAAATGAGGAATAAAGTGATAATTCCATTCTTGAACTTTCTTTGTGATGCAGAAGCTGTTAAAGGATAAAAATATAATGTAAGTATAAAGAGTGAGACAGAGGAGGATGGTGGTGGTATTGTTATTGAGCCTGTTGTATGCGTGGTTAGATCCCAGCCCTGTCCAATACTTACTGCTGTAGTGTCCTTAGGCAAGACATTTCACCTACTTTACTAATGTATGAATGCATTTGTGTGACTGTCTGTCCCAAGGGCGACTATAGCAATAAATGTAGGTTACTACCACAGAGGGGGACTGGAGTGAACCTAGGATAAAATAATGTTGTATGATATCTATAATATATCTGCATTGCTATAAGTCTTAGTGGTCTGGGATGGTTAGTATTTATTTTTATGTGTTTAAAGGTCATATATTACGCAAAATTGACTCTTGTGAGCTTTAAGTCATGTTAGAAAGTTGTTATCTCATCAAAAACATACCTGGAGTTGTTGGAGTTGTGTTTTGTTTTTTCATTCACACATGGTTGAGTAATTCTTTATTATTAGTCTATCTGCATCTCTAAAGCTTAAAATGCTCTGTTCCACCTTGTGATGTCATGTAGTGGTTTATAAGATACTACTACCTTTACCTTTTCTTCAGTAGAGATGGGCTGAAAATATCCAAATGATTGTAGTGAAAGTGTATGGAGTGGAGCATTACCACATGACATCACAAGGGGGGACGGAGTGTTTTCTGTTTGAGATAAGAACTCAGCCTAAATATGCAGGATTTGTGTGTTATTTTATGCATCAATACCTTTTACTTTGGCTGTTTTCATTGAAGCCAAATACAAACAGGTGAAATACACGACTCTACTGTAAGTGACAAATGGTAGCTTTAATTTGGCGTCCTTCTCTTCATCTCTCACATTTCGGGGTTTGGGGGGGGGTGCAGATTTTTGTGCACTGTAGCTGATTCTGCCGCAGCACTCAGTGAAGTTTGACAGAATGATAAATTGCCCTGACTGACTGTCAAGTTCCTATTCCAGGCCTAAGTGTTTTTGTGTTTGCATTTTTCTTCTCTTTTTCTGCCCCTTTCGCCAACCAGCCACTGTCGACTACTAATAAACGCTGTGCACTCACTGAAGTGTGGCCATAAACAGTTTATAGAGACAATAATTTGCCTGAGTACGTCTGCATAGATAGTCGATGCCTGTTCTGCAATTAGAGAGATGCAAACTGAGAGAGAGAAATCCTTTTGGTGGAGGAATTGGATCTGCATATGTTGTGCTGGTTAATATCCCATAGTTTTTGTGCCTGTTCAATTAGCCATGCAACAAAAATGTGCTTTGCGGTGAAGAGTGTAGGATTTTGTTATGATTGTGGTGTGATAAGAGAGCGTGTTACTGGAGCACCCATTTGAATCCCTTTATCGCACGATGGGATCTGTATGGGGAAAGTGTTTCATGCTCCTCTCTACCTTATCGCCTGCTCCTGATGATCCCTGCAGCAAGTCTTCTGCTCCATTCTTCTAAAATTATTCCTGACCCTTTGTCTCGACTTATAGGATGGAGATGTCAACATTTGTCAACATTAAGCCCCCTTTATTGGGTTTTATATGGTCAGAAATCTCCCGTGCAGCAACAGCGTGGCACATCTTAAAATATTAGTTTAATGACCAATATCTGAAGCGTATCTGCCTTTATTCCTCCATTGTTCCCCTTTTATTGATTCACATAAGTTTCTTTTAGCGTTTCTGTTTGATTAGGAACCTCAGTGACTAAACGTGTAACAATATGGAGAAACTATTAGTATTCACCTGTTTTCCACTGCAAAGTAGGGATGAGACAATAAACAATAAAATCACTAATCGTAAAAAAGGATGACAATAATCTTGTCTCTAATCGCCAAAGTAGATGCATAAAAAAGCCACTTATGCATGATGTTTTATTTAGATAATTACTGTTTTCACACTGAAACCACAATTGTACCATACACAGAATGTATTCATTATAAGAAATATGTATGATATTCATGACAGGAAATTTCAGTATCATTCCACGCCTAGTGCAAAGCAATTTTGTTTAAACTATCCCACTGAAAAAATAACATAATAACACTATGTTCTAGTTCAACTCCAAAAGTCAATATAAAGTCATAGATTTACAGTTTTGCACCGACTCCTTCCTAAACTGCTACTAATGGCTGGGGTTGTATGTGAGCCCAGCTGGATATGGCGTATACATGGAGCACTCTGCCAAGTCCTCACCAGTGATAGGTCACACTGAGTGGAGAAATAGCCTTTACAGTGGGCCTCCATGCGGGCCAATGGCTGGACGGCTGGATGCAAGGCAAAATTGCTCTGATAAGCTCTTTCCATTGATAGAAGTGTGACCTTTAAAAGCACTGACTAGAATACATATTTGATTGTCTTCTGTGATAGGCCTCAGCTGGGACATGCTCATGCTCTTTCTCCCTTTTTCCAAGATTCTGTTTGAGAAATATTTCATCACGCACTCCATAAGAAGCCCATTAACATGCATTGAAATTGCATTTGTTCTTTAAGAACGTTGAAGCAAACTTTATAGAGAAAAGTCTGACTATGCCTTTATAATTTTGTTAGCTTAGCCTGCTGCATTGGAGTTCAAGCGATGCTAGGTGATGTAAGGTCTGCATATGGGAAGCTCATATTCAGCGCTCCCTTTCAGTTAGCAATGGAACATTCTGCAGTATGAGTGCTTTTCTAGTTAAATATGAAGCTTGGTGAATGATAAAATCTCAGGCAGTGACATCTGTATTTTGGATCCTAGCAGCGGGAACATCATTTCCCTTTCTGTGGCTGGAGTGAAAAGTGCTGCTAATGAAAGAGAGGCTCAATGAGCACATGCGTTTTTCAAGAGTCTTTCACACGATAAACACGTCTCTTCAGATGTGAACATGAGGACGGACTTGTAGCTACATCAGATCCTGGGACTATACCATGTACCATTCTGGAGGAGGGACATTCTACATTCCAACAGTGATTGTATTCAAGAGAGCTGCTAAACTCTTATATTATTGTGCACTTTGGGCATAGCATAATGACCACTGCAACAGAAAATGAAGTGCTCTGATCCAACAAACACAGTATGTTGTTTAAAATGTTAATTCATGAACTTTATAAAAGTACTTAAAGTTAAATCTGTGGTTTTCAGATTCTAAAATGTGACGAGCCAGGTGACATTTGCATTTGCACTGAAATCATGCTGGGTGTGTTCTACACCATGTTCCAAATTATGATGCAAATTGTGTTTAAGTGTCATAAAGGTCAAATGTTTTGTTTTCCAGTGAAACTCATGGATGGTCTTGTGTCTCAGTGAAATCAATCTCACACACTTGTGACAATGAGTTTGCCCAGTGCGTCCAATTAAAGGAAAACGACTTAAGAAGACGTTCCACATTATTAAGAAGAACACTATTTTCAAGCAATATGGGAAAGAAAAAGGATCTCTCTAGTGTCCAAAAGCGTGAAATAGTTGAACAAGGTATGAAAACCTTAGATATTTCACGAAAACTTGAGCATGATCATCATACTATTAAGAGATTTGTAGATAATTCAGAGCACACACGGATTTGTGCAGATAAAGGCACAATGAGGAAGGTTTCTGCCAGACAAATACATCAGATTCAGAGAGCAGCTGCTAAAATGCCTTTACAAAGCAGCAAACAGGTATTTGAAGCTGCTGGTGCCTCTGGAGTCCCGCGAACATCAAGGTGTAAGATCCTTCAGAGGCTTGCAGTTATGCATAAGCCTTCTATTCGGCCACCCTTAAACAATGCTCACAAGCAGAAACAGCTCCAGTGGGCCCAGAAATACATGAAGACTCATTTTCAAACAGTCTTGTTCACTGATGAGTGCCGTGCAACTCTGGATGGTCCAGATGGATGGAGTGGTGGATGGTTGGTGGACGGCCACCATGTCCCAACAAGGCTGCGACGTCGGCAAGGAGGTGGTGGAGTCATGTTTTGGGCCAGACTCATGGGGAGAGAGCTGGTTGGCCCCTTCAGGGTTCCTGAAGGTGTGAAAATGACCTCTGTAAAGTATGTGGAGTTTCTGACTGACCACTTTCTTCTGTGGTACAAAAAGAAGAACCCTGCTTTCCGTAGAAAAGTTATCTTCATGAATGACAATGCACCATATCATGCTGCAAGGAACACCTCAGCATCATTGGCTGCTGTGGGCATAAAAGAAGAGAAACTCATGGAAATTCAAGCAGAAACTCTCCACAGATTCATAAATTCAATGGATGCAAGAATTGTGAAGCTCAAATAAAGTGCCTTTCTTAAAATGTAACTTGACCTGTTAAGATGTTTTGATTGAAATAGCTTTTGATTTCAGTAATATGCTAATGCTTCTAATTGAAAAATAAACAAATGACCATTTTCAGTTCTTTACAGCAATAACATGGTTTGAAACTGTTGTGCATAATAATTTGGAACAGTGCGTTTTAAGCTTTTACTTTTGAAAAAAAATATATATTATACTGTTATTATTCGAATTGTACTCTAAAGGTTGATGACTTGAAAATTATGATAACTACATTTAATATTGACAATTTGGCGAAATATATAAGAAAAATATAATTTGTATAATAATTTGGAAATGCATCTCTTATTGATGACAATGCCCACATTAGCAAACACAGTTAAAAAAGTTTTAAGATATACTGAAATCTGAAGAAAAAATACAAAATGGATGTAAACAACTGATTTTCCGGAGCCTTTGCTCAGTGTAAGCATTCGTGGTCCTGTTTAGGTGTTTCATTTTCAACAAAAAAGGTTAGAGTGACTAATGGAGTGGCTAATTTTAATTTAATTTAATTCAATTTTCTGTGTGAGACTTTAAGACCACAAATCACCTCACCTGTTGTAGTTACAACTAAATTGGCTCTTTCTGGTCAGATTGTGTTATAACAAAGTTCAAATAAAAGTCAAACTTGAGTATCAGAACTTCAGAGAGAGTAGTACATTCAGTTAGCATCACACCCCAGGGAATGTTGATGACATGAGCTGCAAAGTATCAATTGATTACATTGCATTCTCATGACTGGCTAGACCCTGAAATTCATTTTAGTTGCTCCCCCAGTTCTATTAAATATTATTGGGCCAAAGAATATCATCTGAAACCCAATCCCCTTGAAAAAAGACATGGACCATCTCAAGGGGCATATGTAATATGTATAAGTCTTACATTATAATAATCTCGCCAATTGACCTTTTTAAATAATATTATTTTCCCTCCTTCCTCTCCAGAGCACAAAATCCTGTTTCACCAGCTGAAGTCATGACGTGGTAACATCTTTCAATATAATCCACACCAAACAAGGTCTAATTATCTAATAGCTACTTCATTTGGCTGTGTTCCAATGGCTTTGCGCCCTCTGCTGCCAACTGTGAAGAATTAGGGTTTTGAAATGCCAGAATATTGCCAAGCGTGCAGAAATATGAAGGGTTTATTAGGTAAAGATTACCTCACCTTCTGTTCATTTCAAGTTAAGTCTGGTGCTTTGTATTGCTATCTAGCTCATAATATGAATTTTATCAGTACAGCGTGTAGTCTTGAAGTGCCAGCGCATGTAATCAGACATAACTTGAGGCACTGAGTCACACTTGCTGGATTTTAGCAGCTCAGGTTGACAGAGTGTTGAGTATAAGGGTGAAAATATCAAGGCCATGGTTCTCGGCTCCAGTTCTGGTCCACACCTTGAGTTAGGGCCAGAAGGCAAAACCACACAATGTAGCCAAGCGGGTGGTGCTCCATTTTTAGGAGTTAAAAGGATAAATTGATGTAAAAAACTCTGCCCTCTACTATAATGGATGCTTGAGCGATGCCTGCCCTATCTGTGTGTTGCAGCCCTGAAGGAAGCGCTCTCTTGGCTTCAGTGCACAATATGGTCAAATTGCTTACTGCCACGGCACTTAGCCAGCTTCAGCGGCGAATACCAAATTAACCTTGCTATGATTTCTTTAATTCGTGACATCTCCCTCAGGTGCGAAGGGCTTTCTTTTACAGTCACTTAAATATCACAGCATGTTCTCCCATTTAACACTGTGAGGTCCTCTGGGGGTCGTGCAATGCCTATAACAAGATTAGTAAGGCTTGATCTCCCCTATGAAATCCATGCATTGTGTTATTGCTTTATGTATGGAATCTTAACCCATATCTGTAATGTTATAGTGTTTAGTATATAATTCTGTTCAAAGTGCATATCAAAGGAGTGATTCTTGTTTAATGGCTGCTCTGACCTTTGCTAAGCCCCCTTTGTGCTCTAATCGATAAGAATACAATTTGCCGCCCGGCCAAGCTGTTGATGCTACTAGATCCTGCAAAGGGAAAAATGGCCTTCATTTATCAGGAGAGACTACTGTCTGATGTGATTTGTGAAATGGAAATGTGTCTGGTGCTCTCAGAAAGACACCCTTCTATCTCAGTGTTTGTCTAAACCAAAGAAGTATCGTGAGTCTCAGTTTTATTTACACTGTACAATAATAGACACTTTTCATCTGCAAACTGAATAATGGTGACATAATCTAAGATGACATCAATATATTGTCCATGGGCACAGCTGCCGTAGCTGAACAAATTATGGGATGTTTTTGTCACAGACCAGTACTTGCAATGCGTGGGCCTCGTTGAAACAAATGATTCTGATTTCATTGAGGTTGCAGCATTTAGCATGATTTATTCATTATTCTTATAGCACAATATGGTTATATTCGAGCCATTTTACATTTGTCTGCTATTATATTGATTTAAAGGGCCCATATTATGCTTTTTTTTTTTAAATCTCTGTCATAATGTTGTTTCCTCATCACAGACATATCAGGAGTTGTGTTTTGTTTCATTTACATATTTAACACACAAACCCTACATTTTTAGGCTCTGTTCCTCTCTCAAACAGAAAACACCTTGTGATGTCATGTGGTAATACAGGAAGTACTCCACTGTGTTTTTAAACTCCATACATCTTCAGTAGAATCATTTGGATGATTTCAGCTCTGGAATTGCTCATCTCTGCTGAACTTAAGGTTAAATGTAGCTGTTAACTTGAAAACAACCACTACATGACATCACAAGGTGGAACAGAGCACTTTGAGCATTGGAATTGTAGATGGACTAATAATAAGAGAAACATGTGAATGAAACATAACTCCAGGTATGTTTTTGATGAGGTAACAACATTCTAACATGGCATAAAGCTCAATTTTGCATATTATAGAAAGAACTATATGCGCTGTTCACATCAGTTCACAGCACTGAATGACCAAGACCAAGTTAACATTATAATTAATGTACATATACAGCTTTTTATAGGTTAATATTGTTAAGCACATAGCACATGTTCATACAGTTATATATAAACTATACATGGTGAGAGAAAGAATAGAAAAGAAAAACATGCTATCAAAGTGATATATATGAACGACATTGATTACAGTTGCCTGACGTGGTCTTTGCTGCTAACTTTCCACAAACAAATCATGAATTCTATTATCTGGGACGTGAATGCTGTGGAAACCATGACATTTGTTTCAATTATTTGGCAAATGGCTGCGGACTTGTCAAGTGTGCTTTCGTCTCACGGGTCACCACTACTTTTCATTTTACTGCCTTACTAAAGTACACACAGTGGCTTACTTTGTACAGTTTATTACTAACTTCCAATTAAACTGAAACTGCACAGGTCAACCATGGTATGCAACCTTTTAAGATTGGGGGTAGAGGTTCACAATATATAGGGGAATGGCAAACTTTATTTAGGAGTTAAGAAAAGGCTCAGGGATGTCAGTCCAGCCACAACTATTCATGAACTTTTAATGATTTTGTGCAGAATTGAGCACTACTGCCCAATATTTTACAAGGTTACTTCAGCAAAAAGAACAGGGGACTTCCACACTGTACATGTATTCTTTTTGTAGCAGGGTTACCGGCGCTGCCAATTACTTGACAGTACATACACACTTCATCCAGCTTTACAGATCTTGTGGGATTTGGTTTGTGTGCGATTTACTCCTCGGTGCATTCAAATGAAGTGTTCCAATGGACCTGTAGTGTCTCTGTTTTCTGAAGTGTTCCAATTTTCCAACCTACTGTAGCTTAGCATGAGACCTAGTTATTCAGTCAGTCAGAAAATGTACCATCTCATTGCATTTGCCATTGCTGTAGTGTTCAAGATGAGTTTGTAGCTTACATGAGCTGGAAATGTATTACAGAGCAAAGGAATCTGTGGATATAGATTTTAGTGGTTCAGAAAAACACTACGTGAGTCAGGGACATATTATGCATTATTATTATTATAAAAGGTATTTGCTTCATATTGCGCTTTTTAACCTGCTTTAAACGGCTCATATTAGCCTATTTTCTGATCTAAGTAATAATGTTGTTTACCTATCAAACGCATACTGGAGTTTTGTTTCATTGCTATTGCTAGCTGTAGGGTACCCCTGCCAAATGTAGCACTTGTTCCTTTACCACCACTATACATTCACTCCTACACCTGTGAGTTATGTAAAACCACTGTGTTCCAATATAGATGCTCTTTCATTGGTACAAACATTAAATCTCCTAAGTTCTAACATGTTTTTCCCCATTCTCTCCAGTTATATTAAACCGTCTGTTTTCCCAGACACCCAAGGCTTGTGTATGGATCACTTCTTCTCATCTTGTGCTCCTGTTTGTGTGGCCCCTACTATTTGTGCCAAAGCTCACAAAGTCTTTTGTTGCCGTCACAACTGAGCTGGAAGAGACAGCAAAGCTTATTATCAACACAGCTGCCAGTTTTGAGGTATTTGAGGTAGTAGACAGTTGATAAAGAATGTCATTGTGGCAAAATAGTGAAGTTACACAAGCTTACCACTCGCTGCCAAAAACAGTGTAGTATTTAAAGACTTCAGACATCCTTAAATGTGCAGTAACTTTGCTATTGAGAAGTATGCCACACTTGTCTCCATGGAGATGTTACTGCACTGGAATGTTCCACCGTATGATTTTAACTAATCTATCTTGCATTTAATCACTTACATGCCTTTTTATGGCTCAGAAATACCTTAAACTTCTCTAGCTGGCCTGGTGGCGCCACCTGCTTGTCTCCATGGAGATAGATAGGTTTAATGCACATTTCCATGCGAACAAGCAGGTGACAGACCCTCGACCAGAAAAGTTGCTTAGTGCAGCTTTTTCTGGTAGAGGATCCACCACATGCTTGACTCGATGTAGATGTTATTGTTTTTTCTTGGAATGTTTTACAGTATGACATTTAATTTAACTATCTCCATGGAGACAAACAGGGCACATCACCAGGCCAATTTGCAGATCAGATCTATGGAGAAGTGGATCTGCTCACAAAAATAATGTATGTTTTTGCTGTAATTTTGAGAAATAAAAACACCTGTAATTGAATAAATATTTGTTTAATGCCATACTGTGGAACATCCCAGGCAAAGCAAACACATCTCCATGCAGACAAGCAGGTGACAGATCATCTACCAGAAAAGTTAAGCTTTAAGTTCACACATTTCACATTATAACATTTCACCATCACACTGCATTTTTGTATAACTAGATTCATCGCGGAGGTGTGGTGTTGGAATGAATTCTGGTCAGGGAATCTGCATGCTCCGTAGTGCTTGTTAAGACTGCATTAAACAGCCCGGAGTGGTGGCTGTATTAGCATAGTCATTGGTTGCTGTCTAGCTGAGTCTGATAGAATATGAGGCATGGACGAAGTAATTGCAGAACTACTTTTACATGGGAAGATCATTTTAGGATCTCTTACCTTTTTATTTTTGTATGTTGACGCATTTGACCATCCATCATTGACGGATGATGGATGGGTTTAGTGTTTTTTAATCATTCACATATGTTTGAGTAACCCTTTATTATTAGTCTGTCTACATCTCTAAAGCTCAAAAATGTTCTGTTCCACATTGTGATGTCATAAACTGTTTTCAAGTTACCTTTTAACTCTTATTCAGCAGAGACTGACAATTCCAGGGCTGAAATTAACCAAATGATTCTAGCAAAGGTGTATGGAGTTTAAAAACACAGTGAAGCACTTCTTGTATGACCTCATGACATCACAAGGTGGAAGTGTTATCAATTTGAGAGAAGAACTAAACTAAATATGTATGGTTAGTGTGTTAAATGTGTGAATTAAACAAAACACAACTCCAGGCAAGTTAGGAAACAACATTATAATAGAGATCATGTTTTGTATGATTTGTAATGATAATAAACAATGTAGAATTAGTACTTACATAACTTTGACTTCTGATTGTGTGGGCTATTCGCACATTACACTATATCATTCCTGTCTCTTTTTTTTAAGTACACCTCTGCCAAATAATGAGCAAGTCATGGTACTCGCTGCTACTGCACTTGGCACTGTTAAGTCGTTATAAAGCTACTCACAAGTGCATCGGGCCATTGGATGTGTCTGTCTTCCAGAATGTAGCTCCCATCGTCTCAGTGTGGGGCTTAGTAAATGAATGAGTGGAGGAGTGCTATTATTTCATTTCCTGCCCTGGCGTCACTGTAAATGAATTGGCGCTCTGCAGATCTTCTCTTCCCCTAAGGAGGGCAATCACCAGTTTCCACAAAACACCTAATCATATTGCATCTTCCTGTCAGGACTTAACATAAAAGCTCTATAGGATTAATAATGCGTTTTCCTCACTGTGTGAATGGCTCTGAAATCCCTGTGCTGCCTCCCTTCATGAGCTGTTGTCTGTTGTGTTTGTATTCTTCTAAGACAGGTTGTAAGTACTTTGCTTCTTATTTTTCTATTTCCAGCCAGGATGTATGAAAGCGGTGAATATCTTAACATCACGGCTATCACAAGGGACCAGGCCGGGAACTACGAATGCAGCGCTCTAAATGACATCGCTTCTCCAGACACCAAACATGTAAAAGTTACAGTCAACTGTGAGTATGTCTTTCTTCTCTTCTCTTCTCTATTACTTTTGCTTTTTCTTCAGCCTTGGACATAACAAAAAAACACTGCATTGTGTTTGTAAAGTTGGAAATAGATTTACAGTTGTGGTATTTACATTGGTATTGAACATAACATGCAGTAGCAGACGTGGAATGTTCTGCAACTGCTGTAAACATACATAAGCACTAACTTATTGTGTATGTTTTTAATATTTTGTTGGAAAATAGTTTAGTCTGTAGCCCAGCATAACAGATATTTTCTCCGAGATCTCATCAGGGACATTTTAATTGTTCGAATTCAAGCTTGTGACCGCCTTTAGACATGGGAGTAATGGAGGCGGCAAGTCCAACTGGAAAAGTATCAATTCCAACTGTTGGCGACAGATTCTGACTCCTCCCAACAGCAGAAAATGATAACAAAGAAAGACTGGGCTGTGAAGGAAGAAAGCTAAGTCTACATGCATGCACAGATTTGTAAGAGAAGTGTAGAAAGTAGTAGTTTACTAAAGGGGGTATTTGGCACAATTTTCAGTCAGGACACTTAAATGTACTCTATGTAATCTACTTTTCTGGTGAAGGGTCCACCGTATGTTTGTCTCCATAGAGATGTTATTGCTTTGCCTGGAATGTTCCACAGTATAGTAATAAACTTGAAGGCAAGCAGATAACATCACCAGGCTAGGTCAGATCTGTGAAGAGGTGACCCTGTTCAGTATGAGTGCATATTTTAATGTTAATTAATGTGTAACTGAATAAATGGAATACAGGTTGGTTTAATGGCATACATTCCAGGCAAAGCAACGCCCCACCAGAAAAGTTACATAGTGCACCTTTAAGCAATAAAATATTAGCATTACCAATAACATGCTGATCATTACTTTGGCTGTAGAGTGATGAAAATTGAATTCAAAACACTTATCGTAATCACCATACTCTCATGTGTCTTTGCTTCCCATTGGCCATCAGATACAAGCTCACAGTCTCATCATTACATCCCCAACTGTGCACTTTAATGGAAGTCGGATACGGCCAAAGTTTGAAGTTTCTTAATATTTAATGTGAGAATTCCCTTTTTGTCCCGTGTAGGTGATTAATTCGCTGTGAGGAAAGGTCTGACTGTTCTAAGCACTATTCCATTATGCAGGTAATGAGTCTTTCAAAAGTGCGCACGGACAGTAATGGGGAGCCAGAGCATTAATGAATGATATGGGCCTGGGCTGTCGTGGTCACATGGTCTGAGGGACAGCACAAGACATTATCATATTCTTCCTTATTTGAAAAGTACTTTTTTAACTTTTACTGTTATTTAATGGGAGTTCTGCATAGACTTTCTGTGCTAAATCTTACTTTTAGTCAAGCAGACCTAAAGAGACCAAAGAGGGCAAAGTTAAAAAGCTCCTCCTGGCCCACTTATCTTGCCATCTCCCAGAAGCTAATCATGCAAGTTTCCATATTCAAATTTAAAGTAAGGAGTCATTTTTATTTCATATGCCGCTATGACAACTTAAATCTTATCTTGCAATAATCTGCTAATGGTTGCACTCACTTCCTACCTCTGTGTTTTACTTTCATAGTCATTCTTGTGGGTATTTCCTATGCAGCTAATGAGGGTTCAGTCTGGTTATTTTTAGTGCGATTGAGACACAGGTTCAAGGAGAAAAGAGCTCTACCAACTGGCAGACTTTATACCACAACAATGGAGATTCAGGGTGATTGATAAGGTGTGTTATAGTTGGGAGTCACATTTTAAAGTGGGACAGGCAGTGCGCGCTGGGTATCCACAGTGAATGAATAAAGTACAGACGTCAGACAATGTCACCAGCGGTCAGGCTCTAAAGTCTGTATTTGGCTGCAATTTGAGCCCATACTTACCCCCCGTACGCACTTATCTGACACAGACACAACCACCGTGCCATTATTTTATAGTCCAGCTAATCCTTTTTTTGTATTGTGTGTTATCAAAGGACTTGAGCATTAGGGAAATTGGTTTCTGATTGGCTGTTTAATTTCTGCTTATAAAATGGGAATAATTGTTTGCCATATTATATCCGGTGGTGTAGCCGTGTCAGCTGAGTCAGTGACAATAAATTTATCAGGCAAGCTAATGGGTTTAATGGAAATAGTCAGGGAATGATTCAGCTGGGGAACTGTATGTTTATGGAATGTACAAGTATATTATATATAGGAAAGACACGCAAAGAATATTCAAAGTACATTCGGGTGAATATTATTAGAATTTCCATTTTAAAAGGATTCAAAGAAGACAGCAGTCTTATCTTGCATTTATAAAGTACTTGAAGTATCTTGTACCTCTGTAGTCACTGAACCTCAAAGATCTCTGTAACCCAGCCAATAATTAGTTGTGGCAAACTCTTATGAGTATAGGTAGTTTAATAGCAACAACATATAATAAAAATCTTCTGTAGAGGCAATGGTACCATAAAATTGTTATAGCTGCAAAGGCTAAATAAATAATAAAAAAAGGTCTTAGTGAACTGGGTCTGGCTCCTTAGCCTTTGAAACTGGGTATTTTTTCTCTACTGTACCTATAGCCCACTTAGATGACTACAACTGACATTTATTTACAATCTTAAATTGATCAATTAGTAAAATAATTGAGTCAATATTAATAATAAACCAACACAATAAGTACCTTTATTACCATGTATTGAGGATATAACAAAAGCCACATGTTCCATGATTGTTACTGATGATGCCAAGCCCCTGTCATGATTTATGGCGTGAAAGACCCTATTAGTCAAAATCATTTTAGGTAAGCAATTAGTTAAAGCTAATGTAGCTGAAGAGACAGCTTGTGTCCACAAGGTGTAAATCTCCGCGCCGCAGCACTTTAGTCACCAAATATTGCCTGATTTACGACAGTCTGCATGAGCTATTGCCACAAAGTAAGTGACTTCTCTGCCCTCACAAGTCCTCACAGTTGGGCACGCCGGTGTTTTATGGAGCTGTTTAGCATTCCAAATGGTGGTCCAGCTATGAGACCTGCATAAACAAAACTGTCTCTGACATGAAGGGAGCCGTGGTTGTTAGCAAAATTGCCATCAAGGACCTAACTACTGCTAATTTGACCGTATGTTGTTAAGCCAGAACACCTATCCAGTGTCCAATAGGCCTGCGTGACTTCTTTCTCACTTGTTGTGGAAGGGTCAGAACAAATGAGTCAAAGTTTGGAGTCAGACTGCTCCAGCCGGCACAGGCTTATCCAGATGGCATCCACTCTTCACTGCCCCTCCTCCTCCTCCTCAGCGCACCACTGGTCTTGCTCAGCAGCGGGAAAAGAGAGAGGCATTTGGTCCAATCCCTAATCTCCTGTATCATTCATGCTCCACCATCACACATCTGCGTCTCGCCGTGCCATGGTTGGAATTAAGATTGAGGAGTTAGCTGAGAGACACAGAAAGAAGACAGAAAAGTTACATAGCCAGATAATTTGGGGAATTTTTGGCATTAATTACTTTGACCAATGAGGGTGAATCACTTATTGGCTGTCAATCTATAGCGTACTTTAAAGGTGCACTGCGCAACGTTTCTGGTGGTGGGTCCGCTATCTACTTGTCTCCATGGAGATGTTATTGCTTTGCCTGAAATGTTTCATGGTATGAAAGTAAACTTATCTATCTAGCATTTATTCATTACGGGTGCTTCTTTTGCTCAAAAATTCCTTCTGTGAATGGGCAACTGTCCACAGATCTGAACTGTAATGTAGCGTAGTGCTGTAATCTGCTTGTCTCCCACGTAATAGATAGGAGTAATATATACTGTGGAACATTGTAGACAAAGCAATAACATTTCCATGGAGACAAGTAGGTGACGGACCCTCCAATAGAAATGTTACGCACTGCACCTTTAATATTGAATTGCATCTCCATAGAAACAGATAAAATAGCCATTATGTGTGCACTTTTTATGGCATAGATTGGTCTCCATAGGTTTTATCAGTTTGACAAATGTTACTCACTGACTCTCTTACGTGTTTTGTGATCATAGCAAAAACTTTGCCCTTTGATAATCCTGCATAGATTTTTCTTAGCAATTAAAAAAATACACCGTAGCAACATGATGACACTGGAGTTTCTAGGAGCTGTACATTTACGCTGATACTGTACATATATACAGTACATATTGATCAGGTGTAGTTATCCTTCTTGTTAATTGCAATTCCATTAAATTGGGTCACAAACATAAATCCTGCATACCAGACATTTTACCATTTTATCTTTCTAATGTGACGACTTGGGAAACAGCCACAGTGACATTTGTGGGTTAACCCTCTAATTAAATACATGTCCAAACAATTTATTTCTCCGACCAATACAATTGCTTTTTTTTCAGCTAAGAGTATAGTTGACCTCTAGGCTAATTGCAGATTAAGGCCTCTAATTAAAATAAGCAAACCAGAGTAATGAAAACAGAATTAAGCCTTGGCACGTTTGGAGTTTTAATAACAGCAGACCTTCTCAAACACTAAGCCTGCCATTTGGCTTTGTATGATAGCATGAGGCTTATTTCAGTGTGCGACCAATCCTACTGTCTAATGTTACAACAATTCATCAGAATGATCATAACTAGTTGACTATTCAAATAATCATAATCATATTTTGATGACAGTTTATGGTTACAGACTCTAAAACACATGTCAAAAGGCCTTTTATTACAGAGACCATTACATAATTACACAACATGTCATAAAAGTATTTAAAATCTCAATATAGGATAGAAATAATCATTTGACTAATTGACTAATCTAAAAAAGAATATCTGAAAAGTCGTTAATTAAAGTTAAAGTTAATTACTAAATGAATTGTACATCGCAGTTTAAGTCTTATGTTCGCTGCCTGATGAGCTGGCCAGAAACCAACTAAATTCTGCCCGATAACAGCACTAACTTGTTGAGCGGTGTGCCACAATATTAAGCCTTCACTTATCACGGGCATCCTTGAACCACAACACTGCACTTTGAATGGTTGCAATTACAAAACCAAAGGCAGCAATCCTCAGCAACCAACAAAATGTCCTCTTTCAGTGAATTTTTAGACTTTCTTTGCTGATTGTTAACACCTTTGCAAACATCTTCTGAAATACATGGCAATATGTATAATGTTTGTCTGAAAAGTTGTGACGTGAAACAGTTTCTTAAAAGGTGCAGCTTCTGACTGGCTTGAATGACATTTTCTTGCTTTGTTATCATCATACAACCTCACGCTTACCTCTTACAAACAGGTGCTATGAAGAACAAAAATATCTGAATCAAGTATCGATGCTGAAAAAATACATAAATAAGACAACATGGACCTGTCTTCAGAGATGTAACCTGTAATTTGGCGTGATGACAAAGTTTTCCTGTTAAAGTTTAATACCCTACTGTGGAACATTCAAGACAAAGTAATTTAGGCTTAGAATTTGACTTAGACAAACTTTATTGATCCACAAGGGAAATTATTTGGACACAGTGGCTCACACATCACAATAAATATAATAACAAAAATATAAATGGTAATAATTCAAAATAAGTAGCAAAATAGCAAGAGACTCACTGGTGTAAAAGAAAAATAGTAAAAAAAAAAAAAAAAAAGTAAATATATCTCAGCTATATAAAAAAGCCATAAGGAGAAACAGTGCATCGTCTCAATGGAGACAGTTTGATCGCATCTTAACTCAACTAAGCAAGCAACATGTTCCTTTGTTGACTACTGTACCCACTGAACACAATGAAAAGAAAAAGATGTTTTCTCTGTTGTCTTTGGTCATAATTGTTCATAAATCGTTGAATTTTGTTGACTGAATATCTAAAATACTACAAGAATGCTTTAATCTGCACAAGCCCCAACAATGGCAGCTAGCCACAAGGTCAGGGCTGGACTCTGATGAGCTCAAAAGGCTCATCTCCGTGGTGATTTTACCTGGTGAAATTTGATCTGCGACCCACTTAAAAAATTTACATATTCATCTTCGCAGCAGGTGAGTGCAGTTATTGGCTGAAATCCTGGCTGCACAGTGAGACTCAAAGGCATAAATATCACGTTGAGGTGACTGTATGAATGGACAAATCCCTCCCACCTGAGATACAACAGAATACCATTGATTAATTAATGAGGATGCCATGTCGTGTGATGAAAGCATCCATTAGAAATACTTATGTGACTAACAATGGTGAAAAGAGGGTATTTGGGAGAGGATTTGACATTCCTTTGTGAAGCACTCCAGAGAGCTGCCTTCTCACGTCCTACTGAGTAAATGGCACTAGACTTTGAGCACTGAGATGTTGCAAGCTGTTATTCGCCTGTTTATCCCGGCACAATCAATACCAGGCAAATCTGTGAAGTTTTCAAAAATACTAAATTGGACTAACTTAAAAAAAATAATAATAATAAAGTTCAATGAAGCAATTTTTGATGTTAATGTTTTAATGTTACAGAAAATGATTTATCAACAGCAAACCATGCACGCTGTACGTTAAACAATCAAGAGTTACCTGCGGGTCTCAGATGAATACAGTTACCATAGCAATTAACAATTCAAAACAAAATATGGTATCTATTGATACTTCACAGCTGATGGCATCAACATTCTCTGGGGGTGTGAAGCTAACTGAAAGCACTACTCTGTTAGAAGCTCTGTTACTCAACTTAACAGGTGAGATGATTTGTGCACTTAAACAAGTCTCTCACACATAAAATCACAAGCTAGCTGGCATTAGCCAACAGTTTTTCAGTTCGTCACTCTCACCTTTTTTGTTGAGAATCAAACACCTAAACAGGACCATGAACGCTCGTATTGATCAGAGGCTCCTGAAATGTGTTTTGTTTTTAAATCCATTTTGTATTTTTTATTTATTTTTTCTTATCTTAAAACATTTTTGGCAGTTTTTGCTAATGAGTGCTTAGTGTCACCATGGTAACTATTGAATACTGAACCGCCAATATAGATACATGTAGAACACCCCCAGTGTGATGTCACTGCAATGTATCAATTGCATGGTAAAAAAGAGCCCCTAAAATGGTAACAAAGACCTTAAATGTGTTCCATAACTTGAAGAAATCATATAACTAAAACCGATCAATAGTTTAGTAATTCTCAAGGATATAAAAATTGTATAATCGTACAGGGTAATTCAAGGTTCTGTCTGGAGAAAACAAAAAACGGAATTCCAATTACTTGTGGTCGTTTTAATGTTGTTTTGTGTTCCATCCGTGGAGCAGGCGGATCATTTCTTGTTTATCAGACCGTACAAAACATAAGCAGTGCCCTGTAACGCTTCCGAGTTGTGCTGCCAATTGCATATGCCTCCTTCCTCCTCCAGTACCCTGCAGCTGTGAATCCTGCTCACACATTCACACGCGGCCATCCGGATTTTAAAAATAAAGCAGCGCACTTTCTTTGCTGCTTTCACTGAGAGCAAAAACTGTCATTTCAAGAAATGAACATGCACCTCAAGACCCTGCATCGGTAAGCAATCAATGCCATTGTATATATGCGCTGTTCTGGGTCTGGATGAGCAGTTGTATTTCTGACAGTCTTTGGCCTTTTCTTGCTCCAGTCTCTGTCAGTGTGAAGCCCTAGTTATCCAGGATGTTTGGAATTCAGCCGCAGTGTTGTTGGGAGCAGCACAACATGCCCCTGTGCTTCCCCAGACAGAGGGCTCACATAAATAACAGGCTATCACTGCTTATTTGTGGTCAGGAAACACAAGCGGGGTCCTTAAACCACCCGGCCTCCAAATCACACGCAATGACATGAAATAAACAATGTGCAGTGGAGTGAGCACATGTTTGCTCCAGTCATAACATTTCTGAACAATTATTTCACACTCGGGCAGTTTACAAAGTGAATCTGTGGGCTATCTGCCCTCACTGTGGCCCTCACACTGTTTAAAGCTGGGTTTAGATTGTAGATACTGTGTAAAAGTACAGTGAGTGTTCAGTCCTCTTCAATACTATCCATTATTGAGAGTGTTTAATGTGAACCACAAAGTCTCTGTTGAGCATTTGTCAAAGGTTTGCTCGATCCAATAAAATACTGTGGCTTACCATTGAAAAGAGAAGGCTTCCTGGAATTGGATTCTGATCCAACTCTAAGTAGAGCTAAAGCCAGTAGCCTCTGGCTGTTTGGATGTAAATCTATCTCACTACATGGCTCTCCAAAGCTCTTGTCTTGATTGCTATTTGGATTCCTCAGCACATGCAGGGCATGAATAAATGAGCTCCATCTTGATCTTCTCTGGAAAGTTGTGTTAGTACCACTTCAGCACTGTCTGTTTCACAATGACTTTATCATATCCACTCAGAGGAGCCGCTCTGTGTTTTAGTCTAAAATGTCTCAGCAGCTTGTCTCAACAAGTGTTTTGAAAAGAATGTGTGTATTTTCATCTGTACTTTTGTATTTGTAAAATGAACTCTGTGTTTTTAATGGGTTTTGTCTGCCTCAAAACACACCCAGTCCTGAGCACATTAGATCCACATACAGTAGTCCTGCAAACAAAGTGGGCTATTTATATTCTCTGCTTTGTGTAAAATGAAGGAACACAGTGTTCTGTTGCCGTCCTGAACTCAAATCTTAATGAATTAATAAATGTTGGCAGCAGAGGCATTCCTGACTGACAAAAACAGGACAAAGAAGCCCACAGATGGCAGTGGGGAACAGTGTCTCTGTATGTAAGCTGATAAGTCATGCACTGATGAGTCCATTTCTTAATTGCAATGAAAACTCATTTTCAAATCTGGCTGAAGAGGTAGGGTTATTAATTGATATTTTAATTAAAAAGCCTTCGTTCTCTGGGTTCTTTGGCAAACAATAGTTTGTAGCTAAATAAATCATATTCAGTCTTGAGGCATACCAATTAATCATTAATAGTCACATGGGAGTGGCTAAAGTGTTGTAAGTAGAGCTCTGCGTTAAGGTGTATTTCTTAGCTATAATATTACATAAGAAGCAGGTCATGCACTGTACACACCATTAACACACTGCTTTTATGATGCCGTTATAGTGTTCAATTAAAGAGGCGTCCGTGTTTCTCTGACATCCTTCATGTAATGCAGATATACTGTCAGTCCGTTTGTGATCGACCCTCAATTGGCCATTTGTCACCCAGCAGGGCCCTGCAGCACCCATTTTTCTGCCATGCCTGCGCTATTCCTGGACCCAGCCCCTCACCCACATCTACTGGAGTCACCATGACGACAGGCATGATTTAAAGCACCACCCTGGCATTCCCAAGACACTAAATTACCTGGATTATTGGGCTTTCATGCTTTTAGTGCACTACTTTGCATTACTTCCAAATCCTGGAGGTGTATTGCACAATATATGATGATATAGAGTGTGTCAGCCAGTAGAAATTGGAATTATTGGATTGGGCCAGATTTTATGGCTGTAATCTGTCTTAACAGTAGTTCGTGCCAAGCTTTAAATGGGAAAGACTTGATATTATTGATATGCATATAAAATCAGAGGATTCAGGCCCACCCACGAAAACACAGGGAAAACTATTTATTTGTGGAAAATTAACTTGAATCCAGGCATGGGATTGTGAGGTTACAATAGCACACACCTAGCACGGGAAAAAAAAAAAACTGAAGAAGGCTGCATTTGATCAGGTGTAAGTCTACCATTTTAATATGCTAGGGAATGGCTAAAGGAAAGCAAAAGATAGAAAATATAGATTTGAATTCAATTGAACATTACAACTTCTTCTTTACAACTTCCACATCCTATACACATTCTTTCAAACATACCACAAAATAGCCATTAATCTTCTTACTTTGTTATGCCAACCGCTAAACTTCAAATAAAGGCGCATTTCTTTTGCAAAATTGTAAATCCTTTAAGTCTAGCGAAGAAAACACGCTGTTCTCCTTTGGCAGTTTGTCAAGCGGCTGTCGGATAAAAAGGGAACAAATCAAACTTATCACTCAAGAAGTTTTTCACCATGCTGATTTGCGTTCTTGACTTTAAATATACAGTGAAGATGGTGGATATCGACGCACCTGCCCCAGCCGCCGTGTAGACTGTCCCTGTGACTGTAGCTCGCGTCAGCCTGGGTCACGAGCTCCGGATAATCAATGCGACCACACAATGACACCGATGGAGGATTAGATGGATACACAGAGCTGCTGTCAGTCGCCACAGCCCATCGATTTCATACTTTGTTATTATGTTTTTGCTTCAGAGCACTCTTAACATTTCCGTCATTTTCTTCTGGGATTGCACTTCTCATCTCGTAGATACAGTATGCCAGGCACAGATGTTGTACCTCTCATTAGCAACTTTGGTGTGTTCCTGTTCATTTTTGAAGCTGTCTTGTTTTGTTGTGTGGGTTTTCTATAATAGTCATATGCAGAGAACAATGGAGTTTTCAAGAGGCGTATTCACTGCAGTCTAGGGCACAGTGGGGTGTAAGTGTGCGATTCAATACAAATCAAACTGTTCTATTCAGTCTGGACAATAAAGCTCTTTAGTAAGCCAAACATTTAATTATTTTACTTTAACAGCAAAAATCTATGTAATCACAGCAAAAGAGAATTGTGAAGTTTGTCAGAAAATGGAAGATTTTAGTTCATATGACAGGTTTTTATTTTTGCTAATTATAACTTGGTTTGATAGGATGGTGCCTGTATTTGATATTTATCATAGTTTTACACAAGTTATGTGGCAGTTTGTGGGAAAAAGTTGAGGGAAAAAAAAGTACAAAAGTGCAGAAAGTAGCGGTGAGCTCTAAAATGGAATACCTCTAATTTGTCATTAACACTGAAAATTCCATCGAAAATGCATGGACAATTTACCTGCAAGGAGCACATTTTCTCATAGTTTAAACCCTTATTTAACAAACTAAACATATGTTTTTATTAGTCTAACCATAACTATTGTGCACTTTAGATATGTTGTCAACATTATGGTGGCTAGTTAACAGTTATGAAATTATTTCTGTGTCCAAACAAAAAGCAACTTCTCTCAAATTAAAACAAGAAAAAACTAATCAAGACAGTAGCTCAGTTGGTAGGGTGTTTATCCCCTGCTTCAAAAGTTGGCGGTTTAAGTCCTGCTCTTGACATAAACATCATTGGTTAAGCGGTCATATTCACTGACCCACAGGTTGGTGGTGCGATTCCATCTCCCACAGATGATGAACATCCTTGGGCAAGACACAAGTTAATCATGTTAACTTTAGTGAAATGAGTAGTCAAACCTGTCATATTCACTTAAAACTAAAGGTGTCCAGTGCAGACTTAAGAGAAACAAGACAAGCAGTTACACTAAGACCACTGTTATAATTGATATAAATGAAAAATTACATATGGACAATAGTGCCCCCTTCTGAGAACGAGTCCGTGCCCCTCTTTTGGCGCTTCTGCTTTGAGTGCTGATATTTCAAAAGCGCCATAGGCTATTCACACCAACAGCACGCTCCGACAGACAGTCAAGGTCTGCTACAACCCCCTCAGCATGGCACCCGGCACTACACCATGATGAATGGATGCATACAGCCCCTTCATAACCCATAGCTTGAGTCACTTTCTCAAGTCCTATAAATTAGTCAGCAAAGTACAATAACACAGGGGGAAAATATATTTAATTGGGATGTATATATGTATGGAAAATAATATGCTAAAGTAACACAAATGTGCTTATTAAAATGCATGAGGAGGCAGGTAGACGGGCATCCATCATCCCAGAATGGCTCTCCTTCACGATCATACAACGCTCATGTTGTTTTTCACCTTCACCAGAAGCTTTTATCATCAGCCTTCTTCAATGTTATTGCTGAGTTGAACATGGAGTATTATGCTTATTTCCAGTTTTCATTCAAATAGGTTAGACTCTATATACTATATCCTATCCCCAGTCTTTGCTATTCATGAGTTCAGCTTCCTGTTATAGGCACCACTTTGAGTACTTCTAACCTTTCAAGAGATGGGATATTTTGGAAAGAATAGAATATTTTGAATGAGCCAGTCCCAGTAACATTACATAACATGGCCATACCACCTTGTCAATGCCCTTGTCTGATCTTATAAGATAAGCAGGGTTGGGCCTGGTTAGTACATGGATGGGAACTGCACGGAATACCAGGTGCCACAGTTGATACAATATTGTTGTGCCCTCCAGCAAGATACGTCTCTCACCTTGCATAGTATGAATTTGGTTTGTGAGTGAATTATGGTGGTTGGAGAGGCCGATGTAGATTGGCAGCATTGAATGCATGTTTTTCAATGTCTTTTTGAGCAAAACAGCAAATGAATAAATGCTAGATAGAAGAGTTTAATGCTGTGCTGTGGAACATTACAGGTAAAGCAATAACATCTTGGAAACAACTTGAATTTACATCATGCGTCTTTATGGATTACGTTTTTAGCCAGGTTAAGTTGTTTATTTTCACTGTAAAAGTATGTTTGCATGTATGTATGTATACATGTACGAGCTTTGTTCTATGTAGTGTAATATTTTCCCTTCTATTTGCATTCAGAATGAGAAAAGCTACTTAAACACAAACTCATCAATTTACAAAGTGCAGGCATTTGAACGTCTCAGCAACATCATAAGTATAGTCATTTCCTTAGAGGCGCCGTATGTAACTGTGGGCACGGTAAACATTGAAGTATGAAAGGACTGCTTTAAGACACATTTACTCCACATTTGAGCACATGAAAGAGCTTCATTTTGCATTCACACAAACCTGCCTCCCTCATTGGCTCTTTGAACTTCCATTAAGCCATTTATCACTGGGCCTCGAAATTTCATTCATTTCTCAAACTTTAGGGATGGATGCCTTTTTCTCTCCCCAGGTCTCAGTCTGTGTAATTTTGACTTAATACAGTTGTATTGCTGTTATAGAGCTGCATGTAAACGTACTCGATAGGCCTGTCAATACTTTTTATATTGCCTTATCTTTTGAGACCAGTATTTATCGTGGAGACTTTTTCTTTGCACTCCTGGAAAATATGTGGTTATTTTTATTTATTTTTTTTTACTTTTTGATAAGATTTAAGCTGTAAAAGTTTTTTTTGTTTGTTTTTTTTTCACTTTTCCCCCCATTTTATTTTTATTTTGAAAGAACAGTTATTTTACAGACAGATTTCTTCCAGTTCAAATATAGTATCTATAATATAGCATTATTACACAATCGATGTCCCTTAAAAGTGCTTTCACTATTTTGGTATGTTAAAAAAAGAAAGAAAAAGTAAAAAAAAAAAAAGTAAAAATGAAAACTAAACTATTTACAAGAATAGGAGAGCTTAGAGGAATAAAAAGGCAAACAAAAACATAGTGTTAAGTAGTATAAAATAAAATAAAATAATTCTTCACAAGTAAGGGAGAAGTCAAAAGAAATCCGTTCTAATTGGGGTGTTATACAGTATATCAGTTTTTGTGGTTTAAATCTCGTTTTGAGTTATTGTGTCAGTGGCATGAATTAGTTTCAATATTATCGTTTATATTTTCTTCAGCAATATATCACACTTCAAAATGTGTTATCATGACAGGCCTAGTAATAAGTTTAACCTCCTCCTTTGTTTTTGCCCCTCCCAGTTGCCCCGTCTATCCACGAGATGAAGAGTACCGGGGTGAGTTTGGGGCGCACAGGACTGCTCAGGTGTGAGGCTGCAGCTGTGCCACTCCCCACGTTTGAGTGGTTCAAGGGGGAGAAAAGGTATGTGACTCTTTTACAAATACTGATAATAATATTTGCAGCTTTCATCAGTTTACATGTACCATTGGGAGAGCTGTTTGGGGGTTTTATGCATAACAAAGAATCTTATTAAGAAGTATTGTGAATCCATCATTGTTTTCTCGCATATGGGGGTCGATGAAAACAGCAATTTTCAGAGCAATAGCAGCTTGAATATAGGACAATATAGATTACTCAACCATGCATGAATCACTCAAAACACAACTCTGAATACTATATGAAAAGGGGAAACCATTATAACAGTTGATTTGTATATTGTTTCCCCTTTTATTATCTTTTATTTAAATGTTAAAATTCAATCCAAATAACACTTGTGAGACATAAACCTTTCCTTTATTTAAAGGGCCTATATTATGCTTTTTTCTGATCTATTTTATAATGTAGTTTTGTCCATGTTTTCTTTCATTCACACATGTGTAACACAAACCCTGCATCTTTAGGCTGAGTTCTTCTCTCACATGGAGAACACCCCACTCCACTTCTAACTTGTGATGTCATGTGGTAATACAGGAAGTGCTTCACTGTGTTTTTAAACTCCGTACACCTTCACTAGAATCATTTGGATGATTTTAGCCTTGGAATTTCCTGTCTCTACTGAACAAAAGGTAAAAGATTGCTGTTAACTTGAAAAGTACCACTACATGACATTACAAGGTCGAACAGCATTTTGATCTTTGGAGATGTAGACAGACTAATAATAGAGGATTACTCAAATGTGTGAATGGAAAAAACTCTGGGTATGTTTTTGATGAGATAATAATGTTCTAACATGGCTTAAAGCTCACAAGAATCCATTTTGTGTAATATAAGACTTTAATCCTGGTTTTGAAATGTTATAATAATAATTATTATTATTATCACTGTGACTTTTGCGTTCTTAAACTATCATCTTTATTTTAGCCTTGTGGCAGTGTTGCTATCTCTTACTATTGGAGCATTCCATTTTAAACAAGCTGATGTAAAAACAGCAATGCCATAGTATTACTGTGAAACATATTATTTTTTGTGATCTTTTGATAAAAATGACTAATTTTTCAATACAGATTTTAGGCACTACAGCTGCTAGGTTTGCTTGATTTTACTTTTATATTCCAACACAATGGTGGTAACAGTCTAAAAAGATTACAGTATTTTGTTTCTACTGAGCTGTATGATTATAGGAGCCTCTCTCTTGCTCAGTTGAACTCATTTTAACACCAGGTTGAATATTTTGTGTGCAATCAAATCATGCATCTGGAAATGACAATAGCAGGTATAACAAAAGCACACGGAGATGGCAGAACCCATTTGAATGTGAATTAATGGAGTCACTGATACAAAATAAAATGCTTCACCAAATGTATTTTAAGGGCAGTGTAGAGCTGACTGCTACTGCACAATAAAATCACAAAGCTCATTTCAGTTAAAAAAAAAAAAAAGTGTGTGTGAGGACAGTTACAAGTACCTTGGTATCACACAAGCAGATGGCAACCTTGAAAAGGCAACAAGGAAAGCGGCTACGGCCAAATACCTGCAACGAGTAAGGTAAGTCCTAAGAAGCCAGCTCAATGGCAAGAACAAGGCACATTCAATAAACAGCTACGCCCTGCCAGTGATCAGATACTCTGCAGGAATCATAAGCTGGCCAAAGGAGGAGATACAGACCACAGATGTTAAGACACGAAAGCTCCTGACCATGCATGGAGGATTCCATCCCCAGCACCCTGAGACTGTATGCGAGCCGGAAGGAAGGAGGCCGAGGACTAGTGAGTGTGGGAACCACTGTCCAGGATGAAACATCCAAAATCCATAAGTACATCAAGGACAAGGCCATGGCAGATGATGTGCTCAGGGAATGTCTCAGACAGTGGAGTTCAGAGGAAGAGGTGCTGGTGGGACTATCATGGCAGGACAAGCCCCTACATGGGGCATACCACCGAAACATAGCTGAAGTGACTGATATCAAGAAATCCTACCAATGGCTGGAGAGGGCTGGTCTGAAGGACAGCACAGAGGCCCTCATCCTGGCTGCACAGGAGCAGGCCTTCAGCACCCGAGCAATAGAGGCCCAGATCTACCACACCAGACAAGACCCAAGGTGTAGGTTGTGCAAAGAGGCTCCTGAGACAGTCCAGGACATAACTGCAGGGTGTAAGATGCTGGCAGAGAAAGCATACATGGAGCGACATAACCAAATGGTGGGCATAGTGTACAGAAACATCTGTACAGAGTACAGGCTGGAGACCCCAAGGTCAAGGTTGGAAACACCTGCGAAGGTTGCAGAGAATGACCGAGCCAAGATCCTGTGGGACTTCCAGATACAGACTGGCAGAATGGTGATGGTGAACCAACCAGACATAGTGGTGGTGGATAAGCAACAGAACAAAGCCGAGGTGGTGGACATTGCAATACCAAGCGATGGTAATATAAAAGCCCGTGGTGAACGGAGCACTCAGGGCTGTAACCCCCAAACTGGAGAAGTGGTTCCAGCAGATCCCAGGAAAAACATCAGACATCTCAGTCCAGAAAAGTGCAGTACTAGGAACAGCAAAGATACTGCGCAGAATTCTCAAGCTCCCAGGCCTCTAGTAGAGGATCTGAGCTGGATGAGGGTGAGGGAGACCAACCACCGTGGAAGGTGAGGAACACATTTTTTTTATTTGTACAAAACAGAGAAGTCCCAGCTGGAGTAGGTGGGCCAACGCCAATGGCCGCCCATGCACGCGCACATGCACGACTTCACCACACAAGCCCTGCGTGCGTGCCAGTGCCACCCACACAAGGAAAAAACGAAACAAAGTTCCAAAACATATGCCGAATCCACGCCCAACCCCGACAAGGACCGCGGACAGTGACAGAAGCACTGCAGCCTCTCTCCCCGTCCGCCCCCACTCCCCCGCGCCGCCACCACATCCACAAAGCCATGGAGGAGCGTGCACCTCAGCAGGACCCACATCGGTCCCACCACTCAATAGACACCCCATGCCGCTGGACCCACCTTCTCTGGCCACAGAACACCAGGCAACCACGCCCGAGCAAGGGCCCAAGGCCCAAAAGTCCTAGCATGAGTGCGCTTTGACTTTTATGAAGATAGAAGAGAAACACTTCGCTGACACTGTTGCAGAGCACCTCATGAAAGTGGAACATGAGAGTGGAACATCAAACACAAAGTTGTCTCACTGACAATTGTTATGATTTGCAATAAAAACACATTTGCACAAAGGATGCCTATCCACTTTTCTATGTTGATAAGAGTATTAAAATGATGATTCAAGGGACAGAAATGAGCGATTAATTTGCGATTAATTGCAAATTAACAATAACATTCATGAGATTAATCGCAATTAAATATTTTAATCGATTGACAGCACTAATATATATATATATATATATATAGATATAGATATAGATATAGATAGATAGATATAGATATATATATAGATATAGATATATATAGATATATATAGATATATAGATAGATAAATAAAATTTCATGAAATTGAAATTGTAAATTGAATGTAAGCCTCAATAGTAATAATGGCATGCTCTAAATAAATAGGTCTGGAAAAAGCTACAATATATTTCTTTTTAAGAAGAACCAACAAATAGAAAACGGTACTACTAAAATCAATAGCACTATGTAACTTTTTGGTTGGGGGTCCATCACCTGCTTGTTTCTATGAATATGTCATTGCTCTGTCTGGAATGTTCCACAGTATGACATTAAACAGCTCTACCTTACATTTATTCAATTACAGATGGTTTTATTGCAAAAAATATATATATCTAGAAAAACAGGCATTCTGACTGAGAGCAGGGTTGCCTCTCCACAGAGCTGAGCTATAACTTGGTCTGGTTTGGTTTCCATGAAGATAGAAAGATTTAATACTATGAAACATTCCAGGTGAAGCAATAACATCTTCATGAAGAAAAGCCTTTGATGGGGTCTCCACCAGAAAAGTTACACAGTGCACCTTTAAATGGCAGTTGGATGCACATTATATATTTGTGCATATAGACGAGGTATTATGCATTGTCCTTATATAGAACTTTGTGGTGAGGGTCAGAGTGGGCAACCGCATTTAGCCCTGGGGATCTCCAGATCTCGATTAAGATTTGGTTAGGACACCTTGCTGGGGGAATAACGCATAAATGCTTTAGGCTGATAGGGGAAAATGGAGGAAACCCACCCAGACAAACAGAAGCTACGTATATAAGTCAATACAGAAAAGTCAGAACCGAGCAGAAAATCATATCATGGTTGCACCGAGGTGAGAGTGCTCTGCCTTTATTTACAATACCTGTACATGCCCTGAGCAGACTAAAATGGAGGACACACTATTACTATGTATAAAGCTCCCATTTTAGTGCAGTAGTACGAGTCTTAATTGCTGGCATTAAGGCAGATATTAGTCAGGGGAAGACATGTGATTAGTTTGTTTTCCCATACGTGGGCCGCCTGGGGAGAAGATGCCACGCGGATGTAATAAGCGCTTGTGCTGCGTGCTTACCTTGCATCCTAATATACTGTTTGCCTGTGACACCCTTAAATCATTCGCTGCACATACATCAATCAGGCAACATTCAAGTGTCACTCCTTGAATTTAAAAACCAAATTACCCCCATTACTCGTCATTTAGCCACTCCTGGTGAGCACAATTTCAATCATGAGCTCACACTGTGCTAATTGTAATTATGGGTTTCATTCAATTTATTCCAATTGCTAAGGAGGCAAGTTGCCATGATTCTAGTCTTTACTTAATTCGAGGACTTGGGCTTTTTGTGACTTCTTGCATGACTAAAATGTGATTTCTTCATTTATGGCTCATCATGAAAAGCCCATTAATACGAGCGCTCCAGACGTGTAGGTTCAATATAGCACAGGCACGTCTGTATATACATTCCTATTCATTTTGGAGAATGGAAATTAAGGCTTTTGAATTCATATCAGCACCGAACCGCTGCCAGCTTGCCTTTATCAGAAGCTGAGAGACAGTTTTGACAAGTAAACCTTTGCAAAGATGACAAAGCTTTGATGACTGAGTAGACATGAGTGGGTGTTGAGTTATTTTCCATTTTATTTTTGAATCATATTTTGACTTTTACATCTTAATAATTCTACTTAAAGGTGCATTTTGTAACTTTCTGGTGGAGGGTCTGCCACTTGATTGTCTCCGTGGAGATATTACTGTTTTGCCTTGATTATGCCACAGTATGGAAATAAACCTGGTAATCACAATGAGGCAGGTTAATGTTCAGAGCAATGGAGAAGCAAGCCTGCACATAAAGAATTTTTAAGGTATTTTTGAGCTATAAAACACCTGTAATTGAACAAATGCAAGGGAGATACGTTTAATGCCCTACTGTGGAACATTCCAGGCAACGAAATAACATCTCCATGAAGACAAGCAAGTAGCGGACCCTCCACCTTAGAACTTACATAGTGTACCTTTAATTTTCCACAGGCATAAAATTATAATCCCAGTTTTGTTTAGATTTAACTCCTTGTTAACAAATACAAATGTCTATAGGAGTTTTGGCAAAGAACAGAGTAAGTGCTTTGTTCAAATGTGTTGAAGTTCTTAAATAGAAACAGCATTTTTTCCTGCACACAAGGTCACACTGCGTCAACTGGGAGAGCTTCTCAGTCAAGCCAGAACGCAGTTTACAAAGGGCACAAGTGGAGCCGCCACAAAACTGCATCCTTTCGCTGGAGTTAAAAGCTAGTGCCAACTGCGAAACTGACCAAGAAATAGCATCACTCTACTCTACACGTTGGTATTTGGCAGTCAGGCATAAACAACAGAAAAAAAACTATAGACAGACCTGAAAGCCTGTTAAATATCATCATCTCCCCGAGTAAACAAGGAAGCATTTGTCATCTTGATTGCACAGATGCCACCTACAACTGGAGTGGGAGGTTTTCTGATCCCAGCACCTGCAACAAAAAGATGAGTGTGCCAAGTGGCACCCAGCTGTGACACCCGTAGGTCACCCCAGCCTCCTCCAGAGCACCCCTCCACAGCTGTGATGCATTGAACAAGGCGAGACAAGATGTGTTAAAGATGGGGATGAAGTGCTGGACATATGTGATCAATACTGTTTTAACCTGGGGCAATCAAATAATCTGAATCGCAGTGGCTGCTTTTATAATATGCAAAGAATAAAATATAAGGTACATAGAGTCTTATTACGTATAAGACTCCTTAGTTTAGACCTCAGCAGACATCAACATGAAACTGAAACTGAAATCATAGACTAGTATAACCCGCTAGCCACCACGTTTCAAATAAGAAGTGAGCATGGGGGCGCTTCCGGGTCCATCGACCATCGACTCCAATTGACATTGAAAAATTGTCCCTCCTCTCCACTCTTTGTAACTGCAGATTCCAAATTCGCTCCTATAACTGCAACCCTCATGAGCTTTATTTGACTGGAGCAAATGGCTATGGATGACGTCACACTCCCATAGTCCACTTTTTTTATACAGTCTATGTCTGAAATACATGGGAATCTTGTATTAGTTTATCATCTGTGCAATTCAGTATTCTCAGTAATGTTTATACTAATGGACATGTTGAAAAATGTGCATAGTGTACTGGATACAATTTCACAATTTTTTCTAGTAATAAAAATATTAAATTTCCCCATAGTGTTCAGCCCTCGAACTATTATTTACCTTTTACACTTTTAATTTATCCTTTTTAGCTCAAACATATTAAAAAGTTCATTAACAAAAATCTTCAAGTGAGTCTAGATTCACAAAGCCTCATCTTAAGTAAATCCCAAAACACAAGACTAGATCTGAGACACCAGTGTAGTGTTCTTGAAATCAGCAAATTTTATGTGTTTAATGATCAGCTCTGTTCAGTGTAATGTTTCTGTGTTTCCAGGATTATCAAGGGCCAGGGCATTGACATCAAGAGTGTCAGCTCCAGATCAGTGCTGACAGTGACTAACATGACAGAAGATCGCTACGGCAACTACACATGCGTCGCCACCAACAAGATGGGGACAGCCAACGCCAGCGTGTCTCTCGCTCGTAAGTCCAGTCTTATCTGCTCTTCTGCTTGTGACCAAAATGTGGTGAACAACTCTGGCGCGTGTCATCTGGATCAAATATAAAGTTTTAATGAGATTGTTTTAGATGGGAAATTGCATTATAATTTAAAAAGCACTGTAAAAGGAAAATAGCAAATTAGGTGTGATCATCTTGGGAGACGAAAATATGTTTCTTGTCACTTCAGAGGATCTAGGTTACAAGATGAGGGAGCACCAGTATGTAGTTTTATAACACATTTTACTGTTGTCAGCTTGTTTAAGTCTGCTGCATGCAGTTTTTAGTTGTTTTTTTTTCACACATCAAAATAACACTATTTCTCTATTTCTATTGCTCTAATTTTTATATTTGTAACTTAAAAAAAAATGGTTCATTTATTTTGAGCAAAGTTTGGGGCCAGATTGCTCCTCTCCTATGTACAGTATATCTCACACTCCTTAGCTACAGTGTGGGCATGACTAATCTAATGTCCATATAAATGTATACTGCAATGTACCATTATGCCTTTTAATGCATGCAGTGAGGATCCTAGCCCAGCAGCAGGACCTGTACCTCAGGGCGACTTCTATATACAAGGTGTGTCCAGAAAGTGAGCATAACGCTTCCTCACTTGAAGACCTCCAGAGATGCTTTGAAGAGTGGAAAAATCGCCTGGATAGTTGTGAACATTCAAAAGGTGCATATTTAGAAAGACACAATTTTCACAATCAGAGACTTCTGAAAATGTCATTACTTCCTGGACACACCTTGTAAAGTTATTGTATTGATTTACAACCAACTCTCATCGTTTTTAAGTTTAGTTTTCAAGCTTGTTTTCGTTTAAACTATGGACAGATTTGCTCATCGCTATAAACTGCTAATTAGAAAGTTAATAAGCTAACACCCCATTGCTTTTGTAGTCGGCCCACAGTAATGTCTACATACTAGTATTATATAGTATCTTTGCAAATTGTGGTGTCACGATATACCTCAAGTTAACAAAGTTTGTTTCTTAATTTTATTTTAAGTGTTGTTGATTTAAAACCAACCATTTTCAGTAGAGTCTTTTGACTTTTTCTTGCTAAGTAAGTACAAGGGCATGTGGGTTGCAGCTAGCTCTCACATTTCTCTCATGTTATTGAAAAATACACATTTCTCTCCATAATGTAAATGTATCTTAATTACAGCGGTGGTGTGTGAGGTTACACAACCCATTCAAGGATCAAATGGCTTCTTCTTTCACTCCCTTTAATTCCAGCACTTGATTTTGGGACAGCGTTCTAATAGAAAGTGCTATGACCAATACAAAACAACAAAGAATACAGACAATATGCCATAGTAAACGGGGATTCGTGACCAAACCCTGCAATGCTTAACTATTTTTATTTAGTGACAATAAACATGAAATAATGCAATTTATGGTTAGAGTTAGGAACATAGAAAACATCCAAGTAAATGAATTTGTATGCTCTGGAAAGACCTAAACCCATCCCAGTTAACAATGGATATTTGCATAAAAATTGTGTAATGTAACTGCAAAACCTTGGAACTGTCTGGTATGTTCGACACTAGTTCTACTCAAGGGAAAGGAAAGGCATCCACTTACTGTACGTCATTTGTCATTGGCTCCAGCTCTCATTCAACGTCTGATCAATGCTTTTTATTGAGCGCGGAAGTATAATAAGCCCATTATATTTTTAATAGGCACCTTTGAAATAGCCAGACAGACAATTATTCCCACTGCGGTGCCTTCGGCCATGGTCGGTAATGAGGTCAATTAAAAGACAAGGAATATGTTTTAGTAATAACTTCTGGATATAAATGGCCTGTTCTTGGCATGAATGACGTGATCAATACGAGATGCAGTCAGCGCTGTCTATACTGAATGGACGGAGACACTAAAGGTAAAGACAGGAGCCATAGTAACTGAGCAGTGCCAAGAATTGAATAAGGAATTAGTGTATAGGCTAGTCAGGTCATGTTAGATGTTTTGAAGATAGACATAGAATGGCTCGAGTGAGATTATTTGAGTTATTTAGATAACTTCTATTGCCAGCATTGGATGAGTTATACAATATGAAGAAATTAGTTGCAATATGGATTTTATTTATTTATTTATTTATTACAATTGTATGCATTATTAATTATCTCCCTGTGTGAGTGTTACAAATCTAGTAAGGGCCCTTCTGACCCCTTCTACCCCCACCAGTCAGACAGGAGGCATAGTAACTGAGCAGTGCCAAGAACTGAATAAGGAATTAGTATAGCCAGGTCAAATTAGATGTTTTGAAGATAGAGATAGAATGGCTAAAGTAGAAGGAACAGTGAAGATAATGAAAATGTAATACAAAATCTCAGGCTTCTGTGGCATCGCAATGAAAAACAGAAGTCTCTACTAGTTTTATAACAACACTTGGTAATAAATTTGCATTTGATTCTGTGATGAAATATGAAGAGGTGAATTAAATTATTCAGCAGTTATGCACAGGTACTGTCTGATGATAGTGTGGTATGAACCAGGCCAGCGTACTCAACAATACAAAAAGATATTTCTGTAGCAATGGCAATTGTCAAAGGGACATTATATTCAGCTGTTTGCATATTCACAAAGAACATCAAAGGCCTGACTCTGATCCCCAAATGGGTGATCTTAGCATGACAGTAACAGGCCTCAAAGCAGGAAAAGAAGGCCGTGCCACCAAAAGCTCGACACTCTCTCTTCTTTGTCCTTATCTCCACACTTCCTGTCTTCCTATCTCACCACCTTATCGGTTACACACTGGTTTGTCCTTCCATCCCCGCATACACACTCATGATTTGCTCTAATGGCAGAAAAGTCCCATAGCAGTTGTAGTTCTTAATGAGAAATGGCACGTCGATCGCTGCACCATGCCTCTCATCGCCGCACCGCCACAAATAACAAAACCCAGAGGTTACATTTCACTTGGGGTGACTTTGGATGGCTATTTTAGAAGCAGTCAATAGCTATCGATGAACAAGGAGAAACGGTACAAGACCATGCATGTTTGATAGGGCATCATACACTAGGGTGCATTATAACTCACAGCTCAGCAAGAGCGGTCTGTAGTGGAGATATTATGTTTGTGTGCATGGTGGGAAGCCAAAAGAACAGTAGGGAGGATAGCCAGCCAAAATTATGTCCATAGATTATGTCAAGATCGAACGCCAGAGAATAATTCATGATCGCAAAACAAAACACAATAGCTGTGGAATTTCAAGTACAATAAATCTGCAATGAAAGAGTCTATGCATTTACTCTGCACAGCATAAAGGATTGTCAAAAGAATCGATACCTAGACACTAATCGATATTGGAACTAGTATCAAAGGAGGTATCAATACTGAGAAAAGTACACATTTAGAATTAAGGTTGGTTGAATGTTCTTTGTTTGTAAAAGAACTACTATACAAAACCTTTATATCATAATTATCTTGTAATCAATAAGGAATGTTCTTAAAGCGCCCATATTATTCTATTTTCTCAGCTATGTTATAAAGTTGTTTCCTTGTCACAAACATACCTGGAGTTGTGTTTTGTTTCATGCACGCACATTTCACACACAAACCCTGCATATTTAGGCTGAGCTCTTCTCTCAAACTGAAAACACACTGTTCCACCTTGTGATGTCATGTGGCAATACAGGAAGTGCTGTATTGTGTTTTCAAACCCCATACACCTCCACTAGAATCATTTGGATGATTTCAGCCCTGAAATTGCCAATCTCTACTGAACAAAAGATAAAAGTTAGCTTTGAGCTTTGGAGATATAGCCAGACTAAAAATAAGTAATAAATAATAACTCAAACGTGTGAATGAAACAAAACATAACTCCATGTATGTGTTTGATGAGGTAACAGCATTATAACATGGCTTAAAGCTCACAAAAGTCAATTTTGGGTAATATTGTTTAATCATAACTGTGGTATCAGAATTAGTATAGGTCATTTCTCTAGTTGAGAAAATTTCTAATTGCAAGTACGGCAAATGCACAGGGCTTTAGCTTAGCTTTGCAATGTCTTTGTAATACATATAATTCAAAGTTATCTTAGCAGTAGAGAATAATAAAGTTACTTCAAAACCATCTTAAAGGATCAGAACCAAAATAGTATTCATTAAACTTGAAAGGTTACTATGTTCTTTGTTGTAAATCCCTTTTTCTCAAGCTCGCCGAGTGCTTTTATTTTAGTCCATGGAGCAGCACACAATTAGCTTTGAGGAGACGAACTGTGTTGACCCTGAAAATCCTTCTTTGTACAAAAGTAAACAAATTTGCTTTTCAATTCTGCACTCGCTTGTCATCAGCAAATATACTAATGAAATGGGCCCACCTGCTGTAGCCAACTGTAAAATGAAAGATTTGTTTTATTTGTGCATTTGAAGATTTAAAGGGCCCATATTATGCAATTTTTGATATGTTATAATGTTGTTTGCTCATCAAAAACATACCAGGAGTTGTGTTTTGTTTCATTCGCACATCAACACACAAACCCACTTTGTGATGTCATGTGACAATACAGGAAGTCAGTCAGGAAGTGTTCCACTGTCTTTTTAAACTCCATACACCTTCATCAGAATCATTTGTTTGATTTCAGCCGTGGAATTGCCAACCTCTGCTGAATAACAGGTAAAACGTAGCTGTTAATTTGAAAACTACTGCTTCATGACATCACAAGGTGGAACTGAACATTTTGAGCTTTGGAGACATAGACAGACTAATAATAAAGGGTTACTCAAATGTATGAATGAAACAAAACGCTGCTCCAAGTATGTTTTTGAATAGTAACAACATTATAACATGGCTAAACCCTCAGAAGAGACAATTTTGTGTAATATAGGACCTTTATAGACTACATCCAACCACAAGGATCAAATGCCTCACCCAAACCTGGATTTACGGAGAAAGTTGTGACACAGACTTCCAACCTGCGTTATTTTCATGTGGATCAAAGTGACCTGCAAAGTACATACAAAAGAGAGAAACAATCATGTCTAGTGCAGTATCAGCTTTCCGAGGGAATCATTACACTCTTGTTTAATCAGTCGCTGAAAAGGAATCAGTCAATTTGAAACAATGTGCACTGTGTGGGCTCAAATTGATGCACTTGCTGCTAAGAAAAAAATCCAATTTAATAAACAAAAGAGACGCAAGCCCCTCACTTGGCTGTTTTTTTCAATTTACTTGTGGTGAAAATGACAAAACATAAAAAAATATGACACTATAAAGTATTCTCAACTTGTTTATGTGGGCAGATGTTAGCAGCAGAATAAATGGTAATATTTCTTTTGCTGGTACCATCTAAATTCAAGTGTTTTATTACCATGCAAATGCTGTTAATTCCCCCCAATAGCAAGTCTTCTTGCAGTGTTCATTTTCATACCTGGGGCCCTTGCTGTGCAAAAAAGAATTATAATTTTTCACTCCTTCGAGCTCATAAGACCCAAACGAGATATGCAAACAACAGAACTCCACAGTGGTCCTCAGGCTGTGGCTTGTAGTCATCTCAATAATACATGATACAGTTACGGTTACTGCTGTTGGAGACAAAATTGTGTTCTTAAGTGGACCACTGATAATGTCTGTCCAACGTAATAACTACCCAAGTATGTTTACAGTTCAGCCAGATGCTAAATAAGAACAGTAATTTATTTAGATAACTTCTGTTGCCAACATTGGATGGATTATACAGAAAAAATAGTTGCAATGTGTATTTTTCTTTTTTTTTTTGCGTTATTAATTATCTTATTAGTTCTGTTACAAATCTGTGAGTGCTCGCCCCAGCCAGACATAATCAAATTATTTTATTGGCAAGGTTTTTGAAGTGTCTTGCTCAAGGACACAGCACTAATGTCACTGATTCAGATTGTATGTGAGTCTCTGGCCTGGATTAACACACATGAACAACATTAGTTAAAACGTACCTGCATTGGCTGAAAATATAACATCAGAATGCACCAAGACTTGTCAAAAATAAAATTAGATTTTTGGGGTGTGCAATTGCTGCTGGAGAATCACTCTAAATGCCACCATGTTGCCTTCCGGAAGCCTTGCTCACTCCCTCCCACGTCCCTTAATAATTTCAGCCTGTGATTTACCAATCACCAAACTGACAATCCCCACCATTTCAACTGTGTGAGATGGAAGTGAAGTTTGATGAAAAGACTGAGACTGCTCACTCCAATTTATTTTCCGAAGTCCTCCAGCTTAATTGGTCAAGCTCTTATCCCCTGGCCCACCTCAGCTTAGCCTTGGAGATTTTTTTTTTTTTTCCGTATACCTGGTCCCCCTCATTTCCCCATCCTCAGCTCTTCACCCCACTGTGCTGTAATCGTAAGAGACTGAAAGTCAGGGAGAAAGACCGCCTCTTTGTCATGGCTCAGCATCGCCTCGGGCTCACACACACACACATACACACACAGGGGCTTGTGGGCTTGTTGCTTAATGAACATTGTGCTGGTTTGTTGTGCGCATCAATCAGTGGATGTGTAGGTGTCATTTTGACGTGTCTCCTCATCTGCTCAGGTTGTTGATGATGTTGTTTGTCGCTTGCTGTGATTGTTACCTGAGTCATACTACAGCAATGCAGCGAGAGGGGAGCTAAAGGTGAACTCAGAAATGTGAGTGTGTGATAATAACAGTGTATGCCCCCATCCAGGTGGTTAGCAAGGACTAGTCAATCACATTCAAGTTAATAGGCCTTTTTGCCCAAATGGAAAGCGTTTTGACTGTGAATATTCTTATTAAATGAATGAAGCAGGTTGAGCTTTCAGTATCCTTTTATTTTCCCAAAAGCACCCTTATGGTGTTGTGCCATTTACCTATCATAGAAATGCCTGCATTTCCATATTCAGGCAATCAGAAAGCCCATTAACATTTCACAGGCGAACTGCAATGAGGAAGTATTTGGTCATGAAGCGAACATTCGTTTAGTGGTCCAGCAGGCAATGGGCTGAATCCACTCCCACTCCACACCCACCCTGTAAGAGCAGCCAGCTGCTCCGCTGCAGGACTCATCCCTGGATGACCAGCCCGTGCAGACCCACATGATGATGCATAGTCTGGCGACCATTAAAAGGACATGGATAAATAAGTCATGATTTGGCTCAGGATTGGAAACAGAAACACCCACAGTCCCAGCAGGAGACAGTTTGTACATAAGTGATATGAACTCTTAATAGACAAAACTGCTGAGCCACTCACTTCCTGTAAGTTGCATTAAGAGGATCTAAAAAAGGTTTTTATTACAGATCAATATCATCTTACATGTGAAAGAATTTAATCAATATACTCTCGTCTTAGTTTGGAAGTCAAAAGAGACTTTGTGACTCCTCAAATTTTTCACAAAATTTAGTTTTCTAAACAATTAAAGTTGTCCCCCACTGCTGTATTTTCTTACAATCCCCCTCTCATCTTTCATCTTCAAAAATAACGGTTTATTTTTTTCCAGTGCAGTCAGAAGTGGTTCTCTCATTAACAATTCTTTTATAGCTAATCTAAATAAGCCCCTTTCTTCAACCAGACAACGGAGGATACAACATGCACTGTTAAATGACATGTGCTTTATTTCACCAGTGTGCGGCATCTATGACACCACATAAACTAGTGTGCTGCTCTACACTCAGTGACAATTAAGTATGGCGCAATGATATGGAGCTTGGATGCAGAGATGTTAAGTTATAGCAGTTAAGTTATACCTCTTGGAAGGACTCTTGGAATAATTCTCTGTGCATTGAAGCTCAGGTTTAAATCAATTAGTACACACAAAAGAAACCTCACACCTCTCCCCCCTGGAGCCCATAAAGTGGAACATTTGAGGATGAAAAGATAAATTTAATCATCGCTCATCAATACACAAGGTGCCCACACAATTCTCTCTTTCAACTCAAGTGATGAAATCAAATGAAAGCAAGTGTACTGTTGGTAACGCCAACACTGTTACAGAGCTAGCCTGTTGTGGATGGATGGCACCGCTCTCCCTTTTGCCCTTCAATTGAAATGTCCATATTGAGAACGCGTGTAAATGGATTAAAATGGAAACTGTAACAAGGGGCTCGCAACATGGCCTAGATTCTGCAGCTCAGAATACTAACCTACCCTTTTCCTTTGTGAGGTGTAATCATGGCTCCAGCATTTCCCAGTGCCCCCTCCTCTGCCTTGTGCTAGTTCGGGAAAGGTGGTATGGACCTTCTGTATATAAATAGTTCCTCTACCCGCTGGTTTAAGTCCTGCTGGTTTCTGCCTGAAGCAAAGCAGAAAAGCCCCTATGAGTCTCAGCACTGGCTCACTGTACTACTGAGTTCTACCATCTCCAGCACACACATATGTACAGTCACCTTCCAACTGAGTCACGGTGCAAATCTGCTCACAGCTTATTGCGAACTAAGTGGCTGTTTACTGAACGAGCAGATGTCTTATTAAATTATTTAGCTCGAACTTCAGATCAGTCAAGCCGTCATATTTATATTACTCAGTGTTCAATAATTTATCAAGACGAGACAAGTTCAAGTTACACATTTTTTAGGAGCTGTTTCCTTTTCCTTTTAGTCAATGTTTCTTAGTTATAGGTAATGGCAAGTCTCTATGGTCTTTAAGTAGTTGTAGACTGCATCTAAAGTTTCAACATGCAACTTTTCTGGTGGAGGGTCCGTCAACAGAGATGTTACTGCTTGGCTTGGAATGTTCCACAATATGGCATCATCTATGGAGATATGTATGTGCCAATTTACAGGTTAGGGCTGTAGAGAGGCGACTTCGCTCACAGTAAGAGTGCATCTTTTTCTAGGAGTTTTTGAGCTTTAAAACTTCCTGTAATTTAATAAATGCAAGATAGAGGTTCAATGTCATACTATGGAACATTGTAACAATAGCATATCCATGGGAACAAGCAGAAAAGTTACTGCGAGAAAAGTTACATCGTGAACCTTTAACGTTTTATTGTTTATTTTCAGTGATATTTTGTCTGGATAGCTAACATGCAGACCCATTAAGCAAACGGCTGTGGTGCTCTATTATTGTATTTGTATTCGAATTTCCATTAATCTGGCAGCGCTCAATTCACTGTCCACTGACCATTGTCTGTTCTTCGACTTTATTTATGGGTTTCAGCTTCCTGTCTTGTGTGACATTTTGGGGATCTTTCACCGTTCAAAAGATATAATGCCTTATTTATTGCTATGACAACAGTCGTAATTTTTCACCATTCTGAAACCCATGAATTGGATAACTGACTATAACTCCTGAATATGTTTTAAAATGTGTTAGAAATCATTAATTTCTCAGTGTTGTTTGCACTGAAATGCAGCTGTATAACTCCATCTGTTAGTGCTCATAATGTAATGCTTGATTGGCGTAACTTTCGCCGTCTTTCTGTAAAAGTTCTACGTTCCCAAACTAGAGCCTGAAATGAGTTCAGAAGGTAATCAGATTGGGCCAGTACTAGCTCCTCGGAGGGATCAAACAGAGACTAAAGTTGCCCCTTTTTCCCTAAAGCACTGTGCTGGAAAATGAGGTCATAAAGTGTAGGGCTGCTCCATAATCCATAGGACATGAAAATAAAATTAAAACCGTGAGATTTAAGAGCCACCTAGCATACGCAGATGAAATTATGGCTGCTAACTGTGCTCAGCATGGGCCTGCCGCTTCAAAGTGTTAAGGCGAGCGGGTTGTTTAGCATACACCAGGCTTGGAAGTGTGATTATAGTTGCTGCTTTATTAGAAAACTGCTTCAGGGCCTTCGGCGTATTCACATACACACACAGATTCTCCTTGTTATTGTCTTAGATGCAAGAGTCCACCATGGGGGATAAGGCATGTAGTTAAAAACATGTGGCGGTTGCATTTTTACCATTGAAACTCTATAGTTACTGCACACGGTTCCCCATCCTTCTGTCCTTTTGTCCTTGCATGCATTCTTTTCAGTTTTTATTTTACGTCTCCATTCTGTTAATAATACATGAATGTCCTCTTTCCCTCCCCTCTCCCCCCTTCTCCTCCCCTGTAGCAATTATTGAACCCACCTCTTCTAGTGCTGTCTCAAGCCCAGGTCAGTATATGTCACTGCGCTGTACACAAAACCAGCCACTGAGGTGTGCTGCCTCATACTAACCAGATCTCAAATCTCCATCCTGATTTTGTACTTTTTTTTTTTTTTTTTTCTTTTACAATTGGCTGACTGCAATGCCTGCTGTGTGTACAGCTTCATTGTATGTTTCTGATTTTGTTCTATTTTTTGGTTAGCTTGTACAGCCTGCGTACATATACTACCTGCAGCCCTTTGTCATTGCCACACCCTTGTTCCAACTTTAAAGCAACACAATGTAACTGTCACTCTCTTCCCCCCTGCTGCTTTGGTTCATATATGAACAGATTAAAAGGTGTGTTATTATCTGTTTTAGTATTTAGAAATATATGATGTAACAATAGTGCAGTTTTGATTAACATTGATTTTATGTTTATTTGTTAGCTATAAGCAGCTTGTAGAGTGACTTAGGTACTCTAGAAAATTAAATAATGATAAAGAATAATAGAAGGATCATTTTTTTCATGTTATAAGTTCATTCCAAATCAGTTCTAGAGTTATTAATTTGACTTCCATAACTACTTTGTAACGATGTGTCTAATCTAATCTCCTATGCCCGTTAAATTGTTTTTAGTATTTGAAAATGAATGGCATAACAATACTAGTTACTAGCCTCTCGTAGAGTGACCTAGGAAGTTACAGAGTGATAAAGAATTATAAGGAGAAGTGGTTGGGAGTAGGATAGTTTTTTTTAAAGTTATAAGTTTATTTCAAAATTCTACAGTGATTAATTTGACACCCATAACTACATAGTGTTGCTTTAAGCCCTCTTCTCCGTCGCCCCCATGTGGAGCTACTTCTATGACGTCATCAAAATGGCTGCTCCATGTATCTCTGGGCTTTTTCATGCTGATGGCTTCTTCTTCTGACGCCGCCACTTCTCCCTCTCCTCAGCAGCCCACATTAAAGATAGGATGTTGCTGGTGGTATAAGCTCTTGGTCCACTGTTTACTGATGAAATCTCTCGTCTTCTATTCTGTATCTTTAAATATCCTCTGTCTGTCCTCTGTGTTTCTTGAACAATCATCTGGCTCTTTGCCATCTGAACGCGGCCGGCTGCTGTAGTCGCTGTATTTCTGGTGCTGTCAATGTCGCCCTTGTATCCCACCCCACTCCCCCACCTCCCTCTCTCACTCTCCCACCTCCCCCCAGCTGTGTTCAGCCGCTTCCACATTCCAGCCCAGCCTAATCCCCTCTGCTTGGTCGTCTTTTCTCCTTCTCTAATGGTTTTAAGCAAGTCACAGAATGTAATCTCCATTGCCGGTTACATTATTTTCGCTTAATGCGCTCTACACACGCACAGCCTCGCAAATGCACTGAGAACTCCCAAGGTGGTTCAGACTAGCATGTAAATAAGGAGTACCATAAAACTGTGCTTAGCTAAGTGTTTGGATGAACACGGTTATAAAAGTTTCAGTGGAGTCAGATACTTTGGAGCTTAGCGCACAACAATGATAAGACAATCCTTTGTTTTAAAAATAATTGATTGTTTCTTCTCATATTGACAGATCACTTTTTTCTTATTAACCCAGTTTAATCCTTTTTTTTACCAGTAGATGGCAGATGTGAAACCTGAGCCCCCCTTCCTTCACCTGGCCTTTGTTCAGACCAACCTGTGCTCTCTGGTCTTCCTCAGGCCAAAGCTAGCACACTATCAGACAAAAGTAACATAGATAGCATCTAGTGGTGTAATGTGAAAATGCAACAGGACTAATCTAATTACAATTATAGTCTAATTACAAATTGGGATTTTAAATGTAATCCAAAAGATACAATTTATGCTATTTATTGCCCTAAGGTTCAAGAAACATGCTTTTATTACCACACTTTAGCCTGCAGACTTGTTGAATAAAAGCCCAGGAAATGCGACCTGCAACCAATTCAATCATGATTTCTTTTAAATTTTATTCATTGCACATTTCTAGTTTACACCCTTACAAACCTACAAAAGACTACTGGAGAGGGTACATTATGCTTAAATCTGATGCACAGTATTAGGGATTTATATTCAGCACTTTTATAAAATAAACAGGGCCATTTTGCAGCCAGATTCAGATTAGCATGTGCATTCAGTGCCTGTCTATCTGAGCTAAATATAATTATGCATGGAGATTGTACCGGATAAGTAGCTAAAATGGCTTGGCGGCAACGAACAGTCCTGACGCGGCCCTGAACTCTCATTTGATGTACGCGCGCAGAACAAATGATAATTTCATGGTCCAAAGGAACGCCAGTGGTTTCAATTGGAAAGATAAACTCACTCAGCAGCCCTCTCTTCTTGTTTTATAATGTCTGAAGTTCTTTTTGATGCCGCCTTTAATAAGTGGCTTAGTTAGATCTTTACAAACGGATGAGTGTATTTGCTTGTGTTTAATTAAGTTTGATAATTAATTTCAAAGGTTATTATCTGTTTTTATTTCCCTTGCTGATGTTAGTAATAAAATAACAATAAGAAACCAATTACAGCTAGTGTAAGAAATCTTGGGAATACAAACTAAACAAGCAATGTGCTGCTCCATTTATGTGCATGCTTCATATAATTCAACCAGAAATGCTCAAGATTAGATAAAAAAGGTCCCTCTTTGTGGTCCCAAGCCTAGATAAATAGACACGCTTAGGCATCTGGCACAAGTGGTTGCCCATTTCTTTCAATATAGGTGAGCAAAAGGTGCCATGCCCCACTAAAATATATATATTGTAAATCTTTTTGAGCTCTTGAGGTCAAAAAGAGACTACTATGTGCATCTAATAATAAAGTGTTTCAATGTCAGAGAACCAGGAACTACACAGTTAGCATGATAGTTGTTGTTAGCATTATGATGGCATAACTCACCTCTTGTGAAATGTGCTTATATACTCGGGTAAGTGAGGAATAAAGTTGGACCTCTGTAAAACAAACATTTTATTTTAGGCCGAGTTCTTCTCTAAAACTCAAAATACTCCACCTTGTGATGTCATGTGGCAATACAGGAAGAGCTTTTAAACTCTAGTCTCCAGTCTTTAATAAACAAAAGATAAAAGGTCACTGTTAACTTGAAAACTACAACACTACATGACATCACAAGGTGGAACAGAGCATTTGAGATTTGAAGATGTAGACACACTAATAGTAAAGGGTTACTCAAACATGTGAATGAAACAAAACACAACGTATGTTTTTGAGGAGGTAACAGCATTATAACATGTCTTAAAGCTCACAGGAGTCAATTCAGCATGATATAGGACTTTTAAGACCATTTAGACTAAGTTTATTATTTGCAGGCTGTGAATTTAAGACTGAAGGTCAACATTTAAAACTCTCTCCTGAACTGCCACATAAATCTGAGTGTTTGTGCATGCAGGCCCGAGCAGTAACACTTTGGCCACACTTATCAAAGGGGCACTAGACAGTTTCTGATGCCAGCGCACTGAGTAAACGGCAAAGCTCTGTTTGTGCTGGAACGCTGCAGAGGAGACGGACGTGAAAAACAACCCCTCCCACTTTAAAACATGATGAAGTATGGCAGATGGGAAGTGCATTCTGCCACCAGCTGATAGTACCAAAGAGCAAGATGGAGCGCTCCAGGCGTGCACTGTCTCCTACTGCCACCACCAGACGATGCACAGTACTTGTGACAGCCAGCACGCTCAGCTACACCCCCCGGTCCACAGCCAGACGAGTACTATTGACCTTTGGATCGGAAACAAAGCCCTCCCCTTCTGCAAGGCTAAGGAGCTGTGTTAAAGTGTCTGCTTATAGGGAAGGCAGTCAGTATGTTGAGACTCTGGTGGAGAAATCCTCAAGTAACAGATTTCTAACTGCAAATGAACGTATGTTTGAAAAGCTAAAAAAGAGCCCTGGCAGTGCATGTATTCCTCACTTACCTTATGACTTCAGAGCATCCTAATTATTAAACGTGATGAGTTTTTAAATGCTTTTCACAACTTTAAGAGGCCAGCCGGAGTTTGCAGCCCCAATAATGGTATCAACAACTAACATGCTAACCTCACATTTCCAGATTTTTAGGACAGAAGCTTCTTATACAATGTCTGTACTAGGGCAAAGCCATTTTTACTGAAATGCATTGAAAAAAAATGGGTATAGGCCCTTTAAGGTAATGTCCTCTTCATCTATGACTTACGAGAAGCATCATAACTGCGTTTCTGACAAAAGGAAACAGGAAGTATGTAAAATATCAAACAAAACAGTTTAAAACTGATAAAGTACACATTGTGAACAGTGAAAACCTTTGCCAAAGAAGATATGTTCCAGCTGAGAGGGTATTTTTGTTTGAATGATCTGATTTAAATCAATACTTACTGGAAATTTTTAAGGAGAGACAGATTTGCACTGCTATTTTTAGTCAAAGTGCTGTTACATTATTGTTTAATATTCAGTGGCATCTGATCACTAATTTGAGTCAGATGTTCGCACCTAAATACTGGATATGGACTGAAATAGTAACCATGTGGAAACCCTGCTGCCTGCTCCAGAAATAATAATGTCCCATTATTTACGGTAAGGGGTCGTAAGCTGTTTCATCTCTAACGTATGGATTAGTATGTGTTAGCTTAGCGCTTTACACACTGCCCCAATACTCCCAAGCAGCTGGCGAGGTGCCACCCTGTCATTCCAATGAATTGTAGATCTGTGATAATAGCATCTGCTCCCATTGGCTTTCGCTCCTGTTTATTTCTGCAAATCACTTGACAGTAGAAAAACAATGCCTTTAACACTGTACAGAGCTCCTGCGCTGCATATTTCACTCCCTTTGTGAGCGATGCACTGTAAAACGCCGCTGAATCAAGAATTTATACATGAATTATCCAGAACAGATTCCCCAGTGCGGTGTAAACTCCCAGATAAACACATCGACACAAGCTAAGTTAAGGTGGCCCACGTATTGCTTTGTTTGTTTGTTTTTTTAAGGAATGTTGCAACAAATATACAGTTACATTATAATAATTTTGAATATTTACAATAGTTGACAAAATGTGCATTCAATTATCTAGTTTCAATTCACTTTAGTTTCTACGTCTGTTTTTGTCCATATTATTGTCAGAATGGGACCACTTGACCACAGCCTAGAAAAAGCTCATGCTGTGCCTATGGTGATATGGTTGAATTCTTTCTATTCTTGATTCCTTGTGACTCTGGTTTGGAGTGATCTTTGCGAGTTGATGGAAAGCAAAATATGTGTGTATCATTTTCTCAAAAAGGCGCTCTATGTTGGGTGTGTGTTGGGTTGTACGGCAATTGTTAAGTTTAGGGTCTGGTTTGAGATTCTGGTTATTTTCAAAAATATAGTTTAAATATAAGAAAATGGAGCTGTGAAACAAAGAACAATGGGAACATAAGTACACCCCCCTTTCTATACGCAGAAGTGTTCTCTGGTGAAGTATTCACTTCATTTCTAAAGTGTTAAATCCCATCCCATAAAAACATGGTGACATGATGAAGTGACATGAGCTAGCTATTCACAGTTGAGCACAGACCCTATTACAGATATTTCTTAGTAATTGCCTTTAAATAACCTTTTCACATTTTTATTCATCCAACTTATCCTCATTTACCAACTAGGAGAGAATTAATGGCCTGTTGAAACTCGCCCAATAAACTAGCCTTAAAAGTGTGTCATAATGAATGGACACTGAGGTTTACACAAGCAGCAAATCAGTCAGATCAGGTTTTTTTCTGGATGTTTTTGGTGATGGTACCCACAGCTTAATTAAGATCTTTTCTCCTGATTGATTCGTACTGACTGCAGGTCATACATCTTTCTTTATTCAAGGTCCCAGACACAACATCAAAGCAATGATCAGCTCATTAAGTATTCTTCCTTAGTCACTTACTCATTACCACGAGGAGCTTCTACTGTATTACGCACATTATTGCTTCTATAGCATTCTTCCTTTATGCTCTTGAGGGCATTGCAGGCTTGAGTTGATACCTGTCATCTTAGAGTGTTTTTTTCTTTGTAAGTTTATTTTCGTTGTTGCCATGGCAGTATACACCGTTCTTAATAGCAAAGCCGATCTTAATCAATTTGCTATCAGTGTGTAAACAGAAAGGGTAGATGCTGAGAGCCTACATGTTCCATTTAAGCAGGCTTAAGAAAGCCTTTGTAAACTTACAAGGTAACAATGCAAACTCATTTATTCAGGCTTTAAAGTGCGCATGACAGGCTTTTATGATTCTCACATTTTTACTTTATTTAGCAGGTTACTACAGGAAGTAGAGAGTTCTACTTCAGAGAGTTTTATGTTGATGACATCCAAAAGTTCGGCATAATTTACAGTCAAGAAGCACATTTTTTTTTACTTTTTTCCAAGGAATGACTTGGAAAAAAACGGTGGGGGGCCCGGCCTATGCTACCCCCGGACCGCGCCGGGCTTCTTTACGGTTCCAAGTGTCGTCCTGTCCCCGGAGGCGCGGGAGGAACAGTTTCCCCTCCCACGCTACGCCACGGGCAGAAACAGTCAGTCCGGAGAGCAAATAGTGCAAGTGTTTTGTAAGTGTGCCCCCATTGACATGTATGCGCGGCTGTTGATCTCTCTCTCTCTCTCTCTCTCTCTCTCTCTCTCTCTCTCTCTCTCTCTCTCTCTCTCTCTCTCTCTCTCTCTGTGCATAAGTGAGAATGACAGACTCATGTTTGAAAAAAAAAAAAAAAAAGGCAGCGGTTGCACTGTTACTTTTCTGGTATGTCCCAGATTAAACTTGTATGTCTTGCATTTATTCAGTGTTTTTACTGTGAAAAAAAATCTTACTATGAGCTGGGTAGCCTCTCTACAGATCTGACCTATGATTTGGCCTGGGGGCATACACTCCTTGTCTCCATGGAGATATCAAAGTTTAATGCCTTTCTGTGGAACATTCTGGCCAAAACAATAACATCTCCATGGAGACAAGCAGATGGCAACCCTTCCACCAGAGAACTTACTCAGTGCAGCTTTTAATAAGTAATATAAACTTTGGCTAGAGGGCATAGCACACTATTTTCTTAAATCATCCCTATTCCCAAAGCATTTAGAGTTGATGCAAGACGTCTGCTTGCTTTGCCATACTTGTATTTGTATTTGTAATATACAAAGAAGCCCATGTTATCACTAATATATGTGCTATGATATGGGTCAGTGTCATGTGGTGGGAGATCTCAACACAGCAACTCTAAAGGCAGTGCCAGAAAGAAAAAACTGCTATCTCTGTGAAACGTATTGGACCCAATGGGCATGTAATACTATAAGGAATAGTAAAATGTAAGCAGAGTCACTTTAAGAAAATATGCAACTGAAAACGCATTAGTCTTGTAGATTTATCTAGTGGCTCTCACATCAATAACAGCAGCTGTGTTCTTGAGTTCCTAAGTGGCCGTGGAATGGTGGTCCCGTTGTGCAGTCTTTTAATTGTGTGATTTTAATATTCCCTTAGTAACAGTAGACAAGCCAGTATAATCCCTTTCTTCAGCAACTTCAATTTGTCTGTTTTGCATATAGGAACAATAAGGAATCCTCTGTGCATTACAACTTTGAATGGGACATTTTTCATTTAAAGTTGCAGAATTTCCTTGTCATTTTGATATATTCAGGTTTGGTTTAATAGTTTTTTTTTCTTTATATATTCTCACACGAATGGCTAGACTTAGACTTACACAAACTATGGCCCAATCTCAATTCTCTTTTGTACCCCTCTGTCTTTGTCTTAACCCTAGTCCTCGCCCTAACACTCTGTCTTTAAACAGAGGGAGAAGGCAAAGGGTTTGTTTAGAAATGGGACACCCCTTTGCAGTCGCAACAATATGACGTCATCGCCTAGCGCCACTAAAAGTGCAGATCCCCAATACGGAAGCGTAAATGCTGGCGCCATGAGTATACCTACAACTTTTCAAAAGTTATTACAGTTTTATACAACTTTTTATGAGGTTCTTGAGTGCAAAATGCTCACATTTGTGCGAGCCCTTCGGTGCCATGTTGCTTTTTGCTGCGACTTGCGTTAAACCACGCCTATCCCCTTTGCGCAAAGGGTGCAACTCCAAAAGCTCTGCTAAGAGGGGTGGAACAGCCCTTCCCCTTATCCCTCGCACTTACAGAAAAGAGTATTGGGATACCCCTCTGTCTCTCGTGAACGCGCACAAGAGAGGGTTAGGGCTAAGACAGAGGGCGAAGGGGGAGAATTGAGATTGGGCCTATATTGACCCACAAGGGAAATTACTTGGAGACAGTAGCTCACACATTACAATATAATAACAAAGAGCAACAAGTAAATCGTAATACAATAGAAATTCATAAAAATAGTATTTAGTAATAGTATAAATGTCCAATATTGTGCAAAAATTGACTCTTGTGAGCTTTAAACCATGTTGCAATGTTCTTACATCCTCAAAAACATACCTTGAGTTGTGTTTTGTTTACCATTAGTTCAGTAGAGATTGGCAATACTACAGCTGAAATTATCCAGATGATTCTAGTGAAAGTGTATGGAGTTTAAAAACACAGAGTGTTTTCCGTTTGAGAGAAAAAAGTTTGTGTGTTAAACTTGTGTGAATGAAACAAAACACAACTCCAGGTATGTTTGTGATGAGGAACTAACATTATAACATAGAGGAGAAAATAGAAAATACTGTTAGCATCTTGATTGAACTTTTATACCCATTATCTGCTTAGAAAAGAAAAATAATGTTGTGAAAATAACTGAAGTAGCCCCATAACAGTAAATGAAGGCAAGACTGATAATGATTGTATTGTCTATTCAAGTCTGCCTCAATGTTTGCGCCCATTGCAATGTATGTGTCAGTTATGCTAAAAAGAAACAAGGATCTATGTGGAGCTGTTCTTGGCACCACTGTGCAATGAAATATTTCCCAACATTAGCTTTCAAAGTAGCATTGTTAACTGTTAAGCCTGAGAGCAATTAAACCACTGTCATGATAAAATTCACTCCACTAACAGAAATGAAAGTTTGTTGAAAGACAGAAATGTACATCGCACAGTGTTGTCTGTGTAAGTACGTAGTTTGAGCCTTTTGAAGTGGCAATTACATTACTGTCAACAGCGTGAGTGACGGGGCTCCTGTTTGTGACTCACCAGCTAATTGCTGTATAAGTGTTCCACAGACACGTGTGTATACGCTGCTACGCCTTGCTTAGCTCTCCAACATTGAGTCAGCTTGAAAGTGTAGTGACAAACAAGGCATAACATGTTTTTGCTGTGACAGTCAACAGTCCTGCCACTCTTATTACCCAGCATGCTCGCTGCTACATAGCCCTGTCACGATAACAGACTTTGAAGTACAATATATGGTCAATGGTCATTTTTATATAATTCTTTTCCACCTTCAAGACTCTCAAAACGCTTTACATCAAGGAACCACTCACCCATTCACTCACACATTTATGCACCAGTGTACGCAGACACTAGGGGCAATGTGGGTTAAGTGTCTTGCCCAAGGACACAATGACAGCATCTATGGGAGCTGGAATTGCACCGCTAACCTTTGGATCAGTGGGCAAATGCTCTACCAACTGAGCTACTGTCACCCCAGTATATGGTATACAGTATATTGCTCCAGAGAGAGATTGTGATAAATGACAATGTTGAAACTACTTTTTGCCTCTGACTCAATAACAATAAACCAAGATAAACCCAGTAAACTCATTTAAAAATAAACAGTATTGTGACAGAGCAGGTCCATCCCTAAGAGCGTTGTCCCTGGGGAGAGCATGTGAAGACGTATGCGCCAAACCCTTTCATTACCAACCATACAGTAAACTTAATTCTCCATAACCTCTCCAGCATGTTCTGCCGTGACTAAGGGTGCACACTTAGAAGCCCCATCCAAATCGCGCTAAAATCGATCATTCACTTACTCTTGTGCTGCCGCCTTCTCCCTTCTCCCGTGGTGCGTTCTGGCAAACCCGGGCAGGTGTACCACAAGTAATTTGCATGGGCAATTATTTGTATTCTCTGTATATTTTCATTTATTGATTTTGCATGAAAGCTATTGTCCGTGCGCACCTTTTGGCACCAGAAATATTAGCCATTTAATAGTGGAATGGTGTAAATACACTTTTCAATGAATGTTATATAATGTGGGAGGGGCAAATGGGGGTATATAGGTGTGCTCTGCAGCTCTGCCATCAGTATTGTCCTGGTTACAGTGGAGGTAACGTACGCTGAAAGAGAGAGAGCGACTGAAAGACTTAAAGGGGAAGTCTGCTACAAACATTTTTTTGGAGCAGGGTAGTTAGATTCAACTTCTGGATCTGCAGCTCCAGAGGGGGATCTGATGTTCATGATGAGGGACTTCCTGGCTGGACAGCAAAGGAGAGAGGAGGGCTTAATGGCGGAGCTTCGAGGACTGAGAGCTGCCCTTCCTGGCGCGCAGCCCTCTCCATTGCACCCTCTGTCCACAGCACCTCAGCTATTGCGAGCAGCACCTACGCCGAAGGAGAAAGGTAGTAGTCCGAGGTCAGTAGTCCGAGGCTACGACTGCCAACCCCTGGAAGCACCAGTGCGGTGTTATGGCCCAGGGAGCCCGATGCTGATGACATACCTCCCTTCCACCATGAGTCAGAGGTTGGGTCAAGGCCGGAGTAGAGACACTACAGCGACCCCAAGATACCCCAATATCAAGTGGGGGAGGACATTGAAAACTCTTTGTTACGCTTCGAATGTATTGCCAAAACATGGAGGTGGCCAGAAAATGAGTGAGCCTCTTGCCTTGTTCCACTGCTGACTGGCAAGGCACTGGACGCTTACACCTCCATGGATGAGGAAAGGGCCCATTGCTATGAGGATCTGGACACGGGGGAGCTTTACTTCTCTGGTCAAACGTGAGCTAGTGCCACTAGGCAGTCTGGATTACAGCAAAACTGTTGAGGTTCGCTGTCTTCTTGGTGATAAACACCCATACCCTACTATTGATGTGACTGTCAATATTGATGGACAGCAGTACCTTCTGACTGTGGGGTAGTGGACAATTTACCAGTGGAGGCAATCCTGGGGTGTGATTTACCAGTGCTAATGGAATTGTTAAATGGTAATGAATCAGTAACAGACAGTGACTCTGGGGGGACAGGGGGACCTGTAGCTGAAGTATCTTGCACTGCTGTTGTTTCCTGTCCTGTGGTTACTCGTGCCCAAGCTAAGGCTGGTCTTGAACCTCTACCTGACTCGGACAGTAGTCTGGTTGAGGGAGGCACCAAAGGGCCCAGAAAATCAAGGCATCAGAGGCGCTTTGAGAAAAAAAACTGTGGACTGAGAATCCGATCTGGGTGCATTGTCATCTTTGAACAAGTGGGAGGTGCCTGAGAACATAACTGTGTTGCAGGGAGAGGATGAAACACTGAAGGGTTTGTTTGCCAAGGTAGTAGGCTAAGTAGGTAAGGGGGGCTGTGTGGGGAAGGAAGTGTTTGTGATTGATGATGGGCTCATGTTTTCTGTTGATGGTGACTGTAAACGCCTTGTTGTACCTGTACAATGTCGACCGGTAGTTTACCACCTAGCACACTCCTGTGGGCCGCCCACCTTGGTCAGCAAAAAACTTACCTGCACATTAGATCGCGATTTTACTGGCCCTCAATGTGCAAGGATGTACAACAGTACTGTGCTAGTTGTCCCACTTGTTAAGAGCTGTGCGTTCCGCACAAGTCTGATCGTGCTCTCCTTCAACCACTGCCTGTGATCTCTACCCCTTTCCGCAGAATCGCAGTGGACATTGTAGGCCCCCCCCAGAGCTCATGTCCAGCTGTTTTCAAAAGTCGGCATTCCAGACGAGATCCTCAAGGACCAAGCCAGCTTGGCATCTCCAGCCTCAAAACAACACCTTACCACCCGCAAACTGATGGTCTCATGGAGCGCTTCAACCAGACCCTCAAGTGAATGCTACAGCGGTTTGTCGATGACACTGGGAAGGACTTGGACCGCTGGCTGCCTTTCCTCCCGTTCGCTTACAGAGAAGTGCCACAAGCATCCACCGGCTTCTCACCTTTTGAACTGCTGTACAGGTGTGATGTCCAAGGCCCACTGGACTTACTACGCAAGACCTGGATTGTACAGTTTGTTCTGGAATTGCGGGAGTGGCTGGCTACTTACCTGGACCAGGCGGAGTTGAACTTAAAGGTTATAGGTGCGCTCTGCAGTTCTGCCATCAGTATTGTCCTGGTTACAGTGGAGGTAATGTGCATTGAGAGAGCGCGAGCGAGTGACTGGAAATCTGCTAAAAACATTTTTTTCCTTCTGTTTTGAACTTTAACGCAGAAACTATCACTTTACCACTGTAAATATTTTTTTTCACGCACGTTTGGCACCTTTTTTTGCACTGTGGGAGAGCACAATAAACCACGCGAAAAACGCATATCCTGACTAAGCCTGAGTTTCTTGAAGAATCCCGCCACAAGTATTATTCAAAGGCATGGTCTGCAGCAGATAAATGGAGCTAGCGTAAATTAATGACCTAACTACGCTTACTTCTACCTCACCGCTTCTTCAGAGTTTACCTGCTCCTCAGCCTTCATCACCTGACTCCAAATACTCCTCCCTGCTGCTTCATCTCAATGTCTTCTGCCGTAGTCTGAGCGCTAAAGAGAACTCATTAAATAAAACTACTAATACTTTCTCTTTGTGTCAAAAATACCCCAAATCTCCCCATTTTTGTTAAGAAATTGTACACGTGATAAATATTGAGCTCTAAAATATATTGTCCCAGCCTTCATGTATTGAATGATAATTAAACATAGTAATTATCGTGGTAGGCCTACTGCTACACATAATTCCTCTTAACTGTGTATTTTCGAACTACCCTAATCACTTATGTGGTGGCCAGATCAAAACCTCACAGTGCTCTGCTCGTGCCACCTCAGCATCGCCCTCAGTCTTGTCCTGGGTAGTTTGTTTTTCAGCCGGCACGTTGACCTTCATTTTTTACACCGCGCTAACTCAAGCAATCATCTCTGGTAGCCCCTGATAAGCAGATGGCGTGTCATCTATCATACTTGACCCCGTGATCCCAGGACAATGCATACTCACTCGAGCTGCTCAGTGCAAGCCTGAGTGCTCAGAGTGCTCCTGGTGCACAGGGCATCATGGGAAGGCTGTCCTGGATTGTATATGGCAATTAGAAAACATGCAATACCAGTGTTGTGTCTGGGTTAGTGGTTTGGGCCACAGGATCTTGTTTTGACTTCATTAACAGTATTTTAAAATTGAGATATTCATAGCGTGTACTTTTTCTTTGCACTATTGGGAAGTCTTTTTGGTTATTTTTTGGCAATATGATGATATTTAAAGGTGCACTGTAATGTAATGCAATGTAACTTTTGGGGTGGGGGTCTGTCCCTGCTTGTTTCTACAGATACGTCATTGCTCTGTCTGGAATGTTCCACAATATGACATTAAACAGCTCTCCTTAACATTTATTAAATTACACATGGATTTTATAATTCAAAAATACCTAGAAAACAAGCATTCTCATCTGACCTATAACTTGGTCTGGTTTGGTCTCCATGAAGATAGAAAGGTTTAATGCCATACTGTGAAACATTACAGACAAAGCAATAACATCTCCATAGAGAAAATAATTTGACAGACCCTCTATCAGAAAAGTTACACAATGCACCTTTAAACCATAAAAAGACTGAATTAATAACTTCTATCTGAAGAAATGTCTATTCTGGATCTCAGGCAAGCAAGAAGTCGCATTTACCTTGAACTTGTGATCAGGATGGTTACGATAGCTCAGGACACAGTTGTAAGCTATGTGAAGTCCTCACTGGGGAAAAATCTTTTTTTTTACTACATTTATGGTAATATCATGGCAACAGGATAAATGTATTCTGCATTATATTTTCCATGTATTTATATTATTACCAAAATACTGACCATAATATACAGTCTTCATTCTAGGTTAGGGTTTAAGTTAGGGTTAAATATTACAATAAAAAACAGATGCATAGATTGACAGATGTGCCACATACATTCAATGGCATTTCCATCCCATTTCCATGGTATTTAAGTAAACACATACATAGCATATTGATACATCACACACATGTATATCTATTGTTGGAATGCTCAGCAGCTACCATGGAGACACAATGCACACATTAGCAAACACAGACACAAAAAGTTTTAGGACTCAATAAAAAATACAAAATGGATTTAAACAGCACATTTTCAGGAACTTGTGATCAATACAAACGTAAATGGTCTGCGTAGATCATTACAAAAGTGAGATATCTGGAAACCATATATGGAAATCATTCAAACTATGACAATATCCATTTTACTGTCTTTAATATGTCTAGATAGTATACTGTGTAGTATTCTTACTTTTGAAACAAATGATAATACAAATATGCTTGTCACCAAAGAGACTTAATAGCTATATTGATTCAAATTAGTGTCACATTTTTCTGAATAGCCTTTATTAAGCTGAATTATAAGTGCAGTACTAATACACTTTCAAGTTGATGCGCAAAGCGTCCGTGCGCACTAAAATGAAAACCATTACTTTGCTGTAATAGAAGACACATTATAACTATTGCTGTGGGATGTGTTTATTCTTTCATTAATTTGTGCTAATCAAAGCCTTGTGTTATTGTGCGCTCTGTGGCTGATTGGCTCCGAGTTGTTGCTTTGATATTAGTCATTACGGGTTTGCATCCTTTTCATTTCTACTTGCTTTATTTAGTCTCCATAAAACGTGCGTTAATAGTGATCTGTCGAATATAAGGTTGGGTTGCCATGGAAATTAAATGCAGATGTGTTTATTTGTTTTAAGTAATTAATTGGGAAACACTTGAGCGTCATAAAAGGATAGACTTAAAAGCCCCAGTGAGAGTGAATACATGTTTGTGAAATGGTTTATTTTCTCATGAATATTTGTGCACTACCTTCATTTAATTGAATTTGAGTGCAATAATTAGCCCCTATAATCAGTAAAAACATGTACTGATGAGACATTGTTTGTTGAAGGCTATCGCAGCAATTCATATTTCAGAAATCCCTGGTTAGTTTATGCACAGATTAACTTTGTCTTTGAGTGAGAAAAAAAATGTTTTTATTTATTTATTTATTTAGTTTGGGGTTGCTGCTTAAAAGGTTTCCCAGTTAAAAGTGCATTATGTAACTTTTTAGTTGGTGGTTCATCACCCGCTTGTTTATGGATATGTCATTGCTCTGCCTGGAATGTTCCACAGAAAGGTTTAATACCATACTGTGAAACATTCCAGACAAAGGAATTACATCTACATAGGGAAAAGCATTTGACTGGGCATCTACCAGAAATGTTACAGAATGCACCTTTAAGTAATAAAGAAAAATATTGCATTCTACTTAAACAGTAGAAAGGGTCAGAGGTAGTTATCTGGGCAGTGTTTTGGAAATCAAGACATTTCAGCCTCCTCAAAGCCATTTTTATCTGAAGGTATTGGTCTAAGAAGCTAGACTAGTAGACACCTCCTGGACAAATGAGGGATTACATTGACTAGATTCCACTTACTCATTTAAATTGAAAATTGAACATTGTAGACTTATGAACTACTCTTCAGGTGTGTGCAATGTTGTCAGTGTTTTTTTTCATTGGGTACTATGCCATGGGGCTTTTCTAACTTCAAATTATCCAAATAGTAATTCAGAGTTGTTGAAATTAGAGCTCCAAAATGAACTTTTCAGCCTCAAATTCTTGCCAAAGCAGATCTGACTCAGAAAAAATCAAACTTTTTTCTCAATCAACCAGAAACATGCAAGTACAAATTTTCCAAAGAGACAGATTTGAAAGATGATTATTTTGGAAATGTGTCCACCCTGCTGGTTATAGTCTAGGCTTTGAATGCTGTTCCACTTGAAGTCTTCCAAAACAATGACTACGGCATAAGTTATCACATCAAAAAATCACATAAACTGAACTAAATTTCTTAATTACTGATATATTTTTCGCTTTCTGTGCCTACTTTGTAACATTTAACTACAGTTACAGCTGTGGTTTGTTATGGGACAGTCTCGCATTGAGGCTTGCTTAATGCTACACAGTGTAACTTTTCTGGTGGGGTTTGCCACATGCCTATCTCCATGTTATTGATGTTAATGCTTGGAATGTTACACTGTATGGCATTAAACTTATTTATCTTGTATTTAATCAATGACAGGTGTTTTTTTTTTTTTCTCACTCTGCTTAATGGACTTACTTCTTCCCTGAAACTTGGCCAAATGCCATCATCTGCTTGTACCCATGGAGATAGATATGTTTAATATTATACTGTGGAACATTACAGGCCATGCAATAACATCTCCATGAAGTCAAGCCGGCGACTGACCCTCCATCCAAAGTTACATAGTGCATCTTTAATTGTTAGGAAAAATTGAAAATACCCCAAATGAGTCAAACATCTAGCTAGACTCACCAAACCCTCACTTTTCTTGTGTAATTTACCTGAAAGAATTGACTGTTTGGTTTCATGTAATTAATTCTAGTCACACTTCTTGCCTGTGTCTCCTGCCTCTTGTGGAGGTGCTCTCCTCTTCAGCTCTGATCATCTCTTCCACTCAGCTCCTTCCTCAAGAGTGTCGACCATTAAATGTAAACCATAGCCACCCCACACTCACTGGGAGACACACAATATATCCAACTCCAAAAGAAATCTCATCTACATTCATCTTATATTCCTTTGTATTGTCAAACCTAATACATGTGAAGGATATTTAAAAGAGCCACCTGTCTACTCCACTCCACTTTTCAAATTGCTCCACTGGATCTTCTTCATAACTGTGTTGTATCAGATTGCGGCACAGCTTTTTGTTGTTAAGGATAACTTTTTCCAATTTTGCCCTTTACCAAATTTGACTTTTTTTATTGCAGATCAAAGCGCAGTGTGTGGTGTGGTGTGAATGCTTCTCAAATTCAGCTGTGGAGGTTGTGGTTGGCAAATTGTGGCTTTTCTATAGGGATGTTTTCTTCAGCTTTAATTGGCATTTTGGTTCAAAGAGACTTAATATAACCACACATTGTAAAAATACATTTTGCATTTACTCCCCATGTGCGCTTATGGGGTCCAGTTGGGCTTCAAAATGGATTGGCTGTTCCTGCTATGGCCAATGAAAGCTGCTGTGAAAGTCTGTCTTGATCTATAATTGAGACACCAGGGTATATTTTCTTTCTGGACACACTGAATGGTTAGTGCATTAAGGGGGATGATAGAAGAAAGCCACACACTTCCAATAGAAGCCAGCGTAAATCAGAAAATATGCTTTTTTTTTTGGCCACTTTGTAGATTATAGTGGCTTCATACTGCGCTACAGTGCTTAAGGTCTACCCTCTCCCTCTTTCTTTTATTTCAGCTAAGAGCACTCCTCGGCGTCTTTAAATGAGTGTAATTTGGAGCACACTTTTAGACGTAATGGGAAGACTGCATTGGACATGGACATGTCACTGGCCTCTGAAATGTGGTAAATGCGTTGTTAAGGTCTGAGGACGGTTGCTAGGAGGCTCTTCTCCATGTCCATATCAGAGGTTAGGATGTTAACGCAAAAATGTTTCTGGGAGTCAGCTCTTAAAGCACAGACATTTGACCGATCACACCAAAACCCATGACATAAATGATTCCAGGCCTTATAACACTGCACTTTTGCCTAGACTGTATAAAGAAGTGGACTAAGGGAGTGTGTCATCACCCATAGCGTTCGGCTGCAGTCAAATGAAGGTCACAAGGTTACATTTCTGTTTAAGGAATGCGAAAAGCTTGGAATGGAATGCTTTGGAATGTTTCCACTTTAGATAAGGGGATGCAAAAAGCTTTGTAAATAAATTGTAAACACTAATAGATCATTTGTAAAAGGTAAGACTGAGTTACAGGTAAGGTAAGTGAGGTAAGTGTTTGTATATGAGAACATATTTCCACTTCAGATGGGATGTAGTTAACTTTGTAGATGTGTTGCATATCATTGGCAAATATATTAAATGATTCAAAACTGGGCCATTTCAAGTCTTTCTCCATGCAGCTTGTATATAAATGTTGAATAAAAGCTTAGACACATATGAACAAGTAATCAATAACTAAACATTTTCTGTACTTCTTGGAATTATGACCTGCACATTGCCAAGGCAATCCATTCTAGTATTACATGTCCTAATCATTTATAAACAACATCTAAATGTTTTGTTCATAATTAGTTCAATGTCTAATACTACTGAATGCAGTGGATATAGACGTTATATAAATGATAATTTAACACATTGGTAGGTGATTTTTACATAACTTAGTTAATGTTTTCATGGTTTTCATTTCAATCACCCTTAATGGTTTACAAGCAAACCTATTATGTAATAATCATATAGATACAAATTATTTAAAAATAGTTTATTAACTTTTTTCAAATATTTTCCAATAATTACATATGATGCATAGTTAATTGGAGAAAAGTGAACTGGTTTGGTTGGGTTTTGCAAATAGATTTAAATGTTTGTAATTGTTTAATAATTATTTTATTTCATCATTATGTTATCATTTACTAATGTTTTTCTAATGAAGAACAACCTCAATATTAACAGATCATTTCATAATCATTTACAAATATCTGTAAATGTTTTGTTTATTATTAGTTAATTATTTACTAAGTGTTACTAATGATTTATAAGCATCTGTTATTCTAAAGTGTTACCAAAAACATTAATGCCATACTGTGAAACATCCCAGCAATATCGTCTCCATGAAGAAGCAGGTGGATTGTTTTTGGCCTTAAAGGGCCCATATTACGCCATTTTCTGATCTATGCGATAATGTTATTCTGAGTTGTGTTTTGATTCATTCCCATATGTTTAACACACAAACCCTGCATATTTAGGGTTCTTCTCTCAAACTGAAAACACTCTGTTCCACCTTGATGTCATGTGGCAATACATGGCGTGTTTGCCATTGTGTTTTAGTCCATACACCTTCACAAGAATCATTTGGATAATTTATCATTTGAATAATTTCAGCCCCAGGATTGCCCATCTCTACTGAACTAACAGTAAAATGTTGCCGTTAACTTGAAAACTACAGCTTCATGACATCACAAGGTGGAACAGAGCATTTTGAGCTTTGGAGATGTAGACAATAGACTACAGACAAAGGGTTTCTCTAACATGTGTGAATGAAACAAAACACAACTCCAGGTATGTTGTCACAAGAGTCTTGCTTAATATCGGGCCTTTGATAGAAAGAGAAAAGAAATAATACACATTGTCATTTGCACACTTTTGTTTTACACCTGATGCCCTTCTTGTAGCCTGGTATGTTGTGCCTGAAACTGGCCAATTGTCTTGCCTGTGACACCACTACATGCATTTATTAATAATGCAGATAGACACTCAACATAGACTTATGGTTTAAAATATGAATGATGATACGTGCTCTGTGCTTTCAAAAGCTTCGTTTAGATTCATGTGCTATTGGTTGTTGCAGATGGAAATGGAAAATGCTGTTATTTGAGTGTTTCTCTCATTTCCTGGATGCCACACTTGAGGAGTAAGCCTTGTGTACTCTTAAGTATTCATATATGACAGCTGGCTGCCAGTAGATTAGTCCTCTTTCATGTGATTGTGCCAGAGGGGTTAAGGCTTGGTGGTTTGCTCTCCTCATAACATTAAAAACCTCTGGCTCTGCACCCAATCAACATGACTTCAACCATGTATATAGGAGGAGCTGCAGCAGAATGAGTCCCCTATATGCCACTCTATGATAAGTATTGGGAATCACACACTAATTAGCTTGCGTATTCCAAACAAGGCTTGAATGACGCTGACAATATACGAAGCCTGGGGAGCAAAGATACCGTGCCCACTGCATTTAACTGCAACCTCCATTTCAACCTAAATTTGCATTTTTGTTTCCTTTTTCATTCTCAGATTTGTTTCACTTGTATGAATGAACACATATTGATATGATGATGCGCTGGCTTTTTATGCTAACTTTTCATATATATTCTCTTCATAACAGGTGTGCTAAGTGTATGTGTGTATAATTGCTACGTTTCTGCCTTACTGAACTTTAAATGGCCTTCAAAAACTTCCATTCAAAAGCTTGTCAGTTATCAAAGCGGTGGCTGCATTGGCAACTCATTTGCATTTTATCCTGCTATAGCTAAAATAGGATTCAAGCTTTCTCTTCATAATCTCAATAGCTCTGGGCAAATAGCAGAAGCGCTTGTCTCCTTTATAGGTATGTGATATGACAGTGGCAAAGAGAGGATACAATGGCGTTTCATTTTCTTGGAGTGAATTCCGCGTGGATCCTTTGTATTTGTTTCACCTTTTGAAGAACAGTATTGATTATAAGACATCGGTCACACTGTCTTCTTGAATCAAAACTCCCAGGCACTTGTGATGTCTTCAATTTGTTCCTTACTTCTCCGCAGAGTTTGAAGTCTCTCGGTGACCTTTGAACCCACAGCGGATGTAGTCTGTGCGCCATCACTGCAGTACAATGTTGCTTTATTCTGGCAGACAATTATCCTGCAGAAGCCTGAAGAGAAAGAGAGACAGATGCTTTTCACGTCAATTTCCTCTCATCCGTAAACCAGGCCTGCTGCCCATCACCCACTAAGTGGATCCTAGCGCTGTCTGGCTGCAAACAAACACCAAATTACACTCACACACTACATCTCCGTCAGCTTCCCCTTTCATTTTGCTATACAGTCAGTCTTTAACATCTATGTGCTTAAACCTGTATTACCTGATTTCCAAATGGCAATAGGAGGGAGAAGGCATTTCAATCTCATTCCTAGCTTTCAGAATTCTGCCTGCACAACTTTTGAACAGCTTTTTTCACATGACAAAGGAAAGCAGTGAAGTCACTCTTAGCAACACCTGAGGTTCTTTCGTATGGGTTTGCTTTTGATAAAATCCTTAAATTATTAAATTATTTTTACTACAAACAGCACAAAGCAGCCAGATTGTAAAAGCACTTGCTCTAAAGATTAAAATTAAATTTTATAAATTTAAACATTTACAAAAATTCAAAATGCAAAATGAAACACTTCAGTCATTGTCACCTAAAAGGAAAGAAAAAATGCATTGCTCATAACTCCCGATAGAAGCTCTACTATTTACAGTTAATGGAAGAAATAATAAAGAAAAAGAAGGCCTGAAAACAGTGTAATAACCTTCAACTGGTAGATCTATGCAAAGGCTTCACTTAAAGCTTAAAAGTAAAAACGTGATCCCAAAATAACAATAACATATGTTCTCTTTACTCAACTCTTACACTTTCAGCATCCAATTTAAGGAATGCATGGTAGTCATATTTGTGCCTCTAACCTGGTATGTCTTTGTCAACCCAGTGACTACATGATTCAGAGTTGCTGGCAGAAATTAGTCAGTAGTTTATTAATATGACAGCTTTAACACTTATTCCAGTTTGGTCTTGGTTTGAGCCCACTTTAGTTATGATATAGACTTGGTTTGCCCTGGTTTAATCCTGCTTTAGTTCTGATTTAGTTCTGTCATTATAGTAAGAACACTTCCAAATATCAACATTTGTGTATATTTTTCTCTTTATCTGAACTATCAACCTTTGTTAATATGAATGCCTTCCCCCCTTTCTTTCCTCTTCTCTGATCTCTTAAAATCTCCTTATTGACAACCTGCACCTTGAAGACCTTGGGAGGTTTTTAAATGCGGTTAGAAAAGGTCATGACATTCAGAAATGGCATTCTCTTTGGAGCGGATGGCTTGGATGTCTGGCTGTTAAATAAGGTTACTTCTATCAGCTCACTTCTCTGTCCATTTGTTGTCCTTGGTATCGCTAAACAGAGTTGACCAGCGTCTGTATAATGTCTATGACCCTTTGGCCCTGGGTAGAGCATATAGGCCAGTCCATAATATAATTCCTTATGATAAGACTTGGCGATATGGCAAAAAACGGAATCACTATGTATTTCCTCGTATTATTCAATCTCTTTATTTTAACAAAAAAATTGGCTTTTAATTAAATTGCTTGATTTTTTTTTACTTTGGAAAATTACCTTTTTTTTTTCCTCAAAAGTCTGAACTCAAAACAGCATGCTTTTACAGAGGATTGGCTGTAGACTGCTCCATTAAAATGACCCAAGATGATCAATTTAAAGGTTCTATATTCTACTAAATTGACTCTTGTGAGCTTGTAGCCATGTTAGAATGTTGTTCGCTCCTCAAAAACATACCTGAAGTTGTGTTTTGTTTCATTCACACATGTTTGAGTAACCTATTATTATTACTCTGTCTGCATCTCCAAAGCTCAGAACGCCCTGTTCCAACTTGTAATGTCATGTAAAGTTTTCATGTTAACAGCTACCGTTTACCTTTTGTTCAGCTGAGACTGGCAATTCTAAGGCTGCAATTGTCCAAATGATTCTAGTGAAGGTGTATGGAGTTTAAAAACACAGTGGAGCACTTCCTGTATTACCACATGACATCACAAGGTGGAACAGAGTGTTTTCTATTTCGGCCTAAATATGCAGGATGAAGCAAAACACAGGTATGTTTTTAATGAGGAAACAACATTATAACATCAAAAAAATACTGTAGCTTAATATGGGCCCACTCAATCTCAGTCCTGATTTTTAGGACATACTTTAGGACATCATAACACTGTTCACTCCTGTAGTGGTGTGTGGCTATGGTTGACTGCATTAGCCTTGGGTACCTGGGGGTTGTTACTGTCAGTTAATGATACTCGTCCCCCCTACGCACATAGAAAACCTACCTACCGTGCGTACCACCCACCTTTTTTACCTATCTAGATCGCACACTGCTATTTCGCCCAGACCTCTGCCTCTGTTTCACCCTGCTCTCTCCTCCAGCCAATTGAAATGCATGTGCTTATGGGCAGAGTCTCCGAGGACCCCCAAACAGAAAAGCATTAACCCTTCGCTATTCCCCTGGCCTTGGTGGTGATGAGTTATTCAAGGCTTTTGACAAGGATCCACCCCTCTTTACATTTGCTAATGATGCAGAAAGGTCAATGAGTGTGCTGGGAGATGGCCCCTGGCAAAACAGTCCCAGGATTCAATACTCCAAGGCGGTCGAGGAGTCTGACGTGACTGTTGCTACCACCACTAAGGAGGGTGTGTTTGCTGAAAGATGCTGTTAACAGTACAGCTAGTGAATGAGGGAAAATAGAGTTGTAATCTGGATGAGAACATAGAAATAATAGGGAATCGTTCTACTTTATTTTGTGTAAAATGAACTATTCAAGTAGTTAAAGGGGCTCTATGTAACTTTTCTGGCGGGAGGTCCACCACCTGCTTGTATGTATGATATCATTGTGCTGTCTGGAATGTTCAAGAGTATAGAACATATCCGTCTTGTATTTATCTAAAAAAAATAACTTGAAAGCCATGCATTATACTGTTAGTGGGCATGCTTTTCCACAGATCTGATATGCAACCTGCATTATCTGTTTAAAGATACGTTTCAGTTTAATAATACTACACACAATTTAAAACTACTTTTATGATAGCCATAACCTCTGTGTAAGCCAGCATGAATTCCATCATATTTATAGCATTGTGATGGCTCTCTTTAGTCAGAACAGTGAGATTAATCACTGGCAGAGAGCGCTCCAGGACCTTCTCGTTCTTTTTATGTATTCATTTTAGTGAAGTGCTTCCTGCTGAAATACTGTAACATGCTTGATACAATCAATGGTCTGAGCTGCTCTAAAGTAAGATTTCTGTCACTGCTGACACCACTAATTGGCTCCAAAGAATCCCAAGCCCTTCACGCACATTGACCGGATTATCCATTTTGCTTTACATTTGTTATTCCTAATGCAAGAGCAGATCTAAGTGCTGGTGGGTGGTGCCCAGTGGAGCCCTAGCAGCAGATCTAAATCCCAGAGTAAAGCCAGCACCACTGAGAAAGGCAGCATATCAGTAGACAGACTTGGTTGAAGCAATTTTACACATTTACCAGTTTATTGCTATTGAAAAGAATGCCATTTACCTTGGACCATGACATTTGGGTGATTGATGCTAGTTTTGCGCGGTCAAGAAACCTCATTCTTTTGCAGCAAATTGGAACACGCCTTAATTTAATAATAGAAGAGGAAGAAATATTGACAATCTTCCACAAAAGCATTTATCAACGATTGGAGACTTCCTTTAAAAGTCAAATCACAAATGTTCGCGCCCTGGTTAGATGTGATGAATGGCTTCTTATCCTCTTATAATGCATTGTGTTCATTCTCACTGACTCTTATTATTCTATTATAAAAGTAATATATTTTTAAAGGAGCACTACACTTTTTGGTTGAGGGTCCGTCACCTCCTTGTTTCTATGGATTTGTCATTGCTCTGACTGGAATGTTCCACAGTATGACATTAAACAACTCTTTCTTACTTTTTTTTTTTTTTATTACAGGTATTTATACCTCAAAAATACCTAGAAAAATAGGAATTCTGACTGTGAGCGGGGTTGCCTTTCCATATATCTGACCTGTAACTTGGTCTGGTTTGGTCTACATGAAGATAGAATGACATCTCCATGGAGAAAAGCATTTGACTGACCCTCCTCCAGAAAAGTTACACAATGCACTTTTAAGGTTTGGTCTGGAAGGTAGATGACTTGCCAGAGATATTACCCTCAAAGCTCACCTAATAGCTGCTCTATTTTTCTGTCTGAAGTTTTCTGACCTTAATGAGCAAACTACTGTAGCTTGTTTATGCTTGTGCTCACTCCAGTGTGGGGCTGCTTTTACTTTGTTGAAAATGACTATATATTTGCAAGTGTTTTCACAGATTTTCGTCTTCATTAGGCGTGAATGAGCAGAGTTCTCCGGGCGGGTCGGAAAGTTGGAACAAGCCGTGAGCCAGGGATTAGGTGTCAATAACAATGCAACAAAACAGTGAATATGCACACACACACACACACACACACACACACACATACACACACTCACAATTCAAAGAGCGGGGAGCTAAATGTTGCACTTCAGACAAGCTAGTTTGGCTCTCAGTGTGAATGATTATCCAATATACTTGTTTACATCTGTTCATTTATTCCTTCACTTCCACTTTTTTCTTAATTTCCAAATACATGTAGCTTAGGTGAGCTATTCCCTGGACCAGTTTGTTGGTAATACAATTGATTACAAGCATGTTATGAAGCTGGAATTGAATCTTATGTAACCAGCAGGCTCCATCCAAAACTATTGTCAGGTATAAAGTAGAAATACACTGACCCAGCTTTTTAAGACTGAAAACATTTATTTCCTTTAAACTAAAATTAAATAATGGTGCTGTTATTTATCTCTCAAGTAACAACAGAACAACTTTGTATAAATACAAATTCTAACATTATGAGAGTTTCTTGGCCGACTATGACCAGGAAATAGTCTTAATACATGAGTGTATATGTCCAACCTGGATATCGATAGAACTATTTGGAAGCCGATATCCGATCCAGCTAATTTTTCAGTATCAGCGCCGATATCCGATACCAGTAGTGGATCGTTGCATCCCTAGTTTTAGGTCAGATACCCTTCCAGATACAACTCTCCCAAAACATTGGCTGGTATGCTTTATATTGACTTTTATTGCCACAGTAAACTTGACATTAGAACATAAAGTATACTATTTTATGAGGTGCTTGGACAAGGAATAACATATTTCTTGTTGAACAGAAATTGTCTTTTGTCACTCGACACAATCTTGTTTTACACTGGCTGTGTAGTGAGCAGCTTTTTAATTAAACTCTTCGTATGTTATCTCACGTCTCATGTTGTCAGTTTACAGTGTGAAAGTCTGAAAGTTGCTGTTAAATACAACTCAAACCATAACAACAGTAATACCCTTGATGGATGCATATTCAATAGAGCTTTTACACACACATAATACCAAACAAATTAACTGAGATAAATGAGGTTGTTAATTGGATTCTTGTAATTGTGAAGCGCTGTGTTTGAAATCGCTGGTAAAACTTGGATAATTACTTTGTATACTGGTGCTATTATCCCCTTTTATATGTATGCACTCTGACCCTTTATATTCTCCATAACTGCTTTTAATGATATGAATTCTCTGTAATTGAAATGGCATTTACCATCTACAGTTATGGAGCAGCAAGTGAACTGGGTGATGAATACTATTATGTTAAAGTGCATATAGGATGATATTCGGCGAGGCAATGAAACAAGTTTTCTCCTGACTTTCTTACTTGCAAAGTAGGGTTAATATTCAATTACAGTCAGATACAAATGCAATTTAAAACTTGGTTTACAACTTCTTAAATAATAGCATATAATAAGAATGAAAATGTACAGAGCTTCCCCTGTTTGAAGGACGAGCAGTCCCAGCTCTGATTTCGATTAAAATCGATTAAAATCGTAATTGTCCAGATTACCCCCATCAAAAATGCTACCTATTTTGTTTAATTAGAGCACATTCTGGTAATCTTTTTTTTTTTTTTTTTTTTGCTTCTTACAAGCTATTTCCAGGTGCTCTTTATAACTTTTCTAGAGGAGGAAATATGTATGTCCTGGAAGTCAAGCTCATGATACCACCAGGTTACAGGTCAGATCTGTGGCATGGTGTTCTTGCTCATTGTAAGAATGCATGTTATTCATGTATGTCAGGTATTTCTGAACAATAAAACACATGTAATTAAATAAGAGATACTGTGAAATATTCTAGGCAAAAAATAACAGCATGATATTGTGCATGCGCCATACCAACCACAAGAAAAGTTACTAGTGTATCTTTTAACTTTTCAGCGCACCAGAAAATGCAGTCATAGTGCCTTCTGCTGGATCAAATAGATAGTAAATTAACTGCCAGCGAAACCTTTATCTCTTTATTATGGAGCATGTATTGCTGAAGATGTATTGATATTTGCTGCCCCTCCCCCACCTCGCCAAGTTGAACCAGGGGTCAATCCACCGGTCCAATTTGTCAGTAAACGCACCCTCATTCCCCACAGCGATTCCAGTCGATAATGTTTGACCTGGTGAGCCATGGTGTGTCTTGGGGAAATGCAGACGTCACGCATCAAAAAAATACAAGTGTGTTACAGGTTTTAGTTGTGCTGTTTATGCAGCTTTGAAAGTTGCAAGTCGGCAGTGTCAAGAATGAGACTTCAGACCGAGAGGTGGGTTCAGTACAGGAGGTGTATGTGAAACTGGTGGTAAGCGTCAAGGGTTGGATAGATTTTTCAACATTTCAAAGGTGATACTGTCTACTTTTTATTGTGATAGTCTATAAGTCTAGTGTGCTAGAAAAATCCAAAGTACATAGCAAAAGACGCAAATGTACTCCTTCTAAGCACTAACAACTGCAAATGTAAAGAGACTATACCATAAACATACTTTTACAATGTACTAACTGGCTTTGTAGCTGTTGAATGAAATGTTGAAATAAAACATTATAAAAATAATCAATAATGATCCAAGACTAGGAGTTAAAAATGACGTTTTATTATTATTTATTACAACTTGGATGGCTGTAATTTAATGATGCTATGCTACGGTGTTAAATTACCTCAATTATAATATGCTAATATGCTTACACAATTTTGATTTGCCAACCTATTTTTTGACTCAAGCAATTTTTGGTTTTGTTTGTTTGTGTTGCAGTAAAAGGTTGAGAGACGGGCTTCTATCTATTTTAAGTTTCCACACTTAAGGCTGCCAAATCTTTGGGATGCACCGTTTATTTAGCTACTTCACAACTCCAAAAAAACAACAGTCAAATTAAAATAATGACTCACAATGTTAAGATGACAGAAACTATAAAAAGCATATAGGGGTCACTATCAACAAATTTACACAAGAGTTAGAAGAGCCAAATCATTTTTAAGTCAGAAACTCACCAAGTCTAAGTACCATGTGTCAGTCCCTCTTATGCACTAAGCCGAAAAATGCCAGATGAAACAGTCTGGCATACGTCAAACTCACTCTTCATCTTTGTCTATTACTCAGCCTACTTTAAATTTCGGTGAGTTTCTAGCCTTTTTGCACAGTGCTTCTCTGTGGCGACAGATGGAGCATATTACCAATTAATTCGTTTTGTTTTATTTAGAGTTTAAGCAAAATCAATTCTCATTCACCAGAAGCTACATGGGTTAAGGGGGCATGTTAGTTGCATATTTGTGTGTTGAATAAATATATTAAGGCTAATTGTTTATCCAATCCTGAGAACAAGTTGGGCATCTTTGCACAACTTTACTCAGTTTAAATGCAGAAATTATCAAGTTTGGTGACAACGTATGAGCAATACAAAAAAAAAAACAAGTTTGTCTGGTACAAACAATACTATAAGGTCAAAATGTGGCACAATACATCTACACTGTTTTTAACACAGAGGAAAGATTTTTACTCACGGCCAACCTGCAGATGTGTGAGCCATACACTGTTGAATCAATGCGTTCACTTCAGGACTTCACTGCTTTCATATGAACCTCCCGCAGGCTTTGAGCAACAAGGTAGGGACTGAAGACCGGAGTGCACTCAACGCCCCAGGTTCTGTCTTGGCTTAATAAAGGAATATTTCATGTGTTGCACTCTCACCGCCTATGGGCATACAGTAGCTAAAGGAGGCGACTCAGAGCTAGCTAGCTATAATTAACATAAACATCTGGCACGCGCCTCATTTCAGCTGAACACGAGCGATAGCCTTGAACAGCAAGGAATGATCCACTGCACATGCTAATCACTAGGCCATTGATTTGGGCCTTTTTTGGTCCAGCAATTTTTGTAAACCGGCAAATGGATCCGTGAGAAATCTATTAACAGCCGAGGGTAGGTAGAAACGAACAAAAAATATGGATTCAGCTGCATCCTTGCGTGACTGTTGGAGTGGATTGTGAATGGGCTCTGTAAGAAAATTCAAGTCATGTTCACCTAGCCCCAGGTAAAGTGTGATAACCAGGCAGTATGCGGTGATAAACTTATCTTATATCAATCAAGTCGAGAATGCACTTAACCCCCTGCAGTCCCCCCCTGACATGTTATCAGCGCCGTAATGGAAATTGATAAAAGCGAGCTGTCTTATCATAATCGAACATACATAACAGAGGGGAAAAGCTATTTTTGGGGCGCTACAGCCTGAGGATTTGGGCAGAAAAGGAGCGTGCAGGAAGTCGTCTTGTGGTTGGAGATCAGATGTTATCAGAGTGTATTGATGGAGCCCTCAGTGGAGATTCCAGCTACCACTACACTTCTGTCACTGGGGCTTTCTCCCCATCAAGCAGCAAAATATACAAGGGCATTCATGTTGTATTCACATTTAGTTGGGCTCAGTAGTTTGTCAAATGTGTTGATTGATAACAGTTTTTATCAAAACACATGAACATGGCTTTCAATACCAATTTCCTGAACACAATATATAGTTAAAGTCCTACAAAATTGACTCTTGTGAGCTTTAAGCTGCGTTGTAATGTTGTTACCTCTTCAAAAACATTCACACAAAAGTCATTCACATATGTCTGAATAATACTTTATTATTAGTCTTTCTACATCAGCTCAAAATGCTCTGTTCAACCCCATGAAGCAGTAGTTAACAGCTACTTTTTACTTTTGTTCAGTAAAGATGGGCAATTCCAGAGCTGAAATACAAATGATTCTAGTGGTGTATGGAGCTTAAAAACACAGTGGGGCATTTCCTGTGTTACCACATGGGATCACATGGTGGAACAGAGGGGGTTCAGTCTGAGAAAAGAACTCAACCTAAATATGCAGTATTTGTGTGTTAAACTGGTGTGAATGAAACAAAACAAAACTCCAGGTATGTTTTTGTTGAGGAAACATTATAACACAGATCAGGAAATAGCACAAGATAGCCACTTTAAAATGTTGTCATTTAACACAAAAAATAATCAAATTTCTTCTCCCAAAGTTTGAACTCTGTACTTAAACATGATTGGCTGTAGACCTTGATTAAAAAGACCCAAACATATTAAAAATGACTGAATCTCTTGATGAAGTTTGATGAATTGCACAGTCTTAATTGAAAGTCTCACAAAAGAATAGCGTAATGGAGACAATCAATCAATCAAGCTTTATTTCAGACTCCAGTGGGTCCATATAGAACATTTAAAACAGAAGACAAACACAACTGTAATAATAGTCTATAGTCTATATAAGCAGTTTCTCCATTGCCTCCAGAGTTCAGAGACATAATGCCTGACATTTGCTCAGGCATTATTGAAACATTTATAATTTCATTTTGTGAGTCCTCATGGTACTTCATATTTACAATTACATCACAATTATAACAATATACAATAGCGAATATTTTAAAATGGATAAAGCTAGCATATAGATAAAGTATTTTAACTCAGACGAGGTTAGACTGTATGCTCGGTATGTGAATTGACGGGGGACCTAGCAGAGATTCAACTGGCCTTATCACAGAGCCGTCCTCATACAGAAACGAGCAGATTGTGTCTGTCGTCAAAAGCAATGTGGTAGCTAAATAGCAGCTGACTAAGCAAAATCCTTGGGCCTCGTAGCAGCAGCTCTCGTATGGAAATAAAGCCTAGATAAGCATTAAAAGTGAGAGAGAGACTGAGGGCATGGGGAATTATTGGAGAGTCGGTCTGACACCCAAATATGAACGGGAGATTATTATAGAGTGAGAGAGAAAGAGAAAGAGAAGGGAGGGTCGAAAAATTTGAGTTACAGAGAGCTACATGCTGACACCATTTGTTTGTCACCGTGCATTTTATTAAGCTTCGACCATTAAGCAGATTTAGCCCAAGCAGTCAAAGTCACAGAATAATTACGCTTTTGAAAATATGGTGATTAAAACTGCTTGCGTTTGACGATCTCACTGTCCACAGTGGCTTTTTGTTGTGTTTACTCTTCGAATGTGCTGATGCAGAGGTACATTGGAGATTACCAATAGAAAAGGGAAAAGTCATAAAACAGTTTAAAAATGTAGATTTATCAGGCTGTGCATATAAAGTAGATCATTTGCAAGTGCAGTGATTTCCTATACTTCAACCTTGTCCTTGAATTGATGGCTGCAATAAACACTGTACTCTGGGTCACTGCTGATTTTAGACTCTCTCAAAACTCTTTTGTTGCTACTGATGGAGAATTTCTTTTTAAAATGGTCAAAGGGAAAGAAAATCAGATCAAAAAAGACGGGAGTGTAGAAGCGAGAGGGCTCAATCAATAATGAAAAGGAACAGTATCCGTGCAGGCCCTGGAAATCTTTGCTCTACTGGGATTTCTTTCACCAGTAGACATCTCCGTGGCCTCTCATGTGTCTAGATACCCCACAGTGGTGTTGATTAAGTCAAGCAGAAGGCTGAGGCATGCTTGCAATAGAGAGGACACCAAACTCACTCAGCACAGCCGTCAGGTGACCATCATTCCTCACTCCCTCACTCTCAAGTCCAGCTACAGATGCTTTGAGAGGAGCTATTAGGGACCTGGACTTCAACCCCCAAAATGCATCATTCCAGGCGTTGATAACCAGCGGGTAGCAGGATGTGAAGAGCAGAAATAGAACGGTGTGAGCGAGGATATGGTAGCGCAGGGAGGCAGAGGGGGGGTAAATGATCTCTTAAGACCATCTTATTAATAGTCTTTTCATTATGGACGCTAATGCAGGTGATTGGTGTGGGCCTAACAAGCTCTCAGGCGTACTCCAACCAGATCTCCGTAGGTTGGTGGATGTCCGGGCATTTTTATTTTTTTCTTCTTCTTCGTTGATAGTGATGAACATTTTGCTTGTACAAGAACAGGAAGGAATAAAGGGGGAATGGATGAATGGGCTGATGGGTCGTTGAGTCAATTGTGCGCCAATTCAATATGGCTGACTGCTACGGGCAAGAGGCAGAGATGAATAGACAGGAAGGAAGTGAGGTCTATTTCTATGTCAGTGGACTGCGCCGTGAAGCATGCCGTAATGGTTTGATCACATCCTGGAAAGTGATGTGTTCCAGTCAATGCCACAATAACCAAGAACATTCAAGCAACTGTCTCATGCTTGCAAAGAAAATAAATCAATGGATGTCATATTGAGAATTCATGTAGTGATTTTAGAGTATAATAATAATAAAGGTGTGGTTCTGTAGGGCGTTGGTGATGTGATTTAAACCTATGACAGGTTGGACTACTCTTACTAAAACACAGTTAAGATCATTATATTTAAGAGTTTCATAAAATAGTTAAAAATTTCTCCTCCAGTTTGGCAATTTTTTAGGTTTAAAATTTTACTTCCTGGTTACAAATCATAACATCACACTAGGGAAATCCATAACTGTTACCTGGAAACCATATTGTGCACTGGCCCAAAACTCCTCTAATGTATTTGACAAATAAAAATATAAGAAAACACCTTTAATGTGTTTATATTATCTTTAGTATTGGGAAAAATGTTGGTTCTTACGTGTATTTTTTTAGATAGAATTCTCTCTAGTGCTATATGGCAATGGAATGGAAGTTTCTAAAACAGAACGCTCCACTTTCTGTATTTTTTAACATATTTTTCAACTTTTTTCACAAACTGCTTCTTGATTTGTGCCAAACTATCATTTATATTTACAACAGTTATTATCCCACCAAATTAAGTCAAAATTATAGAATAATAAAAACCTGTCATACACACTTTAAAATACTGACAACCTGCTATTACTAAAACCAAAACTATAAAGAAATCACAAGGGCCCTATCTTGTAGTATTCAGACTGCCGACACTAAGCCTTGATATCTGCTGTCATTTTACTGAAAATGTATCTGTCTGAAATACCTCAAAGGCCTTAGTTGCCATGAAATTTGGCAGGCACTGTCAAAGTTGCTAAGCTGTATAGTGGAGCCAGTGTAGTGGGGTCTAGTGAGGGGAAATGTGACTTTATGAAATTGAGGAGTTTCATGCTTCACCTGCTAACGTGCTGTGACAAATTTGAGCTGTAATTTGTGGCATTACTGAAAAGCAACAAAACTGCAAGTATATTTCTGTTGACAGATATTATAATTTGGTTAAAGTGGGTGTAGTCCATAGAGCTGAGTAAAATTTGATTTGCCCCAGTACAGATATATAGATCTATACAGCGGCTCTAATTATAAAGTGTTTTGTAGTCTGAGAACCAGGAAGTGCATAGTTAGTACAGTTAGTATTCAAATTGTTGCTAGTTTTACCCTGATAGCCAACTCTCCACTCTCAAAAAAACAAAATGTGGTGAATAATTAGGATGCTAGGAATGTGCAAGGAAAGTAAGAAATCACTTTGGATTGCTGCAAGCTGTTCAAAGTTATGCTTTAGTTCTGTTTTTTTTTTTTTTGTTTTTTTTCTGTAAAAGTCAGGTCAGCACCTTTAATATCTAAAAATTACCTCCAATGAGTCACAACCACAACATTGTTCTATGCATAAAACTAGACAAAATTTGAATATAAATGCAGTTCCTGTGAAGCACAGTCGAGAGTATGGGTCCAGAATACTTGCACGTACACACACCTAGTGAAGCCAGTATAGATCGTTAAAGGTGAATTATGTAACTGAGGGTCCATCACCTGCTTGTTTACATGGAGATGTTATTGCTGTGCCTGGAATCTTCTACAGTATGACATTAAACATGCCTATCATCACAAAAACAAGCAGGTTTTGCCTCTAGGCCGACTTACAAGTCAGATATGTGAAGCAGCGACCCCACTGACAGTAAGAATACTTACCTGTAATTGAATAAATGCAAGGTGGTTACATTTAATGCCACAGTGAGGAGCATTCCAGGCAAGGCAATAACATCTCATCCTGGTGGACCCTTATCAAAAAGTTACATAGTGCACCTTTAATGCATGATCTTTGGTAGAATTCTATCTGCAGTTATGTTCCCACATTTTCTCATCAAATATAATACATTTTAAACATTCTTTCATTGTTAGACCTAGTGATTTGAAAAAGTCGTCCTTGCTTCTTGCCATGAACCCTTGTTGTCATGGGATTTGGCCCGATTTACAGCGCCCTGTGTTGGGGATCAGTTGTGACTCTGCAGTGTCTCATGTGGGCTCTCTCTGGGGGGGACCACAGGCCACTGATTGATGGTCAAGGACACCATGAACCCCCCTCCACTCACACACAAACTCTCTCTCACACACACACACACACGCACACACACACACACACACACACAGAAGCCCATCTCTGAAGCTCCATTCTCCGGGGGATTGGGCTGCTGCAGGCTGGATGCTGCCGCCTCTGCCGGATCACTCAGAGGACAGCACCACCAGCAACAACTCCACTGAATGAATCACTGGCTAAACGGCAAAGTCCGAACACCAAGATGGATATTTTTGGGTTTTTGGGCTTGGCGTATATATAGAGCCTCTCTGAAGGTGAAAACAGGCATGTTTATAGAGCTCAGGATCGTGTTGTCCCATCTCAGAGAATGTTCAGTTAGCCTATTGTTAAACCAGTGGAGATTTTGGATGCTAAATACTATTCATTCAAAACAGAGCAGTGGTCCCCATTCCAAAAGTCGGAGGATTGATACCCGCCCAGACCAAATTCTGTCATCGTGCCCTTTAGGAAGACACTTCACCCACCTATTATAGAAAGTGGTGTCTGCGTGATTGGTGGTGGTCAGAGAAGCTGATATTGCAGATTGGCAGCCTCGTTTTCGTCAGTCTGTTTCAGGGTAGCGTACCTTCACTGAGTATGGCGTGAATTAATAATAGCTACAATGTAAAAAAAAAAAAAAAGTATTCAGACAATAAATGTATGTACCAGCATCTTATGGGTTTGTCCCACAAATCTAGATTTTGCTAATGCCCGTTACATAAAGTTTGTGATGTTTGATCCAAAGTTCTGTTGGCAACAAATAACTCCAGATAACCCAAAACCCATAGTTGTGCATGCTTTTAGATTATTTCAAGTATATTCATAACAAGATCAAAATTTGTCATTGCAATTGGCCTGTTCACATTCATAACACAGTTTGACAACATTTTCCAATACAAAAGGACATATCAAGGCATATCTCCCTCCATTACACAGAAAAACCTGTACCGTCAGTTTTGATTGATAACCACTGAAAAACAATATTACTGAAATCAATTCGCACCCCAAGTACAACATCAAGAACTGTCAAATACAAAAGGATGGCTCAGTTACATAATGAATGATAATGTTAACATGCTTCAGAGATGCTCCTCGAACACAAACAGACGCCGAGTGCCACTCTTTCATCTCTCCCAATGATTCATTATCTCTGTCAACAGCGGCCATAGTTCAGGCCCTGAGCATTTGTTGTTGCATATGATATGTGAGATACTCAACTGTCACCGATGGAGGTTTTCGAGGGAGTTAGACCTGTATGTGTGAGCCAGCTGGATGCTATTTAAAACTGATGGCTCAAATCCAGAACCGCAAATAGGAGAAACTGTTATTTTTGCATGACTTTGGTTTAGCCCACTTGCATTTTAATTGTGTGTTGTATTTCATCTGTGCTTATCGCTTCCCTCGTCTCCCTTTAGAGCCTCACTTGTCTTGGTAGCAGCTTGACAATGTTCCTCTATGATATATTGTCCGGAATTCCTCATTGTAGTCGTGCGCTGATGTACATGGCAATTAAATTCAACCTCCAAAGACAAAGTATAGCTGGAGCTTCTGTTGCTTCCACCATTTTTGCAATGCTTTCAATCACTGTCTCCTTCTTGCAGCCTGCTCTCCATTACTTTGATCCCCCATATCTGGCTTTCTTCCCTCTCTCTTTCGCATCCCTTTCCGTTGCCTTCATGTTAATAAGCAGCGTAATGGGGTAGCGGCCCATTCCTGACTGGGGAGTTAATTAAAATGGCAAGTCACATCCCACACAATCAAAACAACAGAGGCCCTCTTCTAAAACATGTGTTAAAGGATGAAAAGAAGTGAGTTTCAGTGATTTTGTGTAGTTGAACACAAGCTTCCTGCAATGAAATGAAACAATAGATTTTGCTAATACATGGTTACATAAGAAAATGGGGTATTAAGAATGTTGTTAGCGACATGGCCTTTATTGTTAATATTGTAGTTCCAGTATGTATGTTGGGCACAATTAGTTCAGCTAGGTAGACTTCTTGCTATTCTTACTACTTATTTTGAATATATTATTTATTGTATTACATCCATATTGTTAATCTTTGTTATTCTAATCTAATGTCATGTGTGAGCTACTGTGTCCAAAAAATTTCCCTTATGGATCAATAAAGTTTGTCTTATTATAAGGGGTGTGTGTTGTGAAGTCTACCTCTTCCTTCTAATTAGCTACTGTATTTATGCCACAAAAATCTTAAAAATTGTCACAGAACAGACAAAAGGGATGGTAGATTACATGTTTTTGTCACGATAAAACGCTCCCAAGGAGACTTCCTACCATGTTTAGACCTGAACTTCACAGACATCTTGACCATCTGTTATCAATACGAGAGTCTAAAGCCCTTTGAAAATGTCACTACTCTACCACTCCATGCTATTGAGCCAGTATTCACACTCTCCAGTATAGTATATCTTCCTTATCTTAAAATAAGAGTAAGAAGCTGGTTCCATAATCACCCATTCCATCAACTCAACTGCATTTCTACCCAGGGTATCTCTTCACTGTGTGACAAAAACTCCTCTAATGGGAAATAGGCACTGGTTGACATCTGCCTATTCCCCACTAACTGGAAATCCTACCCTGGATGATGCTACAGGGGTTAGCAGCACTCTGCATCGAACGCACGCTCTGGCAATAGTGGGCCAGCTGAGCACAGGACAGGAGCTGTTGCCATGGTTACTGCTTCTCAGTTCGCTTGCATAGCCCGTAAAAACTGTGTCATTATCCTGTATGCTGGATAGGAGTGAGAGAGACAATAATGTAGAAGAGAGATGGGAGCCAAAGGGGAGGGGTTGGGTGTGGGGGTGTTCTCCCATCTCCGCCATCATCAAAATTTACCCCTTATTTGTGCCAGTCTGTACTGTAGCTCACCCCACTTTTCTCATCTGTCAGTATAGTTTTCTCTCTAATAGGTAAACAACTCAAATAGCAGCGAAATGCTAGGTAAAAGCTGTGCTGTCACTTATAATGGGTTGAACGACTTTCTTATTTTCGTATATGCTGGCATCTTTTGAGGGAAATTGTCAACAACCAGCTGTTATATACTCAACGAAAAAAAAAAATAATTATTGCATTTATTTGAACATGACAACTTGTATATGCCACAATGCCAGGAGCTGAAAATCTTCTTAAATATATGCAAACTACTTTTCAACTAGTCTGATCAGGCAAAACATTATGATCACCTGTATATAACACAAAATTATCATAATAAGACAAAAACAAACTGAAACAATTGTAGCGTAGCAGTTTTTATTATGTTGTGCCACAAGGGTCAGTACTCAGACGCATTATGTTTAACTTTTTATAGTCACCTACGATGGAAACATAACACACATTGTTTATTGATAAAATCTGAACAGACTGATCAAGTAGACAGGCCAGTGTGAGAGATATTAGAAACTGGAGTTAACTTTTTCTTCCCCCACTTTGAAGCTCAAATTGAGAAGTACTGTTCACTTCACCTGTCCACACATGCTGGATCATTTGTACTATATATTGAAATTCTAACAGTACTCAGACACTAAGGAATAGCCATCATCTTCCCAGCCCATAGAAGTGACCTTTTCCTCCAAATGCAATGTCGTCCGCCCTATTGCCCGCTTGTGTGAGACGAGGTCCGCATCAGAGGAGCTACAATGTGAGCTAATTACATGGCCGTGTAAATAGCAGGCGCCCCGCTGATATGAACTGAGCACTGCATGATTTCCCCTGGTACACGGACCTGTTTACTCTCCCTTGCCTTGCTCTAAGTGTGTTTGACCTGTACATGAAGCTGCTGTATATACTTGTGTGTGCAGTAACATGTAAGGTGTGCTTTATTGAGCCACAAGCCTAAAAAGCGTTGTGTCTCGCAGTTGAAGGCGGCAGGAACAGTTCTACCAAATGAAAGGCTCTGGCCCATGTGTCCGCCTGACGCAGCTCTCCAGAGGGGCCCCGCTCATATTACAGTGGCTGTCGGCTGGACACAGTAACACAAACAGCACTAAACAAAACTGCCTGCCTTCGAATAAATTCGTGAGATGGTGACCTCAAACATCCTTCTGTTGCTGTGGATGGGTTTTGGCTCCAGCACGGAAGGGACAAAAGGGAAATAAGACACAACTATATAAAGAAATTGTCATTTTGAGGTTTTTGAGCGGTATTTGAGTGGTGCAATAGAGATTATTATTATTGCCTTGACCTTATGAAATTGGCCATATGTCTGTGTTTATTTCGCCTCAGTGGCAATGGACTCTTGAACACTAACCTGAAGGTTTGTAGGTAAATATAATGCTACTGAAACATTATATTATTTCACTCTTGGCTGTGTTAATGTGTTAGTGTGACTGTAGTTGGTCATTATTAATGGGGTTGTCGCTTCATCTTGATTAGTCAGTCTCACGGAAGTTGCGATTACAGAGGTGACGTGAAGAGAGAATTTTAGTCTACAGTAAAGCGATGTTAGAGCCATTTTATCATTATATGGCCATTGTAAGTCCAACAACAACAGAAAAGACCTTCTGTTTTTCAGTTTTCAGCTCAGTTAGATACCAACACAAAAGAGTAATAATAGAATTTTCCCTGCAGTGCCCTTTATAGTGTATGGATAGATGATTCAGACTCTTTTGGACCTCTGAAAGTCTCAGGTGACCTTCTCTCTCTGCTGGTTCTGACCACTGCAGACACTTCAGAAACATCACACAGAAGCAACATCTGTAGAGTTTCTAGTTTCATACGGCCGTCTCAAGTCCAGTGATTTGCAGCGTGCTATACCAGTGTGGCAGATTGTTGTTCCATAATCATGGTAATAATTTGATAGGTCTTGAAATAAGACTAAATTATACATTTTATGCCATTACACTAGGCATGTGTATGTGAAAGGATCACATGTTGAAAGAACATTCACCAAAGGAGCGTTGCACACACAGTGTATGCTGCCATTGGCCACATGTTACTTTTCCATAAGATAAGATGTAGGGAAAACTGAAAGTTATGTTTATACAAATGGCAAAGTAGATATTCACTTGGTTTTAAAAAATATATGTTACTGCTGCCTGGGCTAGCACTATATATGTAAAAAAGATAAACCAATGTTAATGGTTTGTTAAGTTATGGTATATTTTATGTGGAAAATGCACCCAGAGAGTAAGTTTTTTTTTTCTTTTGAAAACAATTTAACAAAAGCAACTAGTTACTTTCTGCCTCTACAAAACCATTTTGTGTTTTAGTCTTTGACTGAAGTATTTTCCTCCTCCAGGTCCAATCATCAGAGGATGAAAAATGAGAGGCGCTTGCCTCTCATTTTAAGGCCACACTAGACTTTGAATGCTGCTTTTCAAAGGGTGGGTGTGGTCGGAGCTGAAAGTGCAATCAAAACTAATCATGTCTCTCTTGTTTTGTTGCCCGCAGCACCTCACACTGCCCCCTATGGGAGCACTGGAAGCTCAGACGCCCCACTGGCCTGTAGGTACCTGGTCCTGGCCCTGTCGTCCTTCATCAGTGTCTACTAACGGGACCCAAACACACAACAATGACTGTCCAGAGCATTTATCAAGCTTATCTGACATTTGCTGATGGCTGGAGTCTAATCTTGTATGTTGAAAACAACCTGATGGGGAAATAATCACTGTTATTATTTTCTTTTGTGAATTTTATGTCATGTAAATACTATATGATGATGTTTTATTTTTTATCGTCCTAAGTTTTTCTAGAATGAGTTTTCAGCTCCACCCCATCTCCTGTCATATCTGAGAACTTGCAAGATCATAGACCTCTTTCACATAGAGGCTCTAAATTTAACATTACATTTTTGCATTACAGAATTTACCCTACCAATGTTGTATTGAATGTATTATGGCTTGTGGAACAAAGACTTATAGATTCCTAACAATACCGATTTTGATTATGAGGTGTGCTTAAAATTGTATTACAAAAAAAAACACAAAAAAATGAAAAGAACAAAATGTGGCGGGGGATTTCGGGGGACCTGTGTTGTCTTATATAGATGGATGCAGTGTTGAAGTTGTCGTATTTTACAAAATGGGTCCTTATGAGTTACTCTACCTGCCGAACAGCTTTGATCAGGCAGCCGTCGAAGTAGCAAAGTATAATGTATTGTATCTTTATATTTTACTATAGTGTAGGCTTTGTTTGTCAAGTGGGACCAGCTTTTCTCATTCAAACAACATTAACTCATGATTCTGTACAGTATAAAGGGAGGAACATGTTTACATTTATAAATATACTATATTCTCCATACCTTGGGACTAGAATGTTACCATTAAGTGGCAAAGTTCATTTCTTTATGAAAAAATGCAACTGTTTGAAGCAGTGGGAATCTGAACACTTTGTAATTTATGTTTTTGTTTTTTTGGATGCTACCTGTTAATATCTTTTGGCCAACAACCCATTGTTATCTGGGTTTTTGGCACCTGTGTTTGGCATGATACTTTGTTAACAATGGGTTTAGTAGCACTGCATTTCTGTTTGGTTAATTTAATTATCCCAGAGCAGCTTATGGTACCATTTAAAGATATTAAAAATCTATATGACATGTTATTTCATATCTTTATCAATGTAGTAATAAGACACAGATTGTTTGCACTATAAGTATAAGAAAGTAAGTGTTAAAAAAATTACATGGTCCATTTCTTCCACGGTGCTTCTTCAAAATAAAAGTCTTTACACAAATAAAACTAACCCTGGCCATTTCAAAGTATTTCAAAAGGGTTTCCTACATGGCATATTACTCATCTTTCAGTATCTTTCAACCCATGGTGTAATACAATATACGGTACTGTACTGTAATGCCTTAAAGAACCATAAACATCAAAATTGACACGTTTTGAAACCACGAATAAGTCATTTTTTGCCACATTTCCAATGGCTGAGTGGGCGTCATCCATTAGTGTTCAGATTAGGTGATATATTCACAAACTAACTAACCAAGAACATTGTATCTGACAAATGCAGTACGTCTTTTAAGTAGTCTCCATTGTGTTAGCATTATGGTATTTCCCCCAGTTTTTACAATTCAAATGAAGTCCTGTATTTTGACTGCTAACTGCAAACCTATACAAAATAGCCATCGCAGTTAAAGACTTAAAGCACAAAAACAATGTTCTGAAATCTTATTGTTTTTTCTTTTTAAATCTGCAGTATATTTTTATTTTATTGTTTGTACTTGTTATAATCAGCTTGTTTTGACAAATTATGAAACAACTGCACCATATGATCTTGTTTCAGTGTTAAGCTACAATGAAAATGTTCAAAAGTATATTTATTATCTTACTTTATGAAAACAATGTATAATGACAGATGTAAAACTGGATATGTGATATTATTTGAATGAATCACAAAGTGGCATAGGTTACAATGTTGTCGAGTTCTTTTTAGATGCCATAACTGTACTGACTTTTTTTTCTCTTTTGAGTAGACGAAAAAATAATATTTGCAATCTGTGTACAATCCCAGTTTCATAAAGTTTAGGACACTATTATAGAAACAAATGAATATTGAGTTGATTAAACTTGTCATGTGGTAATTTTGTCATTAAAGTATGCAAAAAGATAACATTTAATGAAAGTAACTGGTACATGCACATCTGGGCATGGACGAAACAGGTGGGAGAAGTGATTTTGGTCTTGGTATGCCTGTACTATATGGTTAGCACTGCCCTGTAGCCACAAGGTTCTCTGTCTGAGTTTCCTTGAGGTTGATTGGAATGATATGAAGCTTTCTCATGTGTATGTGCATGGGGTGTGTCCTTGTATATTCACAAAAAGCTAATCCAGTCATGGTCTTGTTTAGAATATCCCGGAAGTGACCATTACATTAACAGTCTTATTCGCCCTCCTCCTGGTTTTAGATCTGTCACTTCTGTTGTACTTCCAATGGCCACAGTGTCCTAACCTTTCTGTAATTGGGTTTGTTCTTACTTTTTGAAACTGCAAGGGTGTGAACCAATATTACAGTATTATAGAGCTGAATCAATGTGTGTATATTTGGAGAAAATAGAGGAGCCAGTCTAGTCCTAGTTTTTACACACTGAGTGTTTGACGATGTGCAGAGTATGGTTGTGCTGCATGTCCAAGTTAATCTGTGTTTTTGAGGTGGCCATTTTACAAGTGCTCACACTTAATCTTAAGAGTGGACACAAGTTTTGCAGTTTTGCTTTTCAGTTGGACCTGGTCTAAAAACATACCTCTTAAAGACCACTAAGAGTCAGTTCTTTTATGTTTTTTATGACTGAAATTGGTGAGAATCTAAAATATGCTATTCCAACTCATGATGGTTGTTGTGGCACTGTCGTAAATGCCTTGACTGTTCATCTGAGCAGTCACGGCTGTAAGAGTACTCCATGAAATGTAATGGATGTCGGTTCTTTTAATAATGGTATTAACAAGTCCCTTTTATCAAATCACTATTATTTGCAATAAAAGTCTTCATGTTACAATACATTAATCTGCATCTGAGTTTATGAGCCATTTAATAGGTTTGTCTTTGCAGGAGTTAGTCTAGACGCAAACAAAGTACTGCAGTGCACTTTACGATAAAGTTGGGAACTTCTGACAGATCACTGACTGTAAAAAATGCTGAAGTAATCATACAGAATTTGCATTTGACTGAAGGCTCATTGACTCCAACACACAAACAGAACAGAGCTTTGTTATTTCATTTCATTTATTTATTTGTTTGAATTAGGACAGTGCATTCTAATCAGTGTGTCAGCAAGTGGCTTCAACATAAAGATGAGTTAGCACAATAGCTAAATTTCATCCGTTATCCTAAGGCAGGTAAAATGCTGAAGGTCCTATATTACACAAAATTCATTTTTGTTAGCTTCAAGCCATGTCAGAATGTTGTTTCCTCATCAAAACCATACCCGGAGTTGTCTACTTTTTTACCTTTAGTTCAGTAGAGATTGACAATACCAGGCAATTTCTACTGAACTAAAGGTGATGGACACCAGACGGTCGCAGAGGCAAAGTCCCAGGACATGCTGGAGAGACTATGTCTCTCGGGTGGCCTGGGAACACCTTGGGGTCCCCCCGGAGGAGCTGGAGGAAGCGTCTGGGGTGAAGGAAGTCTGGGAGTCCCTGCTTAAACTGTTGCCCCCATATGTATGGAGTTTTAAAACAGTGTTGCACGTCCTGTATTACCGCAAGACAAGGTGGAGTGTTTTCTGTTTGGGTTTGTGTGTTAAACATGTGTGAATGAAACAAAACACAACTCCAGGTATTTTTTAATAAGGAAACAACATTATAACATAGATCAAACACATTATTATTATCAAAAAATAATAATTTGTGGTGTCGTCTAATTTAAACATTAAATTCGACGACACCACACACATTACTGGGCATCACAAGACATTATACAGACAAAAGACAACAAAGTGTCACGCACATCTGTAACAGGCCTTTTACTTGGCATCTGTTTACTGTTCCTCTGCCATATCTCTGACCATCAGCCACCTCAGCCTCTCCATCTTCTTATTGGTATTTTCCCCAACATTCTTATGACATACGTAAGAACCAGATTTTATCCACTCAGTTAACTGCACCTCATCTGCATCACTATTGTATAACATTCAGCACATGAGCTGCTTTAAAGTATTAATTTAAGTTAAGGGTACACTGATCTGTGGGTAAAATCCTCTGCATTTGACCCATTCTTCAATTCCACTGGGGCAGCTTGTCAGGAATAGTGGGTAGCTGCCTACAGATACCTTACAGTGACATCATGCTGGAGGTGTTTTACATGTATGTGTATGTCAGTATGTTCATCGGTTACCATGGTGACACAGTGCACACATTAGTAAACAGTAAACACTGCCAATAAAGTTTTAAAATTGTCTGAAAGCTCAAGAAAAAATACAAAAAGGGTTTAAACAACACATTGTCAGGGGCCTGTGATCAATACAAGCGTTCATGGTCTTGTTTAGGTTCTGTGTGTGATTTTCAACAAAAAGATGAGAATAACTAACTGAAAAACAGTTGGTTAACGCTAGCTAGTTTGTGACTGTTATTTGAGAGGGACTTGTTGTTGTTCGATCCCCGGGTCGCCTGGGCCTTTCTGTGTGGAGTTTGCATGTTTCCTCCCCGTGTCTGGATGGGTTTCCTCCGGGTACTCCGGTTTCCCCCCATCAACCAAAAACATGCAACACCCCTATGAACAGTTTACCATCAAGGACCGTCAAGGAATTCCTCCCTCCTGTGGGCTCACCACCTGCAGAGGGGTTCATAGGGGTCTGGGTCTGGTGCACAGAGTAATGGGCAGCGTGCTGCCCCCCGCGACCCAGCCGGATTAAGCGGGAGAAGATGGATGGATGGATGGATGGATGGACTTGTTAAACAGCACAAGTCAGCTCACCTGTTTCTGGTCAGATTGTGTTGAAATAAAGTTCAGATTAAAGACTAACAAAACCTCAGACAGAGCAGTGCCTACAGTTAGCATTATACTCCTAGGAAATGTTGATGACACCAGCTGCAAAGTATCATTACAGAGCCAAAGTATCGCTAGATCTTGAGACTGGCTTGGTCAGGACTATAACTTATTGAAATGTTGCCTGTTGTGCATTTTTAGGTCATACTAAAAAACGACCAAAAAAATCACTTGTTATAAAATAAACCTGTGAAATACCATTAAAGTTTACAGTGACTGAATTCCCTTGACTCTCCTGAGGGGTGTCACTGTTTGAATAGCTGCTTCAGTCTTAAAGTTAATAAAACAGGAACAAGTTTTCATGAGTGTGCCAATTCTTATATTAAAAAGCCTTGCTATTTTCCCCTAGTCTCCCACATGCAGCTTGTGCCAAAGCATAAAATTAATAGTGCTGAAGTCGCCAGCGCTATCTGGATAATTTATTTGATTTCAGGGTCAGTTTTGTTTCCCTCTTCCAATTAAAGAACCTAAATTAGCTGAGTTGTTTACCCAGGATGCTAATACAAAAGCACAAGGACAGCACACTACTTCATGAGTGAGAGGTTTGTGCGTGTGTGTTTTCAAAGCGCTGCTGCTTCTGAATCGTCTTAATTTGTGTTTCTCATGTTTGATCCGTCCCCTCTGGCCTTAGACACAAATCCACTCGAGCCAAGATGGACAGATGCCACTGTACATAGAGTTATCCTGCCTTTACTCTGCATGGCCACTTCTGTTGTTGCACTCTCACTTTATTACAAATATAGACTTCCCATGATGCTCTGCAGTTGACTGGGTTCTTCTAGGTATATTGTATTTGGACTACATTAACACTTGAGCTCTACTGCGTCAGGGTTCAATACGATAGTACATAGTGCCAATAAAGCTCTACATATAAGCTTCCCAATGATTTTTTTTTTTCTTTTTTTATTACAACACATAAAACTGCTACTGTTTCAGAAAATGAGAATCCCAGTGCTGAATAATAATACCTATTGAGAAAAAAAAGCTCAAATTACTATTTTAATTTTTGATGAATCATTTTTTGATTTTCATTTTGCTCTTAAATTTAGTAGGCAATTTCTTTTGGAAGTGACAACAGCTGAGATATCATTTTTTCCTGGCCCTGCCTTGTGCAGTGCATTCAGTCTGAATCTTTAACTATGTGAAGTGCATAAAGAATCAATTCAATACGATTGTCTTTTTGACTAAAAGAGTCTGAGCATTCCCACTGGGATGAACAATAGATAATAATGCATTATGTATAATAATACAGTGTGATAGCTCCAATATCAATAGAAACATTACAAGTTTTTCAAAATGGCTTTACATGAGACTCATTCTTTATTCACAGTAACTGGTGAGATTTGTTCCCACATACATTCACACAAGAAAGCAGAGTAAAGTGTCTTGTCAAAGGACACAATGCCACTTGGCAATGCATGAAGGGATCGAACTGCAGTTTAAAGGCGCACTATGTACCTTTTCTGTTACTTGACCAGCCAGTCCCTTCTACATTCTGTTCAAATCCAGAAGAGTCTGGAATCTGAATATAAAGCTTGGAAAACCTCCATCCTAACTTAGCGTGGTCCAAACACAGCTGCTAATTTGTGTCACGTGTCTCAAAAAGACATTTCCTCTTGAAAATGATCGTATCATTCAGAACAACGTATATAACTTATTTGACCTGAGATAAATAAGAGTTTGGTGCTTTGATTGTTGATTCTGTGTTATTTTCCCCCTTTTTTAAGATAAGCCCCCAAGTTTGTTTTTACTTGAACAGAGCATGCGTCTCTGATTGGTTAATTCACGTGTCAATCAGTCAGCTGTCTTTATAAATCAAAGCTCGTAGTTCTGGTTGACCAGGTAAACGTTCTGGAGGATAAATTATACTGTGCAACATTTCAGGTAAAGCAAATACATCTCCATGGAGACTAGCAGCCATTCTACCAGAAAAATCACATAGTGCACCTTTAATGGGTCACATCCCTGTCTGAGCTAATTCTGCATTTAACTAAATAATCTTTGTAATCTAATTTGTAAAAGCCCTGCCTCCACACAGACACATAAAACAATAAGAGATTTAAGTTTAACCCTCCAAAGTGAAGAGTCCAGGAGCTATAAAAAAAAGGCCATACCTCCTGCATCATCCACAGATTGTTATCTCACCTCCTGCTCCCTCCTCAAAGCTCTCCAACAAACTCTGTCCCTTTTAAATGGGAGATAAGAGGATTTTAAATATTAATGCGCGAGTGTGTGGAGAGTCCCCACCTGGAATTTTAAAATTTCAAATCCAACTCGGCTGACTTAAACACTTCTGCAGTGCATTCATCAGCAGTTTGGACTCATTATAAAGTATCATTGATGAAACTCCAGTTCTGGGCGGACAGAGGATATGCTAATAGGTTTTAAAAAGTAGTTTTAAGAAAATGTTGCCACCAAAATTGAAAAAATACATCTCATAACATTATCATAAATGAAAAAAATAATTGAATTTATTATTTGTTTTTGACACCTACAGTCTTTAAAATTCATAACATAAATATTGCCTAAACACTGGGAAATGTAATTGCTTTATAATCTTTTTTAATTAAACCATTTTAACACAATTTATAATTTATCTATTTTTACAAACAAATACAACCTGAAAAATCTGAAGTTTTCTATACATTCAGATAACACGAATATACAAAAATACACTACACTAAGGTTGTTAAAAGTATGAAAAATGAGATACTAATCAATACTAAAACTAGCATCAAAACTAGATACTCATTTGAGCAACTACTGATACTAAAAAGTCACATTCACAGGACAGAATAGAACCTTTCCTGAAAATTTTAGAGTGATACAAGAGCACATAGACTATGGACCATTATGGAACCTACCTGGATGGCAGCAATTACCCAGATATAAGACCACATGGTAATATAAAAGAAAGTACTCTGATTTAATGTGGAAAATGACATTATATTATCTAAATAGTGTTTTTTTTTTACTATCATCGTGGTATAGGAATCAGCATTCAGCTCCAGTTAAATGAAGCTCACGAGGCTAGCACTTACAGGGGAAAATTTGAAGCCAGTTTAATATTAAGAAAAGGAGTTTATTTACAGACAAAATCAATGTAAAGTCAATTTGAGCCAGAGTCAATGGAGCTGGAAGCACCCCCATGCTTACTTCCTGCTTGCGGGTTAGCTATGTCCATTTATATATACAGTCTATGGTATCAAGTCTATACTCTACTCCTTAGTATTGAAATTAAGTCTGAAATTTTAGTATCGTGACAACACTATATATCACACTGAAAAAAAAATCCTTGCTGTTGCCGTAGTGACCCACTCTTGATAAATTACCCAGCGTTATAGGTTGGAGAATACAAAGAGGAAATTACTCACTCTACATTAAACGGCTTTGAAATCCTTCACAGCAAACCTTGAAATTAATTAAATCATTGCAAATTACTCCAGCAGCTAGTACATAAACACAAAAAGAGCTAACATTTCCAGTCCACAATATAAGTGTGTGTAGTCTCCTGTTTAGCCACCACACACACAGAGCAGCACATCCCAAAGCAGCTCTCCCCTGACCTCACTCTTAATGAAAACCTTCCAGAGTCTTTGTCACTTGTAACTGGGAGATTGTTTGTGCTGCTGTGGAGTGTGGTCAGCCCTGTTATCTAATGCTGCAAACTGGGCCTTTAATATAACAAAAAACATTGCCACTTTCTCTATATATGTGTCTCACGCTGCTGGACAAAACTATTTTCCAGCAAAACAGACCCCCCCATATCCAGTCCACAACATGTTTGAATCCAAATGGGAAAAGAGAAAATGGTCCATTCTCGTGCACAGTGTTGGACATCCAAATTGGAACAAAGGCGCTAAGTATTTTGAAGTTGTGTTTTTTTGTTTTGGCAGCTGTGGATGTGGGGAGTATTGTCAGGGCTGCATCAAGTATCTGTCAACCTGTCCCTCATTATTGCCATTCAACTGGAGATAAAGTTGCCAGATTGATGCAGTCAGTGAGAATGTTTGGGCTTTCAGACATGCAATTTAAGCCGAGTTTCTCCATGATGTAGACTGTTACGGTGTTTGTCACTGTAATTTGAATTAATTGTGAATGTAATTCCTTTGCTCTATTGATACTTTGCAGTTATATCAGTCTGAGGGTGTTCTACATGTATCTCTATTCGTGAAATGTTCAGCTGTTACCATGGTGACACAGTGCACACAAGTCTGAAATGGATTTAAACAACTTTAAACAAAATTTCAGGAACCTGTAATCAATACAAATAATCATGGTCCTGTTTAGGAGTTTGGTTTTCCACCAAAAGATGAGAGTGATGAACTGAAAAACTCTTGGCTAATGCTTGCTATCTTGTGACTGTAATTTTATGTGTGAGAGACTTTATTAACAGTCAAATCAGCTCACCTGTCGTAGTTCAAACCAAGTCAGCACTTTCAAGATTGTGTTAAAATAAAATTCTGAAAGTCTAACTTGAGTAACGGAGCTTCTAACAGAGTAGTGCTTTCAGTTAGCGTCACACCCCCAGGGAATGTTTATGACATCGGCCACAAAGTATGAATTAACAGTGCACTATGTGAGTTTTGGTTCACCACCTGGTTGTCTCCACGGAGATGTTATTGCTTTGTCTACAAGGTTCCACAGTATGGCATGAAACTTGGGTATATCTCCCTGTAGACGAGCAGGTGACCATGTTACAGCTCAGATCTGTGGAGAGTTTACCCCGCTCACTTAACTGTATGAATCAAGATATCTTTGCCTGTAATTGAATGTGTCAAGATAGCTTTAATGCCATACTGTGGAATATATCTGGCAGAGCAATATCATCTCCACAGAGACAAGAAGGTGGCGGACCCCTCACCAGAAAAGTTACATAGTGTACCTTTAAGCCTGATGGTTGTTGATATCGTGCTTGTTTAGCTCATAAATAGTATTGGATTTTTCTAGGTTTTCTCATATTGCTTTAGACATGGATCAGAGTTTAGGATCGATTTGTTTCATTAGAGATGGTGTTTGTCCAACGGAATATAATTTTCCAAGGACAAAATGAGACTTTATTCAGAGCCTTGGTTTTACAAAAGAACTGTGGACTGTTGGGTGGGAAATGCTTCTTCAAAGACACACAGTTCAGGCACAGTAGGTCAGAGGAACATGGAGCAGTGCGCACAGAGCGGAGGAGGTCATGTGTTTGATTTCTGGGCCAGTGGAAAACAGTGAATCAGTGGAGAGTCTTTGTGTTACTGTGGGTTCTTTTGGACGCACTTCAGATTTTCACTGTACAAAGACATCCGTGTACAAGAATGGGTGAATGGATTGGTACTTTGCGGTGACATCACGCTGGCGGTGTTCTATGTGTATCTCTATTGGCGGAAAGTTCAGCAGTCACCATGGTGACGCAATGCACACATTAGCAAAAACAGACAAAAAGTATTAGGCTATACTGTGGAACATTCCAAGCAAAACAATAACAATATGAGCAATAGCAGATCCTTTGAAATGATAGTGTACCTTTACTCGATTCCCACTCACGACATAAACATCATTGTTAGAGCGGTCACACAGATAAATGCTATCATTGTATCCTTGGGCAAGACACTTAACCCACCTTGCCCCGAGTGTCTGCATACATTGGTGTGCGTGTGTGTGTGAATGGGTGAGTGGTTCTTTAATGTAAAGCACTTTGAGAGCCTTGAAGGAGGAAAAGCGCTGTATAAAAATGTCCACCACCATTTACCAACTGTGAAATTGTGTGTAAGTCCACTGCACATAATAGTTATAGTTACATGAAGGATGATTCAAATGTAGATGACCTTACCATTAATAAACAAACAGTAAAGACAAACTGCATTAACTTGCTGAATACAGGCTGTTTTTCCACAGTCCTTACATGACACCATCCATTATAAAGAAATGTAATTGTATGGATTATTTATTATGCCATATATCTCACTGTCTTAATATAATTTGAGGAACACATAGGTGACATTAAACTAGATGAAGAGTCTCACACTGCCCTGTGGAAAATGATGATTTATTCATAGCCTGTTGAGGGCTAAAAATATTCTACCCATTTATTGAGCAGGTGCTTGTGATTTCCGGCAATAAAGCGTCATAATAAGCCTCAGCCTGTCTGTATTTGTTTATTACATTCATTTTAAAATCTGCAAGTGTCCGGGAAATGAGCAAGAATGAATTGATTTTTTGTCAGATACTGTTTCCAAATATGGAAGCTTAATGTCAGTGATAGACACTCCTAAGAGGACGCTGTCTGGAGTGAGAGTGCATTTGCAGTTAATATTGTGCTCCACAGCTTATGATAAGAGAGACAAACTGTTTTCTCTGCAGAATAACTATAGAATTGACTCTGCATCGGTCATGACTGCTTGCTGAAGTGAGATATATTTACCCGTCAATATCCAAGTCAACAGAAATAACCTTTGACTGCAGAGATTTGATTGCCTCCTGCAAAAAATATGTCCAGCATGCATTTTCATCGGAGAATGCATGAACTCTTATTGAGTAGGTAATTTGTATGTAAGATGAACACTTAGGGGCAGAGTTAAGTTTGTGAGTGTTTGTTCTGCTGGTAAAATACTGAAATATATGAGGAGAAGATGTAGTGTTAGCATCATGTCTTTATTTTTCATTTCTGTGGTTAAAAAGAAAAAGATGCACTCACAATCCCAGGTTAGGCCAGTATGTCATTTATAACTCATGATATTTGGTAGGTTTATGAACCCTAGTGGTTGGGGTCAGTACTGCATTACCATCTGCTAGTTCCACAGTTTGACATTAAACATGTTTTTTGCTGCCTCCAGGGGCCACTCCAATTCCAAGTACTACGTGATATCACACAGAGCTGCCCTGTTTACAGCTAAGTGTTTCTGATTACACATATCTGACAGAGGTGCGGAGTTTGAAGTGTGGATACCAGTTAGACCAATCACACTGTTTATTACCCCCAGACTCCAACCAACCTCTCCCCTTAGTCTTTTCGTTAGTCCTTCAGGTACTGCCCTGTTTTGCAGCTCTGTTTGAAATGTAGTTCAGGGAGGAGTTTAGGCGTTTTAAGTTTCTTTTAGCAACATAAACAAACTTGTATTAAATGGAGAAATGCGTCTCCTCCAACAAGGACAGAATGGACACATAAAACAAGTCCACATCATAAAACAGCTGTCAGTCAACTTCAACTGAAAATGGCAAGTACATTTTCAGTCGAGTTCCTACAATGATGGACTCCGGTGACTATGTACCTGAATAATTGTTAACGTAATAACCCTCTCTCAAGGACTGTTCTAAATGCTTATTTAGAACAGTCCTTGAAAAACACCTTCTATCCATCTTGAATAAATGTAAGATAAATACGTTTAATCCCATGTGGCACATTTTAGGCACAACTAATAAAATCTCCATGGAAAAAAGCTGGCAGACCCTTCATTAGAAAAGCTACATAGTGTCAGCTGACCTCTTGGAATGACTCAGTGCCTGTATACACATGTTTTTGTTCCTTGTGTTTGGCAGCCCTCTCTACCCCAGTCTCACTGCCAGAGAGAAGACTCCTGCTCTGGGCCCCTGCAGCCGTAAAATCCAGTGTCTGAATTATTGACTGGAACCAAAGTGTGTGCACGCTTCTCCTGTGGGACAAAGACAAGTGGAAGCTGCTCCTGCTTCTAATTGCCCACCGCCCCTCTCCTCCTCCCTCCATTGTCGTCTACGCTTCCTCGCGCTAATAAACTCTAGCGCTCTCTTTAAGTGTGCCAATAATTAAAGCCCGCTGAGATGGTTGGGATAACACACTACGCAACAATGCATAAATTCACCCCAGATTTAAACAACAGATCTGTGCACATCCCCTTAATTGCGATGACTATGGGATTGCGGGAAGGTTTTTGCTGTGCGATGCTGCTCTCCTGTTTTCACCTGGAGAGACAGCTGATGTGTGTAGCTCTGTGGAAAATGCAAATGTGGAGAGATGGGGTTTATGATCCAGAACTTCGAAGCTCAGAGACAGAACAGGACGTGACAGCGGCCAGAGTCACACAGAGAAAATGTGGCGGGTATTTGTGAAATGAAAGGCAGAATAATGAGCACTGTGTCTCTGTTAGATCCTCGCTCTAATACGTCAATTAGGACTTCAGAGACGCGCTGGACGGGTACGCGCTGACTCTCTGACCCCACATTTTGTCACAGAGGAGACAATTCGGAACAATGGAGATTTCAGGAGTTTCTTATATAGTTATCAGCGGTAGAAAGTAGACAGAAGTTACTGTGCCATTGTCTGGGAGAAATTTGACATATTGTATAAAGATCGCTATAGAAGTTTGTAGGCAGGAGTTAAAGGTGACTTGTGTAACTTTTCTGGTGGATGGTCTGCTACCAAATTATCTCCATGGAGATGTTATTGCTTTACCTGACATGTTCCACAGTATGGTATTAAACATAACTTAACAGAGCATTTATAGCCTTTTATTTTGAAAAAAAAAAAATCCTTGAAAAACATGCATGCTTAATGTGAGCTGGCCACTTCTCCACAGATCTGACAAGTAACTTGGTCTGGAGGCATCACCTGCTTGTCTCCATGGAGATGAATAAGTTCTATGACATTCCATGTAAAATGTCTCCATGGAGACTAACGGCGATGCACAGTGACAAGTGTGCATACCTGTTCCCAAAAATACAGCTGCATGTTTTCCTCTGTGATTGGAATAACTTGTATTTTTTAATGTGCGTCTCATTCTTGACATGTCTAAACACTACAGTAATCCTTTATTTATTCTCTCTTCAAACTTAATCATGGAAGCCACTTGCGTCACCACAGCTGCCTTGGGGCTGACTGATAAAGACATTGCCGCCAATCTGTGCCAATGACCTCTCTGAATACTGAAGATAGCTTGCTCACACACTGATACATGGTGGTTAAATATGTTGCCCAAAAACAGACTTCCTTTTTTTTATTACTTTTTTGACATTTTGTACCCATTACTTTTAATATTGACACATTTAGGTAGATAAAGTTGGTTATTTGTTCATACTTCCCATATGACCACATCTCTACAAAACAGACACTCTGTTCTTACCACTATATTTATGGCTATTCTGAAATATAAAACAATGTAACAGGCTGTACTCCACCTTAGGCTTAAAACAATTGCGTAAGCTGTACCAAAGCTGCTAAGCTAAGAAGAATAGAAACACATTTATTTCTGATTTATAAATATATCTAACCCTCTTCAGAAATTCCCTGTATTATATAATGTTCTGTGCCCCTCATTGCTCTGCCCAGTGTCCCTGTGTGACAGTGTGACCGAGGCAGACAGACTGTGCTGTGAGAGCTGCACCATAAACAGGCTCTAAGCACACACGCAGTTCAGATTTATGAAGACGTAGTAAAACTCACAGCGGCTGCGTCACAGATACTTACATAACCGCTGTGCTGTCATTACAAACTGTGCCTTCCTGGAAATGAAAACAAAAAACAAAAAGGAAAAGCGATAAATGTAAAGACTTTGGAGCAGATGCTGATCTTTTCTCTCTCTCCCTCTCACCCTTCTACCATTTCTGTCTTTTGCTTTATCTTTTCCTCCCTCTCTTCCTGCTTCCATTCTTCTTTCCTTGTCCACTCCCCCTCCACGTCCTTCCTCCCCCTCACTTTCTCTTTGTCCATTCCTCCATCGATATTTGTCTTTCTAACTCTCTCTCTCTCTTCCCTCAATTCTACTCTCTTTCTTCCCCTCTCTATAACCCCTCCCTCCTTCGTTCCCTTTCTCTTCCCTTTTCTCTCTCCATCCCTCTCACTCTCTCCTTTTGCTACATCTCCTATTGCTGTAGACTTTCTCACCCCCCTCTCCCTCTCTCTCTCCATTCCAACCTGTCTATTTCCCCATCCCTTCTCTTCCTCCCCTCTCTCTCCCTCCCTCCCTCTTCCCCTCTCTCTCCATCTGTCACTTCCAGCGACTTATTCTGAGCGTGACCTCCATCATTGGGTGAGATGCAGAGTCTTATATGTGCTGAGTGAAAGTGGGAGCACCCAAATGTAGAGAACACCTGCAGGAGGAGAGAGAAAGAGTAATGAGACAGCTCCGCTCGCCCAGCGCTGATCAATCCAGTGTGCCATTAGGCTAAAGCAGAGACTCCACTGTACACTGTGTCTTAATACTGAACAGCTCAAAGGTCTCTAATGCTCAAATCAATACTCTTAGTTTGAATAAGAATAGAAATAATTGTTCATTTTCAGTGTTTCATTGAGCAGCAGGAAAAAGCATACTCCTTAAAGGTCTTTATGTAACATTTGTGGTACCTGCTTTTCTCTATTGCTTTGCCTTAAGCTTCTCTATTTCCATATAGGCAAGCAGGTGACAGCACCAAACTACATATATATATATATATATATATATATATATATATATATATATATATATATATATATATATATATCATGTAAAGTGGGTTAATAGCACAATGAAAGACAATGATGAGCCTGACAGCAACAGTTACAACAGAAAGAATAGAAAGCGCACCATTTATAAATACAGTTTATGTAATAGATTCATATTCTTTCAAATAATTTGAGTGACTACATTACACACTACGTCAACCGTTATAAGAGTGATTAGAAAATATAAAAAGTACTTGACAAAGCAGTGTCTTTCTTCAGATCCAGGCAGTGACACCAGAACAAGGACTTGCTGGTCTTGCCATGGCCTCTTGACTGTGTCACCAATTCCATCAAGACCCTTTCCTAAGCTCTTGGCCATCGCTCTCAATTGAGTGTAAAAAGGACTTTATCTGAGGTAAATTGTGAGAACAGTCTCAAAGAGATTGTCACATCTGTGCGACTGGGATGGTTGAGTGGAGGCAGCAAATCTAACCGAACCAGGGTGGGCTGCAGAAATAGAAAACTGAAACTTCACCAACGAAAAACTTTTATTAAATAACAGAAGTGATAGTTTCTATCGCAAAAGTTTCTAAGACGTCAAGTACCAAAATAAATATGAATCTATTTAACTTTCTGGTATATTGTATTTGATCAACAGCATTTAATTTCAGCATGTACTAATTAAGTCAGTTCTGCAGTCTGTCCATCCCTGAGAGTGCATGTCTTCTTCATTGTGGTTCTCCTCAAGGTTTCTCTTTTCCCCAGTGGAAAAAAAAATCCTTGCAGAGAAGGAGGGTCTAGGAACATGGGGCACTCTGGGACACTTATCCATTTGCTTGTTTTTATGAAGGTTGGCTGATCTACCTGTTATTGACCAATGATGATTTCATTTTCTCACTTACTGTTCAACAATATGATTAGGCCCTGCTGCAGTGATTTTGGCTTATTGATTCTTTGCACTGACATCACGTTGGGGGTGTTCTAGATGTATCACTATTGGTGGAAAATACTGAAAAACAATTGGCTAATATTAGCTTTTAACTGTAATTTTATTTGAGAGGGACTTGTTGCGCACAAATCAGCTCATCTGTTGTAGTCAGCTTTTCCAGACTGAATTAAAATAAAGGTCAGAATAAGTCTAATTTGAAACTAACAGAGTAGTGCTTTCAGTTAGCATCATGCCCCCAAGGAATGCTGATGACATAAGCTGCAAAGTATCAATACAAAGGTTTAAGTTGTTTGAAAATTGTCTCCACAGTTTCAACCAAACTTTTCCCAAATGATCTTGTTTATTATTATTTGACATATCCTTCTGGTGTGCTAGTTTAAATTCCTGTTGTACATTACATTTCCAAAGAGTAATTATTTTTGTCTCTCATAGGTTTTCAGCAAAACCACATCTCCACAACAAAAAATGCCAGTTATATCTTTCTTTTGAATTCAGGAACACCATAAGATAAACATTCAGGTAAGTGCATCCATCTTTCCTTTAGCTAAACCACTTTATTGTCAGTATTATAAAGCCTAATGCGTCACTGTTCACTCCGTGCCATGTTTGGAGATAGAGGCAGAAAAGCTGTGAGGAAGATGATGCTGTCAAACGAAGAATCCTGCCGAAAACGTGCCGCACCATGTCATTAGCCACAGCCAACTCTCGCGGCGCAATCTCATTCAAACCCACAGCACTCGTACGCTAAGCTAATGGAAATCTAATCAGGGATGAGAGCGGACAGCAGGCATAATGCAACACATGATAAATAGAAGAAAGATACTAATGCTATTTATTTTAGACAGGCCATGTGCACTCTCCCTCCGGCTCTCTTTGAGGGCTCGCCACATTTTACTACAACTACATTGTAATATTCAAGGAAATGTTTTCATCTTTCATTTTGTCTGTTGTGCCAAAGTGCTACAGGAGCAGGTGTAAATTAATAAAGAGCACGCTAAAAGGCCACAGTCATTATGGTCCTCAGAGACTCTGTTTTCCTAATTACAAAGAGTGTGAATGTTGTTCTCCAATACTTCAGTATACTGAATATGATTGTTATGCAATACCAGCATGCACTTTAAAATAAATCCACTCTGTGCCTGGACACACAGGATCCATCATTGCATAGTAATCACAACCTCAGCATACATTACACCACACAGCAACATCTGTGATATCAGTATTGTGGAAATTAAACTTTTTTTATTCTGCTTTTCAAAATAAAATCATCTGCTATTGGATGTAGTGTAACAAATAAGTTTTGCATTGTTGCGTGTACTTGTAAATAATTCAGATATCACCTTGAGAGCCAAAGAAGTGTTCACGTAGCAAACCAAATTCTTCCATATTTTCCGTTGTGTCTCCAGACGACTTTTGGACAAATCTACAGGTGACATGAGATGCCAAATTGTTAATGTCACTTTTTGTTCAAATGTTAGTCATGAACACTGATGAAAGAGAAGGCTGTACCTCAGGACACCCAGCTCCCTCCCTGTTGTGAATATACGTTACTGTGTAATTAACCTGTGAAAGGCTCCCATTGTGTGGAGTGAATGGTTATGTGAACCCGGTCCACTCTGCCTATAGCTCAGCTGCATGTCTTTTTATATATGTATGTATATATATATATATATATATATATATATATATATATATATATATATATATATATATATATATATATATATATATATATATACACACACACACACACACACACACACACACACACACACACACACTCCTGGAGACTCTGAAGACTCTTTGTTTCTTCTCCACTGTACACAGAAAGAATAAGATCATTATGTCCACAGATAATTATAGTAAAATAGCACAAATTAAATCATCTTTAAAGAGCCCATAATATACTTTTTTTGATCTATGATATGATGTTGTTTCCTCATCACAAACATACCTGGAGTTGTGTTTTGTTTCATTCAGACATGTTTAACACACAAACCCTGCATATCTGGGTTGAGTTCACTCTGTTCCACCTTGTGATGTCATGCAGCAATACAGGAAGTGCTGCAATGCGTTTTTAAACTCCATACATCTTCGCTAGAATCATTTGGATAATTTCAGCACTGGAATTGCCAGTCTCTTCTAAACAAAAACTAAGGTAGCTGTTAACTTGTAAACTACCACTGCATGACATCACAAGGTGGAACAGATTATTTTGAGCTTTGGAGATGTGGACAGCCTAATAATGCTTAAGATTACTCAAACATGTGTTAATGAAACAAAACAACTCCAGATCTGTTTTTGAGGAGGTAACGACATTCTAACATGACTTAAAAGCTCTCAAGAGTCAATTTTGCGTAGTATAGGTCATTAAAGACATGTTTTAATCATCCTTCAATCAACAGAGACAAGAGTACTTAGCTGGAGAGTACGGAGTACATGATCTTGTGCCTCAAGATCCAAACAGCAGTCCTACAATGCCGTCAAAAAGCTCATCTCATCTCATTCTTGGGGACTCAATCTTGTATCTTGAGGTAATTGTGTCTCATTCTATTCCCACTGGAAATTAAACCTGTGTTGTTTAGTTTGATGGCAGATTACCAGAGTTCCCAAAGACTGCACGGACATGAAAATAACATGGTAACTCCACAGAGAAAAGCCCCAGTAGTCCAGGAATCCAACTCAGAAACTTCTTGATGTCTGGGAACAGTACGTACCTCTCAGTCTCAATGTTGCCTTTTATGGGATATCCAGTGCAAGTAACAACATTCAGCTCTGAAAGGAATCGGACTGGGATTGGAAATGAGTTGAGCAAAGGCCCAAAGAATAATAACGGTAACAGGGTCAGAGCATCTCTAAATCCTTTGCTCATTCCTCTCTGAGGTGATCAGGATCAGAATTCATCAGATTAAGAACAGCAGCCAACAAGTGAAAGGTGAAGCACAGGGGGAGGAAAGGTTAGCTGTCCGCTCTCATCCATCAGACCCCAGCTCAAAGTGCGGCAGAGTTTAGAGCTAGTTAAAAAGCTAGCATAAAACAGAACTATTAGAGGCATAGGGGGTTGTTGTAGCTTATCACACAGTACCAAAAAGTAGATGATTTTTTTTTTTATTTTCCAGAGGTGGGTAGTACTCAGTTACATTTATTCAGTTACATTTACTTGAGTAACTTTTTACAAATCAAATTGTACTTTTCAAAGTACTTTCATAGCAGCACACTTTGACTCTCACTTGAGTAAAATCTTTATTGAAGTATTTTACTGAAGTATTCTTACTTAAAAATGACTCTTCTCAGTGTGAGTTGTGGCAGAAGCTTTATGTTGACAGTATTCAGTGATCTGAACGTGTGTTTCTTGTACCACTCCTTCAGGTATAATGTTGTTTTTCTAATTTTTGTGTCCATCATTTGAAAATAGCAAATTTTATGCATTATTTCATGTTTAATCCTTCAAATGACATTCACTTTTTTGGCTATTCTAGTCACCTCTGGATTACATTTGTGATATATGCTTTAATAGTGGTTCAAATTTCAAAACTGTGTAAGACCAATAACATTTGAGAGAAGACCTAAAAACAACCCTTCTAAACGATGCCATTATTTTCTGAACTACAGAGTTAGCAGGTTTTACATTAAGAAGTAAAATATATTGATCAGATGAAAATCACTTCACAGCAGTTTTGAACAGTAATTGAATGCCCCTGTTTCTGTTATTCATTTTAAAGGACCCATATTACATTATTTTCTGATCTGTATGTTATAATGTTGTTTAGTTTCATTCACACGTTTAATACACAAATCCTGTATATTTAGTGTCTCTCCACTGTGTTTTTAAAACTTCATACACCTTCACTATAATCATTTGGATAAATCTGGAATTGCCAGTCTCCAGTGAACAAAAGGTAAACGGTAGCTGTTAATATGAAAAGTACCACTTCATGACATCACAAGGTGAAACAAAACATTTTGAGTTTTAGAGATGTAGACAGACTAATAATAAAGAGTTACTCAAACATGTGTGAATGAAACAAAACACAGCTCCGGGTATGTTTTTGATGAAGTAACAACATTATTTATTTCCACTGAAAAAAAGTCTCCCATGTAGCCGATTCTGTAGGCTTAAAAGAATATGCCACAAAAATGATGATTTTGAAAGAAATTTAAACAATATGATGACAAACTCTGAACAAAGAGGTTATAAGAAATGTATTTTGAATGATGCTGCCACAAAGGTTAAATGTAAACTAAGGTCTGGTTTTCCTAAGGTCAACTCCCCAAAAATGCCAATAAGCTTATTATATTCTCAACTGTGTATTCAAAACCCTCAGAACAACTTAAAAACATCATAACTAAACACTATACACCCCCCCAGTGGTGTATAAAAGAGAAAGAAACCTTGGAGACAGACTGGTACAGTCTTACCTTCCTCCAAACTACACCAGACCAAACTACTTTGACTCCTATCCCTGATGGTAATCGCCGCTGTCGTAGGTGCAGTCAGTGCAACTACACTTATCGCTGTAACAGCTTAAAGCATCCTCACACTGGAAAAGAAATACCCATCAGAGGAATTATATCCTGCAATACTAAATCCGTCGTTTATACGATCACCTGCCCCAGTGGTAAAACAAGCAGGGCTTTAAAAACACATATTGCAGATTATAGGAGTATCATCAGATGTAAAAACATCAACTATCCCGTGGCAGCTCATTTTGTAGATTTCAACCATCCTATTTCTTCCAATAAGAAACATTGGCATTGAACATGTAAAACTGCCCCCTAGAGGTGGGAATCTGGAAATGCTCCTGTCAAAAAGAGAGTGCACTGGATTCACCAACTTAAGACTCTTGCTCTTCAAGGACTTAATGTGGACTTTGACCTAAGATGCTTTTTGTGATATGGTCAAACTATTTTTGTATTTTGTTATTTTGTGAGAATGTTTTTATGTAAATATCTAAGTTTTTCCTTGTTGTAGAGTGGGTTGAACTCACTTTGGGACCTTCCATTTTGTATACTGTGGGCCAAAGCAAGAAAAATGAACTGACGAAGGCTTTTTGCCGAAACGTTATTTAAAAATAAAAAAAAGCTTTTCGACATCGGCCATCTGAGTGTGCTATGCATTTTTTTTCACTTTTGAACAACATTATAACTTGGCTTAACGCTCACAAGAGTCAATTTTGTGTAATATAGGACCTTTAAATACATATTTTAGATTACATAGATTCAAGATGTTACTGTCATAGAGAAATGACACTGGAGAAATGAATACAATATAATATAATCATAACATTCTTTTAACTGTCTGCAGCTCTACTTTCACGCTTATTTAATCTGACCATTCTCGAAAAGTTCTTGTGTTTTCCTCCACTGGCTAAACCTGGTTGCTATACCTTTCTCTCTCTACCACTGTAGGCTCCCTGCAGCGCCGTAGCTAATCAAGCCATGTTTTGGTCCTCACTGGTGAACAGTTGGAGCTCGCCAAATAGCTTTCGAGGTGTGTCACATGACCTGGCAGCTCATGAGAAGCCATCATTAGACCAGTCCTGGCTCCACATGCACCAGCAATAGGAGCTCAGTCAGTGTTCCAGCACTGTATATTTTGAAAAGGACACATTAGAATGCCTTTAGAGACCATTTTGCACCCCAGAAAATGGATTTAGCTGTTCCCAAACAATCAGAACTGGCTGATTTTAGTGTTCAGTAAAAGTAGGTAGAAAAAGTTTAAGTTGTTGTAAATCCTCAATGGTCTGGGGCAGGTGAACTTTCTCAATTCTAATCTGTGGCTAGTTTCAGATCTTTTTACATGTGTCATGGTTAGTATGCTTGTAATTACTGGGCTTATTCACATGATACAAATTCAGGCTTAAAGTTCAACATCTCTCTGTCAGCACAAATTAACAAAAACCTTATTTGCAATGGATAAACAGCACCCGTGGGCCCCCGTAATTAATGATTTACCACCCAACGTCACTGTTTTGAGTTGGGTTTTTAATAAGGGTTGGATTTTATTATAATTTTTAATCACAAATAGACATCAAAAATGGCAAAGGGATTTGTGACAAAGCATGACATAAAACAAAACTTTCAAGTATTTTTACTGAACAACCAGCTACCTTGTCATCTCATCAAAAACATACCCGGAGTTTTGCTTAATTAAGCGTTCATGAAGCGATTGTTTTTGAGTTAACAACTACTTTTTACCTTTTGTTCAGTAGATTGACGATTCCAGGGGTGAAATTATCCAAATGATTCTAGTGAAGGTGTGTGGCGTACTTCCTGTATTACCATATGACATCACAAGGTGGAACAGAGTGCTTTGAGCAGTTTGAGAAATCTCAGCCTTGGTTTGTGTATTAAACATGTGTAAATGAAATAAAACATAACTCCAACTATATTTTTGATAAGGACAAAACATTGTCACATAGATCAGAAAACAGCGCCCTTTAAAAATGTTAAAAGATCATATGCCCACTGGTGGTGTAGTGGTCATATTACGTATGCGTTACAGGTTACATCTGTGTTTGCCACCACCTCAGCATCATAGGTTTGACTCCCAACCCTGACCACTGGCTAAATGTGTGTAGAATCCCTCAGTCGTCCACGTAGAATCCACTGGCTAAATGTTTCTACCCCTCTTCTCTCTCTAGACAGATTTAGGGCAATTAAAGACATTTAGTCATCACTCTGGGCCTTTTTAATGCATAGGTCTATAGTGAATCTTCTGTCAGTAAAAGCATGGAGTTTGGAGTTTGGAGAAAGACATTTGACAGTTTTTTGGAGTTAAATGACTCTTTTTGTTACACAACGCATAGTAAAAAGACTGAAATGGCCCCTTTACTGCGCCTCCCATCTCAAATGAGCAGCAAGTCTCTTACTGTACATAGAACAAACGTGAGCTGTAGAGTCTGCAGCCTGACGCCCCGCGGAGATAACACAAGTTTCCTCAGTCATGTTCTTTCTTGCTTTCATAACAACAAAGTGGCAAAAAACAACAACATGTGCAGGGCCCAATCTTATACTGAGTAAACAAGAAAAATTGATCAAAGGAGCAAATCCCCTCATTGTGAAGGCGGCTTCTGTAGGTCCACCACACACAAGTCAACAGAGCAAGTCATTACCGAGACTAGTGTGGCCAAGCAGACGTCATTCAGGAAAAAAAAAAGAAAAAGAAAAAACAGGGAAAGGCTGTAATTGTGTTTGTTGGATGATTAAGAGGATTCTGTCTGTGAAATAACTTGTGCCTCTGCGACTCTTGGAAGCTTCCTGTTGATTAGGAAGCCATTCATTTTAATGGGCTTTTTTCTCCTTCTGTCTTTGTTAAGCAGGCACCTCTCTATAGGAGGAAAATGGCATCTAAATGAATGGCGTTCTATTAAAGGATAGGAGAATAATGGCATAATGAAGCAGAGGAGGGCTAAAACAATAGCGTGCAAAAAGGGGTGTGAGTCTGAATCATATCTTAAGCAGACAGTGTCAAGCAGACAGATGCGTGAATATGGGAAATGACTCGGCCATATTAAGAAAACATCATGACGTCAAGCACACAACTTTAACTTTAAGTGCAGGAAGAGAGCGATAGAGATTGAGAAACTGTCACAAATTTTACAAAAAACTAGTGTATTTTCAAAACAGCTCTCCTGTTAATATGAATGTCGGCAGTTTGATTTCCCCTCTGACTAATGCTGCCATTATGTCCTTGGGGTTGCCTTCAGTTTTGTACACAATGAGAATGAGTGGCGGAAGTAAAAAGGGAAAAAACTAAAGAAAAAAAAAAATGACAATGTATATTTTAAACTTTTGCTTCACTTCATTTGAGAGCGTGTGGTTTTAGTTCAAGTCTGGGTCTTAAAAGTCCTATATTATGCTAAATTGACCCCTGGGAGCTTTAAGCCATGTTATATTGCTGTTACCTCCTCAAAAACATATCTGGAGTAACCCTTTTTTAATTAGTCTGCCTACATCTCCAAAGCTCAAAATGCTCTGTTCCACCTTGTGATTTCATGTAGCGATAGTTTTCAACAGCTTAATTTTACATTTTGTTCTGTAGAGATAAGGAATTCCAGGTCTGAAATCATCCAAATGATTCTGAACGTGTAAGGAGTTTAAAAACATAGTGAAGCACTACTACCCTTTAAGCATACTAAAAGCTAACAAAAATATATCAAAACAGCAGCTGTGATTGTTGTTTTTAGCATAAATAATTATTAACCAAGAAAATATAATGGTAATAATTGACAATAAAGTACAGTAAACAGATTTAATTGCAAAGTATCTGAGTAACGGACTACTCGGAGTGACAGAAAAAGACACAAAACAGTACTGGCATCTCCAAAGTGCATCTCAACCTGGAGTTCATCAGCTCTTCAGGCCTGGCGTCCCCCCTCACCCTCCCTGCGTCGGCCATGTTGTCTGGAGGCAGCATGGACATCAGAAAGTTTAAGTAAAAATATAGTAATATTGCCCGTTGCTAAAGGTGTGTTCCAGTCATCCTCAGAGGTTGGATTTTCAGAGTTCAGACTTGTACGTAACAGTTGGAACTATCTTGGAATTTCTACTTGGAAAGTAATTTCAGAGCTCGAGTTACAAAATCCAGCGTGGCGGCGCCCCAGATTTGGTGGAAATTAAAAGCCACACAGTTAAAATATTGAGAGTACTAATGTTATTTTCCCTAGTTGCTCCCTACTGTCCACCTGCTGTCTTTGAACCTGCTCCTACGCAGCCATTGAACCTCTGCAGTTATGCCCCCTAGTGTTCAGAAGTGGAATTAATTTAGAGTTAGTTAAAGTTGCCACTTTTACACAGTGCCCCTTTGATAGTCAATTTAATGCTGTGATATTCACCATCTTGTTATTTCAAGTACAAAGATATGTTTTGTTTTTTTTTTTAACATTTTACATTTTTTTCTTTCTTTCACTCCAACTTGTATTTCGATTTGCAAAAGAATTTTCTACAACCTGTGAACAAGTTGGCCTTGAAAACTTGCACTTGACTTTTTAGCTGAGCCACAAAGCGACTGGCGGTTTCTGAACAAATCCATTAGCTGCTTTTATCAGATAAAGTGCACAAATGGCTTCTCCAGTCTGAGAGCTGTCCTTGTGAGCAGCAAACATCAGAGTGAGACCACAGTTTTATCAGGTGCTCATAGACAGACTGCTGCTCCTCTGATTTTAGTAAAAGCACTAATTAGAAAGACAGGATGGGGTGGTGTCAGTGCCTGTTGAAAATGGTTCTTCTGGGCATACAGTATATGACAGTCAGGTCCTGTACATGAATTTTTCCCATATATTTGAACTAAATTTATCTTGCCACAGTACAGATATTTTGTATAAGCAGCTCTTGAAGTCAAAATAAGTCAGCTGTGTACTGTCTGCATCTAATTATAAAGCATTTTATTGTCTGGTAATCAGGAAGTGTTCATTAGTATGCTAGTATGCTTTACTGTCACAGCAAAACTCTGCTCTGGTCTCTGGAAGTTGTGAAAAGTGTTATTTTATCTATTTTTTTTCTGAATAGGATCAGATTTTGTTGGTGTAGGTTCTCTGTCAACCTACCAATGGAAGCTTTACATGGAAACAAATATTGTGTTAGGTTCACTTGCCCTGACAGGGAGTACACGGGTTACACTTTTTCAACAGTGTATTTTATATAATAATCTTTGTGATAATTGACAGTTCTCTCTCCATCCAGGCTGCTTTCCAACTGGCACTTTCTCTGCAGTATTTGATCCAGTACAAACCATGACTCTGGTGGGCTGAAGGTTCCTCCTCTCCTGTTACAGAGCCCAGGCTGGTCCCACAGGGGAAATGTGTCCTCCTCCTCCAATGCCTCTGTTCACAACTTGGCCAGGCTGCCCTCAGGAAAAACTTTAACAGCAAAACAAGCTGTATAAAGCTATATGGTACAAATGATTCAGTTTGCTGTCTGATTCCAGACAACTACTGCTCTGGAGCTGTTCTCACATGGTTAAGATACCTGGCAACTGAACATAAGAAAAAGAATACGTGAGATGGATATGAGTGTAAGTAAGACTACTACAATTCAGAATAATATTTAAATACATTTATCAGAGCAATACAGAGCTAATATAACCAATAGAGATTGTAAGATGCTAAATAATAAATGTAGCGCTCTTTCAACTAAATTTTTATGCTGATTTGCATTGATCTTAAGGTTGATTTATTCTTGTGGTGCTGTAAAATTCCATGACATTTAAAAAATTATTAAATGGTCACATTTTTATTTGGCGTTTTTCCACCTTAAAGGCACTGAAAGCGCTTTACATCAAGGAACCATTCACCCATTCACACTCACATTCACACACCAGTGTACGCAGACACTGGGGGCGAGGTGGGTTAAGTGTCTTGCCCAAGGACACTACAACAACATTGATCTGTGGGAGCTGGAATTACACTGCCAGTTTGTGGGTCTGTGGATCTGACCGCTCTACCAATGATGTTTATGTTGAGAGTGGGATTCGAGCCTTTGGATCAGTGGACAAACACTGTACCAGCTGAGCTACTGTTAATACTGTTTTAACTAAATAAAAATGTAATGAATTTCAATGTGATACTCAAAAGTTGTCTTCATCACTTCAAACTCCAAAAGTTCAACTTGGTACAACAGTAGGTCATATCTAACAAAATATCTTCATCTTTTGGTGATCTGGGTAATTTGCCGCTCATTGATCTGACTAGGTGCATTACCCACGGTTCTTTGCAAATCTTAAGTCAGATCTCAGCTCACTTCGTTTTGCCTGTGCACCTCTGTTTTGATCTCTCGACTTAAGATGACTTGATAACGGGGAGATGCAGGCTGGTAGAATATCCCCTCCCACACACACACACACACACACACCACACACACACACACACACTGTAAGTTCATATCTGGAGGAGGTCACGAGTCGCTGTCAAACTGTCTTTACAAAAATGTCACCATTATGACAGGTGATAATTTAACGCTGCGGGTGGAGGAGGAGTGCCAGTATCACCGAGCATTACATGTGTGAATCTGTGCATCCTTTTTTACAGCACAGATAAGCAGCAGAGGGGCTGTTAGTGTACGCACTTGTCTTGGCTCATGACGTACATCTTATATGACAACAATAGTGAGTCTTTCTTTCTCTCTCTCCAACCCTTGACAAGTGTCTGGGGCGTCCACTTCTCCTTGAACATGCGATAAATGATCTGTCGACTTGAAAGCCTAACAATATCAATGATTTATCCTGGCCAAAATTCATCTCTATGATTCATAGAACATTGGGTATCTAAAGGTTTGCTGGTATCGACAGCCAAGAAAATTCACTTGGAGAATGTGGGAGTATAGCACTGTCCACACTGTGATTGCTGGAATGATTAATGATTATTTGCATATTAATATTACTTCCTTTTTATGTTATTATATCATTTTGTACAGCATTAAATAAACATTTTGTAAAGGTTTTCCATATTTTTACGCCATGACATTGTTTTTATTAATCCAATACTTCACATCTTAAAGGTTTTACGCAAATTTTATTGTGAGCTTTTAGCCCTGTTATAATGCTGTTAAATCATCAGAAACATACCCGGAATTGTGTTTTGTTTCATGTTTGAGTAACGGCTGCCTTTTACCTTTAGTTCAGTAGAGATTGGCAAGGGCTGAAATTATCCAAATGATTCTCGTAAAGGTGTATGGCAATGATTCCCAAAGGAGGGTTTGGGGCCCCCTGGGAGGACCTCAGAGGCAAAGGTTGTCCACACAACAAGCATAAAAGAAAATTGAGTTTGAAATTCACATTAACATTTCAATAATTCATTAGCTTCATTTACTACTTTACATCAGTATTAAGTCGATGTACATTATGATGTGTACTGTTAACATGTATATTTGAGAAAGCATTACATATTGTTGAATTGGGTACACATTATTACCGGGGGGCCCTTGCTCTGTCTTCCACCTCTGGAACAACCAAATCAGCAAATCTCTGTGCCATAGATTCTTTTCCTTTGTTAAAATCATGTCTGAAAACTCACCTGTTCCAAACTTGCTTTTCACCCAAATCCTTAAACCTTGCAGTATATTAGAGACTGCTTTGCTCTGAGTGACTTTTTATTCTCTTGTTGAACTGTTTTTAATCTGATGCTGCTGTAAGGTGACCTTGAGGGCTATGAAATACACCTAGGAATAAAATTATTATCATTATTAATAAAAGGACTCATAGCTAAGAGCATTTTAACATGTATTTCTGCATCTTCATACAGGCTCTTGTGATAGTGGAGTGTTCATTCACCTGCTGTCACCCTTCATACGACGTGGCCCACTTGAGATCTGTGTTGTACAGCGTAGGTGCATTAGCATAGAGAAATTGTTCAGCTCGGCATTACCCCAGTCATTAGGCCAGGGATGTTAGACATAAACAAAATGTGGCAGGGCAACAAATATTATGCCACTTTTGGTCTACTCTTGAGGTTTATTTGCCATGAAATGGAAAGAAAAGGCTTTTGTAGCAACCATACTGCAAAGTAATGCTGCACATGCTTACAATGTTGTTTTATGGTAATTCCAAATGAAAGATGATTTTAAGGCCAACTCAATTAGCCTCTGTTTCTCTTCCATATTGAAATGAGTTGTTTCCACAGGCATTCAGCTGCAGAGGATTTGTAATGGGCTTGTCAGCTGTGCTTTAGATACTTCTTAATTACATACTAATTGAAGAGTATGTCTCTTTACTTGCTGTACATTTGTAAGTATAATTGTGCATGTAGACCATGTTATAGCCTTTTTTTTTGCCGTACCTTGGTCAGACCTAATTGAGTGCAGAGCCTCACTTTCAGTTTGAAGATATCATTGAAAATATTCACAGAGCTTTGTATGCTCAGGGTGATCAGCATTCAAAGTGCACCACTCATGATCAGGAGAATTCATCTAATTACCTTTATCATTATTATATTATCTGATAAATTAGCTGTTTCGACAAATGCTCCCAGAGGATGTACACAAGAAAAATGGAAGCATGTACGATGCTTTTGTCTGGGAGAGGTTCTGGTACAGCGCACTGATGGGAATGACATTGTCAGCAGTTGTACACAAGGGGCAGAGGGGGTTTAATTAGTTAGTCAGGAGTGATGGAGACACATGACCTTCATCCGCTCTTTTAAATTGTGCTCTTAACGCTTTACAGTCAATCTCACAGGCTGACACTATGGTGCAAATGTTATTATACTTTTATCGACACAAAAGATCTATACATGTAATTGTTTATGAATTAAAATCATATGTTTGTATTGCTTGAATCTTATTTTTGGGAGGTATCTTACTCTCTCACTCACTAAGAATGTTTGATAAATGTGCTGATTATTGATTATTCATGAAGTGTTTTCAAACTTCATGAAGCACAAATTACTGAAACATGAATGAATGTCACAAAAAATGCTTTATAACATGAATTTAAAATATATTGACCTAAAAGAATATCTTGTTTGTTGATTAAGTTTCTAAGGATCATCTTGTGAGAAAAATTCTTAATTAATCTAAATTCTGCAACAGCTACTGGCTACTTTTCTTTCTTGTAATTATATTAGGCTCAACTAATTTAGCGCTCATTTAGTCCCTGCACCTAGTTCAATCAATCAGAAAAAGATAATGCTGGGCTTGGGAGGGCCTCTACATAGGACCTGCCTTAACAACAGTAATAAATCCTTTTGATAACAACACAGTTACATAGACAGTAACCACAGAGTCTACGATTGCATTTCCACATCTATTCTCCTTCTGTTTATTCAGTCTTGTGCAGCCTGTGGAGTAGGAGCCTTGTTAATATTTTCAGAGCACATGTGTAAAATAAATAATGACCCCACAGCCCTGGCTTGACTCCTCCACATCACTCTGACATAATAAGCAGTTAATCTCTTCTTCTATTGGCCCTTGGTCCATGCACACAGTGAGGAGGGGCTGACCTGCGTGAACCTAGCACAAAGCTGCTGACTGACAGACTGTATAATTCTCCCCCGTCATAATAAACGGTTGTGCTCCAGTCAATGTAGAAACACGCAGGACTGTAGCCACCGTTTGTCAGCTCATATCTAAACAAAGGGAAAGATAGCCTGGCACTGTGCCTGGAAAATTGTTATGCATGTATCCACGGTTTAGACAATGCTCCCAGATGATTGAGCTTAGAAGGGCTACCAGAAGTCACCTTCGGTTTTGTTTCTTGCATTTCATTACTGGATCAGATTTGACTATCTTTTGCCCCATCATGATGTAAGTAACAAAATCCTCTCACTCTACCTTACCTCTCTAAAAAAGAAAAAAGAAACAAATTCATGTCATTTCAGTCTCTCACATAACCATTAATACACTAACTTTTCTGGTGCAGAGTCCGCCACTTGCTTGTCTCCCTGAAGATGGTATTGTTTCACATAGAATCCCTGGTATGGCAAGAACCGTATTGCCACGGAGACATGATGAAGCAGATCTGTGGAAAGACAACACAGTAAGAATGCATGTTTGAGTATTAAATGTATGTTTGAAATAAATGCACTGACAGTGGAGTCTCAGTCTAGCACAGGAGAAAAGCCCTTTTTACAACTGAATCCACTCTTTTAAATGAGAAGAATGTCTAGACATTACATTTGCTATACATCCTCATTATATCTAATGTTTAGCTTCACACAAGGCCTTCCCACGTCATGTTTGCTCCAGCACAAGATGTACAGAGTTCACTTCAAATGTTTCAATAAGATATAGGATTTTTATAGACAAATGGAGCTAGTGTAAATTCAGCATGGAAGACCTAACTTTGCCCTGGTCTACCTCACTGCCTCTTCAGAGTTTACTACTCCTCAGCCTTCATCATCTCACTCCATATGCTCCTCCCTGCTGCTCACCGCACCTCCTCCTGTCTAATCAGTGCCCAGTCTCAGTTTGTGCCTCGCCTCACCTCCTCCCCAGCATCCCTTTGGGATCTCATCCTCTCATCGTCCCCTTCACTCTCCTCAGCTTCACCTCTACCTCGAGTGGCCCCAAGGGGACGACATCTCCTAATTGTCACCTAATTGGCCAAGCCCTTCATTGTAATGTCTTCTGCCAGGGACTGAGCTCATTCAGTAAAACTACTAATACTTTCTCTTTATCTCTTCAGGTTGAATTGTTAATTCTTTTTTCCAGGTTGTCCACAGCTCTAAACCCGTTGACTCCGCAGCATTGAGGGATGGGTCAAATGCAGAGAACAGTAAAGTACATCACATGTAAGCTCTAGAAACATCTCATTTTCACTTTCCTCACTGCATCAGAAGAACCACAATACAATAATATTCCCTATTTCTGCTTCAGCAACAGTAATTGCTCCTGGACCTGACAGCAGCATTCTCTCACTCCTGTAAGCCCCATTATCATATCAGAGAGCACCTACAATGGACAGTGTTTGTCAGGAGGAATTTAAACAAGAAAAGATGATCTTTAACATGTGCCTTATAACCACAGATGCATCAACAGTCTCAAACCATCCTCACTTGTTTTTTTCACAAATGCACTGATCCTTTCATCCCCCAAGTTTGCCCTGTCAGAGGATGAGAGGTCCCCAGTGGATTCACTTTGCTCAGACAAAAAGGAAAAGACTGAACCTTGTGCTGTTTCCTAATTTAGACTCCTTTTTGTTGTTCCCTCCCACTTCAACACTTAATCACTTCAAAAGTAGTCGCAACTTTCATCTTAAACCCCAGAAGCGATGTTATTTAACTGCATTGTTCATTGAAAACAAAACAAAAAGAACCCAAAACATTTCAAATCAACAGTACAAACATGTTTTAAGCTCTAAATTTAAGTTACAATTATGGTGTTCAACAAAATAAAATAAAAAGTATCTCAGTTCTGTGATGACTGCAGGCGCTAATTATGACTCCACTGTGTGAATATTTTGTGATGCGATTAAAGTCATGTTACTTGTTTAACTTTTTGGAAATAACCTTTGTAAATTGTATTGGATTTTTAAGTATAATTTTACATGCAAGTTGAAGCTCTTCAGTTTTACAGAAGAGTTTGGAGTGGACGTTCAGCTACACGTTTATATTTTTACTGCCACATAAAATCAGCATGTGGTTCAATAATACAACAGTTATCAAGTGATAAGACAAAACAAGAAAAAAAAAGAATTGTTGATTTTTGGCGTAGATCCATAAAGACAATGGAGCCTCATGGGAAATGAAATATTGAAAATTTAAAGGTAGGGTTGTTTTTCAGATGTTCTAATCCTGATCTAACAGTGTTCACAGATACAAGGTAAACATGTTGAAATCAAATCAACTGATAACAAGTGTTTTGGTTTTTTAAGCGTATTATCCAGTCAAAAGCAGAATCCAATACATCTTTTATATATTTTATTATCATATTTTATAAACATGTCCAAAATGCTGCTCAGATGAATGAAAACTACAGCGAATAAGACAAGTAAATAACAGAAAGCACTAAAATTGTGAATTCTTGCAACTAAATCCAGTTGTTTTAAACCTAAAAGAACTCTCTGCTCTGAATCATTACCTAAACCCCAAACCTAATCTGTGCTGGTGCAGCCTCTGCAGTTCAGTGAGGGAATTCTGCAGGTTCTGAGTTTTCACATGTGGCATAATCTGTGCATATACAGAGAATGAGAAAAAACTCTGTGTCCTCTACAGCGGTGGAAGAAATACTAGATTTTGTTAACTTTTGTTCAGATACCAGAGCTAAAAGTAGTATTTCAAGTAAAAGTAAAAGTATCCCATGAAAAAAGTATTAAAATACTCATTTAAAAATGTACTCAAAGAATAAAAAGTAAAAGTATTTCACACAGATTTTGAGGCTGCAAATGTGGCGATGTTGATAAGGATTCGTGTTGAATTTTGTTCAGTAGAAACAACTGAATCGATTATTTTTAATTTTTGTTTGCTCAAATTATGAACGTGTTAAATAAACCCCTCAGCCTTTTTAGCAAGTCTCAAACTATAAAAAAGACTTTTACTTTTCAGTGCTGTTCAAAAATGTAGTGAGTACAAATATTTGCTCTCAAGTGTAGTGAAGTAAAAGTAGAAAGTATCCTCTTTAAAATCTACTTAAGTAAAATACAGATACTTTTACTTTGTTACATTCCAGCGCTGGTCCTCTATGCATGTTAAGGCAGTGATGGACCCAGGTTCAGTTGTGATAATGGCTCCTACAGAAGCTACATTTAAAGTAGCATCTTACAGTCTCCAGGATCAGGAGGCCAGTATGCATGATTTCATTATTATTATGCCTTGGTGGAGGTCGCTCTTCTTTGTTTCTAATTTATTACTTGCATGTAGTGCATCTTTTTATGCCAACACAAGCTAATGTCATACACTGTTGCTGCTGTAATGGTGCAGAATAAGAAGCCTGAGGACCCGTGAGAGATGGATACCAGACACCTGAAAGAGTAAATCAAAACTAATGAAGATGTAGACAATATAATACCTGGAACACAGACTTGTTAATTTGGCATGTGGTGAAAGATGAGCTGAGTTGCTTATTCCAGGAGGTATGTACAAGCTTGCATATTACTTGGTCTCCTCACTGCTTTTCAATTAGATAGGGAGTAGTTACAAATAATGGTGTGGCCTGTGGAGCTGTAGGCCTATGGTTCTTTGTTCATTTTGCAGAGACAGTAAATAATTGCACTGACTTATCCATAATGGCTCAGTGTGCAGTCGGCGATATAAGTGGAAAACCCAAAACAATGGAGCCTAATGAATGAGGCAACAGTACAATAGATGTCTGACAGAAATGGAAATGCACCCACTGCTCATCTTCCCAAAGCAAGAATACATAACCAAATGTGTATCAGGCATAACAATGAGTGAATGATATACAGGCTCCACTGCTATCACCCGAGCAGAGCGACAGCACACCACTGTTCCTCTAGGGCCAAAAGTGCAAATACTACTACTATAAATATGATGACATTGTTTGTGGATTTCAGCTTGCTAAAAGTGTGGTTTTGCTGATTGTGGTCATTCCATATGCAGAGGGGGAAGTTACAAGATGGAAGGAAGTGTAATGATGTATACAAATAATTAACGTAATAAAAAAAGTGTTGTGTCCAAAGGTAAGACACTTCACCCATCTTGCCTAATGTGATGTGTGTGTGTGAGTGGTGGTCGGAGGTGCCGATGGTGCAGACTGGCAGTCTCATTTCTGTCAGTCTATCCCGGGGCAGTTGTGGCGTGAATGAATGAATAATGCAATAATTGTAAAGGGACTTTGAGCACCTGGTTATATAAGACTAATGCATTATTATTGTTATTATTATTGTTATGTAACTGGACAAATGTTTTAAAAAATAAACTAAATTAAACTTCACAATCATAACTTTGACATGAAATACTATTGTTTTTATAATATACTTTATTTATTAGTTTTAAATTACATAGTTATTTTCACAGTTTTATACAACTATATAACCCATAAAAGAGTAAACAAACTATAATGAACTGAACTATATTGAAGTAATACATTTACTTGAGTACATTTACCTCACACAAGGTTAGTCCATTAACCATGATGGAATTGTACTTTTCACGCTAATGTAACACCCATTTTCAACTTATCTTTACTTCTGTGTGACATTCAAATGAGAAAAGGGGAAAAAGTGCTGTCATATACTGTAATAAAGGTCCCATATGGATACACGGAGGGCAGATACCTCTACCACTGCGAATGGTGCAATCAGCGTATTCAGAGAATCACAAAAGAGTTACAATGGGAGCAGCCACATGGAGCGCCGATGTGAGACAAGTTCAGCTGCTCAATTTTCCAGCACAAAGACTGGTTCCACTGACGATGAATGCAACTTAAGCAAAGAGATATTACTGCTAAAGAATGGGGGTATATCTGTGCACATTAATTAATTTTTAAAACAAATGTAAAGGCTTGTCTAATACCAGTGGGGGAGAGCATTCAACACGCAAGAATAGAAAATAAAAATAGCTACTTATTTTAATGGTCCCATATTACGCAGAATAGATTATTATAATGTTGTTACCTTTTCAAAAACATACTTGGAGTTGTGTTTTGTTTCATTCACACATATTTGAGTAATCCTGCATTATTAGTCTGTCTGCATATCCAAATCTCAAAATGTTCTTTTCCACCTTGTGATGTCATATAGTTTTCAAGTTAGCTACCGGTTACCTTTAGTTCAGTAGAGATTGGCAATTCCAGGACTGAAATCATCTAAATGATTCTAGTGAATTTGTATGGAGTTTAAAAACACAGTGGAGCACATCCTGTATTACAGCAAGACGTCACAAGATGGAACAGAGTGTTTTCCATTTGAGAGAAGAACTAAATATGCAGAGTTTGTGTGTTAAATGAATGAGACAAAACACAACTATGTTTTAGATGAGGAAACAACATTTTAACATAGATCAGAAAATGGAGTAATATGAGTTATTTCAAATATGTTTTAAGTGACTCAGTATTTAACATGTAAATATAGAAGAACTAATTTCCTGCTTTATTCCCCAGAATCTATCTGGCTGTACAGTTTCAGTGTCCTCACTGAAGCATAGGTTCTCACAGTTTTAGATCCTTCTCCTCTATTGATACTTTGCATGCAAAGAAATAGCAACAGTAATGCTAACCCAAATGCACTTTAATATTCAACATGTTGGCATGCAAATCAACTTGTAAATAGGTCGTTTTTTATGCTCATGAAAGTAACAAGCACATCTTCTTTATGAACATCTTTACTGTTTTCTATTAAAAAGCCAGCGCGACGCTAACAGAAGGCACTACCCTGTTAGAGCTTTATTTTAACACAATCTGACCAAAAAAAGATTACTTGGTTAGAACTACAGGTGAGCTGAATTGTGTGCTTAAACAAGACTTTTGCTAATGTGTGCCTTGTGTCACCATGGTAACTGCTGAACATTCCAGCAACAGAGACACGTTTAGAACACCCCCACCTTGATGTAACTGCAAAGTATCAATAAGAACAAGCACGTCATGGCCAATATGGCGTCTGTGATGAGTTCGTTTTTTGATTACAAGAGTAGACCACCTAAGAAAAGATCACATAAATGCCCTTGAACACCCCACCACAGTGTCCTGCTGACTCGCTGACATACCACGCAACCAATCTTTTTAATCCTGATCTTTATAAGGGTGAAAGGGCCCCATCTCTACGGCTCCATTTATATTCTGAAATTATTTTTTACTGGTGATAATTGGTAGCTATGACATCTACTTTTAGCCTGTAGCAACTTTTGTCACTAATGTGGACCATTACAACAGTAGGTTAACCTTTTCAATGTTATTCCGATAACTGAGAAGCTAATTAGTCCTAGGTGCTATGCTAATTAAGACTAGCCAATATGCTAAATTATACCTCTCCTCAAGTCCACTTTCTTGAAGCGTGTAAGAATGCTAATGGAGAAGCTAATTAGTGCAGTTTATGTCCAGATTCTCTCAAGGTACATGCTAGCTGTCATGGTGAGCCTCTTGTAGGATGACAGGACTGTATTTATTAAATAGTCTGTCTTTGCAACAGTGTCTTAATATAAGAGTTTGAGGCATTTAAAGACACTTTATTTTTCAGTTTTATTCCTTCACACTGGGTTGTGCTTCTTTGTTGCCACTGGTGTCATTTGTCACATTTGTTTATATATGTCAGAGTAAGGGACAGGAGGACACTGGACAATCTGCTCTAATAGTAATGACTGTACAGGACTATATTCATACCATACACACTACATACTCTATACAACTGTGCAACAACTCGCACTGTGTCTCCTTACCCTCCTCTTGTATATAACTGAGATGTATTTGTGTTTTTTGTTTACATGTATATGCATTTGTATAATTGTGCCTTATTTGACACCAGTCTCTTGCTATTTTTACCACTTATTTAGAATGTATAATTACAATTCATATTTTTTCTCACTGTTATTATAATATATTGTGATGTGTGAGCTACTGTGTCCAAATAATTTCCCTTGTGGACCAATAAATATCTAAGTCTAACCAAATTTTGCCATATTTTTTGTGATGCTTAAAATAATATGGACAATATTACGCTATTTTCTGACATATAAGTTATAATGCTGTTTGTGTTTTGTTTCATTTAGACATGTTTAACACACAAATCCTATTTAAGCTAAGTTCTTCTCTCAAACTGAAAACACTCTATTCCACCTTGATGTCATGAGGTAACACAGGTGCTCCACTGTGTTTTTAAACTTTATACACCTTCACTACAATCATTTAAATAATTTTAACCTTGGAATTGCGAATCTCTACTGAACAAAAGATAAAAGGTGCCATTAACTTGAAAATATCGCTTCATGACATCACAAGGTGGAACAGAGCATTTTGAGCTGGAGATGACACACTAATAGGATTATTCAAGCAAGTGTGAATGAAACAAAACACAACTCCAGGTATGTTTTTGAGGAGGTTACAACATTCTAACATAACTTAAAGTTCACAAGAGTCAATTCTGCGTATTACAGGACCTTTAAGCTTTTGGCAACAGTTGGTAACCCCATTCTCTTTTAAGATTTCAGATGTGAATTGATGAAATTATAAAGGTAAACATTGAGTGTCTTGACAACTTTGAACACACAAGTCCTAGCTGTCAATCATTCACTCATAGATCTGATGTGTGAAGCTAATTAATGGTTTCACATTGATTACAGGCGAGACAGATGCGGAGATGATCGGTGCATGGGTGTTGTGAAGACAAACTGCCACAAGAGATGGAAGCAGCCTGTCAGGTTCTGGTGACAGCTCGGGTATTTTTGATCAGCTCAGCCTGAGTGCGGCGTGTTGTGGTCACCGCGGTGATGTGGTCGCCACACTGACAGAAGGAGATGGGCGCTGGTGAAGGCCCACGTTAGGAAGAGGCTCTGTCACATCTGTTCCACTCAGCAGCCGGCTGTCAGGGCACTGCTGATGCTGTACAGTGGTGCGTTCAGATATCGCAAACCACCTAATAAGAAGGCACTCATTTGTGTTTTGCATTAAGAGCTTTCCAGTGCAGATTAATAAATAAACAGAGGCGATATGAACAGATGGTTTCACACCTTCTATGTGATAAATCAGTGGCCTTCTTGCTTGCAATGATTTGAGTTGAATGCTTAGAAGTGGTTGGACCAGATGCCCATCCTGATACAGCCCTATCCAAAAGATACATTGTACAGTGTGACTAAGTGATGTCATATCATTGCTAGGATCCAGAATACACACACTCAATACTTTATGTTTTCAAATGGGCGTGGTGGACAGGTGGATTAGCCAATCAGGAACACGCCCAGTCCATCTGTATTGAAAATAAATAAATAAATAAAGGGAAAAAAAATATCACAGAAGATTGAAAAACATTATGGAGTTCTGCAGAATCAATGAGCCAAACACAAAACTCTGTCAGTCTGAGGTGAGATAAATTTGATTTTATTTTTCTTGGGCAAAACACTTAACTCACCTCACCGACAGTGGTGTATGAATTTGTGTGTGAATGGGTTCCTTGATGTAAAGTGCTTTGAGTGCCTTGAAGGTGGAAAAGCACCAAATTAAAATTTGACCATGTGACCACTGCACAATCACATTTGGCCAGTCTTGAGACTCAGCGGAGAACATGGATACCAGACTAATATCAATCTGTATATACAAAATAGAGATATATCATTCTAGATTTTTACCATACAGCTGCTCCACGTGTTCTTATTCTAATTTGTTCATGTTACTACAGCCAATCAATGCAAATATGGCTAAAGCGCATACAGTAAGATCAAAGCTGACAACCATTCACTCCCACCTTTTTCAACAAATTACAAGACATAATAGAAAACTTTTGCACCAGTCCAAAGCCCGGGTAATTGGATAGGGTCAGTCGCCAAATGAAACAGGAGAACTGTACACCTCACAGTGTAGAGGTCACTTTAAGTGCAGAGTTAAATGTCCAAAAGTGTCCCCAAAGAAAGTCCTCTAATGGGCTTTTCCTTTCACATTCTGCACAAACGGAAACAAGAACAATGGCTTTGCTCACACTCCCACCGCTCAATACATCACAGCGCCACACGGGGCCACTGTATAGAACAGGGCACCTATTAGCGTGCTCCTAATGTTTTCAATCTATCACTGCATCGTCTACTCTGGCTGGAGACAAAACATCACCTGAAATAACCATCTTTTTTCTCCTGCTCCTTTCTGTTCACAACTTCTTTTGAATAGGGATTAATTCAAGCAGGTGCCAATCCCAGTGTTCTTCAGAATGGGGAAAGGCAGCCAGGCGGGCCCCTGCGATTTAATTGGAATAATGTATGAAATGAGAGTGCGGCTCAGGCAGGGAGTGTTAACTCTGAGCAGCGCAGGCTTCGACAAAGATCAATGCACCTAACCTCAATTCAAGAAAACATTCTCTAATGGTTCCCCTCGAGATCAGCGCCCAGCCTCTTCCCTCTTCTTCTGCTCCTCACTTATTTATTTATTTCAATTTTTTCTCTATCTTTCTTACTCCCTGACTGTGGTGCACACTTTTTAATTATCCGCCCGAGGATTACCAGGCCAGTGGGAGACGATTTTTTATCCTGTCACACTGAACAATACTGCTTTATCACGTCTCCCCCATTCAACACTCTTTTCACTAAGAACTGTGAAAGTGTCTGTCTTACAGCCTCTGCAATAATCAAAGAGACTAGGACTCTAATACATTGTATGTGCATTCAGTGTAAATTTACTGGAGTAATCCTACCTTTAAAGGTGCACTGTGTAGCTTTTCTGGTGCAGAGTTCGTCACCTACTTGTTTCTATGGATATGACATTGCTCTGCCTGGAATGTTCCACAGTATGACATTAAACAGCTCTACCTTACATTCAATAAATTACTTGTGGATTTATGGCTTAAAAATACCAAAACAATCATTCTAACTGTAAGAGGGGTTGCCTCTCCACAGATCTGACCTGTAACTTGGTCTGATTTGGTCTCTATGAAGATAGAAAGGTTTAAAACCATACTGTGAAACATTCCAGACAAAGCATCTCCATGGAGACACAATGCACCTTTAAGGTTAATGTGTTAAATGTAGTTTTAAATGTATTTGCTAAAAATGTAAACAGTTCTGTACTTTTTAAATAAGAATATAATTTTTTTTGTTGGGTGTAGCTACTACTTCTTACTTGGTATTATTATTACTTAACAGCATTTCTTGTTCTTGTTCAAGTTTTTATTTGGCTTCTCAATCTTCCTTTGTTTTAACTGAACAACACTCAAAGTTTGATCAAAATTCTGTTGAATAATCAAAAGTCTAATTAAAAATGTAGTGAGAACCCACTATTACTAAAAGTGTGTAATTGCTGTGTCAAAATCTGTGTTTATTTTCTTAGAAAGCGTTGGGAAATTCTCTTATTAGTTAGTGTTCCCCACAAAAACAAACTTGTGGCATGTTTGCCGCATCTCCAAGCAGAAGAGAGAGACATAGAGAGAGTGAAAGAGAGTGTAGAGAGAGAGAAACAGTGAGAGAGGGAGAGATAAAGAGAGAGACAGAGAGCGACAGAGAGAGGGAGAAAGAAAGAGAGAGTAAGAGAGAGGAGAGAGAGAGAGAGACGCATCAAGATCACAAAGGCTTGAGTGACACAATATTTGCAGCGTTCACACAATGACGCCCCACTATCACTTATGAGGAACTGTCTCTCTTTTTATATCTCCATTTTTGTGCTCCCTGGAGATCTTAATTATTTATAGATGAAATTCCACAAAGTTTACTTTTATGGATGGCCAAAAGTATTTTCTGTTCCAAAGGTTTTAATCAAAGGACATGGCGACACATTTAAGAGACAAAAAAAAAAAAAACAACAGAACACCATTGACATGAAAACAACAAACTGACATGGACTCAAAGTCAGGACTAGCTCTGCACCATCACGTGTGCATATATTAGCTTTGAAGTAACACATTTAGAGCAGGGCCTGTCAGTATGTATGCAACACACTCTGACACTGCTGCTAACTGCATGTTCAATAATTGAGCTATATTTAAAGGTTTGCCTGCATCTTTGGCAGGGTTTATATTTAGTCCAACGCACTGCTTAGCAAAGATTTCAGAAGTGTCAGGCTCCCCATTAACTTAAGATAATAAGACTTTTGTTACAGCACAGGGACCCAATCCAATACTCTATCTAATTGATGGGTTAATGCTTTTTTTTTTTTTTTTATGTTAGTGAGAAATAAAGACATGTACAAGTTCCCATGAAATAGCTGAAATTGTGTTATTGAGAAAGAAAATGAACAGGTACATAACATTATTTGCCTGGACAGCAAAAAATAGCTTTTCCTATACTTTACAACTGGGCCTTCTCTTCTATGGGCACATATGATGGGCCATTTTACCAATCAGAGAAATGTATAGTCTGTTCATGTCAATACTAACATGCACAGAAGTTACAAAGAAATAAAAAAGAAAGTATGAAAAATACACAGAGGAGAGAGAAGCAGCACAGACATCTGCAGAATCAATGAGCAAAAACCTGTAAAAGTAACACTTGTGTAGGAGATAATTTTAGCTGATCCCAGAGCCTCGTGCATCGGGAGCTGACTCACCAGGCTAGAAAAGCATAAAATGTGTAAACTTGTTTTGAATGTCTGCTGTCTGATAGGGGCTGGCGTGTTCTCTGAAGCGCGTTGAAGTGACAGCGTGTCCAACTCTGCACAGAACATGTGTTTGTGACAGAGGTGAGCCTATGCCAGTTCTATTCTGGGTCACTTCACTCTCTGCTATCATGTGGGGCAAATTTGAACCAACCAAAAACAAATTACACAAATGTAAACTCAAAAATCATATTCAACAACAGCTGCCCATCTGAAACAGAAATAAGGGAGAAAGGCTTCCAAAAAATACAGGCTACTCTATTATAATGGCACCACAGACTGACACTGCTGGACACAACACTTCCTCAGTCCTGATTGAAAAAAACAATTTGGCACAACATGTTTGTGTCCCATACAGATGTATTTTATTACTGTTGCGGTTTAACTTTCTTTTTAAAGAAGAAGAGTCTGCAACCTGCTTGTCTCAATGAAGATCTTATTGTTTTGCCAAGAATGTTCCACATGGCATAAAACTATATCTCCATGGAGACTAGCAAGTGATGCCACCAGGCCAAATTACAGTTCTGTGGAATCAACAAAGAGAATGCATGTTTTTCACTTTATTTGAGTTTAAGTTTATACCGTGGAACATTGCAGGCAAAGCAATGGACTTTCCATGGAGACAAGCAGGTAGCAAACCTACCAGAAAAGTTTAGTGCACCTTTTGTTACCTGCTAAGCCAAATTCTGTGTTAAGAAAATGCTCTGCAGTTCTTTTCTCAAATACCACACTGCACATAAGCAGTAGTCAGGCTTTTACAGCTGCAGTGTGGGCTGAAACACTCATATAAATCCCAGTCTGTCAGGCTGGTTCTCCCAGGGGCCCCGAGCACAAGCGCAGTGCCTGTGAGAGTCAAAGGCCGACAAACTGCAGGTTAACGCGCTCCAAAACACTGCTGAATCTGGGACCTTTTTGGGTTCAAATGTCCTGCAAGTTTCTTTATGGATTTGAACAACTTGAATCAGCAATCTTTCAAATTTAACTGTCGAACAAGCTCAGGAAGCATTAGACAAAGCACTCAATAACACACAAAGTAAATAGTTTCAGCCTCACCCTGCTGGAGTGATGCACGGAGCTAACTGACAGTGGAATTGAATTGCTTTTTTGGTCTTGTTTTGCACCTTACCACACCCATCTGAAAACACAACAGTGCAATCACGTCGGGCTATTTGATTACAGGCACAAAATGGATTTCCATGTTGGCTGTCAGGCGGAAGACGGTGAGCGGCGCCAGTCCAAGGCTTTACATAAATGTTATTCATCATCAGGCAGCTTTCAGAGCACGCAGACTTCAGTGGCCCACGGAGGACACAACGCCCACACCAGACATTCTCCACCTCAATCCAGGATTAAAACCACACACACACACACAAGACACCATTTTGTCCAATAGCAAATATTTTTTACAAATGTATAAGTTCACCAAGTGCAGAAATGTTAGTGATATGAGATATGCAAGCAGTTAAAGTATTAAATCTGTATCTTCAGGTAAAAATGTCAAATAATGTCTGATTCAACAATTTGGAAATATAACCTTGCATAAAGTTAACTGTTAACCTGAAAACTACAGCTTCATGACATCACAAGTTGGAACAGTGCATTTTGATGTTCGGATATGTAGACAGACTAATAATGCAGGATTACTCAAACGTGTGTGAATGAAATAAACACAACTTTGGGTATGTTTCTGATGAGGTAACAGCACTGGATTATGGATGGATCAAAAGAAATCACATTTAATATTAACAACACTAATGAAAAATGGCCAAAAGTACTCAAAAAATATAATAGAAAACTGAAACTGCAGCATTGCCTCTCCCACAACCATCAATTTCATGATATTCATACAACCAAGCTCAGGAACAACAGTAGCTCAGCCGGTTTATCCACTGATCCGAAGGTTGACAGTTCAAATCTTGCTTTCGACATAAAACATTGAGAAAATAAAGCTTCCTTGGTAGAGAGGTCACATACTCTGACCCATAGGTTGGTGGTGCAATTGGAGCTCTCTCAGATAAATGCTGTTGTTGTGTCCTTAAACAAGACACTTAACCCCCTCACTGCGTACAGTGGTGTATGAATGTATGTGTAAATCAGTGAGTGGTTCCTTGATGTAAAGCTTTGAGTGCCTTAAAGGTGGAAAAGTGCTATATAAAATTGTGACCATTCAATAAGTGTGAAGTGTCTTGCAAAATAGCACAATATCAGTTTTGCTGAATGCTTTTGATCTAATGACCAGTATTCTGTAATTTCAACAACGCAATTCTTTTACAGATAATTGCAGGTTTGGTATAAGAGCGTATGACAAATAATACCAATGTAAAACTGGCGATTTTTTTTGATAAAAGCATCTTGTCAATTCAACAAATGCACAAAAGATTCCTGCAAGATCTTTCTCCTTGATACAATATTGGGACATTGATTGGACACAGTAGAATAAAAAAGAGGACACAGAGAGACAGAGGAAACATGAAAACCGCAGAGTGGAACATCTGACTAACAAGCGCTTTTTGGATGCACTTATGTTGTCTCAGTAAAACGCAAAGGCTTCTGGTCCCATACATCTATCGATCCGGGCTGCTCGAGATGGAGATGTCAAGGAAAAAAGAAAAGAGACGGTTGCAAGTCCTAGAGGCAATCCTATGGAGGAGATGGAGGGGAGAGCGAGGATAAGAAAATGGGAGAACAGATAGAGAGAATATAGTGTAGATGATTCTGTTTGTTTGGTGCAAATAGCTGAGGTTATAAAATCGTAGACATTTTAAAGGTCCTATATTACACTAAATGGACATCAAATAACATACCTGGAGTTGTGTTTTGTTTCATTCACACACGTTTAACACACAAACCCTGCATATTTAGGCTGTTCCACCTTGTGATGTCATGTGGTAATACAAGAAGTGCTCGACTGGGTTTTTAAACTCCATTCACCTTCACTAGAATCATTTGGATGATTTCAGCCCTGAAATTGCCAATCTCTACTGAGGAAAACGTAAAAGGTAGCTGTTAACTTGAAAACTACCTCTACCTGACATCACAAACAGAACATTTTGAGTTTTGGAGAAACAGACAGACTAATAATAAAGTATTACTCAAACACGTCTGAAAGAAACACAACACAACTCTGGGTATGTTTTTGCTGAGGTAACATTATAACATGGCTTAAAGCTCAGTCAGTTATGTGTAACATAGGACCTTTAACTGAGGAGAGGAAGATATGTTGATGATACTGATGGTAATATCATCAGCACACCATTGTACTGATGATGGTGCCAGTTCCTCTATCGAACAATATGTAAATAAATATGCATGTCGTGGAGAGAGGGAGGCCATCTCTTATTACACAGCGCACCATGTTCAGTTGACTGCATGCAATTTGCGCCTTTTTATTTGTGGCCTTGTAAGCTACGCTACCCAATTAATACACAAACAACATTCGAGGGCTTCCTTGTATCATAAATATGCAAATCAGCGCTCGTCTTTTGATAGTGCTTGTTTTTACAGTGCATCTTTTAAATTGGCTTACATGGAAAAACAACAATCTCAAAGTCTATGGCGAGCCTTTGATAACATAATTTTTCTTTCATGGACACCGTTGTTCCATTGACTCAGCTATAATTGTGTTAGGGGAAAATGCACTGAGTCATTTGACCTTCTATATCTATTCATAATGGCGCGCAAGCTGCACTCTGATGTTGTGTTATCTATTGTTAAATGTAATTACGCTGATTGCTTGAGCTAGAAGACGCAAAGCCTAAACTGATCATATCGCTAACCATATTAAATTTCTGACAAATTATGCAGTGTTTTGACAGAAGTTTCAACACAGCACACTGTCAGTAATGTCCAAAATGTGGTTCAGGGACAGGTCATGATGATACCAGCCTCCTTTAATGTATTGCTTTAAACAGCGGCTTAATCTGCATATCAAATTTTCATACACTACTTGGAAATAAATCACAAGAAAATCAGATTAAAGATGATGTACCTGATTTTTACTGTTTTAAAAAACAATAAAAAAACTAAACTACGTCATTTTAATTTAATTAATATTTGGAGTGGTCCAGACATATTCCTTGCTTTCGTAATGCTTTCCCATTATCCTGACTATTCACATCCATTGTATTTATAAAGGTTTTTCACATTTTTCAGACACCAGATGACAATAACTAGCATGGTAATAGTGCACTTCCTGGTTCTCGGACAGGAAAATGCTTCATAATTAGATGCATACAGCAGCCTTGTAAAACGCATTTTGCTCAACTAGATGAGCCTTTATCAGTATATTAAGACTTCACAAACATTTTATAATATGTTATTTTTTATCTACTCATAATATTATTAGATTTTAATTATTTAGGCTTTTCAATTATGTAAGATTTTTATTTAGGCAAATGTATTTTCAATTTCAATTTTACTTTTTAGTTTAACTTGTAAAAATTTATTACATTGCCAGTATAATGTAATTATTTGTTCAGAAAAAGTTTGTACAGAGATACAGCCACTTGTATTTTGAGCTATTTAATTTTAAATAGTGCAATGAATTGAACAAAACCCCTAAATCTCACAATGACTGTGTAAACAGTAGTACAATAATATTATTCAGTGCATTAACAGTCTTAGCTGCAAAATAAAGGGAATATTAGAGTAAAGCAGGGCATACAGTGAGATCAAAAGGAAATTATTACATACTCATATAGACTCAAAACTGTTTTGCTTCTTTTGTCCCTTTTTTCACTACAAACTTCCCAAGTATGGAAAACTAATGGAAATGCATGCAGGATTTCACCAGAGCCTCCAATCCATTTTAATCCTGAAGGCAATTATGGCGTGGGTTTTAGGGTCAGTAGTGCTGTTGATTGATGGGGAGAAAAAGTCACTTTAACAAATCACCCTGAACTCCAACCAAGTGGCTCCAGCGTGCGCACAAAGGGTATACTGCTTGTTGCACCAAGACAAATGTTTTTTAATTCATTTGATAAGAGAATACCAAATGGAGAATTAATGATCACCGACTCTGATTGGGCCCTGGCGTCAATCGCAACCATTCCATTTTAAATTAGTGAATTCACTTCTAATTTGTCTTTCTATGGATCATTTAGCTTGGATGAACCTTTGCACTTGTCACATTTGTTGGGGTAGGTGACGAATTTGAAGGAAGCTTTGTTTGTGGGCAGATAATTCGCTCCACTGTTTTCTTACCGCATCTCCTTTAAGAGCCGTGGTCCGTATCCTAGCAACAGGACTCACGCGCCGCCTCCTCTGCTCGGAGCGTTTGAAGCACGGACCTCCACTGTCACTGTCAGCGCACACAGATGCTTTTAGACTCCAGTTAAAGTCCCGCTTTCTAAATGGACTGAAGCAGGCATTTATATCATAACCCTGAGCCACAAAGAGCAACCTCTATGTTCAAAGTAACAGTTAGAAAATCTTTTCCAACTGACTGGGCGCTGATTGGTCTTAGACAAGTATAGTGTAATAATAGTAAGAGTTCCAGTGGAAATACACAGTGCTCTTTAAAGTTCGTAACAGTAATCATTTGCTCAGACAAATCAGAAGTAGAAAAAATAGAGAGAATAACAACCAAAGTAATAAAGGATACAAGGGAAATATAGTTTGATAGCAACAGTTATATTAAAGGTCGTGTAAGTGATTTTAATTTATTCTAGTCATGATAAACGTTCTTTACATCATACGTAGTATTGCATTGTTGAATATGATGACACTTCTGGGTCCATCTAATTTAGGCTCATGCCAGATCGATACACTATATTACCAAAAGTTTTCACTCACCCATCCAAATAACCAAAATCAGGTGTTCCAATCATTTCCACGGCCACAGGTGTAAAAAATCAAGCACCTGGGCCTGCAGACTGTTTCTACAAACATTTGTGAAAGAATGAGTCTCTCTCAGGAGCTCAGTGAATTCCAGTGTGGTACTGTGATAGGATGCCACCTGTGCAACAAGTCCAGTCGTGAAATTTCCATCCATCCATCCATCCATCCATTTTCTTCCGCTTATCCGGGGCCGGGTTGCGGGGGCAACAGTCTAAGTAGGGACTCCCAGACTTCCTTCACCCCGAACACTTCCTCCAGCTCCTTCGGGGGGACCCCAAGGCGTTCCCAGGCCAGCCGGGAGACATAGTCCCTCCAGCGTGTCCTGGGTCTTCCCCGGGGCCTCCTCCCGGTGGGACATGCCTGGAACACCTCCCAAGGGAGGCGTCCAGGAGGCATCCGGAACAGATGCCCAAGCCACCTCAGCTGGCTCCTCTCAATATGGAGGAGCAGCGACTCTACTCCGAGCCCCTCCTGTGTGACTGAGCTCCTCACCCTATCTCTAAGGGTGCGTCCAGCCACTCTACGGAGGAAACTCATTTCGGCCACTTGTATCTGCAATCTTGTCCTTTCAGTCATTACCTAAAGCTCATGACCATAGGTGAGGGCAGGAACGTAGATTGACCGGTAAATTGAGAGCTTTGCTTTTTGGCTCAGCTCCCTCTTCACCACAACGGTCCGGTACAGCGACCGCATCACTGCCGACGCTGCACCAATCCGCCTGTCAATCTCACGCTCCATCCTCCCCTCACTCATGAACAAGACCCCGAGATACTTGAACTCCTCCACATGAGGCAAGGACTCTCCACCCACCCGTAGAGGGAAAGCCACCTTTTTCTGGTTGAGAACCATGGCCTCGGACTTGGAGGAGCTGATCCTCATCCCAGCCACTTCACACTCAGCTGCAAACCCCCCCAGTGCACATTGGAGGTCCCGGTTCGATGAAGCCATCAGGACAACATCATCTGCAGACAGCAGAGATGAGATCCTGTGGTCCCCAAACCGGATCCTCTCTGGCCCCTGACTGCGCCTAGAAATTCTATCCATAAATGCAATGAACAGCACCGGTGACAAAGGGCAGCCCTGGCGGAGTCCAACATGCACCTGGAACAGGTCCGACTTACTACCGGCAATGCAAGCACAGCTCCTGCTCCGGTCATACAGGGACCGAACAGCCCTTAATAAAGAGCCCCGGACCCCATACTCCCAGAGCACTCCCCACAGGACTCCACGAGGGACACGGTTGAATGCCTTCTCCAGATCCACAAAGCACATGTGGACTGGTTGGGCAAACTCCCATGAACCCTTGGGCACCTGATGGAGAGTATAGAGCTGGTCCAGTGTTCCACGGCCTTGAACCGCCACCTTAACCTGGTAGAGGGGTTTGAGTGCCCGAATGATCCTGGGATCCTGGGGGCTTCATACCCCTGGTAGGGTCACCCAAGGCAAACAGGTCCTGGGGGACGGGTCAGACTAAGAGCGGTTCAGAAGCCCCTGTGACGACAAAACCATCAAGGCCAGTTACGTTGCTCGGATTGGCGTTACCGGGGCCCCACACTGGAGCCAGGCCTGGGGTGGGAGCTCGACAGCGAGCGTCTGGTGGCCGGGCCTTCCCCCACGGGGCCCGGCCGGGCACAGCCCGAAGGAGCGACGTGGAGTCGTCCTCCCGTGGACCCACCACCCGTTGGAGGATGCATAGGGGGCCGATGCAGAGAGAGCTGGGCGGCAGTCGAAGGCAGGGGCCTCGATGACCAGATCTCCGGGCATGGAGACTAGCTATGGAGACATGGAATGTCACCTCGCTGGGGGGGAAGGAGCCCAAGCTCGTGCTGGAGGTTGAGCGTTACCGACTAGATATAGTCGGCCTCACCTCCATGCACAGCTTGGGCTCTTATGGTGTGGGGTTGTTTTTCAGGAGCTGGGCTTGGCCCCTTAGTTCCAGTGAAAGGAACTCTGAATGTTTCAGCATGCCAAGAGATTTTGGACAATTCCATGCTGACAACTTTGTGGGAACAGTTTGGAGATGGTCCCTTCCTCTTCAAGTTGACAGTGACCAGTGCACAAAGCAAGGTCCAAGGATGAGAGAGTTTGGTGTGGATGAACTTGACTGGCCTGCACAGAGTCCTGACCTCAACCCGATAGAACACGTTTGGGATGAATTAGAGCGGAGACTAAGAGCCAGGCCTTCTCGTCCAACATCAGTGTGTGACCTCACAAATGCGCTTCTGGAAGAGTGGTCCAAAATTCCCATAAACACACTCCTAAACCTTGTGGACAGCCTTCCCAGAAGAGTTGAAACTGTTATAGCTGCAAAGGGTGGACCGAGGTCATATTAAACCCTATGGATTAAGAATGGGATATCACTTAAGTTCATATGCGAGACAAGGCAGGTGAGTGAATACGTTTGGCAATATAGTGGATGTGTGTCAGTCTGAACTGAATTCTACACATGATCAATCTGGAATGGTTCTCACTAAAAGTGATCGGAAAACATAGAATGTCATGACAACCATTTGGATCTGATTGGTCGAAGCGCCACAACAGTGGAACAATCCGAAAAATCAAACTTTTGTGATTTTCTCTCAATCTAGTTTAGAGAAAAGCATGATAAAACAGGCTGTAGTACATCTGTCAGCGTCGCCGTGTTTGTTTTTTTGTTTTTTTCACAGCACATGTTAAAAATGGATGGCAGACGTTTAAAGCTAACAGAGATCTGTAGTTATATGTGTGACAGAACGTGTATGAGGGAGGTTGAGGTAAGAAACTCGGCCAGGCTAAGATAGCATTATTTGACACAATTTGTGGTTAATTATACATTTTGAAATGTAATAGTCTTGTTTGATGAAAAAGGAACAAAAGCAAAGCTAGAAATCACCTGTGAAGTTGCTGGTTACATCCAAAAGTGATATAATCACAACTCTATAATAAAAGCAGCTAAATAAGAATATAAAATTCCACCTATTCGTTTCACATAGCATTGTCACCTCATTTTGTTAAATCAGGTACACTGTTAAATCAGGTACACAAGACTCATGGAAAACAACTGCATGGAACTATCCCGGACATGTGATTCTCTGTCATGATACATTTTCAAAAATTTCAATAATAACTGTAGATCAGAGCGCTATAAACAAACAACTACATGACACCATCCCAGACAGGTGCTTCTGTGTCATGGTGCAAGAGCTGAAAGACAGAAAGGACTAAGAGGCCTGTAGTAGGTCATTATTGTAGTACTTTGGGGACTATCTTCTGGATATTGCCTAAACATTTATTTTATTGTATTTGAATCAGAATAAGTTTTATTGCCTCTGTCAGATAACAAAATTCACAAACTAGGAACCTGCTTCAGCTGTATAGTGTAAAATAAACCAGTGAATAAATATTTCATAAACAATATGATAAAAATAAAAATAAGGAAATGCATTAAAAATAGTGTAAATAAAAATAAACTTTGACCGAATATAAATACAAAATATATTTAGATGTCTAAGAGTTTGCTGACAGGCAATTTACTCACAAAATCAGACGAAACATAGAGCACTACAATGCCAGGGCGAACACATATGGCCCCATTTTAGATCCAGTTGTATTTTTAAACAGGGATAATGCACATTAAGAAACATTTCTGTATGCTATTTGTGGCAGCGTTAGCTTTACAACTATGGGCCGACATGGTATCCAACTGCACTAAGTAAAAAAAAAATCTGGCTCAGAAATGATCTTTGAGGCGAATTGGCTGGAGCCTATTTATTTTTAATTAAAATATTTAAAAGTGAGACACAAGAGAGAACACTTTGCCTAAATGAGTGTTAAAAATGAGTTAATATTTATCTTTATTGTGTTAATCCTGTGTGGGCATGTATAAGAGTAGATTAGCTGGTCAGTTTTGCTTTATTAGCCTTTGAGAGTGGGAATAGCAACATCAGCCATGCCTTTAGCTGTTCTTCAGAGATGTTAGACAAAAATTATAATTACAATTCTGGTATTTGGGGGTATAAAAATAAAACAACCTTCGTTTTCATTTGCAACTTTAAGCCAACTAACTTTTGATAAATGTCCCTAACTGTTTTGTGTTTTAAAAGCTCCTGGAGGGAATTATATTGACTTCTTAAGCCGCTAAGTGCTACAATGTGTAAAACTAACTGGCGCTAGTGGGATGTTTGTGCTCTGAGGCTGTGCACACTGCTCTGTACAGTTGGATGGCGTTACCGAGATTGTTAAATATGCCTACTGGCTTGGAGAAAGCCTAGAAGTAGTTGGGAGGAGTTGGAAATGTATTTATAGTATTTTGCATATAGTTGTTTTTAGACCAGCTGCCAGAAGCATCTACTGGAAATAATAACAACAGAAGATAAATGTGCCCACATAGTAAAACAAGAAATGGACCGGTAATACACAGAATGCTCAGACACTTTCCCTTTCACAATACTGAGTTACCAGGCAAAACATATGAGGAACACTCTTCATTGTGGCACCTAGCAACAAGAGGACAACAACAGCAAGATACTGAGTCAGAGCCAAATGTGATGTCCCCAAGATGTTGTCAAAGAATGTTGTGCTGCTTCTCCCTCTAAAACTTTATGTTAGCCAGGTGCTAACTTGTAATTATAAAATAAATCTAACTATATACATGCACCTGAGTGTGTGGTGCTGATGAGCCTTTATGTAGCTCTAATAACACAGCAATATTCTAAGATACAATCCTGCAGTAGGGTGAGATGTTCCAGCAGATTTATCCAAAACCAGTGATTTGTCCCATTTTTATACAAGACAAGTCCCTGGTGTCTCTTTTTTGACCAATTTGATACCCACCAACAGTAAAGAGAGGCATATTGTCATTTGTTTACATAAAATGCATAAATATATGCTTGACATTGACCAGAACACAAAGAAAATGTTCTCAGTTGCACAGTCTGAAGTCTCTCAGATTATATAGAGTCACAAGTTAGGCTTGAATAAATCATAAATGGGCCAAATGCATAACAATTTCCCTTAATTACGCACTCTTTTCTCAGTTTTATTATTGCCATTTTTTATTTAGAAAATCTGTTCACCCTATCCTACTGTCATGTGCAAACCAAAATAGCATGGTCTTGCTTCTGATTTTAATAATCCAATAATTAAATATTTAGATCAATATTTATCATTGTAAAGTACAATAGGGATCTAAAAGGACTTAGTAATAAAAACAGGTGTATTGACTACTTGTTCAAAGCTCCTGAACTGACTCTGCAGCTGGCATTTGCAGTGTTTTTATTTTTGTGAAATGGCTTCCCAACAATTTAAACTTTTGTTATGGCCTAGAGTCTGAAATTTATATGGGGGTAAATAAAATCAGAAATGTTATTTCTCTCATGCTGGGCAATATAACTACTATAAAATGATTACAGTAAAAGTGTTGAGAAAAGTATTTTGCATATGTCTCCTTTAAATACATTATTGGAGATAGGGCCGTTGCTTGCCTTTTGGGTGCCCCACCACACCAAAAATGGGACCAGGGGGTCCCCACGGGAAAAAAGTGAGACCTTAATCAGTCTCCAACTTGATGCTGTAAAGTTTAAACAAAGCAGTAAATAAAGGCTTACCGAAATAAACAGAATTCACACATTTTTGGTACAATGGCAGCCAATCTCATGCAGTTAAACCGAGGTTCACCTGAGAGACTCAAAACTGACACTGTGACTGGGTGCTACAGTCCAGTGTGTATCTTTATACATTCATGACCTGTTTTGCATGGAGCTGTTGTGATCTGAATGTGTCTGTCCTCGTTATTATGTGTAGTGAGGACTTACAGAGGGTGTGCACCGCTGTTTGAGAAACCACAACAGGAGAATAATTCTTGTCCTTCACACCGACTCATATTATCTGACCAAAAAAGATCAACAGGACACCAATTTACTGAGGCTGCTCTGGCTGTCCCTGAATACATCACAGAACACTCCTGGCATGCTCTCCTATTCAAACATCTCCTCTGCTCATAAAGCCTCACCCCTGCCTTTCAACAGTCAACACAATTTGGTCAGAAGAATGGTCATACAAAAAGTGCAAAAGCCAACAATTTGCACTGAGGTGGGAGAGGACAGCAATTTCATCTGTGCTGTATATATTTTGTATGTATATGCACATGTGACAATAAAGAGAAATTGAATTGAATTGAATTGAATTGAATTTGGAATGTTTGGGGCATGTAATGTTGGCCTATTGGACTGTACAAGGTCTCAGCCAATGGGGTTGTTTCCTGCTAATAGGCTTTGATTTGCACTTGTTTGTGGACTACTTCAGCTCTGCCCTGAGAACCGTGCTGCTGCATGCACAGTGCACCCCTGTGGATAGGATGAAAGGAACAGCTGATACTAATTGCAGTGCTTACCAAGATGATCAAATGCTTTGTATGGAAAATGTTGTATTATTGTTTATTTCCCTGAGGTAAAGACTGCCTTACAGAGGCTGGGGCATAAAATAAAATAATACTACCAAATGATGCTATAGAGGAGATTTATATACTAAGTCTACATATCCACTGGTGGAAAAATGTGTATGTGAATAACAAACATATGCACTTTACATAAAATGTAAAAGGCAAGAAATAGTTCCATAAAAAATAATGAAAATAGTGTCACCTCACAGTATCTTATTAACATTATACAAAAATATATAATTTTTTGTGTACACTTAAAAGGTGCATTGTGTAACTTTTCTGGTGGAGGGTCCATCGCCTGTTTGTTTCTATGAATATACCACTGCTCTGCCTATAATGTGCCACACTATAACACTAAACAGCTCTACTTTACATTTATTCAATTACAGGTGGTTTTACAACTGAAAAATACCTAGACTGCGAATGGTAACTTGGTCCAGTTTGGTCTCCATGAAGATAGAAAAGTTTAATACCATACTGTGAAACATTTTAGACAAAGCAATAACATTTCCAGGGAGAAAAATCTGACTGACCCTCCACCAGAAAAGTTTCACAATGCACCTTAGACTTAGACAAACTCCCTTGATCCGCAAGGGAAATTATTTAACCTTTAAGGAATGTAAATATGAACAAACAGTGCCTTAGTCAACAAGTGTTAAACTGCAAAATGTATTATTTCTGAGCACACGCAGAGTAGTGACTAAAATAGGCCTATATCTATAAAACAGACCACAAATGATGGTTTTCTGTAGGTCAGTATGGATTTTGATTTGGGTGGAATTCAAGTGGAATATAACTGCTGCTTGCCGTTAACCCCATAAGAAGCCATCACCTTAAATTATAGACTTCTTCCTGATTTATGGAAATGATCCGCTGTGAAATGCTGCTCGGCAATACATAAAGCTGCTGTCTGAGAGAATGCCATTTTAGAGCCTTTTATTCAAATGTGAGCTATTAGCCTGTTGCACTGCCTGTCGCCTGTCAGTGACATTTTTCAATTTGCAGTTTCCATATTGCTTATCATGCATGACATAAGCTGCAGATAAACTCCCTCTGATGGATATCCACATGTTGTTTATTCTCCCCTTAGTATCCACATATAGCTGGCAGTGGATCCTTTGGTAAACTTTTCTGTGTGTTTTTTTTATTGGTGCATTTTGAGTGGAAATATTAACATCAGTTACATTAAAAAAACTAAAATCTTGCCCAGTTAAAATGGCTTGAATTAAGAACATGTTATATTGATTTGAGTAAATTTCACATGACAAGTACAATCATCTACCAGTGGAACAAGTCATTTTGTAGTTGAAATAGGAAAATGCACCTAATTACACAGAACTCTTTGTACTTAGGAACTTACTTGTACTAAGACACTAAATCGTTTGCTTCTTTTGAATTTAGAAGAAAAGACTTATTCCACTGGTAGATAATTTTACTTGTCAAGTGAAATCTACTCAAATCAAGTTAAATCTGGTTAATTTGAGTAACTGGAGCTTACTCAGATATTACTTTTTGCAGTATAAGAATCTAGAATTGAATAAGATTGATTGATAAGATTGTGGATATTATTTTCACATGTAGGTCAGCTTTTCAAAATCTTTAATTAAACTCATTAACATTACTGCATTTATGACAGTGAACTAGGTTTTGTGGTAACAGTGTCAGACTTGTGCTCCAAAAACACATAATGAAATGGTAGATTTTGAGAATATTTCAGTTAGCATTTTATTCAGTCAAAGGTGATGGGAGCCAAGCTACTCCCAGCAGACATCTTTAATGAAACACCTGATAGTTTCTTGTAATAACTGTCCTCAAGGTTTTTGCCCTGATTGGTTTGTTTGTCTGAAAATGGTCACAATTTGCTGAAAAATTGCATGATGCCTCCAAATAAATTGAGTGAAAAGTGTACAAAGTGAAAATTGCAAAACTGTTAAACTGAGATACAGTTTGATAAAACCCAACCACCAAACTTTTTTGCCACAAAATAGACAAAAACAATGTATTTTGATTATGGATGTTTATATTGCACTATAAAACTCTGAAAAACAACATCCCCCATATGGCATTAAGTGCATTTTCTCTATGGAGAAGTCTTTTTCCCCATTTAAGTGAATTATTTGCAAACAAATCCCCTGTTTTTGGATGATAGACTGTAACAATGTTGATTTTAGGCATTTCTTTTTGTTTCCCTAATAGTTCTATATTATGCAAAATGGACTCTTGTGAGCTTTTACCCATGTTATAATGTTACATTCTCAAAAACATAACTGGAGTTGTGTTTTGTTTCATTCACGCATGTATGAGTAACCCTTTATCTAGTCTGTCTACATCTCCAAAGTGCAAAATGCTCTGTTCCACCTTGTGATGTCATGAAGCAGTAGTTTTCAAGTTAACACCTTTTACCTTTAGTTCAGTAGGAATTGGCAGTTCTAGAGCTGAAATTATCCAAATGATTCTAGTGAAGGTGTATGCAGTTTTAAGCCACAGTTGAGCACTTCCTGTATTACCACATGACATCACAAGGTGGAACAGAGTGTTTTCTGTTTGAGAGAAGAGCTCAGCTTAAATATGTGTTTTTTATATGTGTAAATTTCTGTGTTAAACATGTGTGAATGAAACAAAACACAACTCCAGGTATGTTTGAGATGAGGAAACACCATTATACCAGAGATCAGAAAATAGTGTAATATGGGCCCTTTAAATTATTGGCCTGTATGGTACAACTATTTGCATACTGTTTTGGCACAGAGTCTTGATGCATAGATTAAAAGTCCACCTGGTTTGAAGTAACAAGTTTGTATTGTTTGTTCATTTGCATTGTTATTTATTTGTTTTCTTAAATTATTATTATTATTATTTTTTAAAGAAGTAAATTATTATGTTTTTTTAGTTAGGATTTCAGTAATTACTTGGCCGTTGATCAGTTAAGCTGTAATATTACTGAAACAACACGCATTCTTAATATGAAGGCCTTTTTTTTTTTCAAATGTGAAAGTGACACATTAACTACCACTCCAGTATCCTAAAATGACTCCACGGCGATAGCACCGTAGTGATGTGATAATAGTTAATGTCTGCTTAATGCTGTAATTATGGCTTAACTCACATTATCCAGTGAGAGCCCTGTCCTCCTGAAGACTTGATGAATGCTTCTTGGCACTGCACCGTCAAGCCACTGTTTCTGCTGGTGGGATCACTGTCACCTATCCGTGGGTTTCAGAGTGATGAAAATTAGCGCTGTTGCCATAGCGATTAACAATTTATAAAAAAATATGATATCTTCTGAATGGGGAAAAAGTCCTCAAAGTGTTGCATATAAGAGAAAGCTGAAATGCATGAACACTGTGTGTCTCAGAAAAAGAACTTGAATTGCAGAGGAGCTATTAGAGGCGTTTTGGTTTGCCTCGAAAACAAATTTTGCATACTCTGAAATGAAGCCAATGACTGTTCACAAAAGGATGAATATCTTGTCCTTGAGGTTGGACCAAGAAAACAAGACTCATGTTATGGTGTACTCTGTAAATAGAACTCAATATCAAATGTTTTTATTGTGTGTAAATTGTCTCTGTAGACCTGTGACCTCTTATAATTTCAGGGTTATTTTATTCCCAAGATATCAAACTCCTGGACATGTAAAGCATAAACGTAAAGCTGTAGCCTGCTTATTTTCAGTCAAATCCATCATTCTGGGAATAATCAGTACTGTACTCCAAACCACAAATAATCCACAAATAAAAATAATTCACAACAAATGAATAGGTCTTTAATGAGCATTCCACCTGAACTTCATTATTTAATTACAACTCCCTAAATCTTATTTTTTGGTGATCTTGCTTTGATTTGATTTGTCAAGACCCAACAAATGCTCAATCCAGTGTCAGTGTCCCTGATTTGATTGTCCATAGCTTGTTATCACTTTTAAGCCCAGATACATTAGATTAATGCTTTGAGAGGCTTAACAAGCTTATAAAGCACATTACAAGTCTATGACATTATTATTATTACACTGAAAAATCCTAAGAAATGCCTGTTGATTCCTCAGACATAGGAGGCCTTCACAATGGAGGATCGATTGAAGAAATTATGTATTTTGAACTGTTCCACTGTCCAGTTCACACTGAGCATCCCAATTTCTGGTTTCCAATAATATTTCTAGCAAATACATTTTAAGACAGCTCAGCTCAGGGCTTTCTTGTTCTCAGTATGCACTACTCAACAGCTCTGACAATAGAAAAGAGAATCAAATCAAAAAGTGCTTTCACTGTGTGCATGGTTGGTTTGCCAGTGCAGAGATTTGTGAATGCATGGGGTTTGAATGATTGAAGAAAGGCCTCGCCTTCACCAGAGGGGGCGTAGTGGAGCTCTGTCAGGGTGGAAGTGGAGGTCCTCAGAACATGTTATCTGCCAGCCCACTGCTGCCTCCAGCTGAAGCCTTCATTGAGCCAGCAGCTGTTTCTCAATCACGTTTGACAAATCACAAAGCTCATACAAAAGCCTCTTGACTTAGTAAACCCAAAAGCCCTTACACCTTAATCACATGTTATTATTCATCACAATACCAGAACAATACAAGGCTGCAATTAGCACTGCCAGAAAAATAAGAGTATTTTAGAGGTTCTTCATTCAGCATCTGAGTATATGTGTAATTAGATGGATACTTGAAAGTAGTATTTTTGTACTTCAGAGAGAACTACTATCATAAAACATGGTTACTGGATTAACCCTTAACTAATGGGTAAGGACAGTTGTATGTGAGTACAGAGTAACCTTTCTTTCTTCGGAGAGCAGGGCAGGAAAGAAAACAAACTGTAGGTGGTGAGATCACAAATGATACATCCTCCACACTTGGATTCCAATGGTTACTTCTGACAACCTGAAGATAAGACGAATCACAAAAAATAGTGCATTTTATAAAAGATTCCTTTGGTTTAAGAGAATGTGAGAAAACAAGCGTTCAACACTCCTTAAAACATAAGTTTTATGTGCTGCACTTCTAAAACTTCGGTTGGATGACCCTAATGGCATCATCATGGATATTTATGCAACTTCTCTACAGATATCTCCAGGGCCCAAGAAAACATTTTGCATCTGATTTGTGCTAAAACCATGAATAAATTGAAGTAGTATATAATAAGAGGCCTCTTCAAATGATAATAGTGCGTATGCTGCTGGGGGCAAGTTGGAGAGCTTCGCTCTTCATGACTTGCATCATGTAAATGATAACTTTTTTTTGTTTCTTCATTTCAGCATCAGGACTTCGGAGGGCTCTGAGCTCCTTATGGTAAACAATGGAAAAACTGTGGAGCTTTGTAACAAGAGGTCCCAGCAGGCCTGCAGCCTGGCAGCCTGTGAGTTAGCCAGCAGTGGAGCTGACTCAATCTGTTTGACTTTCTCTATGGGCTGCACACAGGCGCAGGAGCCAGCGCGCTCTCGGGCTTGGCCTGCATTGATCTGAAAATTCAGCCATGACCACTGGCCAATTCTTAAATATTTGGTTTTAATTACTGCCACAACCTTTACTCTGGCAGGTTACTGTTGAAACAGAATCCCCAGGGGCTGCAAACCAAGGGCATCACACCATTATTCAGCCATAGAGAACATGGCAGCCAGTCCCATGCCCAGGCATTTTTTATCTAAAAAGTGGGACACAGCCACTGCCAGCTATATAGGCTGGCCCTGACAAAGAGCAGAAGAAGGTGGAGAGATGAGAGGCACTCCATAACCCTTAATTACAGCAAGGTAAGTTGGGCTGAGGAGCAGCTTATCTCCCTGCTGGGGCGCTGGATTTGTGAACCTCTCATTTGATTACTTGGCCTGTTCACCTGTGCTGCAGCAGCCCTGCTCTGCATTAATGTGCACAGATCTGCGGCTGATTTCATAATTCTGTTTCCATTGTCCATGTGCGTGTGAGGAAGAGGAGGCTGTGATGGTGAAGCACTGGCCTGGGGGTAACATCTGTCTGTGTGGCTCTCTCCTCAGCGGGGGTTTACTCTGGCTATAGAACATTCTTCCTCCTCGTTCCTGCATTAATTATCCATTAGGCTGCTGATGTCGAAAACAAAATACATTCCTCACTTTGTTTCAAATATCCTGCTCAGGAGAGGCTTTGTTGTTTGTCCAGAGGCATCACTATCCCATGATACAAAGGAATATTTTATAGAAAGGGCCCAACTGCCTTCAGCACCAGCTCTCAAAGTGCCAATGGGACGCAACTAACTTTTGGAGAAGGTACACATTATGTAAAGTGTAGACACCTTCTTATCACTGACTTTCACTGGGTAGTTTTACTCAAGATTTGGAAGATTTTCCTCTAAATTGTGTCCTCCACCACCCTCCACTTTCCTCAGTAATTTAAATACTTATTTGGCAACTAGATTTTCTCAATAAAAAGTTTGGTGTGTTTGTTGACCTTTATTTTATCTCTTTCTGCCAAGTATGTGAAATAAACATTAAAGGTGCACTGCACAACTTTTCTGGTAGAAGGTCCACTATCTGCTTGTCTCCATGGCGATGTTATTGCTTTCCCTGGAATGTTCCATGGCATGACATTAAGCATATCCATCTAGCATTTATTCATTATGGGTGTTTCTATGGCTCAAAACTACAATAATTCCTTCTGTTAAAAGGGATGACTCTCCATAGATCTAAAAGTAAATTGTAATGTAGCGTAATGCTGTAACCTGCTTGTCTCCCTTGTTATAAATAGGTTTAATCTAAACTGTCAAACATTCTAAACAAAGCAGCAACATTTTCATGGAGACAAGCAGGTAGCAGGTAACTCCACATGTACTCCAAAGTGTATTTTAACGTGACCCCCTAAGCACGGGGGAATAATGGTGTAACTGTAAAAATGTACATTAACATTGACATTTTGAGCATATCTATAATATACAGTACACTGCTGCAATAAAATGTTTTAAAGGCTGCTGTAAACACTATTTGTTGCCTTCACACTATAACTTATTACCAGCCTGACTTTATTTGCTTTAGTGAAATGGTTGTACCCCTTGGTGTGAGACTAAGAAAGCTTAGACATGTTGGAAAGCTAAAATGTGTTTTACATATTGGCTCCTAATCCCAGCAGCTCTTTATAATTGGACTCCATCACATTTGGGCGTTGATGCACTGTACTTCTTGATAAGCAGAGAGCTGTGCCAACCTCAGGACCACATAGAGACAAAAAGGAACAAAACACCATTTGTCGTAACTTGCCCTCAAAATGGTTGTGTACTGCACTTAAAAACAAGAATCGCCTCAAACCATACTCTCAGGCCAGCCTTCAGTGACGGCGTATATATTTTACCAAAGGCGCAAATGCCGTCTATATAACTGTAATTCTATCACTTTCTGATTAAAAATGTCAGCGAGGCCCTGGAGGTGACAGATTGTCGGGATCACTGGCATCCCGAGGTATTTTTGGTGCAGGGACAGGTGCAGCGTGCCTTGGAGACTTGGATTGGGGAGTAGTGTGCATGATGGAGGGTGGGGACAGGAAAGTAGAGGAAGCATGGGGAAAAGAGAGAAATAGGCTGCTTATGGATGGCTCAGGGCTACAGCCTACATCTACCTGTTCCTGGGTCCAGAATGCATGTGTGTTAGGGCAGAGAGGAAGCTCATATTCCAATAATTCACTAAAGCACAGAAGAAATGTAGTTTCTTGGTCTTCTTGTTTATTTTTTCACTTGTGTGGGGTTTCTGCAGACTCTAAGGCCATCCTGACATTCCTCTCTACTTTCTCTTATTTTTTATTTATTTATTTGGTACATTTGCACAAAAATAAAAACATAACCAAGATGCCTGTCAATTGGAAGTCAAAACTTAATATTAAGTGGGAAATTTAAAGGTACAACTGACATAACGCTGAGGGTGTTCCATATGTATTCTATTAGCTAAATGTTCAGCAGTTACCATGGTGACATGGTGCACACTTTTTTTTAAGGTAGTCTGAAAACTCAAGAAAAAAAAATACAAAATGGATTTAAACAGCTCATTTTCAGGAGTCTGTGATCAATACGAGCGTTCATGGTGCTGTTTAGGTGTTTGAAATCATCTCACTTACTGCAGTTTCAAATAAGTCAGTTCTTTATGGTCAGATTGTGTTAAAAAAATAAACCTCAGATTAAGTCTAATTTGAGTAAGAGCTTCAGACAGAACAGTGCTTTCAGTTAGCTTCACACCCCCAGGGAATGTTGATGACATCAGCTGCAAAGTATCAGTATGTATCTTTATGAATAATTCCATGGAAACAGAAAGTTAAAACTATACTTTGGAACATTCTCCATTGGTATATGTTATATACTGTGTCTTTAAATAGCAAAAAATAGTATATTTCACTATGTTCTCTGGTAGAACTTCATGGACGATTCTTCTGCAGTTGTACCAATCCACGTCCTCCCTGTCCGGAGTCCCTTGATTATATTTGAAGAATACCTCATCTCTGCTGTGTTCGGAAAAATGAAAACAGAAAGACCAATGGAGAATTCTGAAATGTATGTCCATCTTTTTCTATACTGTACTTTGACTGAGATCTCAGAATGGGCTTTGAAATGTCTGCTCTTGAACTCCACTTTTCCTTTAGATGTACATTTTAAGCTCCTTGTGCACTTCTTTCATGCACTTTCCTATATGTTAATGTATATTTTTCATACTATTTTAAAACTCTGTATTGAAAACATAAAAAAACAGCTTTTGGCGGTAACTGGTTACCTCCAGTTTAGCCTACGAGCCTTTGAGGACTTTGGTAGCCATCACATTCTTCTTCTGTATAATGAATTGTATCGATACTTTGCAGCTAATGTCATTAACATTCCCTGGGGTATGATGCTAACTGTAGGCACTGCTCTGTCTGAAGTGCTGGTACTCAAGTTAGACTTTAATCTGATCTTTGTTTTAACACAATCTGACCATAAAAACAGATTTACCTGGAATTACAACAGCTGAGCTTATTTGTGCTATTAAACAAGTCTCAAATTGCATAGCAGTCACCTTCTTGTTGAAAATCAAACACCTAAAAGAGACCATAAATGTGTGTATTGTTCACAAGAAAATCTGTCCATTTAGTATTTTTTATTGAATTTTCAGATCTTAACATCTTTTTGGTAGGTATTGTTAATGTGTGTATTGTGACACCATGGTAACTGCTGAACATTCCGCCATGGGTGTACAGGCAGAACACCCCCAGAGTGATGTCACTGCAAAGTATCAAAAGATGTGCGTACATTTGACTTCAATTTTGGTCATATGCTTTTGACATAACAGGTGACCTACTTTAGAATGACCACTACAGGGCGCGCTTGAGGACACAAATGTCTCTACAGAAAGCCCAATTCTTGTGTGATGGTGTGATTTTAAAACCTGGAGAGAGGAGCTATTGCGAGAGATGGTTCACAAACACGATGTCCGTGACAGGGCCAGGACAGGTCAAATATACATAGAAACAGTGGGGATGAGCCGAGCAGACAGTGGGTGCATGGTGAGGATGACGCATGCTGTTGAATCAGACCCAGACAAGTGACAGGGCATCAGGGCATATACAGGCACCAGGAGCAGACATGCTGGTGAACGTAATCAGGACCCCAGCCTACCCACAATCCATCTGTGTTCACTGGTATCACTCTGATGTGTTACTGTGAGGGACACAGTATTATGCTTTTGGCACTTGTGGTCATTAAAAGTTTTCAATAGGCCATAGTTTTCAATAGGCCATAGTCATTCAGTCAAGAACATAACTGGATGTAATGAAGTAAATGAAGGATGGGTCAAATGCAGAGGGCAAATTTCCTTAAAGGGTGTACCTTAAAGAGTCCATACGTTGTTTTCTGATTTATAATGTTTTTTCATCAAAAACATACCCGGAGTTGCGTTTTGTTTTTTTTTTGTTTTTTTTTTAACACTTGTTTAACACACAAATCCTGCATTTTTAAGACGTTGTTTTTCTCTCAAGTAGAAAACATTCCATTTTGTAATGTTATGTGATTATACAAGAAGTGCTCTACTGAACAAAACGGTAGCTGCTAACTTGAAAACTACAATCACAAGGTAGAACAGAGCGTTTTGAGATTCAGGATTACTCGAACATGTGTGAATGAAACAAAACACAACTCCAGGTCTGTTTTTGAGGAGGTAACAACATTATAACATGGCTTAAAGCTCACAACAGTCAAAATTGCTTAATATAGGACCTTTAACCTTAGTAATCGGTCAACACATTTGCTTATATTCTTTCAGGTTATTGGGTTATGGTGCACATGTTGATTATTATTTCGGGCCTGTAACTGTGGGCCTTAAAGGGAAGACAAATTCCTTGAAATTTGCCAAAGCTGACAAAATTAAAACACATGCAGACATACTAATTATGAGATGAATTTTACCTATAAGTGCAGTAGGAGAAAATTGGTAATAGATCTCAAGCATGTCAGTCTTCAAGATGAACAGTTATGGTGATATTTGATTGTTTTGGTTATAAGCACAATATGTCTCCCTGGTGTAGTCATGACAACCCTCGGAGCTCTCACACATGGACATAATGACAAGTCAGGGAGCGAACGCTGTGCTTCCACTGGCCATTGCCTCTGGTCATGGAGAATGGAAACTCATCAGGAGGACAGTGGGGTCTTCTGAGATTTCACTCACTTTTCAAATGTGCCCCCTCCTCCTCCTTCACAGATGACAGCCTGCAGGAGACCAGGCCCTTCTGTGGCCACGGTCAAGTCTTGGCAAAATCTATTCCAGAGATGTGGGGAGGATAAGCAGAGCAACAGGATAATCCCAGATTATATCCATGAGGATTGCTTTGGATAGTGCAATCTAGTGCCTGAGATAAAATGTGTCAAAGTGACCTGCCCACTTAAGAGCACTGACATTGATCCCTCTGATGACTCCAGTCTGGGACATATCTGACTTGGCCAATAGGGATTTAGTGATCAGCAATTACAGACCCAGTTTGTCAAATGATGTCTTTCAGCAATAATTTATTTACTTCATGAATTTAAAGTATTTTAGGTATTTCTGCTATTTCTAACACATTTTTACATTAAAGCAAGAAACTTTCTCCCAAATTCTTGTTACAAGCTTATCATCATGAGTCAGAAATGTTCTGAAACCAGTGAAATATTCTATGTTTGATAATTAATTAAATCCAACCAGGGCAGAATTTCTCAAATTAAGATTTATTTTCTTTAATTAAAGCAATTTTCACCTAAATGTTATTTTTTTTAAAGTATAAATACTACTACTTTTTGTATATTTGGAGTTGTGTTTTGTTTCATTCACACCTGTTTGAGTAATCCTGCATTATTTTTACTGTCATCTCCAAAGCTCAAAATGCACTGTTCCACCTTGTGATGTCATGAGGTGGTAGTTTTCAAGTTAACAGCTACATTTGACCTTTTATTGATTAGAGATTGGAAATTACAAATTTGAAATTACCCAAATGATTTTAGTGAAGGTGTATGGAGTTTAAAAACACAGTGGAGCACTTCCTGTATTTACCACATGACATCACAATGTGGGAGAGAGCGTTTTCTGTTTGAGAGAAGAACTTTATGTATTAAACATGTGTGAATGAAACAAAACACAACCCCAGCATGTTTGCAATGAGGAAACAACACAGAAAACAGACTTCTCATTAAAATGTACTTCTATCCAAAACAGCCTCTTGTGGACAGCACTAGAGTACATACTAGAATATATTTTTCTCACAGGCAAAATTATTTCTAAATTACATTTCTTACATTGATGGACTATAAACATGCAGCAAGAACCACTCGACTTTTATGTAAAATACATAAATTTAAAACATATAAATGTAGTCAGTATGCAGTTCTATCTTATAAAATAAAGCTGTGTTGTATTGTGTGTCTAACAGGCGGAACATTGCAAGGACAGTGAAAATATAACTTTGCTGGTGGTAAAAATAGCAATCAGATGTTTATGAAATATTTTCTTCAGTGGTATTCTGATATGTACTATCAATCCATGGAAGGCCAAACTCAAGGAGAGTGCCCTTCTCCTTGAAACATAAACAGAAACGAAATATATCTGAAAATATATCCGAAATTGTGACATATATATGCATATAATATGCATATAAAAATCTTAATAAAAATAAGAGAGGGGGTGATGACTAGTTTCTAATTATGGATCCATAAACGAACAAGGTATTAAATAAAGAATACTTTGTACATTTAACTTTGAACACTGGACAGAAAAACTCTGAGGCTTACACTAAAGACGTATTAAGGTCATTAATGTGATGATGTGTTTGAAGAGGATTCTGCTGTGGTGAGGCTCAGAGCTAAAAATGTTAAGATTATCTGTCTAATTTATCATTTTAATTAGGGTAAAATTGACTCTTGTGAGCTTTTAGCGTGTTATAAGGCTGTTACCTCATTAAAAACATACTTGGAGTTGCATTTTGTTTCATTCACACATGTTTGAAAAATCCTTTATTATTATTCTGTCTGCATCTCCAAAGCTCAAAATGCTCAGTTCCACTGTGTGATGTTATAGTGGTAGTTTTCAAGTTAACAATTACCTTTTACCTTTATTCCAGTAGGGACTGGTATTGTATTGACCCAGAAGTTATATAGGCTTATAAAGAGGTGAAAGTCTACCTCAAGATGTGAGACAGGCCTCTGCTCGGACAACGTTTAAATCCAGGCTCAAAATTCTTCTTTTTAGATGTGCATATGGCTGACAGGTTTTTATTTTGCACTCTTCTCTCTTTTAATATGTTTATAATTATTTGTTGTTTTATGTGTTGGTTTGATTGTATTCTGATTTTAATGTCTTTCTTATTCTGTAAAGCACTTTGAATTACTTTGTATATGAATTGTGCTATACAGATAAACATGCCTTAACCTAGTAGCTACACAAGAGAGAAAGGATAATAATGAATGAAAATAGTACTTTTCATAGTTGTTTGGTTCTGATGTCAGTAATTGTGAATAATTACAAAACAGTGATATTTCCTCTTAATACTAAGATTTGATATTATGGGGACGTTTATAAAAACAACCTTGTCAACAAGTGTCAGGCATGTTGAAATAAGTTAAAATAAATTATTGATCCACTCTACATTGATTAGCTGAACAAACAGTAATATATGAGTTCTGACAAGGCCGTTCCACTCTCCCTGGCTTTCTACAGCTGTCAGTGAAGCACAAGCCAACCAAAGCGTGGCCCTCAAAGTCATTAGTCCTGATGTGATGAACTCATCTAAGAGCTCATAATGGCGGGGAGAGATGCCCCGCTCTTCCCTATATATGCCACATGATAAAGAGTGTAATGAAATCAAAATAAATTGCTAGAGTGTGTGTCGGCGGCAGAATGCGTCCACAGAGGACAGGGGCAGCAGCTGTGCATGTTTGGCCCAGGTTCTGCTGGGGCAGAGCCAACGCCACAAACACATGACATAGACACACACACACGCACACACACACGCACACGCGCACGCGCACGCGCACGCGCACGCGCACGCGCACACGCACACGCACACGCACACACAAACAGATGAGGTCTGGAGGAGAAAGAGAGACAAGAGACACTGGGCTGCAGATAAGGTGAACCGCTAACACAGTGTAAAGGTTTTAACCTGAATGTGCACTGGCCTAAAATAACACTGGTCAATGCACAGAACTCTGAACTACGTGTACAGACAAATATCATTACATTATATTATGGATTTTTGTTTTAAAGGGCCCATATTACACTATTTTCTGATCTATGTTATGATGTTGTTTCCTCAACAAATTGAACAACCAAACTTGCTATAAATATTCTTCCACTGGGGACTAGAGATGTCATTTTCAATCTCCAGACAGATTCATTATTTTCCAGTGAGCCTGATGCATACTATTGTATCACTGTTGGTGATACAATACAGTGATACAGTGGTGGTGGGAGGTAAACACAAACAAAGTTTAAATATTTGATTATTCATGTCTCTGGGGAAAGCCTCAAGAGAGCTGGAAGTTATCCTCTACAGTACATAAAACATTCACAGCCATTTTAAATCTTTAAATCTTTGTGTATTTTAAAACAGTATTCTTGGGAATAAAAGGTCCCAGAGTTGTGTTTTGTTTCATTCACATGTTTGAGCAACCATTTACTATTAGTCAAAGCTCAAAATGCTCTGTCCCACCTAGTGATGTCATGAAGCAGTAGTTTTCAGATTAAGATAAGATAAGATAAGATAAGATATGCCTTTATTAGTCCCACAGTGGGGAAATTTCAGTGTTGCAACGCACAGTTCAAGAACAGCAGGAAAACGGTAACATGCAATAAAAAAAGATAATAGATAATGGCTAAAAAATAATTTAAAAATAGACTTAAAAATAGACTCTAATGTAACACACTGTTCCGGTGGAGCAAAAATATAAAGTACCAACAACTATTATGTACAATAAAAGTAACAGTGCAGCATATGAACAGAATAAATCTCAGTAAAGCGACTTCAGTATATTATGTTATTTACAGTAATACGACTATGTTAACAGATACTTTTTGCCTTTTTTTTTAGTAGAGATTAGCAATTCCAGGGCTGAAATTATCCAAATGATTCTAGTGAAGGCGTATGGAGTTTAAAAACACATTGGAGTATTTCCTGTATTACCACATGACATAAAGATTGAGTAAATTGAAAAAACAACATTATAACTTAGATAATAGTGTAATCTTATTATCTTATCTTAATCTTATTGGGATACAGAGGTCTGCTTTGTTCAGTGCCTCCCTGACTCCTGCTCACCTGCTGCAGTCTGAGGAGGCCCCTGGGTCGGCATAAATAGTACTTTATATGTGCTGAAGCTATGATGATGAAGAAAAGGGACCCGTGCTCTGTGTGGAAACTACATCTGAGGCATATGGAGTATTGTACCGGGGTCAAAGGTCAATGGATTCCGCAATTTTACCCAGGTGGAGACGGCAGCCCATATCTGTCCAAGCCTGCCATCTAATTCTCACATCAGCATCAAAATTCACCAAACTTAATGTAGATGGTGACAGCGACAGCGATGACTTTAATGGTAGCATCAAATCTCTGTCCGCTGTATACAAAAAAATACATCTTCTGTGTAAAAATGCACTGTAATGGAACAGTATGGTTAGAATACGCCTGCTGAGATGTCATTTTGAAAACAATAGCAGAGTTATGGTCATAAATTGTGGAAACTGTATGCTGGAAAAATATGCTGGGGCTCAATGTAATATGTCAGTCTGTTTGTTTCTATGGGAACAGAGAAGTCAGACAAAAGACTCGTTCAAATGAATCAGTAATTGTGTCAGACATTATTGTCATTGTTGTATTATTTCATGACCTTTATTTATCTAGACATGTACCTTTGAAAGTGATATGATTCTTGTATTGAACTGTAAGTTATATAGGCTTACAAACAGGTGACACCACTGGTAATATGTATTTTAACTGACAGCAAATCCACCTTTGTGATTAAATCATGTGGTGGATAGGCCCACTAATTGCACTGGCATTAACCATAAAAACGTCAAAACATCTCCAATCTGACAGGTAAAGGGGAAGTTCTTCTATTGAAAATTGACCTGTGCAAACTTTCTATTTACACATACGAAACGGTAATGCCTGTTTGTGAAGATGAGCTATCCTTTAGAATTTTTTTCAAGAAATTGTCTAATAATTGGGAACAACTATACATAAACCCCTATAATGTTATATATTGCTGTATTCCTTATCAAGCCAGTATACTTTGATCCAGTTTTCATTACTGTGTGACTGTAGCACCGCTCTACTCACAAAATACGTGAAGCTTGGTCCAAAAAGGGGGTTTTGGGGGTCCTGGGAAGGAACAGGGCTAAGATGAAACAAAAGACCCCAAATTTGTAAAGACCCGAGGTGTACACTCATGAAAATAAAAAAAAAAAAAGTTAAAAAGTAAGTAAATAAAAGTAAGTTTAAAAAAAGAAATGCAATGGAGGGGATCTGGCTTCTGGACTAGCCGTTTTAAATGTTGTAATGTCATGAGGTCCACGATAGGAAATTTATAGTCCCTTTGTCTCTGTCTGTCTACTCCCCTCACCCAGCCGCTGAAAGAAATAAATCTCATACACTTTTGTTACTATGACTAAGCACAGTATGCATATGAAATTGGTCTCTCTACACCAGTCTCTACAAGTGATGAATGGTGGAACTGCAATCTACTGGGCTGTCAATTATGCACTGCCAATCTAAAACTACTGGAAAATGTATTGCTTCAAAACTGCTCTCTGGGGATCCCTAGTGTTAGTGCCTCAAGCAGTCACCTACCTACATTTCCTGCTACACCATGTTACCCAAACTTCTTACCATGTACAGCCTATTAACTGTACTATAGTTTCTTTAGTAATTATAAATTGATTACAAGTACTGTTATATTTTCTTGTTTTAATAAAATGTATATGCCACAATTATCCTACAAAAATGTTTACCTGACCAGCCAGAACCACACGCTCAGACAAAACTTTACAAAGACGAGTGGATCTGGAGCCATAGCCTGTCTCCCCGATTTCAGAGGGTGTGATTGACAGGCGGATTAAACAGTCCCTTTGCGGCAAAAACAAACATGGCTGCTTACACGTAAAAAAGGAGATCTACATAAAAGACTGAGAAACTATGAGGATTTTTTACAGAATCAACAATCAAAACTATTGAGACTACTTCAGATAAATGAAGTTATATATTCAAGAATATGTTACAAGAATTTTTAGAGATTTTTCTATGGTTCTAGTCTCTTCTGGATTCAAACAGAATGTAGGACTGGCTGGTCAGGCAACAAAAATGTACTACCAATAATATGTTACATTCAAGTACCATTAAATTCCCTCTATCCTTTAAATCTGGAATCATTCCACGTCCCCCCGGTAAGTGCTTGTGTATCCCCAGGGGTCCCCGTAACGTTGGTTGGGAAACACTGCGCTACAGCCGTGTGCAGTGTTTAACAGTAAAAAGAACAAATGTTTAATTGTTGCAACATTATTTAGTCACATTGATTTGTTCTGCTTCACAAAAAATAAATGCAAAAAATAAATGTAAGAGCACTGACCAATTTTACTGTTTACAACATACTGTGCCTCATTATTTTTACTTCCTCAATTTTCATCATCACAACAGCAAAAGACAAAAGCTGGATGCAAATCAACATTATGTCTTTGTAAAACCCATTTCTGTCTTTCATGCTGGTTCTGCAATATGAATAAGTCCGATGGCCCAAATGTCCACTTTAAACAGTACCCCATTAAATCGCTATGGGCTTACCAGCGTGCACTTCTGAAGTGAAGGTCAGCAAACAGAGTTGTGGGTATATGAGAGACAAGAATACAGATGAAGCAAAAAAATAAATATTCTTTGGAGATTTTATCACAAAATCTTAAAATGCCAATTTGTATTTGTTGATTTGACTGTTTCTGTTCAACTAATTCCTGTTGGGAGTCTCCGGTTGCTGTCTCTAACAACACAGTTGGGGAGCAGTTTTTACTCAGCTGCACTAAAACATTGATTGACTGAATAAAATTAAAATATAAACAAAAAGCAAAGACCTTCACCAAGGCATTAGCCAATTTCACAATGGTAAATATGCAGGGTTAGCCTTTACATTAGCGATATACTAATACCACTTCTGGATCACCACCTGCTTGTCTTTGAGAATACTATGTTATTGCTTTTACCTCAAATGTTCCACAGTATGGTATAATATTACCAAGGAGACAACAGGTGCCACCACCTGATCAAGTTTCAGATCAGATCTGTGGAGAGGTGACACTGCTCACAGTAAGAATGCACATTTTTCAAGCAATAAAACAACTCCAGTTGAATAAATGCAAAATAAGTGTAATGCTATACTGTGAAATAGTCCAGGAAAAGCAATACTTACACTGAGACAAGCATGTGGCATAAATGTTACATAGTGTATCTTTAAAAACAATCATGATTCAACCTTGCATTGCTTAAAAGCCACAATATAAACAAAACATTAAAATCCCGTCAGTCTTAACTGACTAAATAAATCTAGGCCTGGTCACTGCAACTGAAAAAAATCTTTTTCGTAACAGAGTTTGTACTAAGTCTATCTCTCTTGGCTCTATTTCCTTGATTTCACTGTCATTTGCATAGCTCCTCTTTGTTTCCACTATTTGAGAGCTAACATGCTGTTGAACACAATAGTGTTGTTACGGCTCCTCAGTTTTCTCTGCTGACGACACTGGGACGAGAAGAGCGTCAAATGAAACCATCTGTAGACTGGCTGCGTCCTGCCTCTGAACACTTACTTTGGAGTTTCTATCCTTTCTCTCATGTCAAACTGTCAAATTCATCGTGTCTAGTTAGACTCTGGCTCTCTATTCGGCTGCATATCCCCAACACTTTTTCAATACTGGCTAGAAGCAATTTTAGACACAGCCCTTCAGAAACTGTTTTTTTAAGAATAACTTTGACTTAAAAAGAAGTTTAAAATCCTAACTTTTTAGTTACTCTTTGACACTTACTGAAGTTTCATATGGTAAATGTTCAGTCAATATCTATGTCTTACAAAGGTAATAAAATAAATATGTGGATTGTCAGAGCATAATGACAACTTTGATCATATAATGTGATTTATTATTTTTGATGTAGATTGGTCCAAAGATGATGATGTTTGTGAATATAGGACATGTATTAAATAACTTTGCAGCTGATGTCATTAACGTTACTTGGTAGTGTGATGCTAACTGAAGGCACTACTCTGTCAGGAGCTCTTTTAGACTTGAATCTGATTTTTATTTTAACACTATCGGACCTGAAAGAGCTGATTTAGTTGGAACGACAACAGGTGAGATGATTTGTGCTGTTAAACAAGTACCTCACATACAATTATACCGACAGGCTAGCTAACATTAACCAACAGTTTTTCAATTAGTCACTCTCACTTTTTAATTGAAAAACAAACACCTAAATGTAAAAGCTGTTTAAATCCATTTTGTATTTTTTCTTCAGTTTTCAGACAATCTTAAAAGTTTTTTGTGTGTGCTTTTACTACTGTGTCCATTGTCTCATCATGGTAACAGCAGAAACATTTCGCCATAGAAGCACATGTAGAACACCCCCAGCATGATGTCACAGCAAAGTATCAATATCCCCAAATCCTATTATATTGAATGAACTTTTTAAAATGTTTTTTTTTTTTATATATATTAACAGAATGTTGATATTAAAATGTCTAAATCTGATGAGGTGTGTGTACGTGATAGAAATAAAACAATAATGCACTCAAGGCTAACACAATAGTTAGACGAGCCCATACCACCCTAGTCCTCAGCTAAACCAGCTCGTATCAACAAGCCAGGAAGTCATCAGGGATCCAGAGGAGATCTTGTGTGTCAGGCAGAGGAGGACAATAGGGCTTGATGAATAGGTTTTCATATTCATAATTGGTCGTGGCTGGTGTCTGGTGTTCAGTGCATGCTTATCACAAATAGACACTGCGATAATGCTGTTATCTCAATCCTCCAAACACACACTTGAACAGAGGTCATTAGACAGTCCAATAGCCACTCACTGTATTCACATACGCCGGTGTCTCTTGGCATCACAACTATTAAGAAATTATGATGATGATAAAAACACTAAATTGTCATTCAAGGGAGTGAGGAGTCAGTGCTTTATGTGTTGGATACACAGCCCATTCATTCTCCTTGCTTATCTTTTCCTTATGCTAAACTAACTTTTTAAGCTCATATTATCCCTATGAAGTGTGACATTTTGATGCAAGTTGCCATTTATTTATTTATGTATTTATTTTTTGCTTAAAGGTGCACTGGGCAACCTTTCTGGTGGAGGGTCCTCTACCTACCTGTTTCCATGGAGACTTGCCTGAAATGTTCCATGGTATGACATTAAACATATCCCTACGGGTGTTTCTATTGCTCAAAAATACAATAATTTCTTCTGTGAATAGGAGCGACTCTCCATAAATCTGAATTGTAATACAGCGTAGTGCTGTAACCTGCTTGTCTCCCTTGTACTAGATACGTTAATCTATACTGTGGCAATAACATTTCCATGGACAAGCAGGTGGCAGACCCTCCTCTAGAAATGTTACGCAGTGCACCTTTAAAGTGGACATAGACTCCAATCAACTTTGCCTGTTAAAGCATCGCATCAATGCTCAGAAAGTGTTTGTTTTCACCTGCCCCCAGTCCTCGCCCACAGCCTTGTATGTTCTGCAGTGATTTATATGTGGAAATTATCACTAAATACCAGAAACCTTAACTTTTCAATGTACCAGAGGATTCAGGTCTAGCCCCCTCTGCTGGCAGTTTATAATAACAAACGATACCAATAAAAAGCAAAAGAATAATGCATTATTGTACCTTTTAAGTTTTTTTGTTTCCCTACTTGGATTTGCAATGTTGTTTTGCTTACCTTTTCATCCTAGGCTTGGATATTCCAAACAAATGCATTCTATCATCAAAAGTTACTAACACGCTCCATTTCTTATACACCAACAGCGCTCCCTGCTGGTAACATTATTTAAAACTAAACTCTCGTGTTGTTTTATGCCCAACTGACCCACATTTGTGTTGCAGAAGAAGCCTTGACAACTGCCAGGAACAATTGAATGCAGTCGTCTTGAAAGCATCCACTGTAACACCACCTGCAAAGAATTCATGCTCGGAGAGGTGCCTGAAGAAAATTCACTTCACTACCATTGGGCTGTATGCCATTATCACAGATTTACTCTTATGTCTGTCACAGAAACAAGCATGCCTCCTCCGTTTAGCTCTAGAGGAACCACTGGAGTTTTAAAAGCAAAGCATGGTGCATTAAGAGGTGCAGTGTTACAGGAACTTCTCTGTAGACTTGACTCATATTCAGGCTGTTGCTTCCACTTCATACTTGTTATTTTAGTCAAGAACAATGTGAATAATGTGGGAGGGTTTGTAAAAATGTGCTTTTCAATGCAAGAAGTCTACAAGTAAAGGTGTGTGTATATACGCTATACAGTCTTAAAAGTGCACTGCACAACTTTTCTGGTGGATGGTTCACGACCTGTTTGTCTCCATGAGGATGTTATTGCTGTCCATAGAATGTTCCATGGCATGACATCAAAAATACAATAATTCCTTCTGTGAAAAAGGACAAGTCTCCACAGATCTGAATTGTAATGTAGTGTAGTGCCATAACCTGCTTGTCTCCTTCATGATAGGTTGAATCTATACTGTGGAACTTTCTAGACAAAGCAATAACATTTCCATGGAGACAAGCAGGTCGTGGACCCTCCACTAGGAATGTTACGCAGTGAACCTCTAAATAAATATTGTTGTCTTGATTTCTTTTTGCACAAACAATTGCAATCATAAACCTTTATTAAACTGCTTTCCAAACTTTTATTAGCCTGGTTTTGAAATAATTCAGTTTGTGTTTTTTTAAACATGTTTTTAAATGGTTTGTAGTGACCCAATGTTATTCCTCACTTTAAAGCGTTCCTATTATCCTAATATTCACTACACAAACTTAGACTCTTTTCGCATTTTTTGGAGGCCAAAGCAGCTAAGAAGCTAAGAACAACTAGCATGCAACAGCAAACCAGCATTTTACTTCCTGATTCTTGGATGATTAAACACTAATTAGATACAGACAGCACTCAGCAGTCTCATTCTTTTATCAGTTTGTGTACTGGGGCAAAACTAAAATTGTACTTCATTATATGAAAAATATTGCGTACAGCCCTCTGTCAAAAATGTTAATTATGCTGTAAACTGACTTTTGCGTGGTTACTTTCCTTTGATGGATAAGGGCAAAGGTTTTATCTTAGCATACACATACATATTTAGCATTTATTTAATCCTTATCTTTATAACATTATCAAAAATAGCATGTCTAAGTGAATATAGGAGGTGTGTGTGGGCTCGGAGTCATCCCCAGTGACCTTGCATCCTCATTATTCTGAAGCACTTCAAAGCTCACTGTGGGATGACGAGCGGCTGTCTCATCTACAGCTCTGATGCTACTAACCCCTACACACACACACATACACACATACATACACATACACACATACATACACACATACACACACACACACACACACAGGCACGCACGCACACACACACACACACACACACACACACACACATACAGAGATACAGTTTTCTAGGCCCTCTAACTTTACTAACTTTGCAGTGAGGTTTGGGAGTGTTTAAAGTCGGTACAAGCTGTGTTTCAAGCCTTTTCAATAATTCATAAAACTGAGCTGCACTTTTGCTAATTTCACTGGTTTATTCAGAGGGTATCATACTATAGGACTCCAGCACGCAAGGGGCCCTTTAAAAAGTTGGATTTCTTGTCTTTTAGCTAACGGGGCTTGCTCATGCGTGCTAAATGAAAGCTGAAGCCACTTCCAGCAAGTGAGTTAATGGCTCAGTGCTGGTAGTTGGATCAGTCTATGGATGTGGACTATATCCTCATTTAGCTTGTATTAATTTAGATTCTTGAAAAGCAGTGGAGGACATATTGCTTACATTAGACTATTGAAGCCACCAGTATTAAGCCATTTCCTTCACATTTAAACCAACCAGGTGTAACATATTGCTACTAACAAGTTAAGTTAATGACTCCGATGATATCATTATATGGCTGTCATTATGGTGAACACATGCTGGTTCTGATACAGTGGGCTCAAACAAAGCATCACAATTGTAAGACATGGTTAAAGGTCCTATATTACACAAAATATACTCTTGCGAGCTTTAAGCCATGTTATAAAGTTGTTACCTCCTCAAAAAACATACCTGGAATTGCTTTTTGTTTCTGTCTACATCTCCAAAGCTCAACATTCTCTGTTCCACCTTGTGATATCATGAAGTGGTACTTTCCACATTAACAGCTGCCTTTTACCTTTAGTTCAATAGAAATGGGCAATTCCAGCGCTGAGATCATCCAGATGATTTTAGTGAAGGTGTATGAAGTTTAAAAACACAGTGGAGCACTTCCTCTATTACCATATGGCATCACAAGGTGCAACAGAGTATTTGAGTGTTGAGAAAATAACTCAGCCTAAATATTTAGGGTTTGTGTGTTAAACATGTGTGAATAAAAGAAAACACAATTCCAGGTATGTTTGTAATGAGGAAACAACATTATAAGATAAATCAGAAATTAGCGTAATATGGGCCCTTTCAATGTTGGTGGTTTAATACTCATAGTTTACGCGTAGTTTTTGTGTCCTTGCACCCACCTTTCTTCTATATTTATGGTTTTGTATAGTAATAAATGGTCAGCCACTTCACATCACTAAGATTGAGTAAAAACTTTGTCAAGAGCATTTTTGGAGTTTAGTAAAGGCCCTATTTTATATTGTACATAATGAGATACAAAGCAGTTTTATGGTTTGGGTAGGATATATGAAACCTCGATATCAGAAACTTTAAAATTATTGGTGTTTATAATCACAGTTATTATAATTCATAAAATGGAAGAGAAAATGATTACACGCTGTATTATATTTAAAAGTGCACCTTTCAAATTTGAAGAACTGAAATAATATAGATACAACTCTTCATCAGTTTTGCACTTTTTCAAAACCTCGTTTTAATTGAGGACAGCCAAACTTTGTCTCTATCAGGACAGACTCCTCCTTTGAGTAAATGTCACAGAATCGTACCTTTGTCTCCTGTCTCGGCTCTGTGACAGGTCGAGCGAGTGGGAGGGAGTGAGGGAGGAGTGAGGAGGGAGCAGGACCTCATGGGTTGTGAGTTGAGCGTCTGGCACATCACAGCACCTCAGCCTTCGGGGACACAGGCGTTTGAATAGTGCTCCCCATCCCAGGATGTTATCGAGGAATGGGCAAAAGGGTTGAGCAGCAAATACAGCTGTTAAAATGTTCCAGTGTAATCATCAGGCAACACGCCATGTACTCTTGTGAGTCGTGACCTCTTTGCTGCGCATGAGGTGGTTAATATTGTAAAAATATTAGTAAAAGTATTTTATTTTTGTTATTTTCATTTTTCTGGTGGGGGTCAGATATTGAGTAAATGGCATTGCTATCCCATGTATTTAAAACATACAGTAAACCTTAAATGGTCCAATCTTGGCCTTCTTTGCTCAAGGACAGCAGTATGGAGGTGGGTATGGGAAACAAACTGTCAACCAGTGTTAGTGGGCTTTTCCACAGCCACCGTGCATTTCTGAATCACACATAATCACCAAAAGGCCACCTTGGTCATCTTGTAATCACAACTCCTCCTTTCTTCCCCATCTTTATGGTGTATAATCAGTCTCATCCTGGAATAACTGATTCCCGGTTTATGCTAATGGTATGGATCTGGAGCGGAGATGAGCAAATACTCCTCCATGTTGTCTCTGTGCGTGACATTTAAGCAGCGACTGAAGAAAGAGTTGGGTTTTAGAGTGACAGGAGGAGCGTTCTGCTTGGTCAGGTTATACTTGTACTAAACAGATCAGACAATGAGCAGCAATGAACTTCAGATGTATTTTATCACTGCCTGTTTAGGGACCTTCACTACTGTGCATTCACTGATGAGGCTAAATGAGGTGACACTCATGCATGCAGAGGCACAGCAATTAGGTCCCTCCCACCAAGCAGCCAGGACATTAAGATGCTTGAGACAATATAACCCAACCATAATATACTACAGTGCTTTCCCTTGTAATTAAAAAAGTAAGATCTTATTAAAATAGTTTGGACTCTATTATTGCAAAGATTAAAAAATGATAAATGTGAAAAACAGTTGATGAACACAATTGCTGGCTTTAAAGAAGTGGACTAAGGGAGTGTGAGTTCATCCATAGAATTCAGCTCCAGCCAAATGAAGCTCATCGAGGCTAGCAGTTATAGGAGCGAATTTGGAGCTGTGTTCCATATTTGGAATTACGAGTTTCAAAGCAACCAAAGAGCCAATCTGGAGTAAGGCTGTTGAATTTAATGTCACTTACTAGGTTAGCAGGGAGTGAGTGCAACACTGACAATTAAACCTGTTGTTAATGCTAGCGGGTGCCACATTGGGGAAAGAAGGCACCTGATTTGTCTGTTGTTAAAGTTCATATCTTGATTTACAGACAAAATAGTGAAATAACCAGGATCATGTAGAGCAGGTTAATACAAACATTTTAAGACCAAAATGACAAGTATGACAGCAGCAGTTACAGAGAGAGCGGCGACAGTTTTTCAATACAAAGTGAATTGGAGGACAAAGTCAGTGGAACCGGAAGCACGCCCATGCTCACTTCCTATTTGTAACGCAGCAGAAAGCAAGTTAGCTATGTCCATTTATGCACACAGTCTATGGTTTCAGATAACATCACCCCCACCCCCCACTTTGGATATGTCATTGCAAAGTACAGACTTATCAAAAAATCTGGCTCTTGCCGCCCATCTGGGAGTATGACATCATCACCAATATAAACAAATTGTCCATTTTCTTGTACAGAAATGCCTGAGGATTTAACCCACAACCTTATTTTATGCAGGCTGCCACTGAACAACTCCCAATAGGATTCCTACTTTATTTGTTTTATTTATTTACCCAGGGCAGAGTGTTCATTTCCCCTCAAACACAAACTTTCAGACTGGAGTGCTGTAATGGCTCTCTGTCAGAGCTGAATGATGGATGCATTAGATCAGTGTCCTGAGGGACTCCATACCTTATAGTCACAGTCAACAAGAATACATCTAGAGAAAGTATATATTGTTAGTAATTTGCTCCAATAGTAGCCAATGTCATTGTGTCAGTCCCAAGCCTATATATAGAAACTGTACATGCTCTGAAATAGACCTGAGACAATAGCAAATTTTGGAGTACAATATATTGCTTTGGAAAATATCATAATAAACAAGTATGCCACTGAATGAACCCTAAAGACAGCTAATCCCAGTGAACTCTTTTCTTAATGTACAATATTCTTAAAAAAAAAAACAAAAAAAAAAAACAAAAAACTAAGGTGCTATAACTGAATAAATATCAGAATTAATTACACTTAAGTTGAGCCTCTCAAAACCTCATATTATAAAAACGTTCCCCACAAATCCAAAGAAAAAGTATACACAAACAACAAAAATGTTGTTCTTATGATATAGTAATTATGACAGAGCTACTCTGAAATGAACAATGTTTGGGAAATAGTTTGATCTTTTATTTTACACCTCTATGACTATGTTATATGATGCACATTTTCAAATGCTAATGCTTGTAATGCCAGCTCATTCATATCCATTAATTCTCCATAGACCACATCAAACCCTGCAGGTGTCACTGTGACAAAAGCTGCGGGAGACGGTGGTCTGTGCCTCAGAAGCAGAATCCACTTCTTAAATGTCAGTCACCTGTCAGGCCACGGCTGAGCGCCTGCCACCCGCCCAGCAGGTCACTCCTGCCACAAAAGGCAGCGCTCACTCCACTGAATTAAAGTTATTCACTTCCTATTCATAATATGAACAAATTACCCATGTGTCACTGTCCACTCCACTTAAGAGGTCTGGATGATTTCTATAATGACAAAATATAAAATGTGTTTGTGCAGAATCAGGTTATTATTAATGGTGTTTTAGAAAGGCAATACAGAAACACATTACTTTGGCTGGCAGATGCCAATGTGCAATATTGGATTGGGAAAGACGCCAAATCGAACTTTTGGATCTACGCACAATTGTGAAGACATGGCCAAACTTTGGACTCAGAAAATCGACTAAATATGCAAAATCTACAAGACTAAGCAGTAGTTCACTTAGTCTGAGTCATGCCATTACTGAGTTTGGAAATCTTTCTGAATATATTTAATTAATTACATCATTTTTCTATGACCTGCCAAAATATTTACCACAAAATGTATCTATTCATTCACACAATCTCTGTTGTCTCTTCCAGCGATTCTCTCAATGCCAAATGGGCTTTTCCAAATGGGCCAGTTAACAAAACGTGCACACCAGGCTGTCCACATATTGTTGTGTATCTCCCAGGAGAAAACACCTGAAACAAAAGAAACACGGTGATGGCTCTATCTCATTGCTAGCTGCCACTCACACGACACATGCATCAATCACAGCAGTCACCCCCGGATCCAGCAGCTCCATGGAAGCAATTTGTCACACATCTTTAGGCGCCTGAGACATGCCTCTGTAGCTTAACCAATCTCCCCACGATAAACAGGCCACATTTATGTTCATCTAAATGTCTTTCATACATATGCATATTTTGTTCATTGTAAAACAGAATATTTATCTAAAAGGAATTGCAGTAATAATAGAAAGGGGTCCATTGACTTCCGGTTCAGACCTAATTCTGTCTTACCTCTTCATTGTAGCATTTCACCATAGCAAGTAGCTGATTTGCAATTATGGTGTTTTTATTTCTTGAAAAAGGCAATGTAACATTTTCAACATTTGTACTTGACCCACAATCTGAATTTCTCAGGTAACTGAAAGAAAGTACAGAGCCGTGGACAGGGATTTTGGATAAGTGCAAATAGAAACTCTTGAGTAAGTAATGATGAGGGAAACCCACATGGTTAACAGCTCATAAAAGTTTTTTAGTAGTATATCTTCTTCAAAGGGTTCATATTCTGCTGAATTGACTTTTTGAGGTGTTAGCTTTCTTCGTGTAAAACATATTTGAGTTCTGATTAATTTGTCTGCTTTTGAAGAGTGCTGATGTGAGCTTTGAAAGACTGGACCAAATACATCTGGTCCTATTTTGAACATTTCATCACAAAGTTGAGGCCATGCCACTTTGTCAATGCCCGATCAGATCTTGTATGATAAGCAGGGTGGGACCTATGTAATACTTGGATGTTAGACCTCTGGAAATACCAGGGGACACAGTGGGACAGTAGTGGTTATAGTGCATACTGTTGTTGTGTCCTTAGACAAGACACTTCACACACTTTGTCTAGAATTTGGTTTGAGAGTGTAGTGATCAGAGGGGCTGATGGCTACAACAGTAATTTATAACCATTTATAACCACTGAGTGTGAAATAAATTAATGAAAACTGCACTAATTTATGAGGCAACTTTGGGCACCTTGAAAAGCACTATATAAGACATTTATTTAAACCTTTAAAAATACGACTCAAATAACAAACATAATTCTTTTCATATGGCATTTTAAGTGTTGGATGCTTGAGATGAGTAATTTTGCCTCCAGATGGAATAAATCAATAGAGAAATCTATACACATCCCCTCTATGTAAACCCTGGCAGAGCTCTATAACCCTGAAGTATATTATTCACTAAAATGTGGTGCGTTGAGTGTGTAACTGCTTGAGCTGCCCAGTGAAAGCAGAGTCAGAGAGGATACATGTCACCCTTTCAAGAGCAATTGCCATTCTCGGTGAGGCCTCGGTGAGAGCAGGCTGCTGAGAGGTGCCTGTGATGGGCCCAATTTAATGCTCCATTATGCAAATTGATCATCTCAATTGACCATCACTCTGGTAATCGTATGGGCTGACTGGGTTTCAGGGACGGCTGGATGTCTTCAGCAGAAAACCACACATCAGTATCAAGAGGTAAAGAAGAAGGAGTGATAATAGGGATGAATGTATAATTCTTTCCACCAATAAGACCCCGACAACTGTCTGCTATACTGTTCTATACCAAGTCGTGTTGTCATGACAGTAACGTATTTAACTTGATTGAAATATTAAGGAAAAGGCTCAATACGCCATATTGAGTTTGATACCACAATGTTAATAAAAAACAAATCATATAATTCTGTATAGTTTCCCAAAATATAGCTTCTTTAAAGGGCCCATATCTATATAGCTATATATATAGATCTATATTATAATGTTGTGTCCTCATCACAAACATACCTGGAGTTGTGTTTTGTTTCATTCACAGGTTTAACACACAAATCAAATAGAAAACACCTTGTGATGTCATGTGGCAATACAGGAAGCTCCATGGCGTTTTTAAACTCCATACACAATTATTTGAATCGTTTCAGCCCTGGGAGTGCCAATCTCTATTGAACAAAAGGTTAAATATATTTGTTTACTTGAAAACTACTACTACATGACATCACAAGGTGGAACAGATCATTCTGAGCTTTGGAGATGTAGACAGACTAATAATAAAGGGTTATTCAGACATGTGTGAATGAAACTAAACACAATTCCAGATATGTTTTTGAGGAGGCGACAACGTTATAACATGGCTTAAAGCTCACAAGACAATTTTGTGTAATATAGGACCTTTAATATTAGAATGGCATTGAACAAGATCATAACTATTCTATTCTAGATCCAATTTTGTCCTGTTCATGGGAATTCTTTCAGTATTGATATATAATATATATTATATATATTTGACATTCCTACAAAGGAGCAAAATATTGGGTAAAGTAAAAATAAGGCCTTAACTTAATATGAATTGAAGATCATACAGGTTAAGTATGATACATTAAAAAGCCAATATTTTTATAAAGCTATTTTTCAGTCTTGTTTTCTTTTGCAGTGTTACAACGATAGAAATTATTTTTGAAGATGAATATTTGGACCTGCTGGCTGAGATTTACAACTAGGAAATGATTGTTGAAGAAGTGATGCCATCTCCTGTCACTGGGTAAATTGTGAGTTAAAATCTGAAGGCAATTGGCTGTGGATATGAAGAGTGTCATGTAACTTCCATGATGCAACTTACAGCAAGACGGCGCAAAGAGACTGCACATGTTGGGTCAAAACTGTCTGGCTTTTAAATGTTGATTGTCAGGTGGACTGATGAACCCTCCATTCAAACATGCTGGATATTAGCTCATCGCATTTAGTCAAAACAATTTCTTGACTGTCCCTCCACACAAACATTTTCTTAGCTCCTTTTAGTCCGAGCATTTCAGAACTGACGCAACTGATGTTTTTCATGTGCCTGAAAATTTCAACTGACTTTCATGCCCCAACACCTTGCACAGACATGGAGGGGCAAGTTTCAAAGTTAAAGCAGCAATGTGTAATATTTCTAGGTCTGCAACAACTGAAAATGTATTACTATTCAAAAGATGAGTCTTGTCATAGTGTTCGGAGTTTGCAAATTTGAATCAATTTACATTATAAGCAGTCTTAAAGGTGCACTATGTAGCTTTTGTAGCAAAGGAGAAATTCAATTCTGTCAACTGGGCAGGCAGATACAGGCAGTGTCCACCAGCAATCTGACCAGAACTGAAGAAGAAGCTTGAGCTGCAAAAGGTATTTTCTCCAGTTGACAGAACTGAATTTCTCCTTTGCTATGGATCCTACCTGGACAACTGAGGGATCACACAAATATGTAACTTTTGCCTGTCTCCATGGAGATTTTTTTGCTTTGCCCTCTAAAAGGACAAAGCCTAAAACTATGAGCGAGGTCGTGTCTCCACAGATCTAACCTGCAACTTGCCCTGATGGTGCTTGTTTCTTGGGAGAGCAGTAAGTTTAATGCCATACTGTGGAACATTCCAGGCAAAGCATTAAAGGAATAAATGTATACCAGCCTCATATTATTTTTGGTACTTATTTTGAATCTATTATCACTATTTATATTTTTGCTCTTTATTATAATATACTGTGATGTGTGAGCTGTACTGTGTCCAAATAATTTGCCTTGTGGATCAATAAAGTTTCTTTAAGTATAAATCTAAAGAAGGTAGAAGACCCCTCCCACTAAATAAAAGATTAATAATAAACCAAGTACGTTACATTGTGCGCTTGCCCCAATCTTGTAACTGCCTTTTATCAAAACAACTCCCAGTTATCTACTGGCTCCACCGTAAACAACTGAGCTCTCCATGCTCACACAAACCCAATGGAGCGACCCAAGCGTGAGTCAGTGCAGTTCATTTCACAGCCATGATGTCCATGTTGATAATGCCGTAGTTGTGAACAGATTAGAGGCGGAGAGATGGAGGTATTTGTTTTCATTTCAGTACTGTCCAGAGTATATTCCACATGACATGCTTTGTACTTAACCATAAATTGAGTTAGATTTTGTGTTTAATAGGCTCCATGTTCTTGCCTATTCTCGCCTCTTGAGTGACCTGGAGACACATATCACACTCTTGTCTCCTCGGAATGGACAGCCAAAAAGTCAGGGCATGGGAGAATTCATTTAGTCAGAGCCTAATTGCGTTTATTGCCCATGCCTGGCACCTTCCTAATCTGGGATTATGATGATGCATTAACAGAGGCGACTGGCTGTTTACAAGGCATTTATTAGGCCGTGTCAACATAACGAGACAAATTCCACCTATCACATTAATCACTGCACTGCCATGTTGAGGTGCAACGTGTAGCCAAGGCAGGCAGTGTCGCATTAGCCATCGGTGTGTGCAAAAGAGTAACAAAATACGAATACGAATAACTGTTAAAACTGTGTAATAATCTTCAACTACCGGCTATTGATAGTTTGCATTGACATCATGCTGGAGGTGTTCTACAAAAATTATTTAAGATCATCTGAAAAATCAAGAAAAATAGGGCTATGGATTTAAACAACACATTTTTTATTTTTAGTGAGCTTTTGATAAATACAAACTGTTTAAGAGTTTGATTTTCAACAACAAAGGTGAGAGTGACTGGATAAAAAACTGCTTTGATTTTAATGCTATTTGAGACAGACTTGTTTCACAGCACAAATCAGATCGCCTGTTATAGTTCCAGCTAAATCTGTTCTTTTTGGTCAGATTGTGACCAAAAAGCTCAGATTAAAGTCTAACAAGCCTCAGAATGAGCAGTGCCTACAGTTAACATCATACCGCTATGAATGTTAATGACATCAGCTGCAAAGTAATTACTATATGGTTTTCAGTAGAAAATTATTTTTAATAGAATAAATCTGCCTTTTTAGTGAGGTGCACTATGTAAATTGAAATTTGGTGTCACAGTTATCATGGTAAAATAAAATGTTATGAATATTAATAATTATAATTTTAATATCATGAATAACCTGTTATATCATGGAGAAATTGCTTTTTTCTGCATATTTTGGTGATTATCTTTAGCATTTATCACAGTTATATAAAATCCCACAAATGGTCACCCTTTTCATCACGATAAATTATATTATTGTTTATTGTCCCATAGGTAGAGGTAATGTTGTGGTTGAGGATTTAGCTGGTCAGTAGTACTGTGGTCGTGTCCTTGGGCAATACACCGTTGTTGTCTAATCACAGTAACAGTGACAGCAATGAAAAGTTTTTGACAAGCACTTTGGCACAGAACTTTTATTGCGCTAATAATTAAGTACATTTATTCTGAGTAAGTAGCAAGGTGGTGACATGAAACTTATGGAGTGACTGAACAAAGCTAAGTGAATTTGCAAAGGGTTAAGATAAACAAAGAATAATGGCGGGATCAAATGCATGCTTGAGTGCGCCAAGCTACAAAAACAATTTTCCACACACGACGCCTCTAATTGAAGTCAGGTCACTTAATTACATTCACAGTATTGTTTACCTATCGCCTTTTCCTCTCTCTGCTAATCTGTCTGTGACTTCTTCGTCTCACTGATTGCCATTTTATTCTTTCTTTTATGGCACAAGACTATAGAATACAGACAGCAGCTAACTGAGCAGAGAAGGCAGCAAGAAGAGAAGTGGAAACAATAATGAATGCATCTTTAATTGACAAAAGGTTGATTTTTCAGCTTTGTAAATATCATATAATCAAAATACATGGAATATTCATGGAGTTCCATTGTTGATAACATCAGAGAGTATTTTCAAGAAGACATATTGTGCTTGTGCCCGCTATATTCTAAAGACCTGGATTATTATGTAATGATTGGACGTAATGATCTAAAACTACTTAATTAAAGAAGTCTGCTGATGGCCACATTAGAAAATTGCAGTGCGTAATGGGAGCCTATGTCACTGCAAAATGTCATCACAGCAAAGAGCTGCACAACTGCTGGCCCCTCTCATGGATAGTTACACATCACGCTAGCGAGTAGAGGATTTTTTTTGCTGAATCCTACCTGTATCACCGATTAAGTAAATAAAATAAAAATTATTCTCCAATAAAACTGGAGAACAAAGTGAGTACAGAGCAGTGACATCTTGATTACTCAGATTACTCAAACATGAAACATCAACCTCAACAGGGGAAATGAGAAGAGGAAACAACTGTAACATGGTTAAAAGCTCTATAAATAGTAGCTCTAAAAATTGCATAACAGGTCCAGGGGGACAGTGAGGTTAGCGCTCTCACCTCACAGCAAGAAGCTCGCGGGTTTGATTCCCAGACTGGGCTTTCATTTAGTAACAAGAAAAGAAATAACCTCACATGCACTTATTTTTTTTATTTTTTTTTACAAATGCATAAGATTCTCCCACAAACTTTTCTTTGTGAAATTCTTTATCCATTTATATAAGTTTCAGAAGCTGGTTAATTCCACCAATCCACACTGCTCCTCTCCTGTATTGAATTGGACTGCTGTGCACTTGAGTATTTCCTATTATTTTTCACTTCATGCTTAGACATACGCAGGCACAAGGGGCCACAGGTTGAATGATACTCACTTTATTCTGTCTGGCATCTGTGCAGAGGGGACATTGATTTCTTTTCCCTTTCGAGTCATCCCCAAAAGTGATGTGTGGCAATTAAAGGCGCGCCCGCCGCTCCGACCTGACACGGCCGTTTGAGATATGACAGAGGAGAGCGTCCCCCGGCCGGGCCCTGGCTGAGGCTTGGCTTTGGATATTGCATTTTGTGCCGAAACACGAAAATCATCAAGTGGTCTCGCCTCTAACCCTGTAAACACTTTATAGCTGGATATATCTCCGATTCCATTTGAAGAACTATAGCTTCTACACTCCACACCGGCATCACTCTCTGTCAAGATCTGCTGGACTCAACAATAAGCACAAGCTGTCAGCAGATCAACTCAGGTATCATTGTGTTTTCAAAGTCAAGATGGGAGAACATGATTTTGTAATAGCCCCTCCGGGTAAAGGTCTTCACCAAGTCAACACAGGGAGGGGATGGGTTTGAATATACTGAAGAAGCACCAATGTGGACGTCAGAATATTCAGAATGTATTATAATCAGATATTTTGTGTAGCAATTATTTAGCCTCAAGGTTAAATAATTGTTTTCCCTTGAATAATTTGTACAGACATGACTTTGTGTAGGCAGAGAAAAGGTTGTAACTAGCAACTGTATGAATTCACATTTTTAGTCAAACAATGTTAATCATGCACGGTTAAACCACTGTCTTGATCTAAGGTCATTTAAGGACAAGTTAACTATAAATGTAGAAGTGTGGCAGAAATACAGCATAAAGTTATTTTTGATAGGTTTGATAAGTTTTCTCAACATTTTACTTAAGTCCAAACAGATGATGTTCCCTTCATTTACCAATGTGAAGTTATTACTTTAAAGTTTTGCACCTGCTATCATGTATTGGAGATTGCTTTTGCAGGAGTGTTGGGAGTGGACTGTAAAATGCACGCTCTCTGCTTTTGAAAATGAATGTGCTTCAGTGATAAGGTCCGGAAGAGAGCGCAGGAGATACGGCACAAAGCAGCAGCACATCTGCCCACACTGCCTGTTTCTCTGAGAAAGAGCTCACACAGATACAGCATTCTGGTGGGGCACATATACAGCCTTGTTTCCACTGTTCGCTTTGGAGCAGATTGGTTTGGTCTTTAAGTGTTTCTACTTTCTTAAATGACCCATACCGGGCCATGTCAGGGGTCCTGAGTGCCACATGTGAGGTAAAACCACTGCCCACAAAGGTCTAACCTTTTAGATCGAGGTGTGCCTAGGGGAGCTATGCATGACAGCCAAATGATTAGATAGCATCTTGGAATTACAAAACGCCTTTCTGTGAATTGCTGAGACTGACTTTGTGATTAAAAAGTATAATTCAGGTACTTTGAATTTATTTATTTTATACAAAAGTAATTTTTAAGTTTGGGTAATGTCAGTTGCTCACATAGCAGACCTCTGTCCCTGTCCCATGGAAACACACTCTTTGTTAGCACTGATTCTTCCTGGAAATAATGAACAAAATACTAGCACCAAAATCCACTCTCACAGTTCTTGCAACACCATCGTAATGGCAGTATTATAGAAAGTTCGATGAGTCAAAAAACTGGAAATTATTTGTGACTTGGGCAAATAGTTTTACAAATAGTGAAAAAGTTCTACCTTGATTGGACCAGATGTTTACCATTAAAGCTGCTTTCATGTGTATTAAACAAACACTCACACAGGAAAACCCATGTCACCCTGGTGCTTAGAGTTGATTCATGGTATTAACTCCAGAATGGAGGGCAGCGCGTGCCAGACTCCACAGTCCAAGTCTTTGCCTCTTTTCCCTGGGAACAGCTCAGTGCCATCTGTCAGATCTGGAAAGCCCATAGTGGCTCGTGCAGGTCTCTCCAAGCCTCCATACATGCTGCCTCTCCCCTGTCAGGCCGAGCAGCGCAGGAACGCCCATCCATGACCGGCCTGGGAGCGCGAAGTGTGTCTGCACTGCTTAAAGCTTCATTTACATCCAAGAAGTATCTTGGCTGAGGCTGGTATTGAACAGGGATGTTATCAGATCCTAGGATGTGCATTGGTCAGAGAAAAGAAAAGCGCATGCCAAAGCTACTTAAATGTAATGGGACATGGGCTGCCTAAGTGCTGTTTAATTGGCTGACTGCTCATCGAATCTTTCATGCCATTCTGGGCTGCAAACAAACATTCGATAACACAGGCAGAATGTGTTGGCACAAGCAGCTCTTCAGTTTAGTACTTGAGTTATAGTACAGTAGTAACTTTAAAGGTGCACTATGTAACTTTTCTGGTTTAGGGTCTTCCATCTTTTCATGAAGATACCTTGACAAAATTATTACTGTGAGAGGGGGAGCCTCTCCACAGATCTGACCTGTTGGCATTGCCTGCTGCTGGTCTCCATGGAAACAGACAAGTTTAATGTTATACTGTGGAATATGCAACACAAAACAATGACAGCTCAATAGACAAGCAGGTGGCGGACCTTAGAAAAGTAGTGAGCATTTGATGTACCACACCTTTTGCTGTACTTTTGCATAATATTTACTGAAACTAGTACTTTTCCTGATCACCCACTACATCGACTGTAAGAACGATATCATACTATAGACCCATTTTGAACTTTGACAGTTACTTGTCTTACCTTATCCCTCTAACCTTAACCCCTAACCCTAACTGTGAGGATCAGTTGAACTTAGTCTTTTCATTGGGGCAATAGAGTAGACATTTGTAGCCATTTCAAAGCTCTAAAATATGGGTCCGTGGGGGCATCCAGCTACATTTGTATACCACAGCATAAAGTGTTAGTCCAAAGACGCAAAAGCTGAAAGGAAAACAACAGTGTCTTGTGGCTATTCAAGGCTTTATTTGCTTGTTTTAATGCTATCCCCAGATGAACTTGTAAATAGTTTCTAAGAGGAACATTCTTCTATACAAGGCTTAAACAAATAATCTAAGTTGCCTCCTAGGAGCAGACTGTGCAGTGTTCATATTGCATTTGAGATGCCACTGATGGGGTCCACAAGTCATTTCCTCGAACACAAAGAGGACACATCCCGACATGTGACTGCAGACCATATCTTATCTTCGCTGGCCTCCTCTACGCCTAATAATCTTTGTTCAGAGGGCTCATAAATCAAGTCTATGTCAGCCTAACAGATACAAGGAGATTAAAACAATGTATGATTAAAAATGGGCTCAGATCATCAGGAGTGTATTCAATTAAATAAACCCGTCAAGGCTGAAAAGTGGAGGACAAGGCTGGGTGGTTTTGGGTGGAGATAGACAGGGGGCTGTAATGGAGTGCAGTTAAAATGGTGTAAGAGACAGTGGCGAGGCTCAGGGTCGCGCAGCAGCTGTGGCACTGACCTCCAGGGCCACTGACTTTGATGACCACATACTCAACAACAGACACGGGAACTGCACTCAAAAACACACAGATTCACAATATACTGCACACTTGTGGACTCTTACCTGAAATTTTACTCCAAGGGTTCTGTGGGTGGATATGCCTGTATGTGAATGTTATAGTAGTCAATCAGTGCTATTACCTTGTTTCACTGTTCTTTGAGTGGGTTATAGTCAGGGCTCTACTGGAAATATCAATATGGCAATATATATCATTACAGACGTTACAGACAGAGATCATGTGTATCATGATACTTTTGAACAACATTAATTCATAAAAAATTGTCACATTATACACTTAATTACTTGCTCACTACTGAATTAGGGCTTTATCTGCTGGACTGAGAAGATGACAAATGTACTGTATTATGTGATATTAAGGACACTGTGAACATATCCATGTATCAGAACATGTACTGTATGAAGGTCAGCGTATCAGAATACATATTGTATCATGGACTGTGTATCAGGATATGTATTGTATCATGAGGTACATGGCAATCAGACAGTCCTAGTTGCCATTCAGATATATGTGCTTATTATGGCAAAATCAATCAGTTATTAAAGGTGCACTGTGTAACTTTCATGTGGAAGGTCCATCACCTGCTTGTTTCCGTGATGATGTTATTGCTTTGTCTGGAATATTCCACAGGACGCCATTAAACATATCCATATCCATCTTGCATTAATTCAATTAAAGCTGTTTTTATTGCTAAAAAATACCTTGCAAAACATGCATTCTTACTGTGAGCGTGCTCTCCTCTCCATAGATCTTGCCTGTAATTTAGCCTGGTGGCGTCACATGCTTGCTTTATGGAAGTAGACATAAAGGAAGTAGAAGTAGACTAATACCATATTGTGGCACATTCCAAGTAAAGCAATAGCATGGAGATAAGCAATGAGAGGACCCTCCACCACAAAAGTTACACAGTGCATTTTAAGACAGAATGTGATTTTCCCGCACAAACCAGGAATCACAGTATTTATGGACCATCCTCTTCTTGACATGAGCACTTATCTTGTGTCATGCAATTAAGAGACAGTGTCCAGGCTGCCACTGTGGTCAAAGAGGACACAGACATGTAATAAATAATAAAGTGCTGGTTGCTGCTGTAACTATGGCAACCTCCTACAATGCTGATGCACTGCTTATCTTCAACAAGTATTACAAAAAGCTCGATTGTTGTTGAATAGTCAGTTTGTGCTCTAAAGGGTTCGGAAAAGGCAAACATAAAAAGAGGGGCGTGTGACCAATTTGCAGCAGTAAACCAAAGCATTAACTGCCATCTAGTGGCTCATCTTTTTAGTGCTGAGCAAATCCAAATTACAAAACTTCATAGACACATTATTTGCTTGTGACAGATACATTTAGCTATGTAGGTCCCAGTAGAAATGTAACCCAATTCTAGTTTTACATTTAATTTTCACTACATGTAGGAATATCATTTTGATTTTGCAGGTCTATATTTTCAAAGAGGTGTAGTAATCCTTACTAAATTAGTATCATGATGTTTTGGCATTAGTTAGTAGTGGTGATGATTCGCCGCCATTGGAGAGTTTTCTTCAACTTTACCAAAGCCCAGCAGAGCGGCTCATGAGCCGGCATACAAATCACCGGCAGGGTGCGCTCTTGTATCCGAATGAGCTGAACACTGAGACACACGTGACGCATGCGCAGAAGCAGAGCACGTTCTGCGCTTCAAGGAGCCGTCTGAGACGCTTGCACAGCGTGTCCTATTCTAGGCTCAAAATGTCTGGGAAGAGTTTTCGAGTAAGTGACGGGGACTGGATTTGTCCCGATAAAAAGTGAGTACATTTCGGTCACGATAATTGTGATCACATAGATTCTCACATAAACACAGGGCTGATCAATATCAACAAACATTAGCATGTAGCTAACTGTTAGCTCCTAGCATCCAGCGCTTAGCTTTTAGGCCGAGTGATGTTTTGTTCACTGATCACACAAGTTTTTATCTTTGCTATTTTGTTTTCTATGCACCGCCGCAATAACTTTAATGAAACATAAATACCTAATATTACTATGAATTTAGAACACGAAACACTCACTAATAAATATCGTCTAACACGACAAACCAGTAAACCTTGCTAAGTTAGCTCTCTTTGCACTCGACACTCGATGTTGATCCAACATCATGTCACAGAATCAAGTTACATGCAAGTCTATTCTGTATATTAGAGTGCTAAACCCGATGCATGATGAAGTAAGCTAGTAAAGTTTTTTTCTATATTATTTATTTGTTTATTTATTGTAACTTAAGTACGCCTCCACAGCGTGGGTGTGTAAAGTAAACATGGCTCATAACCTATTTTTACACTTCACAGATGCGGAAATGTAAACTTTGCGAGGAGAACTAGCTGTAACCGGTGTGGTAGAGGTAAATTACTGCTGTTTTGCAGTTGAGCAGATTCTTGTCAAAAATCTTGTTCATTTTAAATGTATCATTATCTGTTTTCTTTGTCAGACAAAACCACAGAAGCCAAGATGATGAAAGCAGGAGGCACTGAAATTGGTAAAACTCTGGCAGAAAAAAGCAGAGGACTCTTTAGTGCGAATGACTGGCAGTGTAAAACGTAATTGGCTTATTCATATCTATTTTTAGATAAGAATTATAATTAAATCAATAATCATTATTTTTGGGTTTATTGCTATAGATGTGGCAATGTGAACTGGGCCAGACGATCGGAGTGCAACATGTGTAATACACCCAAATATGCCAAGCTTGAAGAAAGAACAGGTAACTGATGGTAACAGATCTTACCATTGCTATTGTTAAGTCCTCTGACTGTTAAAATCCTTATTGTATTTCTTTGTCAGGTTATGGCGGGGGCTTCAATGAGAGAGAGAATGTAGAGTATATTGAACGAGAGGAGTCTGATGGAGAATATGATGAGGTCTCTGCTGTTTTTGACGTCTCCAGAAATTGATTTGTGTTTTCAAAAGGTTAATTCCTGTTTTAATTAAATTTATTTTTTTACAGTTTGGTAGAAAAAAGAAAAAGTTTCGAGGTAAAAGTAGTAGCACTTCTTCCTCTAAAGAAAGTGAAAAGAAAGAATCAAAACGGGAAGAAGAGGAAGAGGAAGAGGAGGAAGAGGATGAAGATGGTGACCTCTCGAAATATAAGTTGGATGTAAGTTTTATTTTAGCTCAAGATCCTTTAAGTAAGTGATGTAACTATGTACAAGACTTCACCAGAATGATCTTTTTAGCATATTGGAGGAGGCGCCTTACAGTAGTTTAGAATTCCTGCCTTTAATGAGAAATCTTTAATCTTTTAAAATGTTAAATGACTCATTCAAATATATTTTTAGACCTAAAGAATGTCATAGTATCACATTTTAATGATACATTTATTGTGAGAAGAAACATTTTGTTTTACGGTTATTGACACTATCACTAAACGGTTAAATCCTTTATTTTCTTTCATTTGTATTTCATTTCTGCTTTTTAAAATCAAACTTTCTGAATGATATATTTAAGTTAGTGTGACATAAACAGATTAAAAAAAGCAATTGATGTTTAGGTTTACTGTTTTGGAGTTTGGGTTGACTTGAAAGGATGTATTTATAAAATTAATTTTAACTGTCATCATAATAATGAAATGCAAATACTATACTTCATCTCCAGGATGATGAGGAGGAGGATGAAGATGGAGACCTTTCAAAGTATGACTTGGATGCCAGTGACGAAGATGATGATAAGAAGGAGAAGAAGAATGGCAGTCGCTCGGGCTCATCCCGCTCTCGCTCTTCTTCTCACTCCTCCAGCTCCGCCTCACGGTCCAGGTCCAGGTAAACGGGTACAGGTCAAAGGGTAACAACGGGCAAAATGTCAGTATCAGCGCTCTATTCCATTTATGCTTTGAATGATCAAAAATTATTGCCTTGTAATTTTTTTGTTGTTGTCCCCCTACCCTAAAACCCACCCCAGTTGTTAGGCATTAGATATATTTCATCTTCTTTTAACAAAAACAAAACTGCATTGATATAAGCACTGTCAGAGATGGAATGCATACAGAAAATCATAATTATTAATTAAAATGCATCATGATCAACTGTTTAAAATTGTATTGTACAAATGACCAAAGTACATACTCTGAACATTTGTGGCAGTCTAACCTGGTGTCAGTTATATTAAATTAGGGCTGTCTGTTTTGTTCAGCAATTTGGTAAGTTTTGGCTGTTTTTTTTTGGGGTTTTTTTTTTTTTTTTTTTGAGAAGTAAAACTGATTTTATGAAAATGCTTCCACTTCTGACTGCTGCATGCTATAATAAAGTGTAGTTTTATAGTATTCTGTCTATATATTGTATTGAGAGAGATCTGTGTCTTGTCACTGCAGAAATGTAACTTGAGAGATGCAAGTGTATTTTTAGGTTTATTTCTTCCTAATCCTGTAATGGCAGATGAAGTAACCTGTCTCTGTTGTCACAGTATTGAGATGATTGGAAAGGGTTTGTTTTGTGTTCCAGGTCCCGCTCTAGAAGCTCGTCCAGCTCCAGGTCTGGCTCTCACTCCAGGTCCCGTTCCAGGTGAATGAGGTGACATGCACTCTCCCTCTGAGAGTGGATGTGTGGGGCAGACGCCCTGCTCAGTCCTTTGGCCTAGTTTAACTTTCACTGTAGTTTGACATAAAACAGGCCAAACTCTTATGACTTATCTGCTAGAACAAGTTTGGCTAGTCGCAGATGAATAGAAATGAACAAGACTAGAAACCCTGGGGCTTAATCAAGCAGCTCTTATCAGTATTATACCTAAAAAGTTATTCGACTCTTATCCAAACTCTCGGATGTATTTGAAGGCTGTTGAGAGCTGTTAGATTAACCCATGCAAGTGGAGTTGATTGTGACCTTACTGACCTCTGCACTTGGTTTATCCTTTCACAAGATCCAGCTCCAGGTCTGGAAAGGGCTCATCACGGAAGGCCTCCCGCTCACCCTCCTCTTCCCCCGAGAGGACACTCAAACGCAGTCGGTCCCGGTCCTCTTCTGGAGGGAGGAAACGCAGGCGCTCTAGATCTCATTCGTCCGAAAGGTTTGGGTTTATGTGGAATACCACAGTGGCACAGATCATACTTCTGTTGCCTTCTTTTGGATTTTGCAATTGGCATTTTATCATATCTGGGCATTTTTTTTATCCTATACTGGTGTTATTGTGATTTTGTTTAGTATTGATAACTAAAGATATGTAATTTGGTTTACTGACCTTGTACTTCTTCCCGTGTGTTTGTGCTTGCAGAAGGCGTGAGCAGTCCTCTGGGTCATCAAATTCTGGCTCCAGTTCAAAAAAGAAATAACTTTAAACAGCCTTTGAACACATCAGAAAACAAAAGGAACCCCAATACCAGTGCATGTTGTGTTGCAAGATATCAAATGCTCCCATTCAGTATACTGTTGATCTACTTTCTTAAAGTAACATTTATACTTTCTTGTCCTTTGAGAAAATGCAGTACAACCCAGTCTATCCACAAGTCTGTAACTGTACGTGTCCAGAGCATAACTGTTAAGAATGAATACTGTGAAAGGTTTTCACAAAGTCAATTCTTCTGTGTAGTAGTGTCATTGTAGTGCAAACTTCACTTTTTAAACATGTCAGAGGAACGCTTGATGAGATTTCTTTTTTCTCTTACAATTTAATAGAAAAAAAAATGAACAATGTAGCAATGTTATTATGGCCTTTTTTTTTGTTTTTGAAGGTAAGTATTCATATTTTTGAATCGATGTGATACTTTTTTGTTGACTATAGTTCAGATTTTGTTGCATTTAAGGCAAATTACTACATTTCTGTCACTGCAAATAGCTAATTATTCACAATTTCAAAATAAGATTAGCAACAACTAATTACCCATCTACAGTAGTATTCAACAGTACAGTGTGTTATTGGTAAAGCATCACTATGTACACGTGTAAATAAAACAATTAAAACATTTTTTGCCTGAAGCCCATTTAATGCACACATGTTCCAAAATGTTATTCAAGTCCCCTGCACAGATGAGCGAGCGATGATTTGTCCCAATTGAGTTCAAACTAGCAGTCCCTTTATATTTAAGCTTATGAAGTACCGATGATTGCCAGCAGGTGGCGCCGTGTCAAACAGATTTTAGCTTAAGTCTAGGCGGACTCTGAGGTAGAAGGGACCTGACTGACTATTGAGAAATGAATAAATTAAACTGACTTCTTTGAACAGTCCATAGCAGTAGGTCATTCTTTTCAAGCTGCTGTTCCATTTCGCTCTAATAGAATAAACTCCACACAATTATGGATTTTAGACTAAATGATAATATTTGGACCCAATAGGCCTACAGCAATTAGGCTACTTTGACACAATAGGTCCCAACGTCAATAACGTGGCAAATGTCATTTACAATTTAAATTCTACCACTAAAGTTGTAGCAGCAGCTCCTCCCCAGACTCTTTCTGCTAAAGTCAGTCTTGAAATGCAGTAAGATTTCTGTCATAGGCGGTTTTTAAGTCCCGCCTCTCGCGCGTAAAGACGCTGATGCGCTTTTACGCAGCGCATTCAGTTTCCAGCGCCTTGGAGCAGGAGTACCAGTGGTTTATGTCACTCACACATGGCTTATTATCTGCCCGCGTGTTTATCTCTGCCGGCAGGATGACAGGGGATGCGTGTGATTCCCTGGAGGACTTTCAAGCGACTTATGGAGACATGCTGAGCTCCAACATGTCCAAGAACCAGCACGGGGACAATATCACCAAGAACTCCAGCTGTAGATCCGTTTCAGTCGGATTCCCAATTACTATGATGGTGACTGGGATGGTGGGCAACTCCTTAGCACTTATCCTAGTATATATCTCTTACAGAAAGAAAGAAAACAAAAGAAAACGGTCTTTCCTGCTCTGCATTGGTTCACTGGCTTTTACAGACCTCTTTGGACAGCTTCTAACAAGCCCTATAGTAATATCAGTTTACAGAGCCGACTTGAAATGGGACCGAATCGACTCTTCTGGCTATTTGTGCCCTTTCTTCGGTGTTTGCATGACAACTTTCGGACTGTGCGCGCTGTTTATGGCCAGCGCAATGGCAATAGAAAGAGCCACGGCCATAACAAACCCGCACTGGTACTCTAACCATATGAAAACCAGCTTGACCAAACAGACTCTAGCTGTCATATGGTGTCTTGTGTTGCTTTTTGCGCTTTTGCCCATCGTTGGAGTCGGAAAATACACGCGTCAGTGGCCCGGGACTTGGTGCTTCATCGGCACGGGGGACCGAGAGGTTCCAGGCAACATGTTTTTCGCCATCACTTTTGCAGCACTTGGGATTTTCTCGTTGCTTGTGACACTTTCGTGTAATGTAGTGACAATACGGGGATTGATTTTACGGTGTAAAACGAAATCTGGCACTTCCCATTCCTCAAAACAGTGGGAAAGGCTCACCACAGAGACTGTTATTCAACTGTTAGGAATCATGTGCGTCTTGCTGATATGCTGGTCCCCTTTGCTGGTAAGATTTCTTCCATGACATATTTGTTCCTATAGTTTATAGTCAGAAGAAATGTTTCTTGCACGTCTTATATATTTCTTTTATAACACAACATTTTCTTTTCTCTCAAGCCATACCAGTCCTGAAACAATGCCCCCTTTGAAACACACGCTGCTGTCATTTACAATTATGGGCCAATCCACTTAGAGTCCTGTTGGAAGGGTCTGCTGGTGATGCTGAGGTCCTGCATGATCAGTTACATATTTATCAGTCCCTCTGTGGATATTAATAGAAACACACATGACTGTAGGAGCAGCATGCTGGTGGCTGCTGGGGATTCATGAAAACTGCAGGAAAGTGAGGATAACCTTCTGAATATTAAAGATGTGTGTGTGTGTGTGTGTGTGTGTGTGTGTGTGTGTGTGTGTGTGTGTGTGTGTGTGTGTGTAGAAACAGATATATAACTCAGCCCAGCCCATGTGCCCTAGACAGTGTGCAGTAATTTGTTTATTGATTATGTATAAAGATCAGGCCTAAATGTTGCCAGATACTTGCTACTGTAACCCTCCTTAAGTCATGCTAGAATGTTGCTGCCTCCTCAGAAACATACCTGGAGTTGTTTTTTGTTTCATTCACACATGTGATGTTGTGAAGTGGGAGTTTTCAAGTTAACAGATACCTTTTACAGTTAGTCAGTAGAGATTAGCAATTCCAGGGCTGAAATTATCCAAATGATTCTAGTGAAGGTGGATGGAGTTTTGTCACATGACATCACAAAGTGGAACAGTGTTTTATGTTTGAGAGAAGAAGCCTAAATATGCAGGATGTGTGTGTTAAACGTGTGAATGAAACAACATAACTCTGGGTATGTTTTTGATGAGGAAACATCATTATAAACATTAAAACATAGATCTTAAAATAGCGTAATATGGGCCCTTTAAGATTCTTGGGGAGAGAAACATCTTTGGTCACAAAAAATATAAACCACACAAAAGGTTAAGGTAATTGCAGCATTTGTTGCTTGTGGATTATAGGGTTCACTGTAATGTGAAAGAAAAATTTTCTTAGTCATTTTACATCCAGCTTTTCCCCAACCCCTGAGATTTTGTTTATCTCTTGCACATACGTATGAGACCATCAGAAAACATTGCACTTTATTGCATCAAGCTTCTAGCAATATTGTTTTCCCCAAAAAAATAAATCTACGTGAAAAGCACTAACACTTGAAGTTCTCATACAGAGGTCTTTCTCTGTTGGGTTTATAGCGTATTGTGTGTGCAAAGCAAATCACACAAAACTGAAGTTCTGTTGAGACCTGGTGTTTGATGCTGATGAGAAAACAGAATATAGAGTGTTTTACAGAAAAAAAACAAAATACTGGTACTCCAGAAAAAGTAAAAGTTGCATGAGGAAGTATAGTTAAAGGTGTTTATTTAAAGATGCACTATATAACTTCTAAGGAGGAGGGTCCGCTATTTGCGTGTCTCCATGGAGATGTTATTTCTTTGCATGGAATATTCCACAGTTTGGCATTAAACATATCTGCCTTGCGTTTTTTTCAGTTACAGGTGTGTTATAGCTTAAAAATACCTTCTTCATCAGGGCTTAGAATCATAAAAATTGTACCATGTTATGTGTTTTACTCTAATAAACCATTTGGTAACTGATACATTGTCCAAATCTTTTTTTATTATTATTATACTATTATATTTTCACTCTCCATATGTTTTGCAGGTGTTAATGCTAAGAATGATCTCCACCCAAACCTCCTCCCACGAGTGCAACCCTACCATTGGCAACAGCATCATGCACTCCGGCCGGGATTACCAGTTAGACTGTAATTTCTTTCTGACTGCCATCCGCCTGGCCTCCCTCAACCAGATCCTGGACCCATGGGTGTATCTGCTCCTCAGGGAGATACTCCTTCGGAAGTTCTGCATCATGGCCAATGCTGTGTCCAACTGCTCCATAGATGAACGCAAGGACACTCAGACCAATCTGGATGCTCTAAACAAACAAAACCAGGATGACGAAAGCCTTCAAAAACCACAGACAAGCTAAGATGAAGGTTTTAAACTAAATTTATAACTTGAAGATGTTGGATACAGGGAAACCATTGCACTTATTGGAGTAATGGAGTGTTTATTTGGGGCAGCCAAGTGCTCCAAAGCTAACGAGAATGTGGAGGCATGACCATTTTGTAACAGCACGCTTCTTGGATTCTTTTCAAGTTGCTAAAGCGATTTCCCCAGCCATATACACAGATCTGCCATAACCTTTATACTGTTGGAAATGTTCTGTGGGTACTGTATTGTAGCCTTATTAGGGATGGGACAAGATACAATTTTCACAAGACTGAGACTGACACGTGGAAAAGTCTCTTGTGAGATTTATTTTCCACATTTAGCTTGGATTAAAAAAAAAAAAGAATCTTCTGCCTCATCGCACTTTGCAGGAAATGTGTCCAGTCCCATCTCTAAGCCTTATACATAGCAATGCCTTGTGTATTGCGACTTCTATCTGAAAGAACCAGCATAAATGTCTAATAACTTTGAACCACTATAACTCATCTGTTGAATTGCACCAGCTGAACAAGCCTTCACTCTCTACATGCGTCACCTGTTGTCAAGATGTGCAGTTTGGTTCATTTTCACTGCTTCGAAAACATACATTTTAATCAAAACTGTTCTCTTGCTGCCTAGTAACGAAGTTTTTTTTATGGTCCTGTCTAATCAGTGCACCTTCAATCAACATATTTTGTAAATATATGTAAAACTTGTATATAATTGACAAAATATATTTAAAAAAAGAATGTGCAATTTACGTAGGGACTGTGCAAAGACAATGCAAATCTGTATTTATTTGTACAAAAGTAAAATGTAATCATTATATATTTATTGTTACAATGCCTTGGCAGTTTGAAAGTTTATTATTCTCTCCCAAGGAAAATATCTGCAGCGTTGTATTCCTTCTCTAAACAATTCTAGCTTGAAATCATGTCATTTTGTTAAGTTTTTAGCTTGTTAGTTGCTGCATAAACGATGCTACTGAAAATGTTTTTGGAGTAGACAGTTGCTGCATTGAGCACTGTTGTTTGGATACACTAATTGGACGACATGCTTGGCTATAATTAAAACAGAATCATATATAGGATTACTAACATGGCAGATGATTTAAAAAAATGTAAACATGAAGCGATCGATCTGTGATAACACTAGCGTAGGAGGTCTGTTCTTTCTTAAGCAGCTTCAGTGGAAAGAACATGAGGTACATTCAGTGACTGTGTGGAAAAACACATAATAGGTGATTCATACAATACAATACGACTCAAATATTACAATGGCTCATGTGCTAGGATAATTTAAGGCATTATTTATGTGTTTATATGTATTTATAATTTTGTACCTTTTTCTTTTATCCCCATAGTAACACCAGGCAACATAATATGACAAATAAAGGGGAACTATGAGACATTTTAGGTAGAGAATTAAAAAAATTTTCTTGCATAAAATGAGCAATCTCCAGGAATATCCACCAAATGTGTTTTGAATAATTGAAGAAAAGAATTAATAACATACTGTGGAACATTCAAGGCAAAGCAGTTTTCATAAGATAAGCAGGTGATGGACCCTGCAGAAAATCCTGTCCAACTCCTCTAAGTATTTGTAGGGTATTTTTTATTTTTTATTTTTTTTAATTGAAATTACAAAAGTTTTTCAGAATTTGATACTCAATGCATTTAACTTTCCACAAAACCAGACCTTAATTCTACCTCTGACTTAAAAGATGTACTGTTTCATAACTTCTGAAACATTTTATTCATAATCGTCTTATTATATAATCTAGTGCAGTGTTGTTTGTCCAGATCATCTGCTTTTGACTTTGTTACCATGGCAACGGGGGCACACTCCAGTTGTGCCCAGGACCTTGTCCAGTCTTGCCTTCAATACTTAAGTGATAATGATGCTATAGGAAATCATTAAGTAAAAGCTCATGTGAGGATGTTCTGTTCAGTGTTATTGGTGACAAACGACAGTATGCTCAGTGCATTTCCCCATTGATTTGAAAGCCTCCTGACCATAGTGCCATGGGGAGAGGGTACATTTACATGGCCTCTATTTAACCATTGTGCATTTGGTTTTTACTTGCAGTGTAAGCTCTTATACGGATTGAAATTGCCTCTCATATTTAAGATCATAGAACTAGTGCAAGAACTAAACAATTTCCCATCAGTGAGATTTTACAGTTTTTCTTTTACTAAAGTAAAAGAAAAATTGTCTGTTGTGTAATCCCTCAGTCACCTAGGTAGGATCCATGAAAAACGAACAATTCTATTCTGTCTACCGGATAAAAAAAACAACAAAACAAAACAAAAAAAAAGTTGTATGAATGACAGAATTTTAATTTTCTTTTGCTATAAATGAAAAATCATTCATAGTTTGCAATTTGCTTTTGGATATCAAGATTTAGTAAAGTTGCTCTACATAACTTTTCTGGTGGAGGATTTGCCACCTGCATAACCATGGAAATGCTATTGCTCTGAATGTTCCACAATATGTCATTCAACTTAATCTCTAAATGAATAAATGCAAGATAGATACTGTGCTGTAACTCCATACTCAAGTGTTGAAGTGTCCCTTTCTACGCAAACTTGACTCTTGTGAGCCTTAAGCCATGTTGGAATGTTGTTACCTCCTCAAAAACATATCTGGAGTTGTGTTTTGTTTCATGACTAATGAGTAATCATAAGTAATCCTTTATTATTAGTCTGTTTAAATCTCAAAATGCTCTGTTCCACCTTGTGATGTCATGAAGCAGTAGTTTTCAAGTTAACAACTCCTTTTACCTTTTGTTCAGTGGAGATTGGCAGTTCCAGAGCTGAAATTAACCAAATGATTCTAGTGAAAGTTTAAAAATGACATCAAATGTGAAATGTTTTCTGTTTAAGAGAAGAACTCAATATAAATATGCAAAATTTTTGATGAGGGAACAACATTCTAACATAAAGCAGAAAATAGCATCACATAAGTCCCTTAAGAATACTTCTGCCACTGTTTTTGTATCCTTGTATCCCACTGTAATTGGTTAGTGTATGTTCTGCCCGTCCTACTCTGTGACTGTGCATTCTTCGCTCTTGTTTCAGCTTTCGCTCACGCCCGCTTTGGTTAATATACTCACATCTGGCATTTAATCCATGTAATTAAAACTGTGATTAGATTAATTTATAAGAGGCCTCAGGATATGGGCAGTTTACAGCGTCTCCGTCGTTTTTCCACGTGAATGTACAGCACCGTAATGAGGTCCAAAGGAGAAAATGTCTCAGTGATAATTAGTTACATAGATTTTCACTGTGCTCTGACCGCTCCACTGTGGAAAACTGTGGTGTTTATTCTTCACTCCCGGGGTGTAAATGGTTGACAATTTATCAATATATCTTTTATCAATCAAATCATATTGGTAATCTATTGTAAGGTGAGAATCTAACCCTTGTTTTTTCCCTTCTTCGATCTCGGCAACTTCTCTGTATTACTATAATAACATTATAATAGTTAGCTTGGATTGTAGACCAGATGCCCTACCTGTGGGAACCATCTCAGTGTATTAGGATCACTTCAGAGGCCTTCACTGTAAAAACAAAAAAACAAACAAAAAACAAACATTTATCCTGGATTGGAACAGGCACAAAAGTTAACTGGCTTATGACTCACTGTATCCGTCGACGAGGTTATACGGTGCCGTTAAATTGTGATCGGAAAATGATTTTACAAACGCCCTGCCGGCTGGCTCTATATATCTCTAAAAAGTGCTGACTGCTTTGAATCCACTCCAGTATTTTAACGTAAAAGTGCACTGTATAACTTTGGTAGAGGGTCTGTCACCAGCTTCTCTTCAGAAAAGTTACACAGTACTCCTTTAAGGACATGAATATACTGTTTATCATTGTGCAAAACAGGTGGTAATCAGACCAGTGTAAAAACATTGTGAAGCTGTTCTCACCTTGGAATTAAAAAGAAAAATACCACTTTATAACACAATGTACTGCCTTAATAAAGCATGAAAAAAAGGCTTAATTCACAGTGATATAATCTAACATTTATTAAGCCTGAATAATTCTTAATAAACTATTGGTTCAGCTCTATGCCAATGTTATTTCCTAATTTATTTATTATTTGCCGAGTTTTTAGTTTTGTTGTTGTTGTTTTTTGCATTAACAGTTTTGAGAAATGATTTTCAAGTATTGACTGACTAGAATGCAATGTAGAACAGATTCAACTCCTCTTTCTTTCTCTTCTGAGGTTGCAGCAGAAATGCCTTGCCACATTCTGCAGCCATATGTTTATTAATTAGATTTTATGCCAGATGCCCTCTCTAGATTTGTAAAGTTTAGCTTCACTGTCACTTCTGTTTTTAAAATGTACAATTGTTTTTGTCCTTTGAAGCTTCTGAATGTGAAACTCTGTACTTGGAAACCTGGGACACGATTCTCAGATGAGGGCTAGTATTTCAACATTTTTATTCTTTTAACACGCTCCAGATACTGAGCGTTCCATGAATGTTTGCTAACGTCACTTTAGATAGATAAGTTTGTTACGAATGCCCTTATGTAATATGTTCCAGAAGAAACTATCTACAGACCTATTCTAATGTGTACGTTTCCTTCACTGCTCGAACTGTTCAAAAGAAATGCACTTTTGATTCATTTTTGGATTGGCGCTTGTGCCAAGAAAGAAATAATGTTCCTTGTCTGACTAAGAGCATGCTTTCGATGTGTTTTTATGTTACTAAAGGGTATTACAGTGTATACATGTACAAATGGAGCATAAAGTGAACCTCTACATTTTGCTAACTGTATTTATTGTCACATGTAAGATACAAGACTGAAATAAAGGAATGTGACTTTTTCTGTATCTCTGTGCCTAAATGTTCTGCTTCAGGGAGTCAAACCAATGCAGTTGTCCATTGTGAAGTTTGTGTTGTTGGTTTCTGTTCATTGTGGCTCAATAAAAGATTTGACTGTCACTCACTGTCTCCAGAGAGAAAGGCTGTGATTTCACTGTCCTGAATCAACTACATATATATTACACTGTGGGTGTTATAGCTGCGTTCATGGCTTCAGTTTGATACATGGGATTTACATAATGAGTGGATGTTACATTTTGGCTGCCTCTTGTCATAAAGGTCAGATTGTGCTGGTGCTGTAGACTGGAAGGACCTGGGGTTGCTGTTGCTACAACATAATACCACAATTCAGATAATTTACAAATGCATTTTATATTTATTTAAACTGAACGCTGTATGTTTAGCTCGAGGGAAATAAGCTGGTCAGTCACCAGGCAGAAAAAAGTGTCTGTGAAGTGCAAAAAATAGACAAATGCTCATGTATTTTTAATATATGTGTTCAGCAATTTTGTGTTTTTTTCAAGATCACATTAATTGAACAGTCTATAATCAAAATACTCACACCCGTGGTCCTTGGGTACATTTTTGTCTCATTAACTTCCATTCAAAATGGCTTTTTTTTTTACTGGCAGAACTTTGCCTGTATATTTTTACTTTTTAATTTATTTTTCATTCTTTGGTGTTGAAAACCCTTCAAAGGTTTTAGTTTTAGTGTGTTTATATATATATATATATATATATATATATATATATATATATATATATATATATATATATATATATATATATATATATATATATATATATATATATATATATAACATATATATTTATTTTATTTTTTTTTTCTTTTTACTGTGTATCTTCCATTACAAAGTTATATCAACAGAGAGTACATATTAGTCCACACTGAAGGCCAGAGATGTAGATATTTGAGGTTAAAATGATATGGGTGTGTTCTAGAGGAGTCCCAGAGTGCACTGAATGTGTTTGTTGACAATATAGAAAAAACAAACAAACGATTTTTTCATTTTTTTTTTCATTTTTTCATGCACATAATTTGATACTCTTGCTGTCAAAAATGTCATTTAAGGGGTTAAAATTTCAAAATATTATATATTATTTGGTATGTATGATTAGGGCAGAAGTAAATGAAGACATTGGTATAAAAAAGTTGGACAAAATAATAAGGTAGATGTGGAGTTAATGATGTTAATAATAATCAAGCTTATATACTATACAATAGTATCAATACCTCCAGGGGTGTGGATGCTAACTGAAGGTACTGCTCAACCTGAAGCTCTGTTACTCAAATTAGACTTGATCTGATCTTTATTTTAACACAGTCTGACCATGTAGAACTGACTTAGTTGACTCTACAACAGGTGAGCTGATTAGCCAACAGTTTTTCAGTTAGTCACTCTCACCTTTTTGTTGAAAATCAAACACCTAAACATGACCATGAATGCTCATATTGCTCACGTTTCAGCATAGACTGTGTAAGTTTTCATGGAGACGCTTCCATCAACTTTGACTTTTAACTTTGAGTCTCTGTAACTTCTGTAACTGTGAGCCTTGTAATTTTGGTTGTATTAACCCGCTCTACATGTTCCTGGTGTTTTATTTTGCCATTTTGTCTGTTAGTAAAGTCCTATTCTTAAAATGGAACTTGGCTTCAACTTTGCTCCTGTAATTGCAAGCCTCGTGAGCTTCATTTGGCAGGAGGCGAACCAAACGATATGGGTGACGTCACACTCCCTTAGTCCACTTCTTTATACAGTCTATCGTTTTCAGACTGTCTTAAAACTTTTTGGCAGTGTTTGGTAATCTGTTCATTGTGTCTCCATAGTAAGTACATGTAGAACAGCCCCTGCATTGTGTCAGTATCAATACAAAAATGCTATTTTGTACTAAACATTTACATAAACATTTGCAATAGCTCACATCATTTTACTAATTCAAACTAGTCTCCTTACACCCATATTTGGACTTGCACAGTTACAGATGGTTTTGCATTAGGCTTAGAGCTGCTCAATCATGCGTCACCTCTCGGTCCCTCTCCAAGCTGCAGGTGCCTCGTGAAGACATGATTTAAAGTTCTGCCCACTCACCATCTGTGTAAAATGAGCATGAAGACGAGAGGCAGCACTTGCAGCTATCAATTAAAGCTAAAGAGCCATACGGATAACATCTGAGAGTGATTTTAAAGCTTTAATTCAATTAGTCACGAGGAGTGTGTGAAATAAGCACCTGCTGATTTTTATAGGAGACATTTTATTGCTGAGTAAGGCCCCCGTCTGCATCTGATAAACTCTGTGGGCCTATTAAACATTATCATCTCATTATTCATACCTGCGGGCAGCAATGGACCAAACCAGGGCAGAATCTTCACAGACACCAATTGAGAAAACCACTTATCTCAAAATGGTTTTAAACAGAAAGACAGATAAAAAGAAGTGTTGGGAACTTATCATTATTGGCCTTAATGGACTAAAGTGCTCTTAGTTAAATGATTAGTTATAATGCTGATTCAATTGCACAAATGATAAAAAATAAAGTCTTTTGTGGGTAACCATGTGTGTGGAGGTCATTAAAACAAACTTGAGAGCTTGGAGCAGGTTTACTGGTCTCTGTAGTATATACTGGAAATTAATATACTCTGTCCTATAGCTGTTTATCTAGCAAAAATAAGTGGTGGTTTTCAAGTAATATGTAACTGTTGTAATTGTAGTTGGGGTGGTAGTGACTGTGGCATCACAGTAAATAACATGAAGGGTGAGCGCATAACTGAGTCAACTGGGTTACGCAGGTGGTCTTTGAGGACCCAGAAGGCGATCCGAGGCACTCTGACTTTAGGCAAAGCGGACATGCCTACACTTTTGGTCTTCTTTGGGACAGACATAAAGATTTTCTTAAAAAGCTAGGATCATGGGGTCAGCAGTTTAAGCAGCGACTCTCAGACTTCCCTCACCCCAGATACTTCCTCCAGCTCCCCCGAGCGCCACTCAAGAGACATAGTCCCTCCAGGGTGTCCTGGGTCTTCCCCAGGGCCTCCTCCAGGTGGGACATCGTGGAGAGACGTCCAGAAGGCATCTGGAACAGATGCTCGAGCCACCTCAGCTGCTCCTATCGAGGAGCAGCTGAGGTGGCTCTACTCCGAGTTCCTACCGTGTGACAGAGCTCCTCACCTTATTTCTAAGGGAGTGCCCTGCCACTTTGCGGAGGAAACTCATTTTGACCTTTTATATCCGCGGTCTTATCCTTTTGGTCATTGCCCAAATTTCCTGACCATAGGTGAGAGTAGGAACATAAATTAGCTGGTAATTTGACTTAGCTCCTTCTTCACCACAACGGTCCAATACAACAGTACAATATAGCAACTGCATCACTGCAGACACGACACTTGTCAATTGAAATTGAATAATAGCCACAGACACATAGGAGAGAGGACCTACGTGGAAACAGCAACATAAAGAACACTTATGGGCTACTCATAGTTATATCTACTAAATGGCCATCAGTGTGTACAATAAGAGGTAGGTACCCACTAAGGCTAACAGCTATAATAATCTAGAAAATTTTATTTTAAATAACATTTTAAGTAGATTAAATACATCCAATTAATTATGCTACATATACAATACAAAAGAACACCATCTGACGAGTTTTTTTCTTAGAGGAAGACAGTCCTCATTAAGACCTGGGAAGTTAGTTTCCCTTTGACATAGTTTTTAGTCCATCCCCCCTCCTGATAGTTTTGGGGATGAACTCCAAGACCATGACTTTAAGCAGGTTGACGTTGTATTCAGAGAACTTGAAATATTGTGCAATTGGATAATTGGGGTTTTGTGTCTGGAGGGTATATTTGTGTTCAGAAAACCGATCTCCTTTTAGGTAATCGTAGAAACAGCCACAACTGCAGTCCAAGCGATATACTACATGGGTGGAGTTACAGTGAGTTACAGTTCATGAAATGACGGCAGTGAAATGTCCTTATGCCACTGGAGTCTTTGAATGTGGTTGCCCTGTGGCTACAGCAGTTGCTACATTGAGATGTGTCTTTGGGTTGGGGGAAAAATGTTTGTGTTTTTTGGCCAGGTAAGTCATTTTTAACCAGTTGGCCTCTCAGGGTGGGGGCTCTGAGAAGACTGTGGAAAAGGCTGTGTCACTTTGAAGAATGGCCCAGTTTTTATTAATAATGTGTTTTATATTGTTTGTAAGGTTGCTGTATTGCAGAGACAGAAATAGTAATAAGGCTTGATCAAGAGTTTCCTTTTTGTCTGAATCTCTGATGCATATCGATCTCTTGGCTGGTGAAGTCTACGGAGACACTGGAAGATTCCATACGGAATATTGGAGATGAGACTGTTCGGTTGGAAGCTGTCAGCATGGAGGATCGTGTTATGATCAGTTGATTTTCTGTTGATGGATGAGTGTAGCCATCCTCCTGAATCCAACAATATATTGAGATTGAGAAAGTTGATTGATTTGTCACTGCAGTCCAGAATCAGCGTAATATTCGAAATATTATGCAAGCCAGTGAAGACTACGGCAATCTTCATTTTGCACACCACGTTCGGTTTGAGCAGTTAGCACTCAAAAAGGACAATTTAGTAGCAAAACTTGAATTTAAGACAAGGTTGGAAAACTAACCAACACCTACTGTATATGACAACTGAAATCCATTGCTAAATGATGGTGCTAAAAGAACAGAATTTGATGTAAGATGAGTAAGTTTTCTTACGGAGATGAATGCCTGTTTACTCTAAATGGTATAATTGCTCCTCCCTGGCCTCTCAAAGGGAGTAGAAGCATGACTTAAACTGAATTAATCAGCAGTGATGGATGCTGCCTATTACTACTTGTGTGCTTTTAGGCCCAGCTTTGAAGACAGAGTCCATGCCAGGCTGCTGTTTTAGTCATGAATAAGTCTTTGATCATGGGAACAATGTGGAGAGGTTCTGTGGCCAGCAGAGGTGACCTGAGTGCCTGTTGGACTATAGTTGACTCTTATGTCTTCCACTCTATGTCCTTCACTAAACGTATTATGAGCTTAAACAATGTAACCGTCATAAAGATACTAAAGACCCCTTCAGAATGACAATGTCCACAGACGCATGCCTGAGTATGTTTGCATTATAAATGGGTGTGCTTTGTCCTGTGGGACCAAACTGTATTTACCTTCTGCAATAAAACTGATGAAAGGGACTCATTTCTGGAGTAGGCTCACTACAACATCTTCATTAATATTGCACAATTCAAATATAATTCATATCATTTGTTAGTAAACAAGTCTTTGCCACCTTTTCACATATAGTGAGATGAATTTTGATTGAAATATAAATAAGGGGTGGCAGTTGGAAGTGTGCTCATCCATCAAAGGTTGGAGGTTCAAATCCTGCTCCCTGCTTAAACATCAAATCCCTATATGTGCGTGTGTGTGTGTGTGTGTGTGTGTGTGTGTATGTGCATGTGTGTGAGTAGTTTATTGATGTAAAGTGCTTTGAGAGCTTTGATGGTAGAAAAGTGCTATATAAATTGCCCGTTTAAATATTTTAAAATGTAAAAGCATAAAAACTACAACATATCACAAAGTTAAGTCCCTGATCAGATACAGTGCCTTTCCTGATCATTTTCCAAAGTGCACTGTGGGAAACTAGTGCACTATGTTTTAGTCGGTAGACATTTGGACGCCATTAAAATTACTTAAAAGTACCTGCCATACGTTGGACCATAATGTGCTTATTTATATGAAAAAAGGAAAACCAAATTGATGCATGGGTCTGATGGTTAAAAACACCCCACACCATGTTTCAAACTACCACACCTTACTGATTAACATGATAAATTTGTTGTTACCATAGAGACAAAAGTATTCTATCTTCCTTGTTCTGTCCTATGTAATATACACTATTGTCCATACAGTTGTTTGTACCTTCTCTGTTGATCTGTTCGGTTAAAAAAAAAAAGTAATGAAGCTATATATCTGTCCGCTCCCCTAAGTGATGCCAGTCCAGCAGAAACACTCCCCTTTGATCAATACGAGTCCAGTCAGGTGACCATGCCGATATCCTAACTATGGCAGTCAAGGCTCTCCTACTCTAGGTCTCAGAATAATGGAAAATTAACACTGTTACCATAGTACTTGACAATTTAAAACATAATATTATCTTTTGATCAGTAAAAGACCTCATCCCACAATGGAGGAAATTCCAAGGTTGCAGCACCAAGCTCAAAAACAGCAGGGGAATAGAAATACGCAATCCAAAATCAGCTAAATAATCAATTAAAAAAATGTGAAATAGACCGAAATCTAACCAGTTTAAGAATACTTTGAATTCAGATACAAAAATTTGTAAAGACAATAAATGATAACACTGTGCATATAGAATAAAAATGTAAGGCTAAAAAACTATTAAATACAGTACGTGGCTATGATGATTATGTTCATATAGGAAACATAAACCCATTAATAGCCTGCCTGATATTCCCATTTTAACATATTGAACATGATGAGTACTATTAAAAATAATTGATTAACTCATAACCACAGACAGCGAGTTACATGTGACTCTGAGGAGATGATTAGATGAGCGAGGCACTGATGGCGGAGGTGTTTTTGGCCTTGGTCAGAACGCTACAGGCGTTCAATCGATCGCACATGATATGAGATCTGACCAAGTCTCCCTCAGACACAAATATTTACACTCAATGAGTTTTATTAAAGCTGTAACATAGATAGTAAATCAGAGAGTGTGGGATGTTGTTTTGTCTCTTTGATTAAAGTGGCAATAAAAATATGACTTACAAGTGGTAAAAATAATATGACTTATAACAAATTAAATAGAGTAATTAAGGAAGTTTATTCAGCAGCTATATACATATAATACCAGTCAAAAGTTTGGACACACTTTTTCATGCATGTATTCAAAAATATGAATGGACAAATTTGGAATACTGTAAACAAAAAATAAACTCAAAATAATCCAAAACTTGTTTTAGATTTTAGATTTAAAAAAAATAGCCACCCTTTGCTTTGATCATTGTTTGCACTTTTGGCATTTCTTGAGCCTGACAAGCTATAGCTGTGAATTGAAAACCATTTCAGGAAATTTCATCAAGAATAAAGAGAGTATAAAGCATCTTCCACCACATATTTAATGTCCTCTGCATGTAGATTAAATGTAGACAGTTTTAAGGCCGCCATTTTGAAGCTGCTGCGCTCCTCATGTGTGTGGCGTCAGATCGTAACCACTAAACATCAGCAACGCTACAGTAACATCTGATAAAACAAAATTTCAGGGGCAGAGGAGTGACGGACACAGAGACGCAACATACAAACTCAGGATATAGTGAAAATAATGAAACTTTACTTATTTATTTATTATAAGACTTTATTACTCACCTCTCATAAAGTGGTAAATTTAAACTGCAGCATCTCATCCATATTATCCATAGAAATTGTCCTCTGCAAATAATGACATCCAGTCCACAAAACTGCGCTGTTAATCCAGTTTGAGGCGTTCTTTGAAAGTAAGTTTCTCACGTGTGTCTGTTTACATCCACAGCTCACAGGTGGAGGTGAAGCTGCAGATTAGTGATAGTGACTCTACTTGCTGTGTACTTTATCGCCAATTTTTTATGCTTTAAAAATGATGTATCTGAAATATTGCATCATTTCACAAATAATACAGTTTTGACTTGTATCTAAACTCGAAATGCAGTGCTCTGATCTTTTGAACACTGAAGACTCTCAAAGTGAGTGGTTTTACTGTAGACAGGAAACAGCTGACACAATCACGCTCACAACTTGAGCATGTGGTCCGCAGACATATCCAGCTGCAGTATCTGTGGTGTGTGTTTTTGTTGCACGTTTAAAAATAGCTTAAGACCGAAAAATCCCATAGTGTGTGGCAGCCTTAAAAAAAACAAAAAAACAATGAGAGTGTGTAAAGACGGTAGTGTAGAAGTTTCACTAACGTTCAGCTCCACTCAAATGAAGCTCCCGATGCTAAGGGCTATAGGAGCGAATTTGGAGCCAGGCTCCATATTTGGAAATCCGACTGCGAGTATCATAGCAACAACAAGAGCCAATCATGACTGAGGTTGTTAAATGTGCCCGCCCTTCTCACCGGAAAGCGGGAAAGGGGCTTACTTAGCAACGACATGCACTAGCTGGCAATCAAACCTGGGGAATGAAGGCATCTGATTGGTCCATTATTTATGTTCATATCTTGATTTAGGAACAAAATAGCGAAATAAAAAATTCAGGATCATGTAGAGTGGATTAATTTGAACATTTTAAGACTAAAATGATGAGGCTCACAGCAGCAGTTACAGAGAGAGGGGCCACAATATTCTAATGTAAATCAATTGGAGCCAGGGTCAGAAGGCGCCGGAAGAGCCCCTGGCACAAATCCTATTTGTTGGTTATGAACATTACAACATACGGTCTATGGTCTCCACCCACAAAAAATTCAGACTCTGGATCATACATGAAGAAACAAGTTAATTTTATAAACATCACCCCTCTGTTTCTCTGTCTCCTATGGGACCATGTGTTCCTACAGGATTAGGATGGCACATGTTTTTAACATATGACACTGAGTATCATGAGCCCCTTCTCAGTTACCATGGTTACACTCACATTTCACTGATGAAGCTGCTCCTGCCAGGCTACAGCCGTTCCTTCGGCTAAATGAAACTTTAATGGGTTGGAGTGAGCTTGTGATGCACCACTTAAAATCAAATAAACAAAGCACTGCTGTTTGGGGTTTACGATTTCAGCTCAAAATGATGAAAAATGCCGCCAATTTCATCAAGAGAAATAATGAACTAATCATGTTTTCACTTAGGTTCTAATGTGTTTTCTCAGTTTGAGCTGTGGCTGCTCCAGAGAGAGCCAAGTTCAGCTTCAGTAAAAATGCATAAATAAACATACTTTGAAGATACACATGCAATTATCCAGGCAACTTGATTAGGAAGAAGTGTTTTTATGTAATAATATGTAAAGGCCTACTGCTCTTGTTAAAAATCATCAAGCATTTTACAAGGAGACAGGCAATTTTGAGACATTCTTGTTTCATGTAATGCAACCCCATATACCTGTATTTTCTATGGCTTCCACTGTCCCTACTACTAATACGTCTTAAAGCCACTAAGTCTGTAACTTAAGAACTATATGTCACATTCAAACATTTACAAAACAAGATCCACTGGAAGTTCTGTTTAACTTCCAAACTTTTGATTCCGAGGTGCTGGCCAGGAAAATGTCTCGGTCACTATGCCCAAAGCCTGAATCAGCAGGTTGGCTGGGATCGTCATAGAAACTCTGAGGGTAACTGTAACAGACTGCTAATTATGCCTACACAAAATGCCAAAGAAAATACGTTTACAAGAGTAAGTCAGACCTGGTTTTTGAAAACATGTTTATTTATTTTTTACTTTAAAGGTGCATTGTATAACTTTTCTGGTGGAGGGTCAGTCAAATGCTTTTCTCCTTGGAAATGTTATTATATTTGTCTTGAATGTTTCACAGTATGGTATTAAACCTTTCTATCATCATGAAGACCAAACCAGACAAAGTTACAGGTCATATCTGTGGAGAAGCATCCCCACTCACAGTCAGAATGCCTGTTTTTCTAGATATTTTTGAACTATAAAACCACCTGTAATTGGAAAAATGGAAGGTAGAGCTGTTTAATGTCATACTGTGAAACATTCCAGGCAGAGGAAAAATGTATGTGTGCACAATTATTGGGCAACTATTAATGTGCAGAATAATTACGCAACTAAATGAAAAATGAACATTTTTCATTTTAACTTGCTTATTTTCATCTGTCAGAATAGTAAACAACTAAAAATGTACAAATAAACATTTCTGACACACACACACACACACACACACACACACACACACACACACACACACACACACACACACACACACACACACACACAAAATAAATAAGTAAATAAAAATCAGTGATCAATGTAGCCCAGACACTGTTCAGAGATGTGTACTGTTTTCCTTCATTGTAAATCTCCTGTTTAAGAAGGGCCCACAAGTTCTCAATAGGGTTTAGGTCAGGTGAGGAAGGGAGCCATGTCACTATTTTTTTCATCTTTAAGGCCTTTACTGAGTGGCCACGCAGCGGAGTACTTCGATGCAGCGATGGAGCATTGTCCTGCATAAAAATCATGGTCCTCTTGAAAGACTTTTTCCTGTACCACTGTTTGAAGGAAGTGTCTTCTGAAAACTGACAGTAGATTTTGGAGTTCATTTTGAGTCCATCTTCAACCCGAAAAGGTCCAACAAGCTCATCTTTAATAATACGAACTAGGGCTGTTAAAAATATCGCCTTTAATTTTATTTATTTTTATCACGAGATTAATGCTCTTAGTTACTTTTTCATAAGCTGTGGCCACTGCTAGTAACGTAAGAAAAACTACAGAATTCGGCTGTAAACAGGAAGGAAAACAATTTGTACAAAACAAAGTCCGCTCCAAAACATATGGCGAATCCGCGCCCACCCCCGACAAGGACCGCGTACAGCGACTTTTCTATTGATAATGTACTAAAATGATGATTCAAGGGACAAAATTAATTTGCAATTAATCGCGAGTTAACTATAACATTCATGAGATTAATCACGATTAAATATTTTTATCGATTGACAGCATTAATACGAACCCATACGAGTATCCCACCTCCACCTTGCTGGTGTCTGAGTAGAAGCAGAGCTCTGTGCCCATTACTGATCCAGCCATGGTACATCCATCTGAGCCATCAAGAGTCACTCTCATCAGTCCATAAAACCTTTGAAAAATCTATCTTCAGATATTTCTTGGCCCAGTCTTGACGTATGTTTCTTGTTTAGTGGGGGTTGGGTTTCAGCCTTCTTTACCTTGGCCTTGTCACTCCAGGTTGCAGGTCTGGAATATGAGGAGAATGGAGGATAATGGGTTCCTGGTAGCTTCATGTTTGATTCTTCTCAAATCTCTTGCAATTAATTTGCAACTTTTTTTCTCAACACATTTCTTGCAAAATTATTGACTATTTGCAACAAAATGTTTGATGGTTCTATGACCACTCCCCAACATCTTGGCAATGTCAAGAGTGCTGCCTCCCTCTGAACGATATTTTACAGTTTTTGAATTTTCAGAGCTTGTTAAATCTCTTTTTTGAGGAAAAGAAGCTGCCTAATAATTCTGCACACCTTGATATAAGGTGTATATATAAGGTATATATATATATATATATATATATATATATATATATATATATATATATATATATATATATATATATATATATATATATATATATATACTTGCCTAATAATTGTGCACACAGTTTAAACACTAAATTTATTTTATTTTTTGAATAGATTCTTGTTCAGATGACATCACAACACTCTATAGACAATCATATTTAATACAGATGGGGTTGGCAAATGAAAATGCAGATTTTGTTGTAACAGCGATTACCATGCAGTAACTGAATCACTAGCTCATATAACATAATCACATATGGAAACCAAAATGTTCATGTTTTTACATGTTTTTAGGCTATTTTCTCTTTATTGCTCACAACTGCTCATAGCTCCTGCCCGTTCCTTTAATAGTCAGTAGGGCTGTTTGGACTGTTTGACCTCAATCAGCACTTTCATGATGTTACAAAACCTCCTTATACACAAACAGATTAGTTGACCATCTGTATTGATGAATGTTGCCAGACTAAAGCCCAGTACACAACCTTTTAAGACTTCATTTATATTCAATAATAAAAAGAACAGAGACATTATAAACACTTCTTTATGTGTCCCTATTGAGCGCTGCACAGCAAAAGACCCGCAGTAAAAGAAAACCACATAGTAAATTGAATTTTAATAAGAGTGTGTGTCTCCTATGGAAAGAAATAAGCTTGCATTGGATGTTTTTTGATTTCTGTATGTCTCGGTTGTTATGTTTTCTCTTCAAAATCTCTCATGTAAGAGTGTTTACATAATACACTTAAAAATACTCTTTCAGAGCAGTCGCAATCTAATGTTCATCCATGTATCCAGGTGTCCTGAGAGTGGTTTGTTGATATGAGAAGCGTGATGACTTGAGCTTCCTGTAGTCTGGATGGCGCTGATTCAGTACTAAAGTCCAAAATCAGACACATGCATCTCTATTATGGTGCTTCCTCCTCCCCCTCTGCTCCTCTGCTTTCCCCACATCATAGTACACTTCCAGAGTTTGTGTATTTCGCAAAGGTTAGACAATCAAGACAGTCTTAATTGCCAGGTAATGTGACCATGTTCCTATTCATGATTTCAGCTCTCTGCGACATTTTGGACAGCCACCTTAATGTGGTGGAGGGGTTTGAGTGCCAGAATGATCCCGGGAACTATGCTGTCGGAGCTTCATGCCCCTGGTAGGGTCACCCATCTGGGCGGCCTTTGAAGGCGGGGTCCTCGATGACCGGATCTCTGGACATGGAAACTGGCTCTGGGGACATGGAATGTCACCTCGCTGGGAAGGAAGGAGCCCGAGTTTGTACGGGAGGTTGAGCGTTACTGACTACATATAGTCGGCCTCACCTCCACGCACAGTTTGGCTCTGGAACCCAACTTCTTGAGGAGGGCTGGACTCTCCATTTCTCTGGCGTTGCCTGCGGGGAACGATGGCAGACTGGTGTGGGCCTGCTCATTGCCCCACAGCTCAGTTGCCATGTGCTGGAGTTCACCCCAGTGAATGAGAGGATTGCGTCCCTGTGCCTTGTGTCGGGGACAGGTTTCTCACTGCTGTTCGGCCTATGGGCTAAAACTCGGTTTGGGGTTTGGGGACCACAGGATCTCATGTCTGCTGTTTGCGGATGATGTTGTCCTGTTGGCTTCATTAGGCCAGGACCTGCCACGTGCACTGGGGTGGTTGTAGCCGAGTGTGAAGTGGCCAAGATGAGGATCAGCTCCTCCAAATTCAAGGCCATGGTTCTCGACCAGAAAAAGATGGCTTGCCCTCTCCAGGTGGGTGGAGAGTCCCTGCCTCAAGTGGAGTTCAAGTATCTCAGGGTCTTGTGAGGAGAGAATGGAACATGAGAATGACAGGCAGATCAGTGCAGTGTCTGCAGTGATGTGGTCGCTGTATCAGACCATTGTGGTGAAGAGGGAGTTGAGCCAAAAGTCAAAGTTCTCAATTTACCAGTCAGTCTACGTTCCTTCCTTCAGCTATGATCATGAACTTTGGGTAATGACCGAAAGGACAAGATCACGGGTACAAGGAAAATATAGGTATGTGAGATAGATGAATGTGAGAGTGAGAATATATGTATGTGAGAGGCCAGAATGAATAATGTCTTAAACGGCCCCTCATAAAAAACAGTGGAGCACATGACATCACAAGGTGTAACAGAGTGTTTTCTGTTTGAGAGAACTCAGCCTAGACACAATACCAGGTATGTTTTTGATGAGGAAACCACATTATAACATAGATCAGAAAATAGTGTAATATGGTTCCTTTAAGTTCTTGGAAGTCTAGTTCTTAAACATTTGTTTCATTTTATGCCTATGTTTGAGAACTCAATCAAAATCAATCAAAAATCTCAAAAATCTACCATAAAGAATCATAAAAGTCTATGGAGCCTTGTAGAAGTAGATATATATTGTCCACCACACTACACCTGTAATCATTTATCTTTGGTCAGGAATAGGCTGTACCCCGGGTCATGACCTCTGCAGCGGTAACAGAGGAGCCAGGTGAACGTTAATCTTTGTTCCTTACATGCACAGCTCTGCTTTATGTATATGTCCATTAAATGGGGGTTATATATGAACACATCCTGTCTATATTCAATTTGCCCACATTAGCTGTCATTTATCCACCCGCTAGAGGCTTGGTATGGTCAAAAAGCTTTACTGTAATTAATGTTGGGTTATATTTTCCATGTAGATTGTATTTCTAGAAAAAATTAAGCTGGCAAGAACTTATGATTATTCTACAGCGAAAAAAGGGCTTGGCATTGCATTTAACACAGTTGTTGGACAATGGTATTGCCAAGACCACAGATAATTTATTTATTTATATAATTCCTGCTTAAGAATGGAAACTGACAATATTTCTTCTGACAGCTAGTGTGGCTCATTTTATACAAGCTTTTGCAACTATTGCCATGGAAAGTTCCAGTTGTGCATGTTATACTATGTGGCAAGCAGGAGTTAATGGAATAGGATCAGTCTATTTGGGATTAAAACCCAGACAGGAAAAGCTAAAAAAAAAAAAAAAACTAAACAGATGCCATGCTAAAGGATCCCAGTAGATACTAAATCAACTTTTTCAGATTTAACACTGTAACTTTTCTGGTGGAGCGGTCTACCACATCCTTGTCCACATGAAGATGTTATTGCTTTGCCTGCATCTTCTACATTACATTATGACTGATTCTTCTCTGTGTAGAGCTTGTTCCTACTTAAAATTAGAGTAGATCAGACAGTGGCCAAAACTAAGAGTCCAGCCATTTGTTTGTGTTCCAAAGGGTTCAGAAATACAGTAGATTCAGTTTGAACTGACTCATTTTAGTCAGACTTTTTAGAAAAAATAGGCAGAAATGGTATTATCTTATCTATTGCAAGAAAATACCTTGAAAAACATACATACATAGTCCACAGATGGCCTGGTGTCATCACCTGTCTCTATGGAGATACTGTAGATCATTTTAATGTCATATTCTGGAACATTCCAGTCAAAGCATAACATTTCCTTTATGGAGACAAGCCAGCAATAGACATTCAACCAGAAAAGGTTTAACTTTAGCCCTTGATTTAAAAATAAATAAATAAATCTTTTTTATATGGTTTGCATACTATATTCAGCCTTTGCCTTTCTCTCCCGTGCTCTACACTTTGATCCACCTTGTGATGTCATTAGGTTGTATTCATAGAAGTGTACTCAAATGTATAGGCAATGCCACTTATATGGGAGGTCACTAGAGTAGACACTTCACCTTCTGTACACACTGTTCTCAAATAAGCCCTTCATTGATATTCTCTGGACTATGAGTGTTTTGGCAGCACCTGTGTTGCGCATAGAAGCTATAGGACCATTCCTGGCTGCTCAGCACACAGACAGGAGCAAATTAAGCAAAGGCTGTAAATTGTACAGTGATTCTCCTGAGCCTATGGGCAAGGTGACAGAGGAAAGCCACACACACCTTATCAGCCGTAATCTGACGCCACATGGAACGAATAGTCCAGGAGAGGATTGCTTTGGGTTGGAACTGATTTCTAGACTTTGTGGGATCATTCTCTGTTACCTGAATGAAACAATGAGTGCAGGGTTTATTATTGGTGATGGAAATGTATGGATAATGTATATGCATAAAAATGGTGATTCAATTTAAAGGTGCACTGTGTAACTTTTCTTATGCCACCTGCTTGTTCCCTTGGAGATGTTATGACCTGAAATCTTCCACATCTAGCAATTATTTCATTTTATTTTTTGCTGCAAAAACATACCTTTTTACAGTGATCAGGTTTGCACAGATCTGACCTGTAACTTGGCCTGGTTGTCTCCATGGTAGATGATGATGTTAAAGTGATAACATCTCCATGCAGATAAGCAGGTTGCAGACTCTCCACCTAAAAAAGTTATGCATTACACATCTAATTTGGTTCATATGGTGTGTTATTTGACATATCAGTGTTGATTTCATTGAATATTTCAGTGCTTTAACATTTTTAACTGTTGCTGTAAAAAAAACAAAAAAACAATGAGATGAGATTCAGTCTTTTGATGTTTTATTCAGCAAACCTTTACTGGTATTGAATCTGTCATTGTCAAAACAGAATGCCAAAGTTTTATTTTATTTTTTATTTTTTTTACTATATTCTAGAGATATTATCAATGACAATAATGTACAGTGGATTTTATCAAGAAAGAGTAGAATAATATTTTGATAGCAGTAAAATATATTTTGCTTTTGAAAATATTACTACACTAAGTGTAAACTACAAGCCTCTGATGACTTTTTAAAATGACACTTATCTGTTTTTGCAAATGAACTCTTTACCAGCCATTTGAAAATTTAATAGATTTTTTTTTTTCATGTTATAACCCCAACAAGTAAAAAGTCATTAAAACCCTCATCTCATCTCCTGCTGTGACATATGGGGTTGGTCTGTGTCTTAAAGCACGTACACTATCATTGTACTTCTATAATGACATTGTCTCACACAGATCATGTAATTATAACATTTACTTTAGCGCAAGGAAAATTCTACAAAAAATACATCTTTTTTGCAGGTTGGAGATGATGGATTCTTGTCTTGCAAAAAAATGTCAGAGAATTTAATTATATGGCAGTATCAGTACCAATCTTCTTCCATCTCTGCATAGCTATTTGATCCCCTCCCCATTTTAGCACCCAAGAATACAAAGAAAGGAAGCAGGGAAATTACATGCAGCAGGATGTCTACAATATAAAGCATGTCCTATTGTACATACATGTGTTACATACATATGTCCAATTTCCGTGTGTCCAGAGACAGCATGTTCAAAAGATAATTTAAGCTGTTTTGTCTGTCTGCTCAGCCACAAAATTAGATGGGGAGATGTAATATTTTGAAAAGGCGTATGTGAGACAATACAAAAATACAAAAAGTAACTATTTCATAGATTAAAGGTCCTATATTATGTAAAATTGAGTAAGATTTAAGCCACATCAGAATGTTGCTCCTCAAAAACATACCTGGGGTTGTGTTTTGTTTTATTCACACATGTTTGAGCAGCCCGTTATTATTAATCAGTCCAAATCTCCAAAGATCAAAATGCTCAAAATACACAGGTATGTTTATGATGAGGAAACAGCATTACATCAGATCAGAAAATAATGTAATATGGGCTACATCATTTACTGTCTCAGATTTGTGTTCTACATTCTTCTGACTTTTTAGGGCTGAACGACTGAGTGCTTGAGAAAAAATTTGCAGTTCATGTTTTAATAACAGAATTCTGTTCAGAGTTCACATTGTAAACACATCCAGAAGAATTGCCAAAAAGGAATCAGAAAATGTTTTTATAGGATCTAACCTACATGGTTTGCTTTTTTTTATGCAGAACAAGTCTGGATCTTCTTGTTTGTGGAGGAAATTGTGATACTTCAAAAACTGCAGCCTCTGCGATTTGCTAATTGCGTCCATTCAAATTATGATTTTGGTTTGATTGTAATTAATCTTGCAGTTTTACCTTTATATCTAATAGTTCTTTCATTTAATTTGATTAGCCCTGTTAGTGGTTGTAAGGATACACTGTTCCAACCATATCCTGCAGCCAGCCTGTCCTGTATATAAATATACTTTGACCTTGTACAGTAATTTCCCATTGCACAGACATGGCCTAGGCATAAACATGTCCCTTTAACAGTGGACTCCAATCTATTTGCATTTTTATACAATTGTTTTTATTCCTCCCCCTTTGCACGTGTCTCCAGTCGATTTCCTTTACACACTGAGAATAGATTTTCCCTCTAATGATTTCTCTATTGAATTTTCCCATTAAAATTCCATATTGAACATCCCCTTAAATTATCATACGATGCACATTTCTGATACATTAGTGATTCATCATTGGGCTGATTGCGTTTTACAGATTTACAGGCTCTGGTGGTGAATAGGATTATTGTACACTTTGACGCTTGCCTATGCTCGTAATGTAATTTCCACAATCATACTTCAGTCCATATGGGCTTACGGCAATGGACACATGAAGACCAGTGATGACTATTTCATATTCCATAACCATCCAAATAAATATGGAGTTGATAGACCCTATAAAGGTGAAAAGGTTAATCATCTGTCATGCAAGAGAATGCAATAAGAGCCATGACGAAGAATTTAAATGTGTATATGTACTACTATATGCAGCGGCCAAGATACTATGCCACCTGAAAAATGCAGAAAAAATTGTTACAACATAAAAAGCGTTTATACAGTCTTTATACTTAAACTCAAACTTTATTGAGCCACAAGGAAAATTACTTGGGCACAGTAGCTCACACATAACCAAGAAAAAGGCATGCCATTTTTTAAACACTGTACCTTAATTTGTTATAAAACATGAACAAAGACTTAAGAATGATTCAGGCCTGTAACTACTTAAAGCCACAATGTGTAAAAATAGAACAGAAAAATAGATAAAACTGGTTTTGTATATTGGACTGAAACATGTTGAACACCAGGCATCCTTGTGACACGGGCTTGCATCTCCACAAACCTGACTCTTCTTTGGCCTGGAGAAGGGCCTGCTCCTGTTTGTTTGAATGGAAAAGTTGTTCTTTTTGGCTATAATATTCCACAGTATGGCATAAAACATATCTATCTATCTATCTATCTATCTATCTATCTATCTATCTATATGGAGAATGTTCTGAAGTATGGGTTTAACTTTTTCCATGGACTCATGCAGGCGATTTGCTGCCTCTTAATTAAGGTTAGGATTTTGGAGTTAGGTTTAGGGTAAGCCTCAGTCATTCTTAATAAAGACTTCTTCTATTATTACATGATTTCTTCATTATGAATCAAGGTTAATTAAAGTGTAGTTATCTAAAATCTAACAAACAACATTTTTTTTTCTATTTTTATTTGCCACAATAGGACGAGAATAACCTGGCCCACGCCAGATTGATATATGTGTCACTCTTAATTGCGTTCTACACATTATCAGTCTGGAATGGCTCTCGCTGACAGCAATCAGAAACGCAGAGCATCATGACGATTATTTGATTCTGATCATGACGCTAAAATAGGCTGAAGTACGTCTGTTGGCGTCACCATGTTTGTTTTGGTTCATTTGGGCATTTGGCCTTTGTCTTCTGCACAAACCTCGATGCTGCTCTGTGACTGGTCCCCCCACCCAGTTAAAACTCCAAGATGGATTCTTGTGAACTCACAAATGTTGGGAGAATCCATCTTGCTGTGTGAGGTTAGGACAAGAAAGCAGACAGTAAATAAATATGTAATGACCCATGTCCTTCACAAACTGCTGGACACATGCTTGACATTTCTTGTTTTCTTGTTTTCTTCCATCATTTTGTCAGTGCTGCTAGTACAAGATTAGGGGTATCACAGAGCAGAGGGAGGGAGCACAGCAGGACTCTCTTTGGAGCTCCTAATGGACATAATCATGTTTTGACATCATTATCCCAATGAATCATGTCACAGCCTTTATTGGGTTCTACAGGATCATGTGTGTGAATGCTTTTAGTAGGGCTATAATATGTTTCAGTGCCTTTCTTTAGTTGAATGTATTCAACTGTAAAACCACAACCATGAAATCACTATTGGTTTAGTTTTCATAAAATTTCAGAATCTGTTATTTCCCTTTTTGTTCTCCAGAGCCTTGAAAAGACACCACCAACAAGTCCCAATAGCCCTTAACAACAGTACTTGTGAAAGCTATTAAAATCAAGTGTTCTATTGTTGAGCTAAGTGAGCAGTGAAAGGCAATTAAGAAAGAATGTATCCATTGTTTACTATAGCCGTGACAAATTAAGTCTAATCACCGTCCCATACAATTAAGAGCTACAGCCTGTTTACAAAATACTTTATTACTACCATCAGTGGAAGTTGAGAACCACTGTTCAGTGTTTGAATTGTGAAAACAAAATATGGAAATCAACAATAAACACATTTATCAGTTTGCTGGTTTGCTTATATTCAAAGCACATAAATATACTGTTTTGTTTCAATGATTTGTTTCATGATTAGAAGCTTCCAGGGGTCAGTAAAGGAATACTGAACCTGCAATCTGTAACTTTTTGGAGCGGGTCCACCATCATTTGTCTCCAGATGTTATTGGTTTGGATGGAAAGTTCCACAGGATGGTATTAAAAATATTTTAGTGTAGTGGCCTAGTGGCATCACCTTGTTGTCGCCATGAAAATAGAAAAGTTTAGTGTCATACTGTGGAACATTCCAGGCAAAGAAACATCTTCATGGAGACAAGCAGGTGGATAAGCTGGCTCATGCCAGATTGATATGTGTATCACTATGAATCAAGTTCTATACATTATCAATCTGGAACGGCTTTCCCTAAAAGTGTTTGGAAAACGTGGAACATCATGGCGACTATTTGAATCCAACTGGTCAAAGCGCCACAACAACGGAACAAGACGAAAAATGAAACTTTTGTTATATCCAGCTGAGTGAAAAGCACAGCCATATTCCCTGTCTACAAATGCACAAAGAGCTTACCTTCTGCATATTTTTCACAAAGAAAATAGTCTGTATTGACGCTAAAACAGGCTGAAATAGGCAAATATCCTGAGAATCCATTTTGCTGTGCAAGGTTGGCAGGTGGCGTGCCATCCACCAGAAAAATTACACAGTGCACCATTAATCGGTTGTGATATTTGGCTATAAAAATGAATTGCATTGAATGTGGATCTCCCATTTCAGGGTATTAAATTGTATGTAAGATGCTGGTTTGCTGTGTGGCCTGGTTTTCCACTGATTGTTGCTATTGAACAAGATTATTTGTAAAGTCTCCGTATTTTAAAACTGATAGTGACAACTGACCAGCTAGCATTAAACATAGTGCAGCATGTGTGCAAAAGAAATGATGTGCACAGCAGATTTAAGTCATGGTCTGAGCTGATATCTGCATATGTGAGGAATGTTTTGTGTGATATACAGTTCAATTATGGTCCCTGCGAACTTTAAGAAGACATTTCTTTTACATGACATAAGCATTTCTTTATCGATCTACTGACACCTACAAATAAAAACTTTGACTTTGCTTATTTACATAACTTACCTCAAGCAATTCCATCTTGAAGTTCAGTGAAGCCAGCACAATGACCATGCAGACTCTCCGTAAACAATGAAAGATATTTTAGTCATCTTATCTCTCCCATCACTGCTCACATTCACTCAATCTCTGTTTGGCGCACTGCTGCACACTCAGACCAGTCCTTCTGTCGTATCCTGCCAAGAGGTTGTAATGGCCTCTAGGGACATTTTACTCTACAGATCGCACAAGCTGATGGTGAAGGCCAAGTTGGAGAATGCTGACTCATTTAACGACAAGAATGTGTGATTAAATTTTAAATGAGACTGCTGTTAAGTTTGCCATGTCATACAGACGGCTTTAATGGAGAAATATTCAAGCAGAGCACATATAAACGTGTTTGTAATGATTTCTGAATAGTCTGAGGAAGGGTATTGACATTTTGCAACAATAAAATCAGATTATAGTGACTCAGGGCTTGTTTTGTTGGCCTTTTAGCTTTGATAGTTAGTTTTGTTTCATTTTTTTTTCCAAAGTGGCAGTTCTTACTTTGGTTGAAATATTTGCTCATAACAGTTAAGCTTTACAGTCATTATAAGTACAAAATTAATTGGGTAATTTCAGCTGTCAAGAAGGGCATCTGGTATCAAGTTTTCAGTGAAAGAGAACAGTAATTTCCAACCAAGGTGACAAGGCCCCTACTTTGGTTTCTAAATGAGTCCCCAGACTTTAAGATTAAAATACAATAATTAGCAAGTAAGTGCCATTACTTACTTGATTTAAGTTAGATTGAAGTTTTAGCTAACATACATGAACATTCACACAGACAGTGGCTCCCTCTTTTCTGCATCACTCAAGGAAAAACAAAAACTAAAACAACACTACCCACTCCAGTCCATCTTTCCCACAATCAGGGAATAGTTTAGCTCCATAAAATGCTTCTTTATTTTAGATTTAAGTTTACATCTAAGTGCTCCTTTAACAAAACTTTTCTTCTGGAAGGTCTGCTACCTGCTTGTCTATGGAGATGTTATTATAATTCATTGCCTCTGTAATATTCCACAGTATGGCATTAAACTTAAAACATTAATTCCTGCAGTGAGTGGGGTTGCCTTTCCACAGAGCTAAGCTGTATCTTTGCCTGAGGTCACCTACTCGTCTCCGTGAAGATAGATGAGTTTAGTGTCATATGTGGAACATTCCAGACAGAGCAATTACTGTATATCTCCATGGAGACAAGCAGAAAAGGTACACAGAGCTTCTTTAAGGCACAGTTTGTTTGGTGGGAGAAGGATGTTGGGGTCACCAATGTATCCACTGGTACATTGGCACACACTGAGAGAAAACTGATTTAGAACAAATGCCTTACATTTGTCTCTCTGTGGCTAATATGTTGTGTGCTGTTCTTGGCTCAGTGCATTTCACAGCTCAGAGGATGGATGAAGTGCTTTTTGTGGAAAGGTCATTGGATTTATTGCACCTTTATGGAAATTAGCATTGCACTTTAGCTCATAATTCCATCTTAATAAATATTTAAAAGCCCTTGAGCGCACGTATATTCTCCTCACATAATCATTTACTTAAGTAGCGCATTGATGCATTTTCTTCATTGCCATTATGAGATTGCGAGTGTGATTTTCTTCGGTCATGCTGAAAATATCCTGGGAAGTTTGCAAACAGGATTAACATTACAGCAGTTGACCGACTCTGTGGGACCACTGCCAAACACAAGTTTATGAGGAACATGAAGCAGGCAACACAACAAGAAATATAAACGCCACAAATCTAGATATTCAGAAAAAAAAAGAATGGGGAAAGTATAAAAACTGAGAAATTTTATACTGTTAATTAAAGTAGACAAATCATTTTTTTTATTTTTTTTTAATTGTTATGAGCTTTGAATGTTATAATGGTGTTCTCTCATCATTAACTTCCTCCGTTTTATTTCAAGTTTTGATTGATGCATGAATCAGTGGCTTTGAGGCTTGAATCCTCTGAAAATTTTAGTTTTCACCTACGCCCCATCTTCACCCACAGCTCTGTACTAACTTATGATTATTGAAAATAATTTAAACTCTGGGTCATGGGGTTCAAAATGCCACATTGAAGGGGCAGGTTATCTCAGATGTGCAATTTAGAGCAGGAAGTAAGTGGACCTTTTGTTTTGTTTTTAAGCTGCTTGAGATCAGTTTTGTGGTTTACAGTTAACAAAATGTAAGATAGTGATCTACCTATGTTACAGTGTAATATTAAATACTGCTAAAAATATTATGTCTTCTGCCTTCATACAAAATAATACAACCATAAACAGCATTTAATTAAAGTCTAGATTACGACCAACTGAGTACTTTAATATGTTTGTCTTCCCTGGAGCTATTAGAAAATTAAACATTCCAGGAACTGGGATTTTTATATTTGTGTACTTTCTCTTTATCAATCATTCCCAAAATATATCATCCAGGAATTTAATCACCAGGCACCAGTAGTTTGAGAAAAAAAGACTACACCCTGTAGACAATGGAATGAGGATGGGAGAATTAGCATAAACCTTCAAACAGAAATATAAAAGCGTTTTACACACTGTGGCGATTTACATAACATTTGTGTTTAGGGCTTAAGGCTTAAACAATGTTAGTTTGAATACATTAAGCCACAGTGAGTATTTATGTGTGCTGTAGGTTATGCTCTTACAGCATAAAAAATCCTTATTATAAGTTTTATGTTACACTTCATTTAAAAAAAAAAAAGCATCACTCTTGTCACCAGTCCAACAACGTTCACCAAAACAACTATTATTTTTACCATTTAAAATTCCTCTTGGGTCTATATTTCCTAAATCTGTGCCAAGTCTTAGTTATGTTGATTGATTTGGCTGATTATGAGTTTTAGTGAGGTGAACTCGCATTGGAATGAAATAGAAAGACAAACTGTAAATATTAGAATGGACAGGACTGAAATTATGGCTTGAAATGGGGTAGGAGAGTGTGAAGAGTAAAAGGTAATTCAAGCCAGAAATACACCTTCACTTATTTATCTAGCAGTGGAATTTTAGAGGAATTTTGACATAATATCATATAGAATATCATTTAAACAAGAAAATATAGTAATAAACAAACAATATGCTATAGAAAACATATTTATTTGGGAATTTTAAAACGTCTAGATATACACAAGGGCTGGAATTCTATTAGCTTCTCTTTTACAAAGCTACAATAGGTGGACTCCAACGTTCTGTGTATACTGCAGATATCATATATGTAACCTAGGAGAGGGCCTAAAGCTCTTTATATGCTGAGACTGAACCTGCAGCTCCTAATAAGACCAAAACCTCCCCTTTATATCTTAAATAATACAATATGACCTACTTTTGCTAAGAATGTGTATTAAAAAGTATGATATCTTGTCCACAGTAGTCACTTAATTAGTTTCATACTTCTTTGCACTTTCCTTATAAGGTATGGCAATGTGTCCCATTAATCACTGTCAGAATGTTTTTGCACATGAAGGCTGAATTCATTTCCAAAATAGTCCTGTATTAAATCTTAAGTAAATGCAAAATATTCCTCCCTGGATTATTGCGTAACACAAATGTTTTCACTGGATCTGTGATGTGTGTTACCGTTGGGGATATTTAATTAGTCCCAATAGAATTTAAAGGTCTTGTATTATTCAAAGCGGATTCTTGTAAACTTTTCCCCAGGTTAGAATATTGTTACCTCATCAAGCACTCCTGGACTTGTGTTTTGTTTCATTCACACATGTTTGAGTAACCCTGGAATATTAGTCTATCTACATCTCCAAACTCCAAATGCTCCGTTCCGTCATTTCATGAAGTTTAGTTGTCAAGTTAACAGCTACGTTTTACCTTTAGTTCAGTAGGGATTAGCAATTCTAGGACTGAAATTATCTGAATGATTCTAGTGAAGATGTTTGGGGTTTAAAAACACTCCCCACATGACATCACAAGGTGGAACAGCGTGTTTTTTGTTTGAGAGAAGAACTCAGCTTAAATAAATATAGGATTTGTGAGTTAAACATGTGTGAATGAGACAAAACGCAACTTAAAGTATGTTTTTGATGAGGAAACAGCATTATAACATACTGTAGTTCAGAAAATAGCATAACATGGCTCTTGGGCAACACTGAATCTTTGATGTGCGTTACCATTGGGAATATTTAATTAATCCCAACAGAATTTAATACATTTTCCAATGCTTTCATCCTGTGTGTAAAATGCTACATTCATATCACTCCTACTACTTCATATACTTCTACTTTTTTTCACAAAGTGCACCTCACAAACTGGACTTCTCAAATCCATCTGAGCCAAAACCTTTCTCCAGTTGTGGGAATATAAATGTCCCGTATACGTGTTGGTCATTACTCCTTACTACAGTGACTGATGCAGTGAGACCACACAAACAGAAGTGCATCCATCTCCCGCTCCTATAGCTCCATGACAATTCCACTGCTGCCTGGTAAAACAATGTTTCCGAAGCACGGGTATTTTTCTCTGTTTATCAGCATAATGGGTTTGTCAGCTCTGGGGGCTGCAGACATACATTAGGGGGCGCTACTTTTCACACTATAGCCTCATACGTGTGATGGTGAAATACTGCAGTGGTGGCTACAACTGTAAAATGGAGGACACGGATTAAAATGGCCATACTAGATTTTTTCTGTATAGTTAAGCAAAATGTGTTTCATCCCAGACATATTATAGAATCAGAAATGAGATCACTATGCGCTGTCAGCATCTAATTATAAAGTGTATCCTTTGTGAAGTGCGCAGTTAGCATGATAGTTGTTGTTACAGTTTCTGTGACTGCAAAACTCTGATCTAGCCTGTGAAAGTTGTAAAACTATAAACTCATCATGGTACTGATTATGATGCTAGAAATGAGAAGTCACTGTGGATCCTTGCAAACTGTTTTTGGCTTCTTCCTTCTTTTTCATCGGTTGCCATACTATTTATTTATTTATTTTTTGATTTATTTATTGGTGGTTTAATCCCTACTGTTGCCATTACTTTTGTTGTGTCCATGGGCAAAACACTACACTCACCTTGCCTGTGTAGGGATGTGGTGAGTGAGGGATTGTTGTTTGTGGCTCAGAGTGATGTTTTTATTATTCTACTCCAGGTGTTGTTTCAGCAGCTCACCACTATAGAATCTGAAGAGTGAATCAATAAAAAATGAAACTGTCAAACAAATGTCAGAAGGCTGCATTCACGTTGCAGAATGTGATCCACTTCATTATTGAACTTTATCATTATTTATTATGGATTTGCTGCACATATTTGCCACGTTAATCTTATATCTAAAAGTCCTTTCGACTGACAAAAATATAATTGAAAAAATAGAAAAAATAATTAGACTTTTGTTTATTTATGCTTAAAATGTGGCAGTATTGGTTTCATATGGATAGGCCCCATATGCACAGAGATATTGACCCAAATTCAACAAATTAGCAAACTCACAATAAACAGTGGAACAGAGTTATAGCTTGTCCTCCAGCTAGTTTCCCCACAAGCTTATTATTCTTTGGTAATAAGGGTGTCGTTAAGGATTAGTAGCACAAGAAATGTAGTTTTTACTTATTTGCACCAAAAGCTTATTAGAATCATAATTCATAAAGAAAAATGGCCTAGTGTCATACTAATAAGCAGTAATATGGAGTTTATTAATAGGAAAGTGTTTGTAAATGTCTAACTAATAGCAGAATAAGCTTATGTGGAATTAGACATTGATAAGGGCTGAATAAATACTAATTAATGACAAATTAACTATTTACAACTATGCTAATTAGCAGGTAGTTAGATGTTAATAAGTGTAGCCTAAAATAAAGTGTTACCAATATTTCTTTTGTAAAACATCTTTGAGTGTTCTGAAAAGCACTATATAAATAAAATGTATTATTATTTATTATTAGTACATGAACGCACATTACAATTCATATTTGATGTTAAAATTCCAATTAAACATTCGGCTTTATGCTTACTGGAACTGATTATTCACACCTGCAAATTAGACCAAGACTTGGATGGCCTTCAGTCCATTTGCTCTGAACTAAACAAATGAATTATTTATTATGGAATCAAAATCTGACTGGAAATGTCTTCATATCACTCAACTCCACTTAGAGTAGTACACTTGCACTATGGTAGAAGTAGTAGTTAGTAGGTAGTAGTAGTAATCATGGTTTCACTATGTAACTTTTCCAGGGCGAGGACCATCACCTGCTTTACCTGGAATTATTTCTTATCTTGCCTTTTCAAAGATCTGATATGTAACTTGACCTGGTGGTGTTACCTGTTTGCCCTTATGGAAATAGATACGTTTAATGTCTTACTGTGGTACATTGTAGACAAACACACAGAGACAAGAGACAAGCAGGTGGTGGACCATAACACCAGTACAGTTATATAGTGTACCTTTAAATGAGGAACATCTAAGCACTTCATAGTGCCAGGCCCATAGACTGTATAAATGGACATAGCTAACCTGCTTGACGCTGGAAAAAGGAAATGAGTATTGGGGGCGCTTCTGGCTCCATTGACTCTGTTCCAATTGAGTTTACCTTGAGAAATTGTCTCTCTCTGCATCTGCTGCTGTGTTTTGTCCTTAAATAAATTTCTATTCCTAATATGGGGCTTAGCTCCAAATTCGGTCCTGTAACTGCAAGCCCTGAGAACTTCATTTGACTGAACACTATAGGAGACGTCACACTCCCTTAGTCCACTTCTGTATACAGTCTATGGCCAGGCCACAGAATGGTACACAGACAATTGCATTAATAATCCACATTACATACTGGTCTGTATTCCAGAAACACCTTTTAGGATGTTCTGTACATCAGAGCATAGCCCTCTGTCTCCTGTGCATGTGTTTCTGTATCATCTGAAGTCTCTGGGTCCATTAGTACAATGTGCTGTTCTACTGGAGGAGATTGGATGCATTTTGAGTTTATAATAACCCCATGAGAAAGATGAGCTCACTTGGCATGGCGCCATGTCATCTGCACCAGTCTCCTTGGAGTTACCTTTCCACAGATTTATAGGCCCCACTGTGGTTTATCTATAGTTTGCGGAAGCTGGAGAAAATATATCGTCCTTCTCATATATTAGTGAATAAAGATAGGATCATTTTTAAAGATCTGTAAAATCTTCTCCGTGTAAAGAAATAAAGGGAGACCTAGAGGAAGGATGATTATACAGGATGATTATACAGGATATAGCACTGCATTTTATACACTTCACAAGCAAACACAAAAGCTAAAACTACAATTTGTATCCATCCTAAATAGGAGACTAAAGATCTGTCAGCAGCAGTGTCTGTTCAACAAATAAAATTGATTAGCATATCGATTTCCCATTAGCCTAGCACTCAACAACAGACAGTGCTGGAAAGTATTGTGGCTACAATTAAGACAAAGGTGGGGACTTTTACCAACAAAGTAAGACAACAGTCTTATCCTAAATTAGAAAAACTTATAAACATATTTGGGTATCTGCTTTTCATTTACTTTATGTTGATTTAAAGAAAATATTTACAATTTAAGTAATTCCACTTCAAATGTATTTTATACATTTATACAACATGTATAGAACATATTTAGTTGCAAATATTAGAGATATATATTTCTTTCTGGTTTACCAGTGCTATCTTGTCTCAGTGGAGATCCCTGGAATGGTCCATAGTATGGCATTAAATGTTGGGTACAAGCAGGGGATGCCACCAAATCACAGTTACAGGTCAGCTCTGTGGAGAGGTAACCCACTCATGCTTACAGTAGGAATGCAGGCTTTTAGCACAATGAAAACATTTGTAATTTAATAGGTGCAAGTAGATAGAAGTTCAGTGCAATGTGGAACATTCCAGGCAAAACAGTAACATCTCTATGGAGACATATTTGCATAATGCTCAGGTGTATGAATATATATACACCAATACAGTATTTGAGTTGAATTTTCTATAGGTTTTGGGATACTTTTGCAGTTTCTTTGTTCAAGCTGGTGAAAACATGTCCAGCTGTGTAAATATTTCCAGTGTGTGACGTCCCTGGAGAAATGGGGTAGAAAAGGCCATTTAAGATGCAGTGCTTTATGTCCACAGGCCGGAGCAGCGGTCAGCATCTTGTTATGTTTTCACGCTCGTGTGCTCCTGTGGTCGGCACGTCAGGGTCAGCGGTGGGTTGGTTCCAGTGGTGACACAAAACAGACATCAGTCATTCTGAAGAAGCCTGTTACGGACTGGACACAGCAGGAAGCTGGAGATTACAGGCCTGAAATATTAGGCACTGGAGCAGAATGATCCCTGAAGTGTGTGTGTCCTTCTTGAAGAATAATTAGTTTCATTATAAGCAAGGATTGTACTAAAATATATTCTTATTAAAAAAGACTATTAAAAAGAGAGACCAATAAAACCTGTTTACCCAAACATGTATTTCTCATACTACTGTCCATAGTACTACATTATGTAGTACTGATACTTTGCAGCCAATGACATCAACATTCCCTGGAGGTGTGAAGATAACTGAAACTGTTACTCAAGTCAGACTTTAATCTGAGATCTGACCAGAAAGAGCTGACTTGGTTAGAACTACATTAGATGAAATGATTTGTGCTGTTGAACAAATCACTCAAATAACATTACAGTCCAGGCTAGCATTAGCCAACAGTTTTTCAGTTAGTCAGCCTCGCCTTTTGTGTTGAAAATCAAAGATCTAAACAGGACCATGAACGCTTGTGTCGATCACAGGCTCCTGCAAATGTGTTGTTTAAATCCATTTTGTGTCTTAAAACTTTTTTGTCTGTGTTTGCTAATGTGTGCATTGTGTCACCACAGTAACTGCTGAACATTCTGCCAATAGAGATACATACAGAACACCCCCAGTGTGATGCCATTGCAAAGTATCAATTACACAGGCCCAGTTCCAGTTCCACCCAAAGTTGAAAGGACTGAAGATGTAGGTCAAATATAGGTAGAGGGGGTTGGTTTGTTAGGTTTGACTGGGCAAGAATGAAATGTGTCTAATTTATCAGTGTTACTACCTTACAACTGTTACTACAACTACTTCTACTACTGTGACTAATAATAGAAATGGAAAAAAAAACATCTATGCTTTTATCATTGTTTAGGGACGCGCAGTTACTCTTTTTTTTTTTTTTAAGATCCGGTTTAGTGCATTTGATTTGGAGGTAAAAATTTGTTTTGTTTTAAAGTCTTTCTTGTGTATGTTACTTATTTTTACAAAAGGAAAAATACACCAAAAATGTTATTTAATCGATATAAGACAAAAGCGTTTATTTTGCCATATTACCAAGCCATATGTGCTTATTATGTATTTTTTTGTTTTGTTTTGTTTTGTTTTAAGAGTGAGGTTTAAGCTTAGCAAGAAAAAATACTTTAATTACTTTATTCTTGTAGTTTATGTACACTATATGTCACTATTTTATTATTAGGCTGACCTTCCTTCCTAGCGTCCTTGCCTCCTTGTGTCCTTGCTTCCTTGTGTCCTTGCTTCCAATTCCTTCCTTGCATCTGTTCTTGTGTCCTTCCTTCCTTGCGTCCTTCCTTCCTTGCATCTGTTCTTGTGTCCTTCCTTCCTTGCGTCCTTCCTTCCTTGCATCCTTCCTTCCTTGCATCTGTTCTTGTGTCCTTCCTTCCTTGCGTCCTTCCTTCCTTGCATCCTTCCTTCCTTGCATCCTTGCTTCTTCAGCCTTAGACAAACTTTATTGATCCACAAGGGAACTTGGACACAGTAGCTCATTACAATATATGATAATAACAAAGAGCAACAATATAAAATGGTAATAAGACGGAGATGTTTATTATAACATTTACAGCTACTGACAGTTTAAATGATGTGAAATTGATAAAATTGTGAAAATACAATGTGCTCTGACTAATGTGCAGATTTTGTAGCTACAAGAAATTACTCAAGTAAAAGTAAAAAAGTATCAGGGAAAAGCACTATTCAAGTAAGAGAAACTTAGAGAGTAACTGTCAGGACATAAAATCTGATTTATAATTTAACAGAGGCACAAAATCTGGCACCATACCTGAAGGACTGATGCCAGAAATACAAATGTTCAAATCACTTCATTGTCATCAATATGTAATATGTAGCCTTACTGACAGTGGGAAGAGTAACCAAAATGTTTACTCAAGTATGAATACTGTTACAAAAATATTACTCAAGTAGGAGTAAAGATATCCTGTGAAAAAAGTATTCTTAAAAGTACAATTTACAAAGTTACTCAAGTAAATGTAAGTACTACCCACCTCTGGGGTTAAATAATGACACCACTTTCTGAAGCTTTTGTCTAGACATAATGCGTGTGTGTGTGTATGTGTGCGTGTGTGTTTGTGGGCATGTGTGTGTGTAGGTGTGTGTGTGTGTGTGTGTGTGTTTGTGGGCATGTGTGTGTGCCTGTGGTGTTGTCATTAGTGGGAGAGCTGCATTGGCAGGTCAGGACCTTGGACAGTGTTGCACAGTGCACTTTAGCAAAGCACATTCACACTGATAACACACACAAGAAGCACTTGTTATATGTGGCTCCTACGTCCCTGCAGGTTATCAGCTCATTAAACCAGAACAAACACAGGAAATCATGAAACGCATCAGCACCAAGCAACAACACATTTTGCTCAGTTTTCACTCTGGGATCTTCATGTGCTGTTTGTTGCCTATAAATGAAATTAACTGAATTGCGTTGTTTTTTTATATGAATTGAGCTATTATATTATATAGCATATGTACTGCGTGAAACTATACAACACATAATTCTCCCCTGACAAAATATACCCTATATGAAGTATAGGTTTTATTTTTTATTTTATATCACATTTTTTATTACATAACCTACTGGACTATATAGAACTATAGTGCCCTATCAATATAATTATAACTCAGTGACTATTAATTAAATAAATGATTATATTGTGTAAAATTAAGACTGGAATTGTGTTAATGTAATATCAGTCCACAAGACAAAAGGACAAGGAAGAACAAATCGGGATGTAATTCATATTTTCAAACAAGCTGCATGTTATAATAAAAATAACATACAATAATTCAAATATTCATTTTCCCAAACATACAGACATTATCATTCAAAACTGTCAAATTCCTTCCTCAAAATCTTGCAGTACATGCTCCAACACGTATGCCTTCACTGACAGAGGATTGGCTCTCAGTTAAAAAGACCCAAGCCTCATTGACAATTAAAAATGAAATGACTGAATCTCAGATAAAATTCTATTGCACCACCTTAACTCAGATATATGTACATAATTGTACTGTACCTCTCTAGTTGTTAGCTGCCTTGCTCTGCTCCATGCCGACACTCAAAAATGTGGACAGTGGTTCATGTGGTGAATTACTACTGTGCACAGCTTGTCTTCTTCCACTGCAGAGACGAAATAGAAAAGTGAGGACAAATATGTGTACTTTTTAGGTAGAGCTGAGAACAATAGGCTGTCACAAGGCCATGAATAAAGTGTCATAACAGAGATGTATTAGAAAAACAATATTAATCTTTTATATTATGATGGCAGCAGTTGTTTGTGTCGTCAGGCACAGTAGGAAATAAACATTGTGTCATCTGCAAAGAGAAGTGCTGAGTGTATATATAAGTCAAGTTTATTACAAGTTTTATTATAACATATGGTTGTAACCTTTGAATGCCTCAGTGAACATTATATACTTTAATTGAAAGGACATCTGCTGCTCTTGTTTACAGACGGTTTGTTAAGTTAAATGGACTCAGAGATGGAAGAACTCAAAGTACAACATTGTGAGTAATGTTATCTCTTAAATAGAAGTGTCCTTCAGTTTATCAACCCCCAAAATGCAATACCACACACTGTAAAAAATATTAGTATATGTTGTGGTATTTTGTTTTACTTAAGATTTATTTTTATTTAGTCTTAGACTTAGCTCAGTAACTTTATTATAATAACAAAGAGCAAAAATATAAATTGTCATAAATTCAAAATAAGTAGCAAAAATAGCAATAAGGCATACAAAATGTCAAACTGAAAACAAGAATAACTTGTTTGGTATTCAAAGGTTTCAGAATTTTTTTCAAGAGCTACTGTGACCTCCTTCTGGCCTCCTTCCAGTGGGACATGCCCGGAACACTTCTCCAGGGAGGCATCCAGGAGGCATCAGGAACAGATGCCCGAGCCACCTCAGCTGGCTCCTCTCAACGTGGAGGAGCAGCGGCTCTACTCCAAGCTCCTCCTGTGTGACTGAGCTCCTCATCCTATGTCTAAGGGAGCGCCCAGTCACTCTGCGGAGGAAACTCATTTCAGCCGCTTGTATCCGCAATCTTGTCCTTTTGGTCATTACCCAAAGCTCGTGAACATAGGTGAGGGTCGGAACGTAAATTGACCGGTAAATCGAGAGCTTTGCCTTTCCTTTGTCTTTTGTCCCACTGGAAGGGACATTTTGTACATGATAGATACTGTTTCTGTAGTCTATATGAATAGTGTGTATACTGTATCTGCAGTCTGCAGATGGCGAGGCAGGTGAAGTGTCTTGTCCAAGGATACAACAACAGTGTGATTCCAGCTTCATCTGTGGAAACCATGTGTTTTAAAAATAGACAAAAGTATTTCTTCATTGTTTGACTACGCTAATGTTTAATGTTTTAACACTAACAAACAAATTAGTTCGAGAGATTTTCTGAAGTCTTGAGCTTCTTAACAGAAATTTACCGTAATTGCTATATTAACAGTCGACTATGCTACTTTCAGTCAGTGTGAGTCAATGGGCCGTATAATCACTGTTATTCCAAGAGCATGTTCATTCACAGAAAAGCCATTCTTGGTATTTAAACTGTTACAACCGGCCAGAACTGCTTCATGAAGCACCTGCTCTGAGCTAGCTCAGTGAGGGGGAAGTAAAAAGTGCATGCTGTTCTCTTCTGTTGGCTTTACTGTCATCTTATTTTAAGTTTCACTTTCAGGAAATAGTGACAGCTCCAGTCTTCAAAAATAAATCATTGTTAAAATTCAGAATACTTTTAAAATTTGCACTATGTAACTTTTCTGGTGAAGATGTTATCAATTGCCCTGGACTGTTTCACAGTATGGCATTAAATTTGTTTATTGATGCATACTGATCAATTTTTTTATTATTTAAAAAAAACAAACAAACATGTAGGGTCATCTCTCCACAGATCTGATCTGTAACTTAGCCTGGTGATGTTACCTCCTTGTCTTCATGGAGATAGATAAAGGCCGCCACACACTACAGGATTTTTCAGTCTTAAGCGATTTTTTAAACGGGCAACAAAAAGCGCACACCAGACACAAGGAGAATCTTATGAGATTTTAAATCTCTGATCGCAAAGACTTCAGCGGGATATGACCGCGGACCACAGGCTAAAGTTGTGAGTGCACCTTGCATCTGCTGTTTCCTGTCTAGAGTAAAACGACTCGCTTTGAGACTCTTAAGTGTTCAAAAGACCTGAGCACTGCACTTCTACATTTACACACAAGTCAAAATTGTGTTATTATTATTTGTGAAATGTGGTGCAATACTTCAGATACATGATTTTTAATGCGCAGAAGGTTGTCGATAAAGTACACAGGAAGTAGAGTCACTATCGCTAATCTGCAGCTTCATCCCGACCTGTGACCTGTGTGGATGTAAAAAGACACATGTGAGGAACTACTTTCACCTTTTTACTTTTAAAAAGGTTTTAATATCAATGTTTTGTGGACTAGATGTCCTTATTTGCGGAGGACAAATTCTATGGATAATGTGGATGAGATATAGCAGTTTAAATTTAAACCTTTATGAGGGGTGAGTAATAATTATTTTCACTATTTCCTGAGTTTGTATCTTGCGGCTCTGTGTCCGTCACTCCATCTGTCCCCGACGCTCTGTTTTATTGGCTCTTACCATAACGTTGCTGATGTTGGTGGTTACGATATGAAAGGGCAACTCAGAATCGCACTGACACCACACACGAGGAGTGTAGATTTGGGTCAAATGTCCCTGAACTCAGGGAAAAGCAAATCGCAGCCTAAATCGGGCAAATTCTCCTGTAGTGTGTGGCGGCCTTTAGTTTATTGTTTATACACGCTGTAAAACATTCCAGGCAAAGAAAAAAACATCTCTATGGAAACAAGATGGTGGACCCTTCACCAGAAAAGTTAGTACACCTTTAAGATTTGCTTTTCTATGTATGAGCAATAGTCCACCTAGATTAGTCCTTTCAATAACTTAAAGTGAGTAATACAAAAGTTAAGGGGCAAACTGAGGAATTCAAAAGTGAAGAGGTTTTCATAGTTTTTCTGATTCTCTGGGCAGATGGTCCGGTGCAGTGATCAGTGGTGCATTACACTGCACCAAACTTTATGAGGCCAAAGCACCTCATGTACACGGCTACATGCCAGAGGAGCTCAGATGTTTCAAAGTAACAGCTAAGACCAGCAGGCAGGGCTCTGATGGGGTCTGTTGATAAGCTGTTAGAAAAGAATTCCTTCACAAAACCAGAATGATGGCACTTGTGTTTTGACTGATCTTACACGGGTTTAACACGGGTTAAATTATTTGCAACAAGAAATTAAATAATTTTGGCTGATGGTAATGCAACACTTCTTTATTGTATTTTTTTATTTTTATTTTATTTTTTGCATTGTTGCCCTCGACTGTATAGCTTCTAATAGTTTGTCAGTACAATAGTAGCCTTAAACTTTTCAAGTAGCCTACCTTTTAGACATTTTGTAAATAATGCAGCATGTAGGCTTATTTTGCCTGACCAGCCAGTCCCTACTACATTCTGTTCCAGTCCAGAAGGGTCCTGGAATCAGACCATAGACCTTCCAAATTTGGAACGATCCAACAACAGATGCTGATTTTTAGTACATGTCTCTCATATGAGGTTTGGTCAAATGAGTTTGGCGTTTCTGGTTGTTGATTCTTCTTGATATCAGCGCTTTTTCCCTTTTTAAGTCGTCTCACCATGCGTCTCTCTAATTGGTTGATCTGCCTGTCAGTCACACCCTCTGAAAATTGGGAGACAGGATTCAGGTCTAGACCCACTCATCTTTGTAAAGTTTTGTCAAAGCATGTGGTTCTGGCTGGCCAGATTTGCATGTATTACCTTATCATATTATTTTTTATTCCTTAGCCTATCAGGTCTCAATGCCAGCAACATACAGATACATTGGCTGTAGTTGTAATGGGGCTACTGCCAGAGAAATAAATCAATAAAGTCTATTGGATCAACTCTGTATGTTGTAATAAACTTTCTTTGACGTTTCAAAAGCTGACCGAGGCATTGAACTCTGTAAAAGCTGTTAGTGACTCACGAGTTTCGGTAAATCATAAACCAATTACACTGGAGCAGGCGGTGCAGCAAGGCCCACCCTTTGTTACATTATTGTGTTACCGTTAACGACAGACCTGCGCAAAGCCACTCCAATCCTGTCCACCAGCCATCATCCTATGCTAGTTATACACAAGTAAAATCAATACAACGTGGAGTGTGAAGTATAAATAAATAAGTAGGCTAATTATGTTCTAAGAGGAACATCATTTAAGGAGGTCTGAAGAAAAGTGAACAGAAGCTGTGTTTTTATTCTCCACAACAGAAACTGCTCATTCATCATTTTGGCATTACAGATTAAAGGTACTGATTGCAGTATTTGCCCTAAAAGCATATCACTACAATCTGATTAAAATCTGCTCTCACTTTCTGTCTGGACTGTAATGTAGTGTATTTCTTCACACGTCCAGGAATGTCCAAAAGATCAAAAACGGTCCAGATGTCTAATTTTTAATGTGGTTTAATAATTAGTACAGTTTCTATAATAAGTGGTTATTTTAAATCTGCATATCTGGTGGTGCGTCTAAAGTTGTAATGTGGTGGTAAGTTATATTGAATTCATTTTCTGGGTTAAGCCTAGTGGTATTGTTGGCACTTTTTATTTATTTTTACATTTAATACAGATACCTCCACCCAGTTACCACGTTGATACTAACTGAAATCCAAAATAAACATCATTTGAAACTTATATTCAAATGAAATGACAGATTCTAAGAATCAACAGATGAAATGATCATGGGACTTCTGTTCCTTCCATTTACTGCATCCCATGGAGAGAAAAATGGCAGAAGTTTGTCTCTGAAACAGCAGCCAGTGAAGATGTAGATGGGAGCTGCAGCATCTACATCATAGAAAGAGACAACACCGTCTTCATAATCCACAAACACGCCAACCTTTTGAAGGGAACACCTCAGGGTAAGTTTGACAGATGGACTGGCAGCGGCTTTCCCTTTTCCATCTTCTAAATAAATTACCCAAAACCCATAAGAAGAGCCTACTATCATGGTTCCCTTTCTGTTTATGGACTCTCTGGCCACTCCTAAAAACCAATGAGTTTTTCCTGTGACCTGAACCTCAAAGTAAAACCTCCCAGACGAAAAACTCTGTTGCCCAAAAATACAAGGACCTTCGGAAAACCTTTCAGGATTGTCCGGGACATTCTTCCTCACATCTCTGTAATGGACCTGTTTTCTGCCATGAGTTATAATTAGGTTTGGGTGTGCTGTATCAGGGTCAAAAGTTACACTGACCGTACATTTTTGTTTAGCTTTTAAATCGGCCTGATAGGTTTTGTTTAAGACATCAGTGAACGTTTTCTCCAGGTCAAACAAAGATCTCACAACTGCTCCTTCAAACAAGGCCTGACAGATGCTGCCCCCGGTGCAGTTCTTCATGTTTGGATCAGATCTGAATGGTGTAAATGTCTTCAGAAAGTGAAGGTAGTCCTGTGAGTTTGCTAATTTCTCCATCTCAGTGCTTCTGTGGTCCAGCTCAGATATTTGCTCTTCTAGTTCAGCGACCAGGTCTTTATTTGGGTTTGTTGTTGTCTTGAGTTTCTCTTGAATCTCCTCTTTGAGATTATTCAAGTTCTTCTGCACAGCCTGTCCTAGAGTTCTGTACACCTCCAGTCCCTCTGCGGTCACTTTGTCAGCTGCTTTCTGACTGAGTTCCAAAGAAGTGCGTATTTGTTCAATCTTCTTCTTTCTCTCATCCATCATCTTCTTCACTTCTGCTTTTCTCTCCTTGCACTCTTCACCCAGAGGAACAATATTGTGACTTCTGTGGTCTGAAAAAGAGCAGTGGGTGCAAACACAGATGCTGTCAGTCTTACAGAAAAGCTCCAGAGGTCTGTAATGTTCTCCACACATCCTGCTCTCCAGGTCAGATATGGGCTCCACCAGCTGATGACGTCTCAGAGCTGACACTGTCTCATGAGGCTCTAGGTGAGTCTCACAGAATGACACCAGACACACCAGGCAAGACTTAACCGCTTTGAGCTTTGGTGCGGAGCAAATGTCACAAAAAAACTCTTGGTCTGGAGTTGGTTCTACTGGGACTTCACAAAGGTCCTCTTGTTTTTCTGGTTGCTTCAGAAAATGAGAAGCCATGTGGGAAAGCAAAGTGTTGATTTTTAACAGTGGTCTTGTGTTGAAGACCTCCTTACAAAGTGGACACACGCAGCGACTACTTTTATCCCAGTAACTACTAATGCAGCTGTTACAGAAGTTGTGTCCACATGGAGTGCTGACTGGGTCCATGAAGACATTCAGGCAGATGGAGCACACAAACTGGTCTTCTGACAGAGTGTAGTTCACAGCAGCCATATCTACAAACTAGAGAAGATCTCATTTAATTAAATCAAATTAAAGATCCTATATTACACAAAACTGACTTTTGTGAGTTTAAGACATGTTATAACATTACCTCATCAAAAACATGTTTAAAGTTGTGTTTTGTTTCATGTTTGAGTGAGTTTTTTTGTTTTTTTTTTTACTTTATTTTAATTTCCTTTATATGTATTTATTTTTTAATTTTACTTAAGTCTGTCTACATCTCCAAAGCTCAAAATACTTTGTTCCACCTTGTGGTAGTTTTTCTTTTACCTTTAGTTCAGTAGACATGGGCAATTCCAGGGTTGAAATCATCCAAATGATTCTAGTGAGGTGTATGGAGAACACAGTGGAGCACTTCCTGTATTACCACATGACATCATAAGGTTGACATTTGAGAGAAGAGCAAAGTCTAAATATGCAGGATTTGTGTGTTAAATGTGTGAATGAAACAAAACAAAACTCCAGGTATGTTTTGATGAAAATAGCGCAACATAGGCACTTCAAATTCATTAACCAACCATTTAATTCACTATTAAAGCCACTATTCAGACATTTAAAAGCTTCTGACTTACAAGGGTACTGAATATTTTTCTATGTAGCAGTAGAAAGTTAAAATACTTTTATTGGGTGGATATGAAACTGGTAAAACAAGATTTCCTCAAACCCCCTACAACATTTTTGTGTAGGGGGTTTGAGGAAAACTATAGTTCCCTATTAAAAGAGTAATACTTGACAAGTTCTTGTTCAAGGTAGGTTACTAACTCAGACTGATTAAGTACACAGCAAAATCATTATTCAGGAAACCTTAAATTAGATTACATGTTATCACAAAGTAAAGATGCATAGTCTAAGTTTTATCTAATAACCTTTTATTAAATTGTACTGACCTTTTTCACCTCAAGACATGAAATCTTTAATGTCACAGACAAGGTCAAAAAATGCCACACTCAACTCTTGTTTAAGTTTTGTTTCTTTGTTACTCCTGCCCCTTCCTGGTTTAGTGTTCAGGGCCGCAGCAACATGTACTTTGCTCCCGGATTACGCTGGAGCACTGCATTTGCATATGTTCACGCTAACTTAGGTAAAAGTACAGTATCCTCTGTATTTTTAATGTATTTTTATTAAAAATATATATTATTTTATTGATGTTATTTGTGTATTGCTATTTTATGGGTTTGATTTTATTTTACTTTACTGGTTTAATGTTTTAGGACTAGCAAGGTTAAATTGAATACCCTCTTTTATTTTGAATACCTTTTGTTGTTTTTAATGTTGTTTTTAATGTTTTCTTTGTGCAGCACTTTGGAAACTGATAAAATGTGCTATAGAAAACTTTTTCTGATCAAGGACTATATGCAAAATACTAGTAATTACTACAGAATGTTGATACTTTAGATATTTTTATGTATTTATTCTGTTATTCCTGTTATGTAAACCCATAGTTTAGATTTTTCTTTCTCATGACACACTATTGGGACCAATCATCTGTAGCAATTCGATGTTTTATGACTACAGCTTTGTTTATTATGACTCTATCCTTCAGTATTGTAATGACAGACCTATGTGCCCACTCCAGATGCGCTTGAAACTGCATCGTGAAACATGTGCTGCTGTTTAAAGGGCTTATATTACACAAAATGGATTCTTATGAGCTGTTACCTCATTACAGACATACCTGGAGTTGTGTTTTATTTTATTCACACATGTTTGAGTAACTCTTTATTATTAGTCTGTCTACATCTCTAAAGCACAGAATGCTCTGTTCCACTTGTGATATCATGAAGCTGTAGCTTTCAAGTTAATTGCAACCTTTAACCTTTAGTTCAGTAGAGATTGGCAATTCCAGGGCTGAAATTATCCAGATGATTCTAGTGAAGGTGTGTGGAGTTTAAAAACACAGTGGAGCACTTCCTGTATTACCACATGACATCACAAAGTGGAACAGAGTGCTCAGCCTATATATGTTGGATTTGTGTGAACGAAACAAAACAAAACTCCGGGTATGTTTTTGATGCGGAAACAACAAATAACATGAATCAGAAAATACTAATACGAGCCTTTAAAAGTACAACTCAAAACTATTAATATATAGTTTAGTCCTGGCTGCACAAAGAGGTTCACATCTTCACTTCTATCAATGTTCCTGAGCCCAAAATGCTTTCTAGCAGAGTCTACAGTAAGTCAGTGAATGCCTCCAGACACGCACTGGCTTATAGATAGAAACTGTTTATAAACTTAATGTAGCCCACAGTGGCACTGAGGTAGCAGGCTCTGAGCACTGACAGATGTTTGCTTTAACTGCGGAGCTTCCGAACTATAATAAGGAAGTTGCTGTCATCTCTGAATGATGATTTCTTCAAACTTTTCAGATTTTGCAGATGTTTTAGAAGAATCCCTAAGGAGAATGTATATGCAGTATCATCTAAATTACCAATTAAAAATGAATTCACACAGCACGATAATATTTGATAATAAAAAATAAAGAAAACATGCCTAAATTGTGTGGCTTTTGTTGTGACATTTTTGATAACCCGAATGTTCAATTCCCAAGTTCTGTTGTTGTGTCCTTAGGCAAGACACTTCACCCACCTTGCCAAGTATTAACGTGTTCACTTCCATTATTATTTGTGTCCCGTAAAAGTGCACTATGTAACTTTTCGTTTGGGGGTCCATCACCTTCTTGTTTCTATGGATATGTCATTGCTCTCCTTCAAATGTTCCACAATATGACATTAAGCAGATTACCTTGCATTTAGTCAACTGACTAATTATTGCTCTAAATTCTGACTCTGAGTGGGGATGCCTTTCCACAGATTTGACCAGTAACTTGGCCTGATTTGGTATGCATGATGGTAGAAAGCTTTAATGCCATACTGTGAAACATTTCAGACAAAGCAATAACATCTCCATGGAGAAAAGCAGATGGCAGACCCTCCACCAGCAAAGTTACACAATGCACCTTTAAAAAGATGAATATATCTAATTGGAGTAGTTCTGGACAGTCTTTGATACAGAGAAATTCAATATAATTAAATAAACGTAAACACATCTTTTCAAACAGTAAAAATGAAGTTTAAATCATCGTAATAATGTGGAAATCTTTAAAGCAGCAATTTGCAGAGCACTTTTAGTAAATTGGTTCTTGTTCTCTAAGCTTCTGACAGAAATGCTGACTAATTCACATGAAACTGAACGTTATAAGAAGTACATGAGGAGAGAGGTCGGCACCAAAAGGTAATGAAACCACAGCTGAAGCGTGTGGCTCATATAATGTGGCTTTACAGGCATCAAGGCAGACTTTTACAATTTCCAACATAATGCGTTTGTGAAGTTATAAATCACACTGGCTGTATTCTTAGCATGGCTAGTTGATTTACAAAGGTGTCTCTTTATTGCTATTTTGTCACTTATCTTGGATTTAGGTTGAAGCAAAAAACTGCCTACCTGCAAGACAGATTTTTAGTCAAGTGCTGTGATGGGAAGAATACTTTGAAAATGTATTTAGTTACAGAACACTGAAAACCTGCATTAAAGTGTATTTTGTAATGCATTCTGACACGTGCTCCAATCAGCGTACTGTATTCTGAATCATTTGAATATTTTCACGCAGGGTTAAATTATAGTGTATAGTATTAAAAACAGCTTTATATTTGTGCTGCATTTATTTATCACTGATTAGAGAAGGAAATATCACACTTGCAAGCATCACAAGAGCAGTGTTTTTGGGGTTTTTTTCTCACTAATTCAGTGCAGTTTGAAGCCTAAATTGAGTGTATTTCTTTGATTCTTTGATTTGAACTGTATTCTGAATATCACCAAGTGAAAAAGTAACTGTACCAGAATACAGTTACTCAAAAGTAGTATTCTGAATAAGTATTCTCGGTACATATTTTCAGTTACTTAAAGGTTCATGGTGTAACTTTACTGGTAGAAGGTCCACCACCTGCTTGTACGGTGGTGTTATTGCTTTGGGCTGGAATGTTCTACTACAGCATGGTAATAAACATCTCCATGGAGACCTCATCAAGCCAGGTCAGATCTGTGAAGAGGTGACCCCAGGCGCAGTAGGAATGCATATTTCTATGGTATTTTTTTTTTTTTTCCAGTTTTTTCTCAAGATCCATAACAAAATAAATGCTGGATAGATGTTTAATGCAATACAGGTAAAGCAATAACATCTCCATGGAGACAAGCAAGTGACAGATCAGAAAGGTTACGCAGTGCACCTTTAAACACTGTCCAAGTTCTCCACATTATAAATCTGAGACTTCTCTCTCTATAACAGCGGAATGTTCAATCAAATATTTCAATATTACTGGGCGAAGTGCCACAACAACGGAGCAACCACAAAAGCACAAAGCACTTTCCAAAATAGTCTGCTTCACCCCAGGCTTCTGCTCAAACCGCAATGTTGTTTTATGATTTTTGTTCCATTGTGGCTCTTGCAGACAATTATTCAGACAAAAATCAAAATTAGAAGAAAAAAGACAGGCATCGTTATTAGTCTGCCCATGCATGAGTGGGTTTGACATCACATACATTTCACACAGAGAAGAGCAGCTGTGGTTTAGCGGGGAGTCTTTGAAGTACAATTACTCGCTCCTGAAAATTCAAGTCTATAGGCTCCCATATGGACCGAGTGAGTGGGCAGTTGGTACACATCTGATTAGCACCGCTGGTATAACATGAAGGTGAAGGTTATGGTAATGGATAAGTGTAAACTACAGGTCTGTGAGGCAGGAAGATCGTGAGAAATCATGAACCTTTACAAGACCTCAGAGAAAGCGCCTGGATGTGTCCTCTGTGTGTTGCAGCAGTAAATACATGTACTACCTTAGGATACATGCATATATAATGTGCGGCTCATGTTCTGCGGCTAAGTGATGCTCCACTATATTTATTATTTATCTTTTTTCCCTGTTGATACTTGCAGCTGATGTCATAAACATTTCCTGGAGGTGTGATGCTAACCGTAGGCTCTGATCTGTCTGAGAATTAGTTAGACTTTTATGTGAGCTTTATTTTAATACAATCTGACCATAAATAACTGACTTTCCTGGAACTACAACAAGTGAGCTGATTTGTGCTGTGAAACAAGTCTCTCAAACATAAAATTACAGTCACAAATAGTTAGCATAGTCACTCACTTTTTGTTGAAAATGAAACACCTAAACAGGACCATAAACGCTTGTATTGATCACAGGCTCCTGAAAATGTATTGTTTAAATCCATAATGTATTTTTTCTTGCGTTTTAAGACAACTAGTTATTTTTGGCCAAATTTAGTTTTCAGTTCCATTTTACTCTCCAAACTCTGCTGCGTCTGTGAGTGACACTGACTCCATCCTCGGCCAATCAGAATCATTTCTAGGCCAGAAAACACTGGGGCCAGTCATTTAATTGCAGTTTATTTTGGGATTTTCCTGAAAACCTTGGAAAATGACTTAAGCAATTATGCTGTGAGGCTAACGATATATGGATCTTTATTTTACATTTAGTTTGTTGTAAACAACGATATTAATCTAAAATGATTTAATGGCTGATCTTCAGTAATAATCTCCAATAAATACAGCAGTGAGAGGAGATAAGGGACACCGTTATGTTTAAAAGGCAGGTCAAGTTATGAGTCAGGTCCCTGGGGCGGCAAACTCACAGTTTTATTTTTGTCTGTTGGCTGTAATGTTACAAAGTGAAGCTTTAATTGAGAATTTACCATTGCTGACTTGTCATACTAAGTAAATAGAAGAATAACCACTTTGCAAGACCACACTGTAAGTAATTGGATCATGGAAATGCACGCTATAACAGTTTGTCTTCAGACCTGTTTGCTATTAGACAGCTGAAAATTAACTGCACACTTAAACATGCAATCAATCACATTAGTCACGCCTGACTATAATTTGAAGTTATATGTACACATTTATTTACTGTTGACAACACACTCCCGCACATAAACGCCCTGTCAAGGAAAAGCACCTGGAAAAGGTCACACAATGGAAACTAAAAGAGGCTGGAGTGACCACTGCGCTGGATGTAAATCACATTTTTTACTGGGGGCTCAGACTTTGGTTTATGTTGCTACACGTAGAGGTCATTAACAAGAATTTACTATGCTGTTTGACTTAATATAGCGTGCTTTTTACGAGCTGGAGGATTATTTTGACCCCGACACAAGGTAAAAAGGAGGAAGAGACAATTTACGTCTCTCTCATGACGGAGCAGAAGAATTTGCCAAACAAATCATCTCTAAATATGCTTTCTATCGACTCTAACAAACTGCAGTCCCCCGGCTCTCACTGCAGTGGTATAAGCTGGACTCTTAATGGCATAGTAAATTGGTGGTGTCAAATGTGGTGGAGAAATGCATATCCAGCAGAAATGGAGAGAGTGTGGTGTGTTGGAAAAAAGGTGTTTTTAACATTAAGCTGTTGCTCTGAATAGCGTTTTGTGTGAGAGGTGCTATTAAGGGAATTAAATGAGACCCAAGGTTAATGTAGAGAAATGCGTCTGAATTCATAAATATTAATGGACCCCTTTTATGTGTTCTTTGTTTCATATATTTTATTTGTCATGGTTTATTTAAAAAAAACCTCTTTATTTAAATCCTGTGAGTAGATTTTCTTTTATTCATCTGTGGATATTAACTACGTATGATACAATATAATATAATAATTTATACAAGTGAAGTTTTGTAATGGACTTTTGTTACTTTCCAGACTTTTTCCAATAGGAAAAGGTAGTATGGCAAGAGAGAGAGAGCGGATGCGCTTTTAATTAATTGTTATACAGTTGGCCAAACCTCCTTGTCAAGGCCTGATCTCAGAAGCTAAGCAGAACTGGGCCTGGTTAGTACTTGGATGGGAGACACAGAATGTTGTGTCCTTAGGCAAGACACTTAAGTCATATTACGTAATATGCACTTGGTGTATGTGTGTCTGCGTGTGTGTGCGATTGGTGATGGTTGGAGGGGGTGATGGTGCAGATTGGCAGCCTTGTTTACGTTAGTCTACCCCAGGGCAGATGTGGTAGTAGTGCAGGATGGAGTGAATAAATAATGTTCAAAATTGTAAATCAACTTTGAGCATCTGGAAAAATCGTATTCATTATTATTATCATACTTATTTTGTACTTGTAGTTGTAATTCACTATTTTGTTATGATTTTGTTGGATCTACTGTATATAGCGGTATACTCTTTAAATAATATATGTTACAGTCATTGTTGCCTTATATCTGGAGATTAAACGATGCTGCATTTGTCTTGTTTGCGGTGGTATAAATCCACAGATCCGTTTTTGATTGATTTTCTGTCCATTGATCACACGAGAGGGAACCACATTGTAATCAAATTAACATAATCAATTACAGGCTGTTCATTCTGTCTCTCATCTTTAATATGACTTTGAGATTGTGTGTACTCAACACCTGATTACAACTGTCAGTGGGACATATTGCATGTAATTAAACTTTTCAAAATCATTCTTACCGCCTTGTTTACTGTTAGCTTAGAATATTTTGGCTATACTTCCTGAAGCCTCTGTGAGTGTAGGTGGAGCTTTATTGTCTGGGCAAACATAAGCAAGCCCTACAAAACACAACACTTCTCTATAAGGACAATTAATTTACTAAATTCATTTACAGTAATATTTTGTTGTCAGTTTAAATTTAAAGGGCCCATATTACGCTATTTTTTGATTTATGTTATAACATTGTTTCCTCATCAAAACATACTTGGAGTTGTGTTTTGTTTTATTCACACGTTTATCACACAAACGCTGCATATTTAAGCTGAGCTCTTCTCTCAAACAGAAAACAGTTCCACCTTGTGATGTCATGTGGTAATACAGGAAGTGCTCCACTGTGTTTTTAAACTCCATACATCTTTATTGGAATTATTTAGATAATTTCATCCCTGGAATTGCCAATCTCAAACTAAAGATAAAAGGTAACTACCACCAGATGACATCACGAGGTGGAACAGAGTATGTTGAGTTTTGGAAACAGACCAATACTCAAACATGAATGAAACAAAACACAACTCTAGGTATGTTTTTGAGGAGGTATAACATTATAACATGACTTAAAGCTCACAAGAGTCCATTTTGTGTAATATAGGACCTATAATTGAGAGTAGAGGTGAATTTATTTCACTATAGGCTGTTCTACTTCTGCAAACAGATGAATTGGTCCACACTTTTAGTACTCATAAACAGCTGAATATAGTTGAAGGACTGTAGAGCTCATATACAGTGTACTGCATGCCACAGTAAGTAATTGGGGTGACAAATGTGTTTCTAATTTTAACCATGGATCACTGTATCATACATAATAAATGTTGGTGGTCAAGCAGCAAGTGTGACCATTGCATTTGTAATGACTCTCTTCAATATTCATGGAGTTGTAGCTTCAGCATAATAATTACTATTCAGCTATGTAACCTCACCTTCTGCTGCAGTTTTTACAATGCGGTTTACAGTCTTTACAATGTGGTAACATAATGAAACTGACACTGATTGTTTTACATTGGCCATTTAATGAGTCTTTAATTCCCATTCACCTGTTGTCCTTACAGCTGCAGTATTACCATTTGACTCATAGCATAAATTGATTTTGTCTGTGCTAGACCTTGACAGACATAATTGAATTCACTTTGAAATGTGAAGATTTAACTCATTCTCTTTCATGTTTCCTCTTTTGTTTTTCACTCAGATAAAAAGCCAGACCTATGAATCACATCTTTGTGCAGCCTTCAGATCCACCACAATAAATCTATAATCAATGACTCTGGGGGGTGACTCAAACATGACAAGCCTCAAAGTGCCTTCTAACCACCTATATTTTTTTCTCTTATAGTTTGATTTATAGTTATTGGAATGAAATGACATTAAAAGACAAGTAGACAGATAAGTGGCAAAAGTCAAATCCATAAAGAAGAGGACAGAAGAGGATTTGGGCTTTTGCCATAAACCATCAGTGTACATTGGCCATGAGTCAGATTCATTATTGTAATGGGCTCAAAATGCAGCCGCTGAACAAAAATATACTGTTTCCTGCTTCAATCAACGAAGCCATGTCCAAGTTTTATGTCCAAATGTACTTGTAAGAATTAACAGGCATACTTTTTTAAAGCTTTTGGACTTGAACGTAGGATATGTAGCGTGCATTTTTAACTGTTTTTAAAAAGAGTGCTTCAATTACAACTGAACCTGAGTGGCCAGTGCCTTAGACTACGTTTAGAGGACACATACAAGTTTTTCTTGTCATCTGTTTTTATGTACAGACTATTGCCTTTTGTGAAAGTTCAGAATATCAAGAATTGAGCTGCAGAGGCTGCACTAGCACTGATTAATGATTAGGTTTAGTTAGTGATATTCTGCTTAGCGAGAGTCCTTTTGCGGTTATTTCCATCTGGTTGTAGTTGTAGGAATTGGCAACCCATATTGGGAGGCTCGGGCTGCTTTCTTATTGGATAATCGTCTTGACAACCAAAACACAAAACCAAAACCACAACTTTACCATCAATATTTGAACTTTACTTCATACAGAGACACACACACATACAAGCAATGTTTATGAAACTTTCAATAAAAAAAAAATCTTACACACCCTGTTCTTTTAAAATGTGAAAATAGTGCATGATACAAGATGTGACCTTTTCCAATTGAGGAGCTGAATGCCAATGTCCAATCTACCTGAAGATTTTATAGATTCCCTTTGAGACAGGTCTGAGCCGGAGACTAAATCAATATGTCAACGTCATGATGAGAGGGTAGGACAATGTTTGAAACCGCTATTTCCAAAGTGATCAAACTTTTTAGGTTTTAGTGGTGCACTGTGTAACTTTTCTAGTGGACAACCCGCTGTCTGCTTGTCTCCATGGAATTATGGTTGATTAACTTATTACTTAAAATGCATGCTTTATTATTATTTTAAACCCCTGTATTTGAATAAACATATTGTGGGACATTCCAGGGAAAGCAATATCATCTCTGTACAAGCAAGTGGCAGACCGACCACCAGAAAAGTTATGTAGTGCACTTTTAAATGATAATAGGTAACTTATTGTCTTTTACCTATACATTGTTAAACAGTGCACCATAGTGTAGGAAGCTTAAAGATGTGTTTGAGTGACAGTATGGGGTAAATATATTCTACCCACATGTTATGTTTGTGTTTCTCTTGTGTGCACCTGCCCCAGGGGTAATTACATTTGAGTGTTTTCATGGAATCTCGACAGGCAGGTTGAAGAGGCCGATAATTGTACATGTGTGGTAATAACTATACTCCCTCGCACTCATGTTAACCCAGTGTCAAACAGGACGTGTGGCATCCATTTTGAAAATGTTTTATAAACAAATACATTTTATAGTGTTGTGCACTTCAGTATACAACGAGACATAAATTAAAGTAGGAAATACTTGCTTATCTTTCTGAGGAAAAGAGAACTCCTTACATTTGATATTGTGTAAGATGAGGTCCCTTTCAGAGGTGTCAAAAATGTATAGCCAAAAAACAAATAGAAAAAATTTGTCAATAGCTTTTCTATTTCTTTTCTTCTTCCTTGGATCTAATTTAGACCATTCTGGAAATTAATATTGGCCTTTTTTTAGTATCAAAATTGAGTGTGACATTTTCTTTTCAGATCTGCGGAGAGGCGACCTCGCTCACAGAATGCATGCTTTGTTATTGTTCTTAGCCATAAAAACATCTGTAATTGAATAAATGCAAGATTTGTTTAATGCCATATTTTGTATCGTCCAATATAGGAAGCATCTCGAAATCTGTGAGGAAAGAGAGAACCAAACACTGCCAACTTCTCCATGCTATTCTAGACCTCTTGAACCATTTTCTTTACAGTTGAACTCAAACTTTTAAGCAGTGCTGAACTACAGTTTATCTACTAAATTTCATGTGATGCTGTGATTTGCACCCTCAATTTGTGCCTCTGTTGCCTCTAATTTGTTCCATCATTCCACAGATGTTATCAGCTCAGACACAGCCCATTCAACATCTAAATGAAAATCGAGGGACACCGACAAATCTCATGCCAGCCTTCTTAAAAAACCTGTATTTACCGTGAGCAGGCTCACATCTCCAGAGATCTGACCTGTAACTTGGCCTGGTGGGCTTTTTTGAGTGTAGTTGCAGTCTTTTCTCATGTTACCTTATCCTTAGTTCTGATCAGTGCTTGAGTGTTTTTACTTATCTTAAGCCTTAAATCTTTGTTTCTTCAGGTCAGGTACTCTTTTATTGCAGTGCATTTGCATCATAAAAGAACAATAATTGTAGCCAGAGGTTTTCGGCTCATTGTGTACGCAATAATAATCCTTGGACACCTTCCAGATGTTGTTAATATGCTTTAAAAGGTGAGTTTGAGGTTCAGTGCTTTGGACACAAATTGTTATAGCTCTTAAACATATTTATATTTGACTTGGCTGATCTGTTCCTGTGCAAACATCAACTTTATATGCTGTATAAACAAGATTAAACCACCATCACTGTCTGAATGTGATGTTAAACAAGCTCTTGATGCTTGTCTGGTGTTTTTGATACTGTTACCGTGCAGTGAGTATGGTTGGGATTTGACTGGGAAAAAATTGAACAAGCAAGAAAGATGCTCAAGGGAGATGAATGAAACATAGATGGATTGTGAAGGAGACAGACCTAGCTTTGTCAGCCTCCCTGTGTCCACTACAAACTACTTTACCAGCCTGCGAGTGAATAATGGATGTTATGTTTCACTTGGACAGGGTCAAGATCAGGCAACTTGTCGCCTCTAGCTTCAAAATCTCAATTTCTGAAATACATTCCCGTATACCAGGAGCTGACATGTTTCTGATAGCCCCAAGGAGTTAACATATGGCATGGATAAAATGCAGATGGAGGTGTTAATGGAAAACAACACTAATTTTCTGCATGATCTCCTCGTAATCTACAACTCACACCACGCTGAGATAAAGTACAGTGCAGAACTCCGCTGGAACTGACCACAGGAGATCCATCAAAAAGAATGTCTGCAATATCACTTAGACTTACACTTAAAGGTGCACTGTGCAACTTTTCTGTGTCAGGGTCTGCTTCTATTGTCTCCATGGAGGTCATATCCACCAAAATACATGAATTCCTTCTGTGGAAAGGGGCGACTCTCCACAGATCTGAATTGTAACGTAGTGTAGTGTTGAAACCTGCTTGTCTAGGTTTAATCTATACTGTGGAACATTCTAGACACAGCAATAACATTTCCATGGAGAAGAGCAGGAGTCCCTTCACTAGGAATGTTATGCAGTACCTTTAAACAAACGTCTTTGATCTACTGATTGAGGGAAATCATTGTTATTATATTGGACACAAAAGCTCACACATCACAATAAATATAATAAGAAAGAGCAAAAATATAAATGGTAATAATACATTAGAAATAAGTAGCAAAAATAGCAAAAGACTGGTGTCAAATAAGGCTTAATTATACAAATGTATATGTACAAGTATACAAGTATACAAATAAAATATAGAAATATAGTGATACAAAATATATATTGTTTGTTTATTGGTTTATTAGGACAGTGTACAATTACATTAAGCACAGTGGCAGATGTTTGTACCAGATTGTAGCTCATAGCTAATTTCCATCTGTAGTCCTACTCTGGGCACCAGACCCAGACCCCTATGAACCCCTCTGCAGGTGGTGAGCCCACAGGAGGGAGGAATTCCTTGACGGTCCTTGATTGTAAACTGTTCATAGGGCTGTTGCATGTTTTTGGTTGATGGTTTGGTTGAATATATAAAGAGGTAGGTAAGGAGAACCAGTGCAAAGACACAATAGTGATTAACATTGCCATTAAATACAGTTACAGAGAGTTAGAATGGGCCTTGTGCACATTTGAAAACTTTAAGATTTTAGAATTATGAAATAAGGAGAGTTGCCATAGCAACTGATACTTTTACGCAAAATATTATATTATATATTTTGAGTGGGCAAAAAGGAAGCTCAAACCCATGAAAGTGCACAGTGTGTCATAAGTGATATTATAATTCACCATCTGCTCAGTTTGCTTTCCAGTTTTTTTTTCCTCTCTCAAATTTCTAATATATGTGCTTTAGAGTGATGTATTTCTTGTTAGTTACTTCAGAAGTCTGCTTAATTAACTTTTGAACCTTCAGAACAGTGCTGCCATATTGAGCTTCTGTGTCAAGTCATACAGTTTAATCAATATTATTATCAATAATGCTGAGTCTTAAAGGGAAAATGTCTAGAAACTATAAAAGATATGTGTGATCCATAGATGTATTGCTTTACATGTACTATTATGCAATGTTTATGCTTTGTAAATGGTTTAGGACACCCAGTGATATATGGAACTAATGGATCACAATTCAAGGCCATCCTGATTTCCACATGCATAAAATCACCAGCAGGGGGCGAAAGGTCTCCAGTGTAAACAAAGTAGATCATTTGAAGCCTAAAATGAACGGAACATATCCTTGTCTACTAAATGGGCTTAATTTTTCCATTTTAGCCTGAACAGGATCCGTTTAGTAACAATTCTCCAGAAATATTCGTCAAATTCAAGGAAAAAGGTGAAATGGGCATTCATATGTTCTCAGTAGTCTCAAGGTAACAAATGGATGTTAAAAACAGCACTCCAGGTTCCAGGTAATTAATGGCCTGCTGCCCTTTTATCTGGGAAAGATTAGGCGAAATCATGATGCCAGAGTAGAAAGTTAATCATTTGTCATTTGGTCAAAGGCTATACAATGGAAAAACACTGTCGTTCAAAAATAATAACAAAGCTATTATATGAAGTTACTAACATCTGCTATTCCAAAACGGACAGCCCATTGGCTTGCTACAAAACAATCTCTTTATGAGCAAAATGAAGGAACATATTGATGACTGATGAATTTATTTTGATTAACTTCAGAGCAAGATCCAAGCATTTTATGGGAGACGCTCAGGGGGTGTGTAAGGAATAAATCGATTGCTTTTGCTGCAAAATTACATAAAAATAGAAACCAAAAGTTTCACAAACTGGGAAGAAATTTCTCAGAACTCTTATGCAAAGAGCTTAATGATCAACTTATGCTTAAGGCTAATTTCCTAATACAGAGAAGTAGATACAATTATTATCCAAGCAGTGCACAGCCTAGTCATTTACTTGCTCTTACATTAAAACAAAGTGTTGTGGGAGTGGTAGTTTTATACAGTTTTCTGGTCTCAACTTGGCCCTATATTTCACAAAATGCTTCTCAGCACAATTGAAAGAGGTGCCTTTTCAAAAATTGTGAATACTGCTCCTTCTTTTGATCCATTCACTTTTCATCTGCTGTTTTCTCTCTGGACACAGAAAAAAGCTTTAGCAGGATTTCAGAATTCAAAGTGAACTGGAATAAGTCAGCCCTTTTTACTCCTAAATTACATACCACATAACACATTGTCCGCATTTAATATTCCTGTCATCCAGAATTTGAAATATCTGGAGGTATATGTTTACACTTTTATAGCACATATAATAAAAAAAAAGTGAAAGATTTTTAAAAAAACAAAACCGAAACAAAAAAAACCGAACTACTGGGAAAAAAGTTAATTCTCTAATCTGTAATTTTGTTTGGGGGCGATAAAGAAAACTTGGCACAAATTGGGCACTCTCCAGCACAAGTCAAGGAGGACTGTGCGCCCCTAATTTCCAGTGGTATTATTGGTCATTCATTATGATTCGTCTCCAAATGGTTCAATCCAATTTCAAAGATGTATTGGAAAGAATTTGAACGAAACATTGCTAATTTTCATAGATTGGAAGACTTGGTATATTCAAATGTACCTATTAAACAAGTGTCTGGCAAATTCAGTTCAACAGTAACAGAAGCTATTTTTCTCAATTTCAATTTCAAATTATCTAAACAACCAACAAATCTCAATCAGTGGAGCAGCAATGGAGAACACACTTTTGGTGGTATATTTAGCTCTATGGGCCTTCAGTCCCAAAGTTTAAGCAGCATCTCAATTTCTTCAGTTTCTTCAGCAATGAGAGCTACATCTCTTCCAACTCAACCTTTATACATTTATTTAACCAAATCAAGCAGATTAATATCCATAAAGTATATCTCTTTTGAAAATCTTCTGATGAGCCCTTCTCCCGTGAAAAACTATGGTTAGTAGACTTGCCCTCAAACCTGAGTATAAACTTGAGTTATATCCTCCAGGAATTCATTATAACTTTATTTATATAACCTATTTTTGTCCCCAGGTACTAAATAAAATAAAAATACTTCCATTCCCCCAATGCTCCTAAAACACTGTAGGAACATTCCTGCATATGGTGTGGGTGTGTCCAGGGGTTGCAGCCTTTTGGAAAGATGTTGTGGGTCCACTCTTCTGTATTTTAGAGACAGCAATACTTTACCTACCAATAATATTCAATAATAGCTCTGATTTGCCACTATCTGTCAGCCAGAAATGCATTCGGCTGTCAGGCCCCACTGCAGCCAAACGTCTTATTGCTTAGAGATGGAAAAATCCTAATTTTCTAACAAAACAAAAATGGCTTCTTGATTTCCTTGACATTGCTAACATGGAACAATGGTTCTCCCAAATGTATCAAGACAAAAAAAACAAAACAAAAAAAACCTTTCAATGGAATGAAACAATAGCAAAACTGGGGCTGGGACAGTGGGCTGAGGTTGGGCTACACAAGGAGCACTATTTATGTTAAGCTCTCTTCAGATGTGTTATACAGTATTTTATTTATCCGACTTTTCCTTTATATTTTGTTGGTGTAGCTTTTTGTTTTCTTTTTGATGTGCTATCCCTTATTTCTTTCAGATTTACGTGTACTCCCTCATATATATAAAAAAGAAAAAACAACAAATTTGATCACACATTTTTCACATTTGAGTGACTCATTTAACTATTTCAAAAATTATTCATAATTGTACAGGAAGGCTAAGTTAGTAAGGAGCTAGTTAAATTTAGATTACACCTTTTATGTTATCAACCAGTAACATTCTGACCAATTCCGTAGTCATTAGCATCAATAATCATAGTGCAGTTTGCCATTAAGCAACTGTCAAGTAAAATATATATACAATAAATGGATATATACCTTACTAAACAAACACAGCATATCCCCTCCAGCTCTCTGCAAACACACGTTTAACAGTGGGGAGGTAATGGGTTCAGGGAAAAGTCATTATGGCTCTTGGACAAATACAGACTGGTCTACAGTTTTCATATGATTAGGTCTCAAAAAGTACATCTATATCTACGTAACACTCAGCTTATTCTCCAAATGGACACTTGATAATCAAATGCAATAGACTTCAGTGAAAATACTGCATTATGACTCAAGTAAAATACTGTACTATGCAATATAGTGTTTCTGAATATGATTTTGGCTCTAAGGAAAACGCTTGATAACCTACTCAAGCCTGATATACAATGACAATAATGTAGTAATTATATGTATCAACAACATCCTACAACTTTTTTATTTATTTATATCGATCTATTTAAATTAGTATACTTTTGATGCTAGTTTTAGTATTGATTAGAATCTTGGTATTGATTTTTCTTTTACCATGCTTATGCGGTACACATCAATAATGGTACTTGGATATATAATCTCAAAATTAACGTTTTTGGATTAATACTTCAAGTGTAGTCGGTCTGTTACACCGGCAAGGTTTGGAAAGTAGCAGTTTCAAATAACAAGTTAAAATGTACAAACACATTTATTCTATTATGATTATTAACTAAGGCAGATAATATTTGTGCATAGCTGGCATTGCAGATTCATGGGAATTAATTAAAAATCATGCTGGCACAACCTTTTTTGGACTCCAAACTTTATCTAATCATGAGAACAGTCAGCAAGAAGCAATGTCAGGCAAGTAAGAGCCACATCATGTTTATTTTAAAGATGTTTTTGTTCAAAATAAATGTCCGGATCAGTGAATAGTGCTGCTGTCGCGTCTGAACTGAGCTCCCTAAGCCCAGACTTCCACTGAGTCATGTCTGTGTTCCGTCTGAGCTGACAGATGTGTTCCCCAAACAAGGATATGAAGAGGCTGTGTCTGGAAGGCCCTATCAAACAGTGTGGAGGAGCTTACGTATGCAAAGCCTACTCACGTCACTGTGATATGAATTACAATCACATCTGCTGCACTCAAAAAGAAAATGATACTTCAAACTACTGCAGAAAGTTACTACTGTGTGATACTGTGTGGCAACTGCGAGTATTACTAATGGCTGGGTTTCAGATTACATTCATCACGCCTTTAATATTAAATGGAGATGGGGCAGGTAAAATGAAATAGTGTATTTTAATATTATTGGTGTGTTTTTGCTCAGACATTTCCAAAAATGTTGAAAATGGCCTTCTCTCGATGAGTAAGTTTGCCTCTCATATCTGACCTGTCAAACTTGACCTGATCACATCAACATTGAGCCAAATTTAATGCTATACTGTGAAACATTTTGGGCAAAATGGCATTTTCAGAGAGACTAGCAGGTGGTGGGTCCTCCAACACAATTGTTAAAGGACCCACCCCCTAGATTGCACTTGTAAATGTTCAATAATCAGTTCAATATATGTAAAGAATTCTTGTCAGGCCGCTGCTCTAATCAGTCACACTACCAACTTTAGCTGTTAAATCATTGCACACTTCTAGGCAAGTGCAAATTACACCTGAAGCGAACCATTGCCAAAACAGGTCTCTTCTCTGAAAACGTCACGCCTGATCAGGAAAAGTTAGTGGCAGTTTAGTGATTAAAGAGACAACACAGTTCACAGAATCCATCAAGTTAAAGCCATTTGTGCAGCCAGAGCTAAAATGAATGTGTTTGTTTTTTTTTACTTTTGGGTATTCAAGCTGGACCAGTGTTTCCTTGTCTAGAAGTGAAACACATGGAAACTGATTTAAAACTGATTTTAATGGTTTGTCAGGTATACAAAAGACAATTAACGTACATGTTGCCCAAAATGAAGCGGAAAGGGGGATAAAAAGTATGACTTTCATCCTTACAAGAGAATTCACCAGCAAAAACAAGTTGCTTTTTTTTTTATTTTTTTTTTCAGCATATTGGCACAGGTGGCGTCAACACTGGAGATTGCTCTTTGGAAGATCTGAAATGTTTGAGCGGTTATTTTTGTTCTTTACATTTTTATTAAAGGAGCTTTTATTATTCAACTGTACATTTTGTAATGTCATTGCTGTACATTTTCTGGCACCATTTCTGGTATAAATTCATGAACACTCCCCATTTGGAATGCAAATCTGTTGATTGTAACTGCAAAGAACATTCACAGAAGAACAGGACTTTCATTTTGTGCTGTGTACAAGATGAAATTATTTTTGAGTTGTGTAAATGAATCCCCTGAAACTGAAACATAACATATACATGTAAAAATAAAGCAATCATGAGATAAATAATAATACAACTGTTGTTTACCAAGGTTAAGTATTTAAAAAGCCTCTATGTAAAAATGTAAGTGCCAACAATAAAGATATATTGTTCCCTGACTGTTGATCTATGCAGCTCACAATCAGAAGTCTTGACAGCAGATGCATCCCTTTACTTCATCTTCCTGATCTGAAGTTGTCTCATAGACTCCAGTCTTGACAGGGATCCCCTACAGACACTTCACTTCTTCTCTGGGTGCTACGTAAAGGGAACAAGCACAGATAAACAGAAAGATCAATAATCCTGTACTAGAACCAAGCAAGCAAGACTTTGGCACAAATACATTTGGTTTTCCTCCACACCAATGCACAAATTAGCCATTATAAAGTTAGTGTTTAAGTGGCTAAAACGTTTCTAAACACGAGACCAGAAGAACAACCTGCTGTCCCAAACAATCAGGTTCATGGCTCATCAAGCATGCATTTCCCTGGGTCTGCTAAGAGTCAATATGTATATCTATTTCCATTTGCAACAGATTGGCAGCTAAGCGCTTTAGATTCAGGCTGCATGGATCCTAACTGGGAGAAGAGGCACAGACCAATGCTCTGGATACAACAGTAAGAGCAGCAAAAAGGCTTCATGGAAATTTAAATGACCAATGATTGGGAATTACCCAAAATCATATCACATGTTCAATACTAACAGAATATAGTTATATTAGATAATTGCATAGATATGGTACACATAATTATTTGGGGATCTTTTTCTCTTTTGAACAGATGTCTGTGCAAATCTAGCTAAATAGTGTATGCAGATCTGGGAACTGCACCAATGTGAGACAGGGCCAAGCAAATTTCCATCAGCCCAAAGGTTGGAGGTTCAAACTTCACATTCACACAAAGGCGAGGTCTTGCCCAACGACACAATGCACTGATTGAAGTGATGTGTGAGTGATCAGTGATGGTTTGAGGGACAGATGGGACAGATTGGCAGCCTCGCTTCTGTGTTTACCCCAGGGCAGCCGAGGTTACAGAAATAGCTTACAATCAAAAACTAGGGAGTGAATGACTATAGCATAGCGTTTTGAGAGGCTTGTCAAGCATTTAAAGGGCCCATTATTGCGCTATTTTCTGATCTGTTTTGATGTTTCCTCATCACAAACATACCTAGAGTTTTGTTTTCTTTTATTCACACGTTTAACACACATACCCTGATTATTTAGACTGAGTTCTTCTCTCAAACAGAAAACACTCTGTTCTGCCTAGTGATGTTATGTGGTAATACAGGAAGTGCTGCATTGAGTTTTTAAACTCCATACACCTTCAGTAGAATCATTTCGATAATTTCAGCCCCGAAATTGCCAGTCCAAGGTAAAAGATAGCTGTTAACTTAAAAACTACCACTACATGACATCACAAGGTGGAACAGACCATTTTGAGCTTTAGAGTTGTACACAGACTAATAAAGGGTTACTCAAACATGTGTGAATAAAACTAAGCACAACTCCAGCTAGGTTTATGAACATGGCTTGTGATTCTGTGAATTGAAAGAGAAGGATGGTAATGTTATAGGCAACTGTACTTACTGCCACAGAGTGTATTTAATATTGATAATGCACTCCATCTCAAACCACACCACATTATATACAGTACAAATTATTTATTGGATGCACTTTGTCCTGACTCATCCTCTATTGGGGCTTATGGTAGGTTTTAAGTTTTAGGACATTCAGATAAAGTTGAATGTCAGGTCAGAGTATGATTGTTTATTCACCTCACTGCTCATCTGTCTCCATTCTGACAGATGTAGCTTTTACACAAAACCAGATCATCGTCATTACCATCACCAACACTTACAAAGCTTTAGAAAGAAGCACAGAGCCAGAGAGTGCATTAATTCTTTGATTAATGATTAAAACCCAGCAAGCCACATACCAGAGTCACCTTGTCAATTTAGCTAGACTTGGATAGAAAAAATATTGTTTTATATAACAATATGCACTGGTTTATACAAGTCTATGGTGGCACAGACAATCCTTAAGGAATACATTCATTTCCTTTTTTGTAAGTATGTTACTTGGTGTCTCTACAAATCAAAAGTCTCATTAAATGTCCTATATTATGCAAATCTGACTCTTGTGAGCTTTTAGCCATGTTACCTCCTACAAAACATATCTGAAGTTGTTTTGTTTCATTCACACGTTTGAGTAACCCTTTATTATTAGTCTGTTTACATTTCTACACCTCGAAATGCACCGTTCCACATTCTGATGTCGCCTGTTTTCAAGTGAACAGCTACCTTTTACTGAAATTTTCCAAAAGATTCTAGTGACGGTGTTTGAAGTGTAAAAACACAATGGAGCACTTCCTGTATTACCACATCAAAAGGTGGAACAGAGCATTTTCTGGGTATGTTTTTGATCTATATATTTATATTAACACAACATGCAGAAAGTATAATTTCAATACCCATTTATTGCTGGGCTTGTTTTAAACTATTGGGTCAAAATTTAGCTTATGGGAGGCCACCATACTCTCCTCCATTAATGAGAAACACTTACATTTGTGAATGTACCATCTATGATATTGTAAATACTTACAGCTGCAGCCAGTGCCTGAGCAAGATCTTTAATGATGTCCTCCTCATCCTCCAGCCCCACAGACAGCCTGATCAGAGTGTCACTGATCCCAAGAACAGCCCTTTCCTTCTCAGGCACTGATGCATGGGTCATAATAGCCCTAAATAAGAAATACAAAAAAAGAATTATTGTGCTGGGTATTTATCACACTGTGGGCACTAAAATCTGTATACACACTCACTTAATGGGGACCTGTCTCCATAACGAGGAGAACAAAAATCAGGTCCCCAGGCAGCAAATCCTTTCATTATTAGGTCAACAACATGGTTTAAGGTTCAGATTTGAATTGGGTTGTACAATATATCAAAATCTCAATTACAGTAAGCGCAATCATCACATGGCGAAGACTGGAAGGCATTTAGGTTAAGTATTTAAGCAGTTGAATGTCCAATGTAAACAATAAAAAATCTTGTCTTTTTTACTAACAAAAAATGTTAATATTTTTGTGTTTTTAGTCCTATAATACATAAGATTATTGTATTATTGCAACTGAGATTTCAATCTCTCAAATGTTAACACTGCTCATTGTTGTTTACAATGTGCACTCTGAACAGAATCCTACATTTTAATTAACAGCAAATCTAATCTCAATCACAGTACTTGTCATAAAAATCGCAATATCCTTTTTTTTATTTGTAGTCCTACAGGAAATGAATGCAACTCAAAGAGCATGGAAAGCCAGGTTATCAGCACTGTCCATGTCAGAGGTGCTTTATTTGCTCAACTCTGCTTCCCCCAAGTGGTAAAAGTGTACAGCACAATGAGCTTTAGTTTACTAGGTCTCAGAATCAAAGACACTTGTTGTGCAACGTTCCTGTGCCTTTAGCTTTACAGTGTTGTGTTTTTAGTTGATTGTAAATACTTATTATTATCTATCTTGATTTTGATGCATGCTCTTATTTTCCTACTGTTTCTGTAACTTGCGTTGTGACACTGCAATTTCCCCATTGTGGGACAAATAAAGGATTATCTTATCTTATCTCTTATCTTACTTACGGATGCTCGGCTAAACTTTCATATCCACCAAGGCTCTCGGCAACTGCAAACATCTGAAACACAAATAACATTAACGTAATGAGTCAAGATTAAGCAAAATGGAGTAAAAATGATAAAACTAATTACTTTGAGGTTGCTGAGGAAGGCACTCGCATGCTCTAGTTTGCCCTTAATATAGAAAGTGATCATTCCAGGGCATCCGGTGCATTGCCTCTTCACTACATCATACTGTGGATGGGAAGGGAGGCCTGTTACAAAAACAAAAACACATGCAGGCTGATTATTCAGAAAATTAAATCATATGTCATCAGGGTTTATGATTTAAGTGCAACCTTTTATGGATTCATTGTGCGACTTGAACTATGACTATTTAAAAGAAGACTTTTTTGATCATTTAGTAACCTATAGCTAAACTTTAAAGACACATAATTCATTATTTTACATTTTGTTCAATGTAAACCGTAGTATTGATCTAAAATGGCTTACTAATAAAAAGAGATCCACTGACTTCATATTAAAAAAATGTAGAACTGTCTCTTCATAATGGAGTTTCACCATAACAAGCATTGACATGTCTTTTTTGGTCATGTTTCTGTGCACTTAGGCCTCAAGAGTAAAACAATGCAAGACTATTCAGACATGCTTGAATTTATTAAAATACAACTTTGAGTAAGTTAATAATTAACAATCTTGTGATTATTCCCTATCACACCGAATATATTTTGTCACCTGGAAAAATGACACGCTCCACTCTGGGATCAGCCTCTAAGAACTTGGCAGCAGCCATTGCATTTTTGAAGTGTCTCTCCATACGAAGGTGCAACGTCTTGAGGCCTCGGTTGCACAAAAAGCAGTCAAAGGGAGATGGAACTCCACCAAGAGCTGAATGAAAAACAAAAACGATTTGAAACTTTTTGTAACATGGAAATACAGTGTAAAATGGAAACTGAACTTTAACAATTGAACTACAATACTGGATTAGCTCACCGCTATATATCAGTATTAACTTAACTTAAAAGGCAATAACTTTTTTTTTTACATTCAATATTTATTTTACAAACCGTTCTGAAGAAATTTGAGCCGGTCATACAGGGCCTCATCGCTGACAGAGATAAGACCCATTACTACATCACTGTGGCCTGTAAAGTAGATGAAGGCAAAACTGAAATTAACAGTAAGTAAAATAACAAAGATGTATGAAAATAGAAGAGTACCGTACCATTCATGTATTTTGTGGCAGAATACATGCATATATCAGCTCCTAGTGCCAATGGCCGCTGGGGAGATACAAGATTCAGTAAACAACTTGTCGCATCATGAATAGGAATTCAATTACATACTAAAAAAACAGGTTAAAAATACACTGAAAAAATCTCTCACCTGAAAATAAGCTGACATAAATGTATTATCCACTACTACAATTATGTCTTTGTTGTGTTCATGGACTAAATCTGAGCAGGCTCGGATGTCCACAACTTTCATTGTTGGGTTGGTTGGGGTTTCAATCCATACCATCTAAAAAAATAAATATATATGTTTTAGGATTGTACTAAATAAGACTAGAGGCACCTGTGACTGTTGGAAGTAGCAAAAATACTGTTTAAAAAAGCTATTATAGTGTGACAGAATAGGGACACACCCAATTCATATCCTTATTCCTGCTGATCAAGACAGTTTGCCTCTTACTTTTGTGTTGTTCTTAATAGCAGCCTTGAGCAGCTCTGGTTTAGTGCAATCAGCAAAACTGATTTCAAGACCAAACTGAGCAGCAACTCTTTGGAAGTAGCGATTTGTTCCTAGGAAAAAAGTAACATTTGAATTCAACAAAACCACTTTTATTCTGGATAGCCTTGTTTCATTTAAATGTGACAAACCTCCATACACATCATCCATGCAAACTATCCCATCACCAGCTTTGAGCATGTGGGTAATAGTAACTGTGGCAGCAAGTCCAGATGCGAGAGCCAGACCTGCAATGCATAATAAAAATAATAATAATAACAACAACAGAGCATAACTTGTGTCTTCTTCTATTCAGAAACATTAGCTTGTCTAAAGGGAGGCAGTAAACTCTGGTGAAATTGACTTTTATGTCAGACTCACTGTAATAAACTCCTTAATCTAACTAGAGCATCAAGCGTGTGCGCCTTCTTTTCATGTGACATTGTTTCTGGTATTGTACCAATCAGCTCGTGTTATGTATCGATTACTCCGTTGGAATTGATATTGAAGATGATAAAGATTAGCTAAAAGTATAATTTAGGCAGCACTAAAATAAAGCGTTCACTTACAATACTTGGCTCCATCTAAAGCTGCCACAGCCTTCTCCAGAACATTTCTGGTTGGGTTTCCACTTCTGCTGTACTCAAACCCCTACACAAGTCAAATAATACATGTGAACAAAAATCTACAAAATGTACTTTAGCGCTATACATTCAAATAAAATATAATAGTAAAGCTTGTAGTAGAAATTCTGGTATGGCGTCTGCATAATGCTCTTTAACAGACCTTACATGGCCTTGAGAGACACTGCTCTGTGTGAACAAGAACATCTGTACACTTTTACAAACACTGAGTAATTCATTTGGTCCTATAATTATTCTATTTTATTATCTAATGGCAGGTCTAGCTGTTTTGAGCCGTAAAAAGAATGGGGGCAGCACAATAAAACACATGACCCGAAATGATTGATACAAGAATGTTGAGTGGATATCTCATGTAGCATATCGGATATGTGAGCTAATATTTAAAACAATGTTGATTTTTGTTGTTTCCTTTGGTGCTGGGAGGGATCATGCTCAGCACACACTAAAATAACCAGAGCATATCACTTACAGCGTGGTTTCCTGGCCCGTTCTGCTTGAACGTGGTAGAAAGAGATATTGGCGGCACCACGGCCATTGATTTCCATTGCTCTGGCTCCTGACCGATGTGAATGGCATCTGTGGCAAACGATTTAAAGACCGTGTGAAAGCCGGCGAACAGGTCGCTCTGATCCTCCTTCTTGGGCTCCATATCGGTGCACTTCTGAGTCCCGAGTCAAAAGAGAAATGGGCTAAAGAGCGTACAGCTCTAAGCTAAAGGGAAGAGCATTTACCGGAGCCATGTGTCACCGTGGCTACGGGCCAATCAGCGCGCATCAACAAGCACGAGGCATCTGCGATTGGCGGAGGAGCGGGGGGCGTCCAAACCACGTGACCCAGGCACGCTGTTTGCGTTCCTCTGTAACACGGAGAGGCACTGATGCAATCCACCACACAGGAAATATACTACTCCCTCTCATGTGTAATACTACAGTATGTATAATGTGCACTATAGGCTATAGAGGCCTGTACATAGGCCTAGATAGAAATGCTACACAATTAAACTGTAAGGGCACGTGCCCAAATATTATATCACCAATCTGTATGCTATGCCATATCTTACAATGTATACAATCTATGCATAAAGAGAACCAGTAAGTCGATAATATACTGTGTGTATTTCTTTTTGTTAAGACCATAGACTGTATAAAGACGAGTCTAAGGAGATGGCCTCGTCAGTTCTCTGGTGTGCTGGTGTTCTTTAAGAGCTACCTGATGTTGTAAATATGTTAATATTTATTGTGATTTTATTTTTTATTTACTGTGTTTGCACAATTTTTCACAACTTTTTGCACTATACTGTCCCCTGACTGTGAGCTTCTGTCACGAGTGAATTTCTCCTCTGTGAGATCAATAAAGTCTTATCTTATCTTATCTTTACTGATATTTATTACTGTAATATTAATCTTTATTGTAATACATTGTTTACCCTACAGAGGGAGAACTCGCTCCTTTACACATAGAGGCTCTCATCCCGAAGAATTTGTATATGATATTTCTCTCCTTCGAGTACAAAATTATAATTCAAGTTTTAACATTTTTACATTTATTATGAGACACCACAGAGACCACTAGTATTTGCCTACAACAGGTAGTCTGCTAGTTTTTGTTTAATTTACTTGGATATAAACACTTTAATCATGCAAAACTTATTTCATAGCAGTCATATGAAATGGAGATATATAATTTTTATTCCTAACAACTTGGCAAACCGTAGCAGGGCTCGGTCCCGGGACTAGAGCCCACAAACTTAGTCCCACGCTTACAACATGTTTTCATGTTTTGCGCTTTGCAGTTTGTCCGATAATAACCTTCAGTAAACTCTCGCGATAGTTCACGGCGGAAGACATCACCCAATCTGCTCTGTTTCGAGTCTTGTTGGAGCCGCGTATGTTGTGCGGTGGCCGGGGACAGTTTGTGGGGGCGAACTGTCTCTGTATTTTCAGATCGACGTAGTTATAACGTGCTCTTAATAACCCGAGACTTTTAAGCGTACAGAGTTTATGTGGTGCATTTGTGCGGTACACGGTGCTCCGTGTGTCGGACTTCCAGCGGGCGGGTCGCCTTGATCTCGCAGAGGGTCCTCTCCACGGCGGCTCCCTCTGCTCCGCCTGCCGCCGCCGCCGCCGCCGCCACGGTGTTTAGAAGATGACCGGGGAGAAGATCCGCTCCCTGCGCAAGGACCAAAGGCCCAGCAAGGACGAGGATTTACTGGAGCCCGACGAGGAAGCTGCCACCGGGACTTTCACTGCCTCCAAGACGAATAACAAGAGCAGAGCGAGTAAAATCTTCAGCAACCACAAGTTAACCAGGTCGTCCTCCACTCAGCAGCAGCCCAACCAGCAGTCACAGATCAACGCCAACACTACTCCCCTGTCCACGGCCGAGGTCATAGACGACAACAACAAGAATCCCGTTATCCGAGCCGTGCAGGACTATCCCGTGCACGAGTGTGTTTTTAAGGGAGATGTCCGGAGACTGTCCTCTCTTATTCGTACGCAGAATATCGCTCAGAAAGATGTCCATGGTGAGTTTTTCCGCTGTTCAGTCTAACTGTTGTTTATTCACTGCTCTGATTTCAGGTGTGGCATGTTTTGGTTACAGCTCATATGGGCACAGTGTAAAATGTCCACTTCTACACAATAACTTCCACATATATCTGCATTTTGTTGTAAGAAGTATAAACAGAGCACCCTCAAAGAGAACTGTAACCCACCCACTCCACAATAACAGGCTGGACGTGTTCACGTGCTGAGACAGGGGATTATGAAGTCTCTAGTCCTCCAGTCAAAGATGTGGCATGTGCCCTAACAGAGCAACACTAACACTTACATTTGTTACTTATGATACCAAATTTCAGTTTTGTATAAAGCTTTTTACTTTGGTAATAACCCAGTTTTCAGGACAATGCTTCTGAACAACTATTCTGGATACTCAGTTTTCTCAGGAGGGGCATGGTGGTGCTGATTTAGCACTTCAACTTCCTCCCTTGGACACACCAAAAGCTTGTGAAAGCCATTCTACACTAGGGTTTTCAAAAGTATTGAAAAGGAGATATTGATTGATACTAAAAGTAATACTGAAACTAGATAATAATTTGAACGGTTTTAGCGTCATTTTGAGCTTTATCAAAACTAATCTCATAGTAACATAAACAAAGTACTCTTATTTTGTGTGTGAAAATGACATTATCTTACTAAAATGTTCATCATATTCATCATTATCAAGTATTGAGACAATTCCCAAATCCTCTCCCAACATTGTCTTGTGTCATATGCACATCTGTCTCAAAAGTTTCTGCATTTGTATTTAGCCTGGAAAGAGTTCATACACTTATTAACAGACTTTGAATAAAACTGCGGTTGTATCTTCAAGTTGTGATTGTGTGTTTTTACTTGGTTAAATTGTTTTTCTCTTTCCCTTCTGCAGGAAACACACCCTTACATCTCGCTGTCATGATGGGACACAAAGGTAAGGAACTAATCAATGCTTGTCACTGAGGTTTATTTTTGTATCTCTAGGTTGATCTTTTTAAATGTGTTGTGCTTTTTTACTTTTTGTACAATTTCTCACAAGCAACATTCCAGTGCAATTTGCAATTTGCGTAGTACGAAATTGTCAGTTTTTCCTTGGTAAAATATTCAACTTTAATGAGCTCAACAAGTGATCTTACTGCATTCATTCTATCCCTTAACCACCACAACCATGCATACAGCTTCCACGCTAGAAATGAAAAGACACCCTAACATGTGACCTGACCAGCCAGAACCGCACGCTTTGACAAAACTTTACAAAGCCAAGTGGATCTGGAGCCGTTTTCTGTCTCCCTGATTTCAAAGGGCATGACTGACGGGTTAATTAACCAATCAGAGCGATGCGTAGTTCGCTCACATCAAAAACAAAAATGGCGGTTTACACATAACGAACAACATAAAGGACTCAGAAACAAAGCAGATTTTAGCAGAATCAACGCTGGTAGCACCAAACTATTATTTATCTCAGGTAAAAGAAGTTATTTATTTTGTTCTGAATGTTATGAGAATTTTAGAAAGGAGATGTCTTCCGTATTAGAGAGGAATTAGCAGCTGTGACTGGTTCATCTCAAATTAGGATGGAGGATTTTCGCCTTCAGTTGTCCGGTTCCAGCCCCATCTGGAGTCGAACAGAATGTAGAAGGCACTGGCTGGTCAAGCAGCCTAGCATATCTATTTCCAAGTTTGGCTCTTCAAATAATAATAATTTGGAAAGGAGAATTTCGTGTTGTCAAATGACTTCGTATTGTTAGTAAGTTAGTTTTCAGCCAATTCTAACTTGCACTTGGTGAACTAGAAGCAAAAGATAAAATATTGATGTTCTGCCCCTTTGAGAATCTGTGCTTACATTCAAGAAGGCTTTAGTACACACTTTTGAAATTTTAATCTGTCTTTTTTTTGGCAGTGGATCCTCTCTGAACAAATCAAGTGTAGAGTTACCTTTGTTGCTCTGTGTCTATTTGTTTAGCGTCTGCCACCGGAGCATAGTTTCGATTGATTTCACATTTGCACTGTGTGATCCTTGTCACCGGAGTGGAGCCCGTGAGTACTGGTAATGCAGACAAGCAGCCCTATAGTGGGTGGGACACAGTGGAATTGATTGTGCTAATGTAGTTGCCTCTCTTTTGCCACAGTGCTGCCCCAGTGTCCTCTAGAGATATTCAGACCAGGCGTGCACAAGGCTGGAGATGAGATCATAGTTTTGGGTGTGGCAGTCCTGCTGTGATGAAGACATAGCACAGGGTTTTTTGTTTGTTTATTGACCTAGAAGTGGGATGGCAGATGATTTTAGTAAAATAATCTGACTTTGATTTTGTAATCCCTTAACTAGGGTTGTGTAATACGACGTGTAATAACATGAGATAAATGAAATGCTGAAAATAGTCAAATGAGGGTTATATTTTGAAGAGCTCAAAATTCAAAAATCCTTATTGTCAAAACTATGTTCAAGTTTAGCAATAGGGGCTCAACTAAAAATCATGCCAAATCATGTAGGTAAATCATTGGAGAGTAAGAATACGCTAGACTTAATGCACAGTCCGTATATTTTTCTTACTTAGGCTCAAAAAGGAGAGGGAAGGTGAGAAAATTTCAGATGTTAACAATTGATTATAATATTTATTATAGAGTTTGGCAAAAAATCTATAAAATCAATTAATTGAATTTGAAGATTGGAAGAAAATTGACTTTTATTTTCCCCACTTTCTTGTATTGGAATTTTTTTGGGGGGAAATTGAAAATGCAAGAAGGCTGCTCACTGCAGTCATAGGGACCAAAGTTTAGCACAGGGCCATGCAGCGCTGACTGCTTTGAAATCAATGTCAAATTAAATGTTGGGGCTACATGTTTAATGAGTAATTTGTTTTATCTCATTCATAAAAGATGTCCCCAATGGCCAATGAGTTAATATGATCATTGAATATAGTATTTACACTGTAGTTTGCAGAACATGTTTAGTAGAAAGGGAGAACATTTTAAAAAATCAAATAGCAAAATTTTATTTTCAGGCAAAATCGCTCACCCTAATATAATACTTAATAAATAAATAAATAAATAAACAAACAGTATTTAATAAGTTAGATCTGGCTTAGAAATACTTATTCATACTGTTATGGTTTATTTGTGAACTATAATACTAATCAAACTATTGGTCTGCTGCTATCTGACTAAGTGACACGTGGATTTAACTAATCCCAGTGAAGTGTGAACTCTCAGAACATTTGGTTTACAAGAGTACAGGAATCACAATACAATCACAATCAGAATATAGGCTGTGTATGAAAACCATAAGATGATTTTTCTGTCTGTGTTTTACAAGTGGACTTTGTTTTTACTGCCTGATATTCACATACAGTATTCACTATAGTGTTGTTGTGTGCATGGTCAGTATCATTAGTGGCAAAAGGAATAAGTGGATACAAGAACAAAAATGGCTGTAACGTAGGCCTGTAACCGTAACTAATAACCTAGACGATAATTGATAACATTGAAACTAATTTACCACTTACACAATAGCCCTAAAGCAAGATTATCCCCCCAAAATTATTCTAAATGGTTAAAATGTATGAGCTACAATAAATAGCAGAATTAATCACTTTAGAAGTTAGTTTCTCTCTAAATGTGTCTATTATGTGTCATAGACATTATCAATAAAACCCTCTGCTACTCAAATCTTATTGTAGTGCAACAAAAATAACCCAAAATTTGTCATTAGTGCAATGAAAAGTACCCACGATAAATATTGTTCCATCATATATTGAACGATACAGTAATTATCATGACAGGCCAAGCTGCATGGATGAATCATTGATTATGGCTCTCTAGAAAAGCAGCTTTGTCCATGTAATGAGAACATGACTGACTCATTGTCAGTAATGTAACTTGAACCCTCCTTCGTAATATGATAATCATTTCTGCTGTTAAATATAATATGGTGCAAATAGGGCTGTGCAATTAATCACATTTTCATTAAGTTGGAGATTATATGATTGCGTTTCTTTAATTGAGATCCACAAACGATCATCTGTAAATAAAAGCATATAGTTTTTTGTTTAGGAGGAAGAAATTGTACTATTTTTGTATTAAATGGCACAGATTAAACGTCTTTATTGTTTATGCTCAGAAAATTAATATCCAAATTGATTTTGTTATTAATAAAACAAAATAAAGTGAATTTCTCCTCTGTGAGATCAATAAAGTCTTATCTTATAAAACCAAATAGAACATTGAGATTCAAATCCAAATCCAATTCTTTATTTACATAAAGACATTTTATAAACAAAACACATTTCCAAAGTGCTGCACATATAAAGATAACATTAAAAACAACAAAAGGTATACAATAGAGGGTGTAAATGCCTGTCCTAAAACACTAAAACTAATAAGGTCAAATAAAAGCAAATTGGTCAATATGAGAAAAAAAGTGATCACTTTTTTTTATATTGCACTTGTTAAGTGTAACCCTGTTATATTTTGCATTGTCAAAACAGTTATAAACAAATGCTGCTTTTCTATTTTTTTTTACTAATTATATGTTATATGGTAGTTATGAACCTGGAGTAAATGTGTGCTGTTTTAAGTATTCACACAGCTGCCTCATGATCAGAGCCCCATCTGTAGCTCATGCACGTCCCGGGGTATTAGATGAGCACTTTATTTCCTGCTCGCTCTCCTTCCTCTGCTGGAGTTTTCTTTGCAGCTGATGCACATGGAGTCAGTCTGCAGAGCTACAAGGAAAAGGATAATATCAGTAGATTCAACACAGCTCCAAACTGTGGCTAATGACGTACAGGCAAAATGTTGACGTGTATACAACAACAGTTCTCCTTCAGATTTTATTGTGAGTAAAAGTAACTCAAGATGAAAATGGCATACTGTAGCTAGGCCTGTCACGATAACAAATTTTGAAGTGTATTATATATATATAGACGATAAATGATAAAAAGACAGGGGTGTGATTAAATAAGTTTCAAGCTACAGATAAATATATACTTCTTGTGGTCATTAATCTGCTCGAAATAAATAAATGAAATAAAATGAAAATAATATTGTAACTAATTGACATAAGAGCAGATTTAAATCACAAAAACTCTACAATATTGTAAAAAAAAACATATATATATATCATGAGCTGCAATAAATAAACAGCAGAACGAAACACTTTAGTATTTAGTTTGCATCTGTAATGAGTTATAGAAGTTATTAATTCAATTTTTTTGCGGCATAATCTTTATCAAAATGCCCAAAAGTAACCAAAAAGTTCTTATAACAACTAAAATGTGACTTTTTTTATTATTTTATTGTTATCCTCTATTAAAACAGCTTAAAAGTTTTCATATTTCACCCTAATCTAACTGTAATATGTCCACAAAGAAGACTTTTATTAACTTTACTGGAACCAAAGGAAAATGTAACCAGCCATATTGCAAATTAAATACTACAGCACTATTTTTTTCTCCTGCAGACATGTCACGATAACACATTTTGTAGCATGATATATTGCAATAAATCATAATATTGTAACTACTTAATGCCACTGACACAAAGCAGGATAATCCCAGGAAACTTATAAATATAATGTATCACTGAAATGCCTAAGATGCAACAAATAAACAGCAGAATGAACCAATAATTAGCCATAGAAGTTATTTACTCAACCTTCTACAGCTCAGATCTCATCGTATTACATAAAAATGTCTCAAATCTCCCCGCTCGTGATGAACCCCAAAATGTTTTCATATATTGAACGATAAATCGATAGTAATAGTAATTATTGTGACAGGCCTACTCCCCTGGTGCGTCCTTTAATCTCTAATTTAACTTGGATATTGTTTGTGTCTAATACTGTGCAGGCTTAGTTTAAATCCTCCATTAGATCAGTATACGTCTCACTTTGTACCTGCAATGTAACAGCTTGCTGGGAAACTCGGATGAACACTGGGCCTGACTTGTGCCCTCCTGTTCTCAGCACATGATTGCATAATGTATATCAGCTAAACGTTGTCATTATTATTACACAATCATTGGATTTAGCAGGGCGATATATAGGCCACAGACTCCAGGGAATGTGAACTTGCATCAGTCTCTCAGTACCATTGCATTTGGCCATCCCCCTTTTCCCCTTTTATCAGAGGACTGGATTAGAGTGATGCATGGAAACAGATGAAGATTGTGCAGTTGCAAATAAGGCTCTTTGCAGGGCTGAACAATATATCACTATCGGGTCGAAATGTCAATTTGAGTAGGTGCAATTACCATCAAATTGCAAAGACTTCAATTACACAGGGGAACACTCTATATGTTGCATTTAAAGAAAGACTTGTTTTCAGTCAATTTAAGTGTGCTGAGTTCAAGTCTGAAGTTAGTTTTTTTCTGCAAGCTACAGATTTTATGCAATCTTTGATTTTTATTATGATGGAGTGTGTAGCAACCACAGATGTAACAGAAGGCATCAGGCTTGTTTCTACAGTGATGTCTCGATGAGGAAGCCATGTTTGATCTGGAAAAAAGAAGCATGATAAAAATATTAGAATCTATCTATGTATATAATCTCAAAACGCTTAGATTTGGGTTACGTAACTACGTACTTACGTACTAGTACATCTATCTCAAATTGCATGAAAACTAGAGCTTATGGAGAAAAACTAATTTCAGATTTGAAATCAGCGCCTAAAAATCCTTCAGAATCAGTTACAAAATCCAATGCAACAGAAAGTTAAAATTTTAGTGTTCCCCAGTGTTATTTAAAGATCCTTTATTACACAAAATTAACTCTTGTGAGCTTTAAGCCATGTTATAATGATGTTAACTCATTAAAAACATACCTGGAGTTGTGTTTTATTTCATTCACACATGCTTGAGTAATTCTTTATTATTAGTCTGTCTTCTCCAAAGCTCAAAATGCTCTGTTCCACCTTGTTATGTCATGTAATGGTAGATTTCAAGTTACCTTTTGCCTTTAGTTTAGTAGAGATGGGCAGTTCCAGAGCTGAAATCATCCAAATGATTCTAGTGACGGTGTATGGACTTTAAAAACACAGTGGAGCACATGACATCACAAGGTGGAACACAGCATTTTCTGTTTAATAGAAGAACTCAGCCTAAATATACAGAATTTGTGTGTTAAACACGTGTGAATGAAACAAAACACAACTCCGGGCGAGTTTGTGATGAGGAAACTACATTATAACATCAATCATAAAATAGTGTAATATGGGCCCTTTAAGAAATAGAATGTCTCCTTTTTAGACACAAATCTAATTGCAACAGTAATAGTTATCAGAAATGTTTTTATTGTTTCTGTATTTTTCTGTTTTAAGAGATTTTGAAATGATATAGTCATTGCAAATGTTGCTTTGTTCCGTGTACGTCAGTCTCTTGGCTCATCTTCAGTGTTTAACCTGTCAAGAACATATTGATTTCAAGGATCAATGTTTTTAACTTCTGCTGCTGACTTCATTGTTTTATTTTTGACTGATAGCAGTAGCACAGGGTGGTATGGAAAAGTCAATTCAGGGGTGTTATCTTCTGGTTAAAAGGTGACATTATAAGGAATTTTTCCCACTCAAAACTCAAAAAATATAACTTTACTTTTGAACTGTGCTACTTTTTCATCACTAGAAACTCATGGATAGGACAAGAGTTGAGGCTGTAGTTCTAGTAAGTAATGAAAAGACATCAAATAACAAACATTGAACTCCAGTGAGAATGGGACTGTGTATGGGTGAATCAAACAGTGTTTTTCTTTTTATTTACTTGGCGAAAAACAGCACAGAAACAAAGAAAATGTCAACACCTCCGAGACAAGGAACAAGAACATCAAGACAAGAAGCATAGTTGTTTACTGGTAACTTATCGTAGCTTTCAGTTTTTTTAAAATAATATAATAATTGTATTTACTGAATGGTATTATGAGAGCCCGTTCCTTTATATTTTCTCAATGTGGCCCTGTGAAGGTTTTTATTCGTACAAACACACTTTTAAAAGCAGGCCTACATCAAACATAGAGCTCTTCTCATGATTAATGCAGGACAGAGACAGGCCAGCCAACTGTCACTGCAGAATCTCTGTATTTCCTTTGTTGTGTTTATTTTGGGAAATACTTCCAAACGTGTCACACTAAGATTGTATGAGCCTCCGCCCTATTTCCCTATTTTTTTTTATTTAAGTAAGCTCCTGGCTAACATTTTAAATGAATTTTAAACTTCAAAGAACACCATTGCTTGATATTGTGTGACCATAATGCTACTAGGGCCTATGTAAAGGACCCATATTACACTATTTTCAGCTCTACGTTACAATGTTGTTTCCTCATCACAAACATACCCGGGCTTGTGTTTTGTTTTATTTCCACATGTTTAACATTTTTAGAATGAGCTCTCCTCTCAAACAGAAACCACTGTTCACCTGGCGATGCCATCTGATAATACCGGAAGTGCTCCACTGTTAAAAATTTTAATCTCCATACAGCGTCACTAGCTGTATGGAGCCTTGGAATTGCCAATCTCTACTGCACTGAAGGTAAAAGGTAACGGTTAACTTGAAAACTACCACTTAATGACATCACAAGATGGAACAGAGTATTCCGAGCTTTGGAGATGTAGACAGACTATTAATAAATGATTACTCAAACATGAATGAAACAAAACATAACATCAGGTATGTTTTTGAAGAGGTAACAACATACTATCATGGCTTAAAGTTCACAAGAGTCATTTTTGCGTAATATAAGGCCTTTAAAAGCTCTGGTGAAAATGTGAGTAAAACATGTTTATTTCCTTGGAAGGTTATAGAACTGGCTGCTTATTATACTGGAAATCCTTTTTATAGAATTGCTGAAAAACAGGTCTGAACTGGAGAGCAGGCCTGTCTGGGTATGTTTGGATGACTCACTAGATTAACTGAGTGAAAGAAGGCTTGTGTAGAGATCACCTGTGTGGGATATTGTCAACATAAATGATCAAATAATGAAAAATATGAAAATCCTACTTCCTCAAATGCATCTTGTATAGAATGAACTGTTAGTGGGCAGTGTCCATGGTCAACCCTTTATTTCTGGTTGTTTCAGAGTTGTCCAGGTGCCAGGGTTTTAATGAATAATGTCACCCACAACATAACTGACAACTGAGCCGGAACAACAGGCTTGAGTTTTGGCAGGCAGTAGTTTGCTGACAGTCTGCCCAAACAGTAAAATGGATTTGGTCCTGCACTTACTTACTGCTGATGTAGTCGCAGAAAACGGAAGAGGTTTGCTGGCTGCCAGTCTCAGTTAAAAGTCTGTAAAGATGATGCATGCACGATTAGAGTACATACAAAAAACAGTATCAGTGTTTTGTATGTACTCTTTTTGTATGTGTGAAACATTTGAAGACACTGTTGATTAGGCCTGCAGGATAAATCACAATTGAATCAACAATGTAATTCAAATAGTCACAATTGGAAAATCCTCTGCAAACAATAGGGGTGGGACGAGACACAATTTACACAAGACGAGATTTTAATGTAATTCTGAATAAATCAGTTTTGTGATTCAGTTCACAATTTTGACCTTATTTAATGTTTTTGCTGACATTGTAGCACTGTTTTTAGAACAACAGCGTCTCAAGAAATGTAACTTGCAGCACTTAACTCTTTTTTTGTCCCATCCAAATGTAAAAACATGGGTGAAAAATCTCACAACATAATTTTTCTCGTGTGCACAATCTTGTTTTCAATCTTGCAGTTTTATCTCATAAGATCTTGTGGTATGCGATCTTGTCCCATCTCTAGCAAACAACTAAATGTCTAGTCTAGTTATAACCCCGAACCCTGTAGTTTAGACCTATGCAAACATGGTCAGAAGTCCAGACAGACAGCATTCTTGTTCTCCACTTACATTGTGTTAATCAAAAGTGTTGTACATTCAGTAGTTTTTACTTTTCTCTCTAAACATGTTTTTTATTTGCAGAGTGTGCCCATCTCCTGCTGGCCCACAATGCACCTGTGAAGGTGAAGAACGCTCAGGGATGGAGCCCCCTGGCTGAGGCCATCAGCTATGGCGATCGTCAGATGAGTGAGTTACTGAGTGGTTTTGATTTGTGCCAAACTGAGAGGGCTCTTTGCACGTCTGCCAACACACACACACACACGCGCACACACACACACACACACACACACACACACACGCACACACGCACACGTTAATAGAGTCCTGCTTGTGTTTGTGTGAAAACTGTGATGAGGGGAGAAAATGACCTAATCAGCAAATGCAAATCAACACATGTCCGTGCCCATTCTTTCGGGCTGATGGCTCCTAGAAAGGCCATGATGTGAGCCGGGCTGCTTTGTGGTGCTGTGGGGAGACATTCCTGAAGGCCCTATGGCTTTTGTATTCACATGAAAAGCTTAAATTCATTAGCTGTTTCTTTAGCTCCTCATTGGCTGATCAGACTCAAGCCCCCGCCTCGCCCGTCCAGCGGTCATTGGCTCTATGCATCTTTTTTGCCATAGTGTTTACCAAGGCCAGGGTTGATTCATTAACGGTGAGCTCATTATGTTAGGTTTACATAGCAGTCATGTTCAGTTGTGTCTGAAATTATGGTGCTTGTTTCAGTTAAAAAATCCTAAACTTTAAAGCGTGTCTACCGCAATGTGACTCACTACAATGGAGCTGCTCTGTCTGAGGCCAGATTCTTCCTATTATAAACTAGCCATGGTTGTTGTGGGGTCCGCCACCTGTTTGACTTCCAGAAGATGCTTTATCTTTTTGTCTGCGCCTTTGTCTTAAATGTTACAGAGTATGACATTAAACTTCTATCTTGCATATGAAATGAATTACAGATGTTTTTATTCTCCAAAAAATATGCATTACTTGGAGTGGGGTCGCCTCTCAACTGATCTGATCTGCGGCAACCTGGCACCACATTGTCTCCATGGAGATAGATAAGTTTAATGTCATACTTCTAGATCATTCCAGGAAAAGCAGGTAACCAACCCACCCACGAGATTATATATATACAGTCACATGATCACAATAAGAGGTAATTGTGAGATTCTTGAGATTACAGAAGTTGAAATCTAGTCTTTTAATATTCAGTTCCATTGTGACTGTAAAACTGTAATCATACAGTGCCATTTTTGTATTCCAGGGTATTAAATGACAGGACTGCAAACTGAGAGCTGTGCGCTGTTGGCTGCATAGGCTGAGTCAGCTGTAACCAGGCACAGTAATAGTACACTTTGTTTTACAGAGGGGTAAAAGTCTGACTGCCCTGACCTCACAGCCACCACAATAGGCCTGCGTGTTTAGTCAGAACTTTGAAATTCACCTTTATCAGTTTCTTTCTGTTTGAACAATGAGCCCTGCTGTGTTCAATGGGGACTATTTCTGTCCGGACATGTCACCATTGCCACTTTCTGGAATTGGTAAAGGATTCAACAGGCGTGACTTCAGATGTGCCAGTCATGTGCTGTTTCTGTGTGGGTGGCACTGACAGACAATTATGGTGACTCAAAAGTGTACCAACCCTTGGGCTAACAAGGACAAAAATAAATTCACTTTTCATTTTCTAAAATTTAACACAGCTGCCCTGCAGTCTCACTATAGGGTTACAGGGCAATGAAATTAAATTTGAATTGATCCAGATTCAGTCATGTCTAATCGTCAATGATCAGCTAGAGTCTTGTAGAGATAGACCGTTAGGGTTGTTTCATGGCTGATGTCGTTACCGATTTTTTAGAATCCAGAGCAACCGATTACCGATAATAGTATGAATTTTATTATTTTCCTTAAACAGCCTGTATTATGCTCATTTCTGATCTATGTAATAATAAATATATAAATAATTGTTTTCTCATGAAAAACATACCTGCAGTTTTGTTTTGTTTCATTCTCACATGTTTTAACACACAAATTCTCTTTATTTAGGCTGAGGTCTTCTCTCAAACAGAAAATATTCTGTTCCACCTTGTGATGTCATGTGGAAATACAGGAAATACTCCATTGTGTTTTTAAACTCCATATACCTTCAGTAGAATCATTTGGATGATTTCAATCTTGGCTGATTTCAAAAAGCAGCTGTTGGATGGAGAGCACTGGGAAAATCAGGTGCCACAGTGGGGCGCCGTTGGGTCCTTAGGCAAGGCACTTCACCCACATTGCCTAGTATGAAAGTGGTGTGTGTGTGAGTGATGGTGGTGGTCGGAGGGGCCGATGGCGCAGATTGGCAGCCTCGCTTCCATCAGTCTGCCGTGGCTACAATAGTAGTTTACCACCACTGGGTGTGGAGTGAATGAATAATGATCTGTAAAATGTCTTTGTGACATATGTCTGTGAAAAGCGCTATATAAATAAAAACATACTTACTTGACATCACAAGATGGAACAGAGCATTTTGAGCTTTGGAGATGTAAACAGACCAATAATAAAGGATTACTCAAACATGAATGAAACAAAACACAAAAACATGTTTTTGATGAGGTAACAACATTGTAACATGGTTTAAAGCTCACAAGAGTCAAATTTGCATAATATAGGACCTTTAAATTGTACAATTTAAATTTACTACAGACTCACCCACAGCCCTTTTTTTTTTTTTTTTTTTTAACCACAAACCCATAAGGGAACTGTGTATCACATTTAGTGCAGTTATCTCTTCATATTAAAGTGTTAAAATAAAGCTCTATGTGTATGTTCTAGGCATCAAATCTACCAAAACAAAATATCTGGATATTTAAGACCGATAGCTCATACACACAAAGTCCAAATACTGGCCTGATATATAGGCCAAGTGATATATCTGCTTAAATTGAGAAAATTGAGAAGTTTACAGCCTATCCTCTGTGAGTAAAAGTATTCTATTTGGAGCAGAGTTCAGACTTTGGAGGAATACATTTGCGTTAAATGGCACTGAAATTGAATTGCCTTGTTTATTGTCATGAAATTAATACTTAAAGATTGGGTAATAAGAGGAGGGGGAAAAATATTATTTTTAGCCATATTGTCTAGCCCTGTTTCACTATGCTCACTACTGTAAGTTGATTCATATTTTTTACTGTGAAGCTTCCTAGCGTCACTGTTCTATTTTATGTTTGATTAATGGCTGCGTGGTGCCCTCTTGGTTGATTAATTGTCCCGGCAGGTCATTTTGTGGTTGTTTTGGTGTCTGCGCTGGTAGTGCTTATACTGGGTGGTCTTCTTTTGTCCTCTGCTTGTCCTGGTTAGCACTGGCTGCCTAAGGAGCTCAACAAATTTACCCACCAAGTAAATTTCTCATAAATTTTTCCCATAGACGTTTTTGTCAAATTCAAATAAAGAGGGTAACTTGCTATGTGATAACGTCTATCCAAAATGACACAGTTGTTTTTTTTATCAAAAAAAACAAACTCGAAATGAAAACGAAATCTAACTTTTCTTTTTTTCTAAAATGGTGTAGCCGTCTTGTTGATTTGCTGTACAAAAACAGAATAGTTAATTTATCTGTGGTTTGCCAGAACTAAAAGCTTAATGTGAAGTGAAATGGTATAGTCTAAAATCTCCAGTGACTTTGCTTCTCCCTCAGGTCACGATCGGGGTTACTAGCACATCTCATTAACTTGCACACGCCTTTATCTTTCACACTTGTTTTGTTTGAAACGTCAGGTACTGTTATAATCACTGCAGGAATGTAACATGATTGACAGGGCTGCCAAAGGGTGAACCCCATGTGGCTGTGGGAGGTACATGTAACCAAGCAAAATGTGTCATTGTTACTATAAACGGGCCGTACTTTGTCTTGGGCGTTGCTGCTTAATAATTGCACCAACTTGGCAGCAAGAATCAAAGATGATGTTGAAAAGATTTCTGTAAGTTTACATTGAATTTCACAGACACATTTAGTAGTGATGATTTTTCCTCATATATTATATGTACGTACAAGTAGCGATGGGCAAATAAACATAAATAATTTTCAAACTTGGGTCGAGTAAAACTATTGAAAAAAACAATTTTTTTACAGCACGTACAAAACCCATTGCTATTAGCATTGGGTTGATATCACAATACTTCCCATAGTATTACTTGGTATCAGATCAAATCTTACTTACAATTACTGGTGTTGCCCATCACTACTTATAAGTGTTTAAGTTCCAGTTAGCAGGAGTTTTATGCCCGGAAAAGCAAAGTACATTATATTGATGATAGCAGCTAAGAGCACACTCGTATCACTTCCTGTTTGAGTGCCATTGCCACTTTTCCCACACGGCCAGAAGGTCATCACTAATGCTGCCGGTGCTGCATGTGCTTCTAATCTCCAGCTCTCTCTCTTGTGTCCTCTTTAGTCACGGCACTGCTGAGGAAGCTGAAGCAGCAGTCCAGGGAGAGCGTGGAGGACAAGCGGCCCAAGCTGCTCACAGCTCTTAAAGAAGTATGCCACTTAGATGCTTTCAACTATGACATTAATGTGGACTTAAGCTTTTAGTAATGCACAATATTCAGTTCACGCGGATGTCTGTCAAAGCTGAGCTAAAATATTTCTGCTTTTTGCACACGTCACTGGTATACTGCCTCAAGCAAAGTGCACATAGTCACTGCATATGGAAGTTAATGGTTTTCTGAGGCTAACTAGATGCAGGCCGTAGTGTATCTTACTTTGTTTTCCTGACACACATGAACTACTGCTGATATAACATGTGGACTGACCGTTGAACTTCACAGACATGGTTGGCAAGACTCTCACATCTCACCCAGCTCCTATTAACATTAGTTGGCTTATACAAATTGCTTTAGATGCATTTAAGATCTTCAAATCACTATTATAATTATTATTATTATTATTTTATTTATTTAGTCAGGACAATGTGTGTTAATGGATGTACATGATATACATACTGTAAACATGCCAGATTATAGCCATGGGCTAATTTCCATCTGATGTCCCACTTTCAGTCTCACAAACAAACTCTCATGTTTTTCTAATGGGGACAGGAAGCCAGAGAACAGAGAACCCACACATGGACAAGGACTGTGGTCCAAACATACTGTAGTGCGTATTTAATGTGTGAGCTACATGTTATTAAGATGTTGGAGGTGTTCTGCCGCTATCCACAAACTAGTGTGTGTGTGTGTGTGTGTGTGTGTGTGTGTGTGTGTGTGTGTGTGTGTGCGTGTGCGTGTGCGTGTGTGTGTACAAGAGTGCACTCCATTTACAGAAATGCATCTCTAAAGTTTAAAGTTAGCAAAGTTGTGTTGTGGCGTCATATAACACATGTTCCTTCAGGTCAGTTGAGCATCACCACCACCCCAACAGCATTGGAAACTGCAGATGAAACTTTTCATTTTGAAAGAAACCTTTCAGACCTGCGGGATTAACCGTGGGTAGCTTTGTATAAATGTCAAAAGTAGCCACAGCAGTTGTTTCTGTTTTCAGGTTTTCCTTTTGTTCTCAGTACTAGAGTTTTTTGGTTTATGAGTCATACAAGGCAGCACAGGACTTTTTAAAATAGCCCTTTAAATCTTTTTCACAATCCCAGTGAATCGCCTCATTCAGTGTCTGTAAAATGTGATAATCACTCTTTGCCTTCAGTATTGGCCATGCTTTGTAAGTGCTGGTGTAGTGCAGATCCCCACCCTGCAGGTCTCTTCTTACGCTGTAACTCACCACATAATTGGCTGTATTGAGCTGTGGCAGTCAGCCGTGGTCCGTTTTAAGCACTTCACTTCAGACTTGAGCTGCTGCTGAAGCTGTACTTTCACTTAAGCCTAAAAGAGTGATTTAATGCTGTAATATTTAAGAAACCAGGTACTTCTTTTGCACTGTTGACATTAATTGTTACTTTCATTTTGTAGAGTGCCTAATATATTAAATACCGTGTTTTGTTTTCCATGTTTTCCATTACAGCTTGGAGACTTTTATTTGGAGCTCCACTGGGACTTTCAGAGTTGGGGTGAGTCTTAGGTCTCAAGTTCAACAATATGACAAATATAATATATGAAATGTGATATGTGAAATATATGTACATTTGTATGTTTTATCTGGTGTATATTATTTGCATCTCTTCATTTATACTTCTATTTATAAATCACGGTATGAGGTTTAGATAAGATAGCAAATATCGCCCAACATTAATTTAGATCATTGCAAAGCTCAGGGGGAAAAATGAAATATGTATTACAGTGAAGTCATATACAGTAAAAACACCGCTTCCACCGCTTGGTGGAATAGTATAGAGTAACATATAGCCTACAATATTTTGGACCATATCATATCATATCATATCATATCATATCATATCATATCAGGGATACTAAATTGTCCTTGTTGATAAGAGATTGTGATAAAATATAGCAAAAATGATGCTACAGGAAATTAGTTGGAATTCATCACTGTCTAGACTCATCTTTTGTGTCCTGTGAAACACACGTCTCCTGTGTTTTTGACTTTGAAATGACATTCAGTGAGGCTTTTACATATGTCAATACACTACATATCCTGTGCTGTTAATGTACAGTGGTTATCGTGTGCCAGAAGAGGCATATTATATGACCTGACACACAATGCCCATATACAGAAAGCCATTCACCGGAAACTCACTCACCTATGAGCTTGCCTCAGTGTCTGCCATAGTTTTATGCAAAGACTTTGGAGGCATAAGCGATCCACATTTGAATAATTTTTTTAATACAATGTTTTGGTGTATAAATGTATAAGTATGTGTAAGTGTAAAAATGTCACTATTAATTTTCAGCTACTTTTTAGACTATTTGGATGAAAATTAGTCTATGGGGGAACCACCATAGTCTCCTTAATGGGGAACAGTTCTTGCCTAGTCTGCTACAGTCTACTAAATAATATATAATAGGAGAGGGCAAATAGAATTATGCAAGTAATCAGATTTTTATTGAGATCGAGATACAATCATTTGTAATTGTCAATGAGTTTGTCAGTAAAAGCATGCGGAGTGGAGCAGAGTTCAGACTTTATAGAAAGAAACTGTAAGTGAATGGTAGTGATTAAAAGTCTGTATAGATTATGTTCAAGATTATGTTCATGTCTTTTAACAAGAATAATTTAATAACTGAATTGAAAATTACCGATCCATATTAAAAAATAATTAAATCTGGTTAATTTTTGGTCACATCGCCCAGGCCTAATATAGTGTATTATTTTGTTGACTCCGGTAATAGTTTAGTAAAAATCCTATTTAATCCGACAGCATCACATGGCTATTTGGAAAAAATCCCCGTTTTCCTTAAGGTCTTATACGCGTTGCTCCACTGGGCTTACTTAAATTTAGCTTCTTGACTAAATCACTTTGTACTGTTAAATCTGTTTTGGTTCAATTTAGTAATGCCTGAGGACAACTTTGAGTTTGTTCAAATTAGTCACGCTATGTGGTGTGTAAAAAATTGAGGATGTTTTCTGTATCTTGTATAGCAAGTCCTGTACGTACCTCTGCAGTCTTGATGTTGTTAAAGCAATAGTTGGTCTTCATTGCTGGCCAGGATTTCTAAATGTAGTTTGATCTGTGATGTTTCTTCTTGTTTCTTTATCTTTTTAATCACAGTGCCTTTGCTGTCCCGAATACTGCCATCGGATGCATGCAAGATCTACAAGCAAGGAATTAACATCAGGCAAGTTACAGCAACAAATGTACCTTTAGGAATACTTTATTGGTAGATCGTTGCCAGCAATTATCATAAAAGCTTTTATAGCAGTATCTTGTGGCAACCTCACATCATGTTTTCTGTTGTCTTTGCTTTTTTACCACCTCAGTCCACACCACTTTTGTTAAGCAGAGTGTGAAATCTACAACTGCACAGGAACTTTGCACTATTATTTAAAAATAGGATAGGCTACATCCGGGTTGAAAAGTGTTTTATCAAAGAATCAGAATCTGAAACCTGGACTACTTTATAATCAAAGTATTATGTCCAACACAATTGATTCACAATCACTGACAATAAAGTTTCAGATTTTGTTTAAAGAGTCTAAATTACGCTGTTTTGTGATTTATGTTCTGATGTTGTTTCCTCATCAAAAATATACCAGGTATTTTGTTTCATTCACTCATTTTTAACACATAAATCCTGCATATTTAGGCTGTGTTCTTCTCTCAAACTGAAAACACACCATCTTGTGATGTCATGTAGTAATACAGGAAGTGCTCCACTGTGTTTTTGAACTCCATACACCTTCACTAGAATCATTTGGATCATTTCAGCCCAGGATTGCCAGTCTCTACTAAACAAAAAGTAAAATGTAGCCGCTAACCACTTGAAATCACAAGGTGGAACACAGCATTTTTAGCTTTGGAGATGTAGACAGACTAAGAATAAAAGATTTCTCAAACATATGTGAATGAAAATAAACACAACTCTTGGTATGTTTTTGATGAACTAACAACATTCTAACATGGTTTAAAGATCATAAGAGACAGTTTTGTGTAATATAGGTCCTTTAATCTGTATTGTAATCTGTTATAGTATATATATTTTTCTCCAAATCACACCTTAATTGTAATCATATTGAAATGTGAGATACCCATATACCTCCACCTGTATTATTTTAATAGTTCAATCCAAAGAGAACTCTGAGACCATTAAACCATGCACGTCATGGTGTGCTATCATTCTTCTTGATGGCTGCCCAAAGCTGCTTGATTTGGTATTCAAAATGTCTTTATTGTCTCCTGGATTTACATGGTGGAATAACTAGTAGAAGTAATAAGGCCTAGTATCCTGTCCCTGCAAGCTGTATTCAGGCAATACCACTAGACTTAGACTGAACCTACCACACGCATCTGCTTTTCTTCTTCCTGTTACACCCCATTCCAGGACTATGACAAGCAAAAAACTGTGCTTTTAGTCTCTTTAGTGTCATGGTTAGCTCTAAATGATTTGAACTGTGTCTCATAAGATCCGCTATCAATAAGCCATTTCTCCTGTTTTATGTCTCTTGGTGCTTTCAGACTGGACACGACGCTCATAGACTTTAGTGATATGAAGTGCCAACGCGGAGACCTCAGCTTCATCTTCAATGGCAACGCGGTCCCCTCCGAGTCTTTTGTGGTGCTGGACAATGAACAGAAGGTTTACCAGAGAATACACCATGAGGTTTGTGTGAAAACAAAAGCCAAAAACTTGTCAGCCTAGTCAACTAACTCCTGAAATTTAATCTTAATAAGTTTTCAGCAGTATTGGCAGCCATGAACAGAATTCTGTCTAGTCTTGACAGCATTTTATGTAGAAAAAATAAACAAAAACTTCAGGTGCATTTCTGATCTCACCTACTTGTCTCCATGGAGATGTTACTGCTTTGACTGAGATGTTCCACAGGATGACGTTAAACCTGTCGATCTCCATGGAGACAAATGGGCGATGCCACTAAGCCAAGTTACAGGTAATATCTGTGAAGAGGTGACCACACAATAAAAGCTTTTGTGATTTGTTATTTATTTGTTGTTATGTGAATAAAGATATAATGCAATGCCATACTTTGGAACTTTCCAGGTAAATCAACGACAACTCCACGGAAACCAGAGTCTGTGTACCTGTTGTGTTTTGTTCTCTTTATGTATAATGCTCAGCAAACTTCAAGACTTGTCAGAGATTTTTGGTGTTCGTTGGACATTTGACGTGCTTCTTCACCAGTAGATACTTTTCATTATTGTCAGATCAGTCCTATTACATGTACCCACTTACACCACCTACAGCCCTCTACTACTTAAGAAACCAAAGGGCACTTGTAGCAGCTATCAAACATCTGATTGAATTTACTGTATGTCTCAACTTAATGTACTTAACGTTATTCAATTTCTGTTGCATGTATTTTTCAGGAGTCCGAAATGGAAACTGAGGAAGAGGTGGACATTTTGATGAGCAGTGACGTTTACTCTGCCACACTGTCCACCAAGTCCATCACCTTTTCCAGAGCACAAACCGGATGGCTCTTTAGAGAAGATAAGACGGTGGGTTTGAGAACTGTTTTTTATTGCCATCCCAAAGTTTTGAACTGTTGATACTTTGCAGCTGACGTCATCAACGTTCCCTGGGGGTGTGATGCTAACTGTAGGCTCTGCTCTGTCTGAGGCTTTATTAGGATTTAATCTGTGCTTTATTTTAACACAATCTGACCATAAAGAACTGACTTAGCTGGAACTACAGTGGATGAGCTGATTTATGCTGTTTAATTAGCTAGCAATTTTTCACTTACTCACACTCATCATTTGTGTTGACAATCAAACTCCTAAATCGGACCATGAACATTCATATTGATCACAGGCACTTGAAAATGTGCTGTTTAAATCCATTTCAGACCAAACATTTGGCAGGGTTTGCTAAAGTGTGCATTGGGTCACCATGGTAACTCCTAAACATTCCACTGTTAGAGATACATGTAGAACACCCCCAGCCTGATGTCACTGCAGATTATCAATTCTGTCTGGGTCTCATGGGGAAATTTCCGGAATCTTAAGTCCCAGACAAAAAGGTAAGGAATCTGCCATATCCTCTGACAAATGAAAAAATAAGTCCCCAGATGTGTACGGTATGTTTTTGCTGTGGCTTGTTTTGTTTTAATTTATTTATTTTTTTTCTTTTGCAATGTTGATTTTTCGTTTTTGCATAAACATTTTTTAGTGGAGGGTCCGTCACCTGCTTGTCTGGTAAAATGTTATTGCCTTGACTAATGTTTGTGTCATTAATTCAATTACATGTGTTTTTATTGCTGAAAATGACTTTTTATGAAAAAATTCTGGTGAAATTGCAGCATCACTATGGAGATTATAAGGTTTTGGACCCTTAAATTACATAGTGCCCCTTATACACATGGATGGGACCCACAGTTTAATAGAAACTGTTGGCAGAGTAGCTGTTCACGCTGGCTTGCCTTGTAGTGGAATTGAATTTAAAATAGACTGAACTAGATTGGACTGTGCAATGACTTACTTATTGTGGCGTCCATCTTTCCTATAGGAACGTGTAGGAAACTTTTTGGCAGATTTCTACTCTGTAAATGGACTGGTGCTGGAGTCCCGCAAGAGAAGAGAACATCTGAGCGAGGAGGACATCCTGAGGAACAAAGCCATCATGGAGAGCCTGAGTAAAGGGGGAAACCTCATCGAGCAGAACTTTGAGGTAGACCACGCTCTCATTTGTACTTTTACACTGATAATTCAGAACCAGACATATATTAGTACAGATTAAAACCAGATTATGTGACTTAAAGGTGCACTTCAGGTGAACCTACTTACTTACCGGCTACCTACTAATCTCTATGGGGATGTTATTGCTTCTCCTGGAATGTCCCACTGTAAGGCATTAAAAGTGTCTATTACAGGTGTTTGATTGTTTATAAAGATTGTATTCTTATAGTGAGTGGGTTTGCCTCTCTATAGACCTGACCTGTGACTAACCTGCTTGTATTGCTATACTATTGCAAATTCCAGGCAAACAATAACAACTCCACAGAGGCAAAAAGTTAATCTAATAAGGGAATATAAATGTCTTTACATATAAACTTGTCTGTACAGTATCTGATGAATTAGAAGCACAAGCAACAGTCACATTAAGTCTCATTAAGTCGCCATGATATAAACTCTGAAGGTTATCTGATTTTTTTTTTTTCTCTTTTTGTTTGTTCTACCTGTGACACCAAGTCAGTATTGACCCCCTATACAATAAGATAGAATTCAAGCTCTGCATTTTTGAGCAAGAACAAAAGTTGTTCTCTTAGATCACAGTTTTGTACACAATCAGTAGTTACCATGGTGATACAATGCACACGTTAGCAAACACTGACAAAAACATTTTAAGTCTGAAAACTCAAGAAAAATAAAAAAATTGATTTAAACAACACATTTGTACACCTGTTGTAGTTTCAGCTAAATCAGTTCTTTGTGGTCAGATTATGTTAAAATAAAGCTTATATTAAAGTGTAACTCGAGTAACAGAGCTTCAGACAGAGCAGTGTCTACAGTTAGCATCACACCCCCAGAGAATGTTGATGACATCAGCTGCCAAGTATCAATAAAAGCTGCACTGATTTATCTATATATCTACAGCCCAGCCTCCAGTCTAATCCTGAAACTGTCCTGTCTCGGTGGAATCTTGGGGTAGGACGTCCCAGTCAAATCAAACCTCACAGTTCTTAAAGCTGCTCAAATGGCATGGACATTTATCAACACATTTCTAATTTCCTCATGTACAGTCTTTGATCTTTGTTTATTCAGCACTCACTCAGCCACTGCCCACGTCGCTTTGTTTGCGAAACAGCCTCAACACTGCCATCATGTGGTGACAGACACAGCTACACTTTCTCACTGAGGACTCCCCTCCACAGCAGAATGTTTCCAGTGTCTGAACACAAAGCACAAAGCCACTCACACTGAAGCCTCTCAACTCCACTGGACTTTATTGTTGCCCTTTTTGTTGTTGGCACTGTTTTTTGTCCTTTTGTGCCCTTTGCTTTTGTTGTAAATGAACGTTTGTATTCAGTGTTGAAGAAGTCGGCTTTGTTGGAAAATGAAGTACACTAGAGCTATTTTTATTTATTTATTTTTTTTCTGAATAATCGGAACTGGTCAGCTATTAAAATAATCATAATTTGATTGTTATCTGGACCTATACAGACTAAGGACCTTTTATAACAAAGACAGCTGTAGTATTATATCAAAATGTCTTAAAAGTACGTTGTGATATTTGTAAAAATGCTATCTAGAGGCATTAGTCACTTTATTTCAACATTTAATTGGTCAAAAAAGTAATTAGTGACTTGTTGACCACTAAAATCATTGTTATTTGCAGCCCTAAAGTCCACTAGTGAGAGGCACAGTAGCTTTAGCCTGGATGTGTGCCCAGAGGCGAGGTTCAAAACAGGGCTGTGTATGCGTCTCCAGAAAGTCCTATGGATCTCAACAGTGACCCCTGGTTTCAGAAGTAAATTTCTCATTTTTTCCATAAACTTTCTAGTTTTTAATGTGCTTTTTGGACTTTAAACAACTGCGTCATGGATATTAGTTACCACATTGCTGATTAACCTCTGTGATGCCTTTTAACTCTTAATATTTGAATTTTTCGAAAAGTCTATGGGAAAAGCAAATGGAAAATTTACTTTTGAAACCAGAGTGGACGGTCACTGTTGAGCTCTATTTGTTTGAGTAAAAGAGCCCTCTGTGGTTCAAGTATGCCGCTACACTTTTCCATTGTTTTCTGTCCTAGTTACTTTATTTATCTCAGCAAAAGGCAAGGTCAGTCAGTTCATATCCATTTTAGACAGTCAGTTACTTTAAGAGCAATTCATCCTCCAGCTGGAATTATACCTTCAATATTCAGCAGGCCTATTATGATAAAAAAAAAAAAGTATGTGATTGCTACAGAATATATTACAATAAATGGTAATATTGAAACTACTTTATGTCACTGATGCAATAACCCCAAAACAAACCGTGAGAATATCAGTTTTTTTAAAATGAACAACATCTTGCAATAAATCAGTAGTACTTAGAAACAGTTAATAAAGTATCGTGACAGGCCTAATATTCAGAACTAATATTCATAATTGTGGATTGAAGTTACTCAACTGAAAAGCCATATTATATAACATGAACTCTGTAATAATTTATTAAGATATTTTCTTTTTTTAATCATTGCAAAGTTATGTGAGCCAGTTTAGTGCGTTACGTATGAGCGGGCGATTGTATTTTTGGTGAACTGGCTCCTCTAGTGGTTCTTTTTACTTTACTTTCCATTTTAAATTCAAGATATGCGCAGGCTTCACCTTTTCAACTTTAAACATGTTTTGCAGCCAACAAGAAGACAATCTTTAACCCCTCCAACACCCAACACTATATCTTGGGAGGAATACATCACAGCTGACAATGGAAAGTGAGTGACGCACAGCAATGATTTATAAATGTTGGGTTGTCATGGTAATAATGCATTCTCTTTATTTTATTGATAATTTAGAGCTCCTCATCTTGGAAGAGAGCTTGTCTGCAAAGAAAGCAAGAAGAACTTCAAAGCTACAATAGCAATGAGTCAAGACTTCCCACTGGGCATTGAATCGTGGGTATTTGGATTTTTAATCGTTTAATTTGGTTTAGTTAATTTATTTAACAGAACAAGTCATATAAAGACACATAACAGGGAGTAAAAAGGAAGTAAGGTAAAAAGAAAGAGTTGGGAGACAAATGCACAAAAACTATTCACACATTTGCCTTTTTATGAACCTTCAGCCATATAATCTTTGCAACTTCTGAAGCAGAATGTTGTTTCTTATTCTCTGTTTGGCTTCTGTTTTACACCATCAGTAGGCGTGAAAGGAGATCTTCTGTTGAAGTTCAGTCCAAATGTGTGGTGGTGTTTGGTTAATGTAATTCTTACAGATGAGATGCTGTAATGTTCTTTATGGGTTCCTGTGCCGCAGGTTGTTAAATGTCCTGGAAGTGATTGCGCCATTCAAGCACTTTAATAAACTCAGGGAGTTTGTTCAGATGAAGCTCCCTCCAGGCTTCCCAGTCAAGCTTGGTAAGTAAACAATGAAACTATTTTATTAAAATGGTAAGAAGAAAATACAATATGTAACTTTTCCTTTCAGACATCCCTGTTTTCCCTACAATCACAGCCACAGTCACATTTCAGGAGTTTCGCTACGATGAGTTTGAGCCATCTATTTTTACCATTCCCGAGGAATACAAAGAAGACCCTAGTCGCTTTCCTGACCTTTAACTTTGGATCAAAGTAGCATGTACAGAGGGCAGTTCTTTTACTTAAAAAAAAATTATTCTAAATTGGAAAAGACAATGAAGCATTAATAAGTATGAACTTTTTAACCACTTGGGCCTGTGAAACAAAAACTCAAATGTAAAGAGTTGAGTTACTCCAAAGCCCATGCAGTCCTGTGTCTGAGTTGCTAAGGGCATTGAAAATCTCTATTTGACCGCAGTTGTGTTGTTTAAATGTTCACTGGGCAAAGATGAGCAGTGAGTCGATGCTTTGTATGTAAGTTTGTTTGTATTGTTCATAAAGGGACTGTAATTAAGTGACTATAGTCAATCACTGATGTGCACGAGGGAGGGACTCCACTTCTGTAGTTTTCAGCTTGAGGACATTATAGGACACTTATAGATCACGTTTGGGGTTTGGTAGAAAAAAGAACAAAATTATTTTTTTTTCAGGTTTAATAAAAATGGGGTTTAATTTATAATTTTATTTTAATCTCCTGAACATTAGTGATGTTCCAAAGATGTGTCAGCTTTTTCTATGCTGACTATTACTACTTCAGTGAAGTAGATGCTTCATAGATGGAAAAATTAACTTCACAAAATCACAGATTCATTGTATTAAAGTGGAGCTGACAGGGCATAGTATAGTGCCCAGACTCTTTATGATGCACTATGGACTCTGTAGTACTAAATTTGATATTATTCGTCAATTCACCCAACGTTAGTAATGCTTCAGATCAAAGGTAACAAAGTTCCAAAAGTCCAGCGGTAAAAACAGACCTGCAACTGTAATACATGTGCAGATCTCAATGAGGTTTGCATCCACTTTTGTTTGTTTTACAAAAATTTATCTGCACACAGTATGTAAATACAGTACATATTTTGTGAGAGATACCTTGTCTTAGGTTTTATTTTTTTGAGGGAAAATATGGATTTCTGTGTAGGTTGTTTACTTAAATTAGTGAGCTGTTGTTATTTTGTACAGACTTGTATTGTTTTCACTGTTTTTTTCCTTTTATTTGAAAACTTTTAATGTGTGGGTGCAAAATAAGTATTTACAGTAAAATAAAAAGCACAAAGAAATGTAAATTTTAAATCTAAGATAACATTGGATCTACTGTGTCCTTACATCTGCTGCTATGGCTTTTGAGCCTCACTGTGTGGATACAATGTTCCTCTTCAGAAGCTCCTTTGGTCTTTTTTAAACTAAAGGCACAACAACAAAGAACAAAATATTTAATTACTGACATTTGATTGGTTTCTCCTGTTTTTGTCTATTCTGACCCAGATATTGGGTATGTGCCTACACACTAAATATTATTTGAAATTTTGTTCAGCTTACTTTTTTCATTTACTCTAGAATGAGTCACCATCCATGTCAATTGTACAGCAAAACTGTAAAAGTCTGCTACACTATTTTTATATATAATACTAAAAATAAAACCCTACATTCAACTATGTTTCAGTTGTTTTCACTGTTTTAAAAATAACATGCATTACATAATGATCACTTTTATTCCTTTCGTTATAAAAACAAAAAACTAGAACACATTTCATTGCAGCATTTCAAGCTTACATGGACAATACAAATTATTGTACATACAAAGGAGCTCCAGCACAAGTCAGTGCATTACAGTAAAGCAACTTGTTCAGTAAACAGCAAGAGAGCGTACAGTGCCCAAACATGACATAATCCTGACACCATTACTCATAGTGTGTTCTGGCTGGTGGACAAAAAGCAACACATACCGCTTTATAAAAAAAAAAAAAAAACTTTAAAAAAAAAATACAATTACTATTTAAAACCCATTTTTAACTTTCATCCCTATTCTCCAAAACACCCAGTTTTACAATTTAAAACATTACTTTTGTGAGGTTATTAAAAATATCAAAGAGCAGTAGTTGGATAGTGGTAATTCAAAGTCAGTCACTCATCTCCATATCCTCCTGCTGGTGATCGTCGCCATTTAACCTGGACTTTTTAGAAGCTTCAGTTTTGTGGGAGTTGCCTTTGGGGGAGGAGTTTGAGTCTGAATCACTTTTTCTCTCCTCATCATCCTCCTCTGCTTCTTTTTCACTGTCGTAACCTTGTTCTTCTTCATCATAGTCCCGCGTCACCTGTCAACAAACACTAGAAGTAGAATAATTTTGGTCGAACACTTGGTCAAAGCTTGTGAATCTATTTCTATTATTATTTGAAAAATCTACTTAAATGAGTCATACAAACCTTTACGTCTCCCTTTTCACCGTCAGACTTGCGCTCTCGATCCCTCTCCTTGTCTTTACTTTTCTTCTTCTTGCTGTTTGAGCGCTCCCTCTCTCTCTCGTCTCGGCTCCGGTCTCTGTCCTCCTTCCTGTCACGGTCTTTTTCACGCTCCTTGTCTTTCTTCTTTTCTTTTTTATGGCTGAATACAAACAATTGAAGAAAGAGCTTGAAAAACATTGTTCTTTTTACTTTCCCCACCTATTAACCAATCTACACATTTCTCTGCTTGAATTTTTATACTGTTTATACAGATACTGACCGTCTGGGGGATGGCGATCTGGAGGGCTTTTTTCGAGGTGAGCGAGATGCACTGCGGCTTCGTCTGTGCTTCCTAAAAAGGAGAATTTAAAACAAACCCACAGACTCTTTTGAAAAGCTTTGGTCATTTTATTTTTCACTACTCACCGACTTATACTTCGGGATCTTCTAGCACTGCTGTAGCTTTTAGGTGGTGTCTTGGATCGCTTTTTCGACTTCTCCTCTTTTCTTCTGTCCCTATTAAGGTAACATAAAATGGTGAGAAAAATTATAAATGATAAAAACTGCCATGAGGAGACAGGAGAGGTACCCACCTGGAGCGACTGCGGCGACCTCTGTCTCGCGAGTGGGACCTTTTCCGCCGTGGACTCTTGGACCTCCTCCTGCTCCTGGAATGAGACCTGCGTCGTGACCGACTCTTTGAACGCCTGTCAATAAAAAACAACTGAATTTAATTTCTTTGGAGGATTGGCGGTAGCGCTTTATCAATGCCAGCTTTTACCTATGCCTGGAGCGAGACCTGGACCTCCTGCGGCGTGACCGTGAATTGGAGCGGGAATGCTTACGTTTGTCATCTTTCTTGCCTTTAAACACAAATGAGCGTACATTCAAACTCAAGTACTGCAGTTGAATTCTGTGAAAAATTGATATGAATAATTCAGCATAAAACAAGTATTTACTTCCTGGTTCAATGGCAGCCGATATCAAAGACTGAGCCTCTCGCACTCTCTTCATTGCTTCTTCAATCTCCTTGCTGGAGGCATCCGTCTTTAAGCCTGGAGTTAAGCCAAGTCCTGCAGCTAAAGGATTCAATCTGCAAAGGGCATCAGTTAGCAGGGTTGTTTTTTCTTTATTCTTTCTTTGTTATTTTTTGAGAATACAGTGTCTTACTTTGGGTCAATCGACTGCATAAGCTTGAGGAAATCTGCAGACAGAGCCTGAAAATGGAAAAAAAAAGAAGTCATATTTCACTTTCATGAAGCACACACAACTGGTCCACTAAACTGGTCTTTACCTGAGGGTTCATATTAGGAACTTGGAATCCCATGGCAGCCATTTGTTCAATGGTTGGTAGACCAAATGCTGAAGCCCCCATCTATAACATTTTGTGTGGTACAAGTAATGTGTTTAAATCACTGATATTGTTACACCACAAAGCACTCACTGTTGCTAAAGGATTGGGTGTTGGGAGAAGTCCTCCTCCAGGCATCATCCCTGCCACAGCATTGGCTGGAGCGAGCAGCGACATAGCTTTAGATTCATCAGGAATCACTCCTGGAGAATAGAAGAAATATTTCAAAATGGACTCAAGACAACACAGACAACTTTCTTGCAGACAAGCCACCCCCGTCTAACTACTCTATTGTAAAACATTAAGGACATCCACTGAGTCTTGTCTGTAAATCCTGCTCCCTGACTTTTGTGTGAAGCATCATTGTAGGATTAGCAGTTATGTTTTAATTCACAATACACATTGTGGTCAACACTGCCAAGATTTTATCACCTGTACTTGTATTTTAAGTCATGAACCAAACGTATGCAAGCACAGCCAGTTGTCCCGCGGGATGTGCTCTCAACTTTCATTAGATGTTTTATGAACAATCGACTCACGCCGGCTGCTTCGCTATAAAGCACACAAAAACATTGAGATACAAAAAACAAAGTTGATTTAGGTGGAGACAGTAGGGCACATTTCAACATCTCTTACTACCAGCATAAAAATAGCAAATTTGTTGTTGGTCTGTATTTAATATTTCCACTGCAAAAAATACTTACTTAGTAACCAGATTATGATGCAATTCTTACCCAAGATTAACCCACAACAGCAGAAACTATAGAAACTATACAACTATAGACCTGTTACTAAGCCACGAAAAACTATATATGAACATTTTTAAATAAGTCTGTTTTATGGAGATAGTCATCTATATGGAATCTGAAAATTATATTTTGGGGAATGAAGAGAGAGGGAGACACATTTGCGCGCGCACACACACACACACACACACACACACACACACACACACACACGCACACACACACACACAGTCAACAGGAAGGACACTTGAGAAACAGGATAAGGCTGCAGTAGAAAAAACTGTTGGTGGCAATGTCAGCGGCCTGGTAATATAGGGTTGGCTGAACCAGGAAAAAGAACTGTAAAACACAACAACAAAAGAAACACCACTGTTAAATGTCAGATTCATTTTCTGCTTTTGGAGAGACTCAAAAAGAAAAGTGATGGCTCATATCTTTAAGAAGTCATACAGACAGATTTTCTGATTTATTATTTGTGTTTTTCTTTTGATGTCTGCTCAATGCAAACCTGATGTCCTGGCACTTGGTCTTCACATTACTGTATAAGTATGCAAGCGCTTGATACGATTAATTATTGCAGTAGCTAGTGAAGCACTACCAGTAAATATAGACATTTCACCTGTTGCCACAAAATGGCTAATTCTTCCATGATTTATTGACCAGGAGCATCCCAGATTCATACTTATGTGCCTTAAGATCATTATTTTTGATTTGAAAAAGTGTGCCTAGTGTTCAAACAACATCAAACAACCCTAAACAAAAAAAACAAAAAAAATACTGTTCTTTTGTTTACTGGAGAAAATAAGAAGACGGTTGCAACCCTGATGGCAATATTTCTGTTCTAATCTCTTGATGGCGGCAGAGGACCACTTTCAGCCAGCAAGGAAGGGCTCTCTGCAAAGGACTCCACTATGAAAACCGAAACACAAATAACAGAGAGAGAGAGGTTTACAGCTAGTCTGCAAGACATTGGACACAAATGTAACTTTCTTGTCATAACTAACCTATTTTGAGGCATGACATAGCCATTGTTTGGAAAAAAAATAAAGTGTTTAAATACATTGTTTTTGTAACTCATTTATGCATGTTGTCAGCTATATTCAGAGATTAAACACCCACCTTCTGCAAAGGGGACCACGATGAGGGCTCTGTCCACAAAGACGGTGTTGGTCAGGTGTTGGGACACTCCCACCGACTCTGGCTCTTGGAACTTTACAAAACAGACACGTGAAGTCACAGGCATGGGAGAATCACTGGAAGAAAACACACACAAGTTGGGCAATCGGAAACAAGAGACATGAGACCATCTGCTAACAAGAGTCAATAAGTGAAGATGACACCAATGTTATAAGCTTTATAGATGTTCCAACCTGTGGTCACTCAGGGCAATTTCTATTAGATTTATGTTAATAAATAATATAGCAGGAGAAACAAAATGTGTGTCACCACTTGTATAGGGTTAGGTTTAAAATCAGTTTTGCAAGTTTTTAAAATTTCATTTCAGTTATAGCATGAACTAATTTGATAGTAATTTGACAGAGGACACACGGGTCTAGTACATGTAAGTATAATAAGATCATATCATAGGTCCATAGTCTAGTTCCAGCATGGATCTTCCATAATAGTCCGTCACGCATATTTGGGTTCTAGGCGGGATGGAGCTGCGACAATGACTTAAACCTAGATCAATACAGAATTACAGATCACTGTGTGATTATGTGCATATAGTTACATATTACACTGCACGTGCTTGCAGTATATAGGACTAAACACAAATCAAAGGGCTAGCATTAGCGAAAGATACACATGAGGCTGATGTTGATGCAGGCCTTAGAAGGAGTTTGGCTTTACGTCGTTATGTGATGCTTACATGGCTGTAACACTTATCATACTCACTCCGGTGGGATCAGCTTGAGCTCCTCTATGGTCCCGAGGAACCCGAACAAGGTTCGCATTTGTTCGGAGTTGGTGCTGGGAGACACGTTGGTCACCTGAATGACGCGCGTGTTTGAACTCATTTTACCGCCGTCTTCAGCCGCAGCAAACTGCTGTTCCACCACAAGTGTCTGCAATAAAAGGGTAAGCGGTCACCTGGTCGTCTTTGTAAAGGAAAATGCGAAATAAACATTCAGTATTCGCTGCTGCGGACAAGTAGGCCTACGCCTTTGCTGTATCCAGGGTTGCCAATACCGTCTGACAGTTTTCAGCCAAGAGGTCATTGGCGGACAATATGCGGAAAACAAACAGAACGACGGAAACTCAACAAACCTGGCAACAGGTTAATTCTGCGTCAAATTCGTTTATCTATTTTTTTTAAACTTTTCGTTACATGGGTTTAGATGTGAAATATCAATGCATACATAATGACTGAATGGCCTAACACTTTTTTTTCTAGCAGAGAAAAAAAAATAAAAAATAGAAGAAAAAGAAAGAAGTCAAACGTGATGACGTCTGTGGGTGGGGCTATATATGCTGCTAGGTTGCTAACACTGTAGGGAGTATCATGCGAATGTTTTTTAGAGCAGTTATTTATCGTTTGGATCTATAAAAATGAATATGCACAGACTAAACTAGTCATCCATAGGTAACATGCATTTGGTTTGGTGCTTGCATTTGACATAGTATAAATTGACGGGGGTTTAATCTAAGCGCTGGTCCTCGGTTAGCATCCCTGGGAGCCTTGAGCATGTCAACAGGTTGTATCGTGCCAGCCTGCTTCATTTTCTTTTTGCTAGTCAAAGCAGATTTAGATTTTTCCTATAAAATGCAACTGTTAAATTTCCAAATCATGTGATCAAGATGCTCATGAGAAGTAGACATCTCCAGGTAATGGTAAGAATACGCATATGTATGATTTGAAAATGCCTTTCACTCCAGTCGTAAGTTTTACTTAAGGTGCTTTAAAGATAGGTCTCAAACGACAACACATTTTTAATTAATTTTACAATTAAATTTACAAAGTCATTAAAACATGACATGCAATACGCAAATCTAACATTTATTGAACAAGTCTAACAAATATGACAGGCCTAGGTCATGTACATATTTTTAATTTTTTTGTTTTTGTTTTTGCATTTATATATATATATATAAAATGTGTTGTATTTTGCAGGTCTGTGAGTGGAAATGTCTGCAGAGCTGACTTAAGCAATATGGCAATCTGGTCTTCTTTCATTCCACCTTTTTCATGACACCTATAAAGAAGGAATGGGCATCCTCAGATTTGTGGCCAGAATCATGGGAAGGATCAGTACGTTCAGATCCTATCAGTTTGTGGTTCTTCTGGCCGCTGCTTTGGCTGTCGTAGCCTTTTACTACTTCGGCACAGAGAGGCAAAACTTTTCCAGCACTACGAAACGTATTAAGCAAACCCAAGCAAACCATAACTCCAACAGGAACGAAGCAGATCTAACTGTGGTCACCAAATTTACCCCTTCATCGGGATTTGTGGAGCATGGAGTTGAACACAATGGAGAGGCAAGAAATCCAGAGACTGAAACTGGGAAAAGGGACAGTGTGATAGCTGGCCAACATTACCATGTGCTGATGATGTTTACTAAAGTGGATAAGAGTCGGAGCCTGCAGGATAAGTTCAAAGTGGCTATGTTATCAATGGTGAAGCATGCGCACTTTGAGGATGGTGAAGTACTGGTCCTACATTTTGTCAGTGACCCAGCGAGCCAGGAATTGGGGAAAAGCATGCTTCAGGAATTTTTAAAAGATGCAACATTTAAATATGAGGTAGGTCCTGTTCTGTGTATAAACTTACAAACAATACTCTATGTTAAAAATTAGTTTCATTTGCGTTCCTCTAGCCAATTTAGAGTTAGAACTGTAACTTTTCTGGTTGAGGGCACGCCACTTGATTGACTCTTCTTTGGAGATGTTATTGCGTTTGATTAGAATGTTCCACAGTATGGCATTTGACATATCTATCTCCATGGAGACAAGATGGTGACCCTATAGATCTGTGGATTGGAGAACCCCACTCACAATAATAATCATTTTCTTTTTGAGCATTTGTAACACCCATAACAAAAAAGGCTAAATGTCAAAAGAGGTTTAAAGCTTAATGCCATACCATGGAACATTCTAGGCAAAGTAAAAACACAAGCACTAGCAGACCCCCACCAGCAGTTAAAATCAACACAAGAGGGCAGTATTAGTCTTCCTTTCCTCTGTGTTGATTTGCCAAAGGAGACGATCAGATGTCTCTTGCTGCCAGGTAATGCTCAGTCCCAATTTTCTGCTTTTGTGCGCTTCATAAAGCTTAGGCTTATAAACTTGTTTAGAGATTACTTATCCCATCTCATCAACTTCATCACTACTGCCCTTTTACTCATGATTGCTCTGTTGCTTATCTAAATCTGACAAAATACAGTTGTGTAGTGGTATTTCTTTATATTTTTTTTTTCAATATTTTATGCAATGTTTATAGACAATAGAAACAGATGAACTATTGACCTTTTGAGTAAAAACAGCATAATTGTCAGACATTTTATTGCTTTGATTCTTAATTATGTAAGGACCGCCAAGTTGTAAGTTTTGGAGTCATTTCTTGTGTGTTACATCTGTACATCTGTAAGAACTACAAATCCTGCATCTAGACATTCCAATTCACACAAGTTTATGTTCATGGAATGTCCATGACTGTTCCTGTCCACTGCTGTAAGCTCGATACAACACAGATGTCATTCTGCGGATGCCACTGTGAGGGTCAAAACCAGTGCCTCTAGCTATGCTAAACAAAATATTGTTTTGCAATTCTTGCACCATTTCCTGTTCTTGCATAAAAACATAATTTATATATTATGTAAAAGTTCACATGCCCATGTTATAAGCCTCAAGATATCCATATGTTAGCCTTTGAAATGGTCCATTTCATCAACCGCATCTGATCTGTAAGTGGCTGCCCATTTTTGTGGTGTTAGATTTGTTACTATGTCTTTATTGGTTTACATGGGAAATAGTTAGACAAACATTGAACACAGTCACAAACTATATCAGATAACAAAAAAAAAACAGACAAAAACAAACGCCACTAAACTGAAAACAGACCCGCAGTTATTTTTCCCAAGGACAAAAAGTTTGTGAATCAAGGGTTTAGATTTTCATTCATGCCAACTTTCTCTTTAGTAATTCTCGAAGTGCATTCTTCAAAGTCAACACTTGCCAAAGTCTTCACAAAGGACTTTCTGCTTAGTACTCAGAGCATAAACTTTCTTTTCATTACTAGACCTCGCCAATCTCTGACATAAGCCTCTGTTGGAAAAAAAACAACGTATGCACTTTATTTATCAAACTTGTACTTCAAAATTTTAACAAAAATCAACATCATGTTATCTTGATGCATTAATTATAATTTTACATTAAACTTGCCCAGCTTTCTTATTTATATGAAATCTGTTAGATTTAATCTGTTAGATTTCTTATAAATCATTAATTTGTTAGACTCTCTCTGAAATGCAGTTGCTTATTGTCTGGATCTAACTTAACTTATTTTTAACGATTCCTTTTTACAATCTTATTTACAACCTCAATGTACAAATATTTGCACTTTGATTAGAATACAGTTGATAAAATGGGTTTGAAGTCATTGAGTACAGTGTTTACAAACAAGTTTTTCACAGATGAAGTGATGAAGTGAAGGCAGGTCTAAGTTATGACCTACTTTATAAAATCACATGCATATTGTGAGGATTATCTAAAGCCCTTTACCCATACTGATGTTGTCAGACTTAACCAGGAATGGCCAGTAGCTTTCAGCACTTCTTTATGCTCTGAACATGTGTTTTCATTTTCCCCTGGAAGTCTTTGAAAATGTGTTTACTCAATAAAATCCCTCTTAATCTGCAAAGATACTGTATATTGTGCAGTCCAAACTGTTATTTAAGTATTGTATGCCTTGGTGAATTCTTGTTACAGTAATTCGGCAGGTAGAGCCGTCATCCATAATGTGAGGTTTTTTTTTTAATATGTATGATTCAGGCTTGGTATTTAAAGGGCCTTTATTACACCATTTTCTGATCTTTTGCTTCCTCATCAAAAAATATATCTGGAGTTGTGTTTTGTTTCATTCACATACTAGTATGTCTAACACACAAATCCTGCATATTTAGGCAGTTCTTCTCTCAAACATAACTCTCTCTTTCACCTTGTGATGTCATGTGGTAATATGGGAAGTGCTTTTAAAACTCCATACACATTCACATTCATAATTTGGTTAATTTTAGCTCTGGAATTGCCAATCTTTACTGAACAATAGGTAAAAGGTACCTGTTAACTTGAAAACTGCTGCTTTATGACATCACAAGGTAAAACAGCATTTTGAGCTTGAGATGTAGACAGACTAATGCAAGTTTACTAAAACATGTCTGAATGAAACCAAACATAACTCTGGGTAGGCTTTTGAGGAGGCACCAACATTCCAGCATGGCTTAAAGAATCAATTTTGTGTAATATAGGACTTTAATACCCTAAACCTGATCTCTTTGAATATTTTTAATAAACTATTTGTGATTGTACTAAGGCTGGCATTTCATACTGCTGTTGTGTTCCTTGGCAAGACACTCACAGTTTAAAAGTGGTACAGTGTTACAGGCAGTAATGAAAATGTTCTCTGTTCCATAGGTGTTATTTCACAATGTGGTGGATCTCACACATAAGCTGTTCCCCATCGTGGAGGCCATGCAGAAGCACTTCAGCGCTGGGACTGGAGCATACTACAGCGATGCCATCTTCTTCCTCTCTGTAGCCATGCACCTCATCATGCCTCAAAGTAAGACCCATAAAGTTGTAATATTCACTGTGTGGTCAAGATGAAGCAATACTATTTTAGAATGAGCTGAGATGCAAGATTTTGAGTATGCCCAAAACTATATCATCTGTGTATATGGTAGAGATTCAGTTTTTTTGTGACTAAATTGCCATTGTTCAGTGTATTGCAGCCTGTCCAAGGCCCAGTGTAGCTGCCACCAAATTAATGAGAACAAATGCAGATAATCATGGAGAATAATGAAGACACGAAAAGGTTTAAATACACCAGAAATTAGCATTTGACCTATCCTCCAGTGCCACTGGGGCAGCCTGTCAGGAGCAGGCCCAGGAACCCATCTCCAGATCCTGACCTAGGCTTGGTCAGGACTACCATAGCTGGAGGACTTTTTGTATTGTGTATGTTTTGATTTGATAGTTGATAATTGAAGAGATTTTAGCAACCACTTTATATAATCAAGCAAAGTTACTGTGATGACACAATCCACTGTTGGCTGAGATCATTCTTGTGCAGCTCACCCTTGATGATGCTGGTGCACAGCTGGACTGCAGCAGTACGGCACGCCTCCAGACGGCACGTGTCTCACTGCAGAGTCCCGGGGATTTGGGCAGGAGGTGACCTGCTGCTGCCCACATTACTGCCCCCTGTGCCCGCTGACCAATACAAGCGCCACTCTGTGATGCTGTTTTGGTCCCATTCAGTGGGTGTGCAGCAGTGTTTTGGTCTACAGACAGTCCTGACAATTAAGCTTCGGATTGATAGTTACCTGAAGGACCAAGATCCTCTCTGACTGCAAAAACGTGTCATCAGAAAACAACTTTTTTTCTTTGTAGTTTTCAATGGTTGGGGAAAAAAGAAAAACATAGCTGGAATTGAACCACAAAAATTGATTAACATTAAAATGGCATTGCAGTTGTTTAAATCCTTATTGGTATTGATCGTCCACATGTGCCACCGGTCACGTGCAGCCATTATCTGTAAAAGGGCATCACGCAAAAAGAGTGGGCTGCTGCGCAAACATCTTTTATTATTTTTACACCATGCAAACCATTTTCAATAAAACTATTTTCCATCTAGCATGACACATTCGTAATTATTATTTATGTTTAATGACAAAATGGACTCGTAAGTGAGGAAACTGAAAGCACAGCTGCAAAGTCACTTTGACTGTACATTATACATTACGATAATGTGTAATGCAATACACTGTGTGAAGTACTATGAGATACAGGAGAAAGCAAGAGACATGAATCAGCAGAGTAACCAGTTCAAATGAAGAATCCATTTGTATCTAAAAATATATTTCACATCAGTATTTCAGTCACACGTTGCTCTTAATAAGACACCTCAGATATTGTTTTGTTACATTAATGTGTTACATGACTTTGGGCCCCCTCTAGAGGTACAAGCATGTCTTAACTTGAGCCTACAAGAATATTTTCCAAGCATAATAGGAATAAGTGTGCCAGTGCCACTCTTGAGAACGAGACACAACCTTGAGATGCAAGCCGTACATGTAAAAACATACAGAAAAAATGAAAGAATGTTTAATGAAATATTGTAGTTTGATCATTTCAAACATTCCTGGTTGGTTCTATTTTTATTTGTCACTCTGTGCATGGCGCCTCCTAAATACACATCTCACATGTGGCCAGGTGTAAAAACTGAATTCTAATGGCAGTTTCATTCAGGCCATTTATTTTTCAGTGCTTTTACAAAATGGCAATTTTACAAGCAACAGATGGATCTTTTTAATAGGGTCACATTTTACATTACATTTTCAGTTGGCTGAAGCCTATCTTTGCAAAAACATGCCTGGGATTGGATATAGGTACAACTGGGCCTGTCACAATACAAACAAAATTACTATATCAACTTATCGTTCAATATATGAAAGTTGGAACAATATTTTTTTGGGTGTCAATATTTATCACACATACTTTTTCTTTGCACTAATTTTGGTTATTTTTTGGCTATATGATTAGACTTTAGCCGTAAAATGTTGAATAAATAACTTCTGTTGCTCGTTACAGATGCAGAACTAGTTAACAATAGTTTTTAACAATATTGTAGATTTAGAATAGTTTTGTAGTTCAAATCTGCCCTTGGCTTATTGTTTATTGCCTATATTTACTTTATCAATATATCTCACTTCAGAATTTGTTATGGTGAGAGGCCTGGGTACAACCATGAGCCCTGTAAGCATGATTAGATGCTAGCACATATATTGGTACAGTTACACTGCTACTGTTTTGTTAAAATTAATACAGTATTTGTTTTCTTTTAATGCTGCAACTAATAATTATTTTTATTGTACACTGAGAATTTTTAAATACATTTTAATCTGTTAAAACTGAAAATATGCTGACTGAAGGCTTCTAAATAGTATAAAGTGTATGATTGATGCAAATTAGAAATATTTATTCTGTTTTAATATTGCAGCTCTCTGTTATAAAATGTCATTTGGCCTGTGAGTCTGTACACTACTAATGATCATAAAATATAAGTAATAATTACACATATTTTGTTTAATTATTGCAGCCCTCTCCTACCATACCCAGATAGTCTGATTTTGTCAGACTAAATTGTTTTTTTTTTCCTTTATTAAATCACCATATTGCCATGACAGTTGCTCCGTCTTTGTTTCTGCGTTGAGAGTGTTTTCTCTAATGTTTCTATGGGATACAAGTCAACACAGAATAATTCCCATAAACTGAACAGAAGAACAGAATGTCTAGAAGCTTCTCTTTTCAGTGAGCAGACACCAAGCCCACCAACTCACAGTGTAATAACTGTATAAACCCTCTTTCCTGTTTTACCGGCACATGATAAGCCCTGAACTAAAGAAATGTCTCACACCCTTTGAAAATACTGAGCAGAGCCTCTGTGTTGCTACAGTGCATAAAGACCATTATAAAGCCACTTCCTTGTTTGGAGAGCACAGAGCTACTGTCAGTCGTGGGGAAATTTCTCTCTCTTTTTCTCACACTGAAACAGACCGCAGTGTGATCACAGACTGTATATGACCCCAGTGTAAGTCTGTCATGGCTGTATCACCAATAATTTTCTTACAGCAGCAGTTTACAATAATAAATAAATAACAACTGTTATTTAAAAAAAAAAAAAAAAAAAGTCAGTAGTCATTTACTTGTCAGGCCCCACCAGTGAAGTTGCTAGTGCCTCTTTTTTGCAGCTCTGCAGAAGATTGTACAAAAAAAGGAGAAATTATTTCTAAAAAGACATCTTTGTCAACCTGGATGCACTAATTTATATTTTGTGTATAAAATCCCTCAGTCGTCCAGGTAGAATCCATGGCAAAAGGAGAAATTCAATTTGTCAACTGGACAAAAGTTTATTTGGACAGATTGAATTTCTCCTTATGCCATAATTTATACTTTGCACTTTTTACCATTGCATATTTAGTTCTGCATTTCTTTTCATAAATTACATTATATTGCCAAAAGTATTCGCTCACCTGCCTTGTCTGAACTTAAGTGACATCCCATTCTTAATGCATAGGGTTTAATATGACGTCGGTCCACCCTTTGCAGCTATAACAGCTTCAACTCTTCTGGGAAGGCTGTCCACAAGGTTTAGGAGTGTGTTTATGGGAATTTTTGACCACTCTTCCAGAAGCACATTTGTGAGGTCACACACTGATGTTGGACGAGAAGGCCTGGCTCTCAGTCTCCGCTCTAATTCATCCTAAAGGTGTTCTGTCGGGTTGAGGTCAGGACTCTGTGCAGGCCAGTCAAGTTCATCCATACCAAACTCTCTCATCCATGTCTTTATGGACCTTGCTTTGTGCACTGGTGCACAGTCATGTTGAAGAGGAAGGAGCCATCTCCAAACTGTTCCCACAAAGTTTGGAGCATGGAATTGTCCAAAATCTCTTGGTATGCTGAAGCATTCAGAATTCCTTTCACTGGAACTAAGAGGCCGAGCCCAGCTCCTGAAAAACAACCCCACACCATAATCCCCCCCTCCACCAAACTTTACACTTGGCACAATCCAATCAGAGAAGAGTCCAATAGCGGTGTGCTTTACATCACTGCATCCGACGCTTTGCATTGCACTTGGTGATGTATGGCTTGGATGCAGCTGCTCGACCATGGAAACCCATTCCATGAAGCTCTCTACACACTGTTCTTGAGCTAATCTGAAGGCCACATGAAGTTTGTGGCACAGGTGACATCCTGTCACAGTACCACGCTGGAATTCACTGAGCTCCTGAGAGCGACCCATTCTTTCACAAATGTTTGTAGAAACAGTCTGCAGGCTGAGGTGCTTGATTTTATTCACCTGTGGCCACAGAAGTGATTGGAACAATTGATTTTGATTATTTGGATGGGTGAATGAATACTTTTGGCAATATAGTGTATTTACAACGCAAATTCAAGTAAATCTATGAGGGAACTTGATGTAAACTAAACACACAGGCCCATAAAAGTGCACATAAAGCTGGAGTAACTTCAGATGGAGGGTCAGGTACCTGCTTGTCCATGTGGCCACCATGCACACTTGCTGTGAGCAGACTCGTCTCTCCACAGATCTGAACTGTAACTTGGCCTAGGGGTGTCACCTCCTTGTCTTCATGGAGATAGAATAGCAATAATAACATCGCCATGGAAACAAAAAGGTGACATACCCTCCACCAGAATGGTTACTTAGTGCACCTTTAAATTGAGATGTTTCATGTAGTTAAAGGTGCACTGCATAACCTTTCTAATGGAGGTCTGCCACCTGCTTGTCTCCATGGAAATGTCATTGCTTTGTGTAGAATGTTCCACAGTATAAATTAAACTTACCTATCACAAGGTTACAGCACTAAGCTACATTACACTTCAAATCTATGGAGAGTCGCCCCTATTCAGAGAAGGCATTACTGTATTTTTGAGCAATCGAAACACACATCATGAATAAAAGCTGGATGGATATGTTTAATGTCATACCATCCCAGGGAAAGCAATAACATCTCCATGGAGACAAGTAGGTAGAGGACCCTCCACCTGAAAAGTTGTGCAGTACACCTTTAAGTTGCAGCGATCCAATATGGCCTTGAATAGAGCAGCACAAAGTGTGAAATGCCATAACATATTGCACTGACTTTTTTGATCTTTGTCTTAGGGAATTGTGGCTCCATCATATATCAGTCCTTTGTTCCCCCTGTACTCAACCTGTCAGCAGCCGCACACATCCCGTCTGCCCACTACTGTCAAATCAGCTGTGGTCCTTTGCCCTCAAACTATTGTCTTTGACCGAAAATAATGTGTTTTGTCACATCAATTAGGTTAAGCTTCTCTTTCTGTGCCCATGCTGGCTGGAGTATTTCCCATTTTTTCATCACCATAGCAACAAGCAAAACATAGGAAGCTAGAACAATGAGCACATGAAGTCTGTACATCCTGGTTGTTACTGTCAGAAACTAAACCCAGATACTGCTGGTCACTGTCAGCAGCTCAAAAACTGCCTTTATTTAATATGATTTAATTTTATATTATTTTATATATCCAGGGCTAGCACTGATTTTCTATTGCATTTTTCCTCAAGCTTTCCTAATAACTTAATAAGGGACTGCATAACTGGCTGCTAAAATCAGATGACCATGGGGTTTGAACAGTAGTGGCTGGTGGGTTTTTTATTTCAATTTATTTAACTTTGTGAGGTAACTGACATGATGTAGTTAATATTTAGTTTGGAGAAGATCAAATGTTTGCCATGTGGTTGCTACAAATCATTGTACAAATTCAAAGCTAATCTTCAACATTACTGAAAGAAGTGAAAAACTGTTGTTTTTATTGTAGCTATGTTGGAGACGTATTACAATATTATTTATTGTTGGAGACATATTACAATATTTCAGTAATTAAATTTTAAAAAGAGGAAAATCTGAGTGAGATCCAATCAGGAACAGGTCTCACTGACCTCTGTAGTGCAGTCAAAGGAACCCATTTGATACTGCTTTTTGTTTATGTGTGTATTGTATTATATATGTAATATGAGTAATGGGTGATTGGTAGAGCGGTCAGATCCACTGACCCACAGGTTGGCAGTACGATTCCTTAATGTAAAGCTTTGAAGGTGGAAAAGCGCTATATAAAAAATATGACCATGTGATCACTTGTTGACTGTTTACTCCTGGCCATTTAATTAAGCCCCTATTCCATATTTGCACTCTTAAATTCTGTATAATTATTATTTATTTTGTTCTGTTAACTATAGATCTCACCCGCATTGTGCAGCTTGACCTGGACCTTAAATACAAGACCAACATCAGGGACCTTTTCCAACAATTTGACCATTTTCCACCTGAGGCTGTAATAGGCATCGCCAGAGAGATGCAGCCTGTGTACAGGTGAGTGCAATGCTAAAACTGCTCTGACTACAACACTTTGATAGATAATCTCTGAACAGCTGATTCACACTTGTCCTCTGAACTAGTTTGGTTCTGGTTTGGTTCTGGTTTGAGCCAAGTCTAGTCCTGATGTAGATATGGTTTGGTCTTGTTCTAGTCCAGCTTTAAGTCTTGTCTGGTCTAGGTTTAGTTTCAGATTTAGTCCCAGTTTAGTTCAGATTCTGAGAAGTGTGAATGCATCCTAATTTAAAATGTCATACTTTCCCAGCTGTATGATTCGACTAGTGCTTATTCCTACTGAAACCATTTATATAAAATTTACTTATCTTAATACTTCGGGGTTTAAATGTAGACTACAGACAATGAGAGAAAAGTTCAAGCTATAAGAAAGTGACATACATCATAGTAGTGTAACATTGACGTTACTTTAATGAATGTGCCTGTCTTAATGCCAATTCATTCTCCACAGGAAACAAAAAATATCTTTGTTCTAGAGATGGTTAGAAGTTTGTTTTGGCTCCGACACTTTATACTTTGAGAAATTACAAAACTTTGCCCTATTATTGCTATGGAGATTGTTAAATATTCACTGACTGCACAGTGACAGTGCTACAGCAGAGGCTTGTCAATTTCTAGCACAGTTTGTCTTGTGACCATTTATTAATATTAACATGTATTTTATATGTAATAAACTGAATTTTTCTTTTGTGTCATATGGAAACTTGGTGTAAACAAGCCACTCTGAAGCCCTTGGTGACTTTGCTAATTTTCCTTTCTTCTCTTAGATACACAAGCAAACATGGTTGCACCATTTTCCATTCTTGTCAAGCATCAAAACACAACGTCACTGTGTTGTGTATGTGTGTAGACAGGTATTTATCACATGTGGGCACTGAAATCTGTCTACACACACATCATGGGGACCTGTGTCCCTTATGGACCCAAAAATCAAGTCCTCCGTGACGTAAATCCTTTATTAGATAAACAACACAGTTTAAAGCTCAGATGTAGGTTAAAATAGATTATGATTAGGGTTTAGTTTAAGTTTAAGTAAGTAGTGACTGTGGTTAGGTTAGTATATGTCTCTAGGAAAATGTATGCAAGTCACTGTAATGTTCCCAAGAAACACTGTGTGTGTGTGTGTGCGTGCGTGCGTGCGTGCGTGCGCGCATGTGCGTGTGAGAGACAGTGGGGAGAGAGCCCTGTAGCAGCAGCTGTACCAGTGTAAATACTCACAGGTGTCTTCCTCCAGAGCCTGAAGCGTGTTTTGTTGGAAAGTCCTTATAAGTTATTTTATGTAATCCATTGTTATTGGTCAGTACAGGGCTATATGCTACAGGCAAAGGAACGTTTGGCTATGTAACTTTATTCCATGGTTTCACAAAGGTTATAACTTTATTACTAAAGTAGTTGGAGAGTATTAAGTGTACAATACTGTTCAGCACAGGATTGCACTGTGGGAGATATTTGCCTTCAGGCTTTAACTGATTTCCATGTGCTCCAGCCACAGAACTCAACTCATTCTGGGAAACCCCTGCTAATTTTATTTCAGTTTACCTTCAAGTGTTCAAAACTCAGTATAGCGTGACCTTCAATGTTACCGCATAATGTCTCGCCATGTCACCAAGGGCAATGGTGCCATACAGAGCAGTCTTTACAGAACAGTCTTTGAGGAGCACAGTTTTCCAGCACATTCCTGGATTTTCAAGGAAATTAAAATGTGTTGATGTGGGGGTTTTTTTGTTTTTTTTTGTTTTTTTTCTCGAGAGAGATTTTACGTCACTGAAGACTGGAAGGATATTGTTTTTTATCTTGAAGAGTTTAGAGGAAAATTAAATGATTAAAAGTACACCGGACATCTTCTGTAACCTTATGAATACCTGTTGCATAATGCATTGATATAGTGTATTTATGTCCTTGAATAGTTTGTATTCACCAGATTCTGTTAATGTGATTGTGTACTGACTGTCATATACTCCCAGACCAAGAGTGCGGAGCCTTTCCACCATTTCCTGTCAGAAGTGCTGCAGGCTCTAGCAGTTTGGGTGCTAATGGACACAGCATTATGCAGCAGAACACATCCTCCCACCAGCCACATTCAGAGCACATCCTGCCACTGAAAAGTTCATTATTGGAAAAAGCCCTATGTCTTCCCCTCCAGCTGCAGTTGAAATGTTTTAAAATCCCACAAGACTGGACCCACTTACATAAGCGTCACCACAAACGGCAGGAACTACACACTGTAGCCAAGCACTGTTCACTTAATTTAAACTCCTATGTGTTTCGTATTGTGATTTTGATCTCACCAAATGTTGTAATGTTGACAAGTAGTGGAAAAGAATCAGTTCCTGCATTGCTACATGACCATTCATTGTTCATGCACACCTGGTGTTGTATGGTTAGCTATTTCTAAAGCCACAGCTGCCCTGGGGTAGAATGAAACTCCCTGCAATTTCTGCAAAGAACAAAAAATTTTATCATAACTTTGAACATAAAGGAAAATGTAATTTGGCCCATAAAGAATAAAATCCCTTTGCTCTTCTGTGGGAATCATAAAATCTCTTACTCACTTGCAGGACTAGAAAATACAAAATGTATAATGTCATTATGTGATATGATGTGAATTTCTGTTAAACATTTGGATCCTTGTCACAGAAAGTATTTAAAAAATCATTATGTAAAAATGTTCACTAAGAGATGTTATTATCTAGTAGGCCTGTCATGAACACATTTGAAGTGTAACACATTGCTGAAGTAAATATAGACGACAAACAATAAACTTGAAACCAAACCATAAAGCATAATTATTCACAAAAAAGTATTGTGGGGAAAAAAAAAACATGAGCTCAAATAAATAGCAGAATGCCAGTTCTTCAGCCAAATTCAACCTTCTACAGCTTAAATCTTATCATATTACAGAAACTGTAACCAAAAATGTCCCACTAGTGCAAAAAAAAGTCCCCACAACAAATACTGACCCCAAAAATATATTGTTCCATCTTTCATATCAAGTTATAGGTCTATAACGCTATCGAGTTATAGCCTCAACAAGGGTTCGAAAACCTGACCATAAACAGCTTGTCCAAAAACATCACTACTAGATGATCTTGTTTGATGCATGCTGTTTTTCTGACAATACCAGAATACACCTGAATGTACACGCGTCATGCTGACTGGGCTTTGTCGTCGTGGAGAGGAGCAGACATTTCAGTCGTGTTTAAAGTCTTCCCTCTGTCTTTGTGTATCAGAGAGCATCCAATCTCTGGACCAAACCAAGAACACTTTGGGGATGGTATGGCAGCACAGAATGTCCCCTCACTTCCTAATGCTCCTCAGTTCTTTCAGAGCAGCTCAGAAGGGGAAGGGGGCAGACACTTTTGAGGGATGGTGCTGCAGGTGCTGTGTAAATTGCTGAAGAAGACTGTGGATATGTGAACAGCTGGGGCTGAAGATGAGGCGCTCGCGGTTACACTGATCCTTTCGTTCCTACGTCTGGATTTAGTTTTCTGATACAAGAATACAACAGTCAGTCTGTGATGCATTGTGCCCCAGCCATATCATTGGGCAGGGAATCACAGGGTCCCTCACGATTCGATATGATACGTTTACGATAAGATTTTATCATGATATGGTGATATATGCAATAATCGATATATATTGCATTATGTTCTGCAATATTTTATATATTTTAGAACCAAATACATTTTAACAACAGTATTTCTTTGTTAAACCACTACTTACGTTAATATGAATTACATCTATTTTAATCATCAAAACATTGAATATGTCAAGTGTATTGCATAAACAGGTTACCTCTTTCAGTGAACACCAAAATTGCAGCACTGTCACAAAATAATTTTACTCTTGGTGATACATCGATACAGCAGCCCATGATAACGACATTTAGTATCCCAATATATCGGTATTTCAATATTTTTGCACACCCTAATGGCTCATAGCATCAAAGTCATATCTGACAACTAAAAGTCCTTAATATTGGTTAAACTAATATTACATATCAAATACTTTTCAATAATACTAGTAGTATATTCAAACCTCAAGGTTTCTATTGGATTAAGTGATATACATACAGTGAGCAGTGTTGAACAATAATGATGTGCAAAGTAAGGTAATATAGATAACTTTTTTTTTAGTAATGCAGTAATCTAATGTGTTACATTTTAAAAGTGAATAATTAGATTTCTTACTAGCCTTAGTAACATTTCTTTTTCATAGCCAGAACTGTATGTTATCCATGAAAATATGTCTTTAAAACAGTAAAAAAGGTTTTACACAGCTTTCAAAGATCAGCTATTAACCAAAACAAACTCAACTTTGTTAATGGAGGACTGTACGTGACGCCTCTGCTGTTGTTGCAGTTAAATGTACAATTTGAATGTAATGATTCTGTCTGTTTCATTTCACCCCTCAATAGAAAACATCTGAGGCATTCAGATTGCACTGTACTCGCTCGTGTCTTGGGGCACGTAGCTCTGGCGTCTTCTTTAAAATGACAATACCCTATGGAATAATGTGTCCCCAGCCACCAAATGAGCCACTATGAAACAGTGTGGACAAGCGCAGCCAGTCCACAGCTGCTGAATATAGGTCAGTAATAATATCACGGCATGACTCAGAGGATCTGCCTCTCATACCACACAGTGAGGGGTCACATGTTAAGTACAAGCTGTCATTTTCCCACATACACTTAATTTGCATTCATGCTTTATGTGCCGCTGTGTAACCCAACGCTGTAATGTTTGAAGTTTCCATTTTATGCTCATGTTTTATTGTTGATCTTTTATCAAAAACTACCTTGAGTTCTATTTTGTTTCATTTGCAGGCGTTAGGAATAACAAATTAACACAGTGCTACATATTCCTCTCCATGAAAAATGTTTTATTTATTTAAAATCTGTTGTTGCTTGAGGTGCTCTTAGCTTTTAACATCTTGTTGCTAATTAACCCTTTCAGGAGTGACATGTTTGAAGACTGATACAGACTGTACAAAGATATTCTGTCTCATTCATTTGATCAGTTTTGACAACTGATGTTCTTCTCCACAGGCACACTTTTTGGCAGTATCGAAAGGAGAACCCTCAGACCAAAGTGGGCGAGCCCCCCCCTGACGGCCGGCCGGGGTTCAACAGTGGAGTAATGTTACTGGACCTGGGAGCCATGAGGACTTCAGCTTTGTACAACCAGCTCCTGCAGCCCAACACTGTAGCCAAGCTGGCAGAGCAGTACCGCTTCAGGGGGCATCTTGGGGACCAGGACTTCTTCTCCATGATTGGGATGGAGCACCCAGAGCTGTTCTATCCTCTGTCTTGTGGCTGGAACAGACAGCTGTGCACCTGGTGGAGGGACCATGGCTACGGAGAGGTGTTTCATATGTACTACCGCTGTGAGGGGCCGGTCTATATTTACCATGGCAACTGTAACACACCCATACCCAATGACTGAAAGCAGGTCTGCATGTCAGGGTAAGAATTTTAGTACATGAAATAATTTGTGTTAATGAGCAAATATTCACATGACATTACTATGAAAACTGGAGCTCTAGTAGTGGTTTTTGAGTAATCGGCAAATTGTTTATTAGTTTACCAAATTTGTTACTGGCAATTAAATTCATTTATGAAAATTATAAGTATTTGTAGAGACCGCAGCAGGAAAATGTGGCATAGATCAAGTTAGCTGGAGTTTTGGGGAGTATTAAGATGCTGTTTACTCGGACCACTCTGTATACAAAGACGTTTTTGCGAAAGATTGCAATCATTTTGAAAGGTTTTGTCAGGGTCACACCACACCCCCCTTTTAGTAGATTAAGTAGAATTTATTTAGTTGACTACCTATAAGGCACAAATGTGTATAATTTATACAAATACACCTTTTTTCATCTTTTATGGTAGGGAAAGTGTATGGTTTGTATATATTGTCCCACATATACTCAAAGTACTTTTTCATAACCCTGGTTTATTTTTTACTATATCTACTGATGAAAGATTTTATAACAAGGCCGTAGCAGCACTGATATAATAATAATCCATTACAGTAGTCTGAAGGCCATTCCATTTTTCATTTCATTTCATTTCATTTCATTTCATTTCAGTAATCCACGCTTATTTTCAACATCCTATATTCTGTCTGCATCTCCTCTTGTCAACACCAAACAAGGTCCTAACAGGGGTCTAATCTCATTCTTTGCTCTTTAGTAACCCCACCATGTTCATTTAAAAAGTAGGAATTTTGTTGTGCTTTTCTGTTCCAGGTGGGATTTCAGATTTTCTTTCTTTATCTCCTCTAAGTAGAATTTGACTCTAAAAATACCAATGTGTTGGAAGTAGGTGAAGATTGGGTCAAGACCTAGATGGCTTTTTCTATTCAATCTGTAGTTGCACTGAGGCTGCCAGACAAACAATGGGGAAACAACAAGTGCACGTTTTCCGATCAAGTGACACAGTTGTCGGCGTGACCCACTTTCTCCAAACACTGGCCTTGATCACTTAATCAATACTGCAATTCCAAGAAATGTCAATGGTCACTAAGGACTGAGGGATGCTCACTCTGACACGTACAAGTGTGGACAATGGAATAATGCACAGTGCCATCACTGGACTGGGAAATGCAATACTCAAGAATAAATGTTATTCCAAAATGAATACGTTATCCTTTAGGTAGTTAGTTCATCTGGAAGGGGATCAAAGCAGCTCAACATGTCTATGTAAGTCTGTGAATGTAAATGAACCATGATATCTTTATAAAGGATGTACATAGATGAGATTAGAAGAGATGATTTACTTTTTTGTGAGTGCACTTTGAAGACCTACATAGCACTATATGTTTTTAACTGTTTTGGGAGCTTACGACTCCTATTCCAATTTATATATATTTTTAATTTTCTACTGGCTATGACTTTTTTAATGATTCTTCAATACAAAAAATTCCACTGAAAATAAATCATACAGCAGATTGCCTTGCAAATTGTCCTTTGTCCTTTTATTTGATGTTTGTCTGCTTGAAATAAATACTAATAATTATTGGTTTGTCTTTTTTCCCTTATAAATGTGTGTTTGTGCACTTGTCATAGATGACCCACTTCTGTCACTCAGACTGTGAGTGCACACACTGACAATCTATCACTTAAAAACCTTTTACTTTAGATGCTGCCCTGAAATCAGGGCAGGTCCCTGGCCTTTGTCCAGCTACATAGACTTCTTAGAAATGTTAGTGACGAATAAAGATTCATAGAAGTGCTAAATAAGAAGCTGAGGAAATGCAAGATACCTGCCCCTTTCCTGTGAAGTGTATTAGAATGACAACATTCAAGGGCAAAACCTTTTCATATTTTATGTAACCTTGGTTTAGACTGAAAAAGCATCTTGAGTTTGTATGGCCTCATAACTATTAATAACTATAAATATTATCCATTAAGGTGATGTGTTATTTGAATCCAAATTGACGTTGATGATCGGTATTTCATCGTGACAATAAAATCAATTTATCTGAAACTATTATTAAAAGAAAAGATATTTCCTCCAACCAATAAAAACCTCAAACAGGAACATAAGGGACTGAGGAAAAGGTCCAAGCTCCCAATGAAACTGGCATCTGAAAACTTAAGAGAAACATTCAGAACCCCCAATGTCCAACGAAAAAGTCTAGCCCTGCTGCTACTGCTACTGTGTGTCCCTTCTAAAAGTGACATTGTGCTATATTTTGATTTGCAATGAGGAGGGGGATTGCCTAAGAACAGACAGAATGGTACTGTACATTTATGAAACTCCACTCCTTTGTTTTTGACATTAAATGGGTCAGAACAAAACCGGATATTTGTAAACTGAAATTAATTTTAAGTATTGCCTCCAGGCAGCTGATTACAGGCAATTTCCCTTCCATTAAGGAATACATAGTGTTGTTTGTATTTTGGTCAAATCATATTGTGTAAGTGCCCTTTTAAAAGCATGCACTGTCTGAGTGCTCTAGTTTAAATAGTAAATGCACTCATAGCTTTGAGCAGTTAAAATTAGGCTTTTTGGGGCTTTTCATTTCTGTCTGTATTGTACAAATTGGACATGACATACTTTTGTTATAAACAGTTAACTTTTGTTTTGTGCAGCTGAAGAGAATAGTATTATGAAACATTCATTGTTTATATTCTGGGCATGTTTGGTGGTAGACAATATTTGGCCAACAGTTCATGTCATGACCACCAATAAGAGTAGAACAGACTGTATAAAATATAGGTTGCTATCTAAATCCTAATTTTCTTTCCCTTACCTGTGCAGTCCATGCAGGCACCAGACACTGTGCAGTCAACCAAATAAGAGGCTTACAGCATCTGCTTTCATCTGTTCTAAAACATCCCCACATGGCTGCACTTATGATAATAGCACACTCTTCCTTAGGGAGAGACATCCATTTGCTCCTACTTGTTAGACATTCATCTGTGCATTGATTCATCTGCATAAATGAAAGGAAGGTTGTAATAACAATCACATATTAGCCCTCTAATAAACGGCTGCTATAAGTTGTTATACTCTAACCATATCAACCTGGTTCTTGTTGGTAAAATTATACAAAATCAGTATGGTCATCATTTCATCAATGTAAAGTAAAAAGTATAAAAAAGTGATACACAACAACAACTCATAGGAGTCAATTTTGCATAATATAGGACCTTTAAAACTAATGATAGTTTATAAAAGTGTGACATGGCATTGAAAACATCTGGACTCTGCCATCAAGAAGAAACAGTAATTTCCTAAAATGCTGCAGTCAAGTCAGCTGATCAGTTCACATTATGTTGCTGAACTTAAAACCAGTAATTATTCAATGGGAGGTCAATAAGTGTAAAATTCATGTCTTCAACCTTTTTAAGTCAATCTATAAAGTAGCGTAGATACACAATTTTTACAGATCATAGAAAACATTTTTATGGCAATCGCAGTTTTGTCCTCACTCTTTTCTCCGACTTCCATTCAAGGCCATGCCACAAAGGACTGACCAGAACTCTCATCATTTCTTGACAACTCTGGATTAAACTATCCACAACAGTCAAAGGAAACAACAGAAGAGACCTCACATGGAAAGGCTTCTCACGTGCCTGTGGAGCTCGTGGCTCATACCAACCAGACAACTCAATCTGCCATACCTCCTTCCAAAGCACAAAGCACTTTGACAATCACAAATAACACAATCTGTGATACTTTTGGTGCAATAAGGGAAATAACTGCCTTCAAATGGTTTATTGATGTTTTTCTAGATTTTGCACATGAAAGACAGCTGTGTAATGATGTGTCTGCTTCAGTCTATGGTAAAGAAAACTAAGAAGGAACCAATATTAAGACATGTGATATTGTGTTGGTGACTGGGAGGAGGGGAGAGGTTTTCAACAATTAACTTAAACAATGTCATTCATGCAGGAGACACACTGTGCCTTGGCTCCCATCAATTGGGTTTTGTCTCTTCAGATTGAGGATTGGGAACACTGGCTTGTTTCATTTCACCAAAATTGGGCCAAAGGAGTCAACATCACAATGGATCAAAAGAAAGTAAACTGTAAGTTTATACCAGCTTATGACTGCGAATGATTTTTATAAAGGCAAAGTATATGTAATTTGATCAGAAAATGAATAACACAATGTAATGTTCCCACAACACAAGGTGCCTCGAACAATTTGTATTGTTCGAGGCACATACATTCTTACTGTCAGTGGCCTCTGTTCTCCACATACATACATTTAATGCCATACTGTGAAACCTTCCAGGCAAAGCAATTACATCTCCATGGAAACAAGTGTGCAGTATCTTCCACCAGAGAAGCTGCATAGTGTACCTATTAACGTATCTTCCTTATTCCTTTACTGAGCAAAAATTATTAATGTAAAGTACGGCTACCACAGGATATCTCTAGTCTGTATACACGAATTATGAAACCTATAGTTCACGTAGTTCACAGGGGCTGTATATGTATATGTATATGTATATGTATATGTATATGTATATGTATATGTATATGTGAAACAAGACCTGAGTAAAGCCTGTCTATAATATTTGCCTATACTCATGTGAACCACAACATGAGGTCTGCTAGATATAAGTTTTCGAAGAACACCACAGGCAATGTAACCAATGACAAAGAGCACACAGACAGATATATGACTAGACTGTCTCAAGAACTGCCTGAGCATTTTCCCCTCATTCACCTGAATTCAGTTAGGGAAGGTGCCAGCTGTGAGAACTAGCAGGTCGACCTACATAATACAGTATACGGCAGCGTCTGTCACAAATTAGGTCTGTGTGTCACCCTACTTCAATGATAAAAAGTACAGGACAGGTGTACAAAGCCAGACTAACTCCTACCCAGACTAAACCTGGCTGTAGTTAAGACCTGACCAGCAGGGGCGTCGGAGTAGAGGGGTAAAAGCTACTGTTCACCCAGGGCCAATTGCAAGGAGGGGCCCCTCATAAAGTTTACAATGTGTATTTTTCATTAGACAACATGTAGTGCGGACCCACCAAGATGATTTGTACTCAGGGCCCAGAATTTGGTGCTATACTCCTGCAGGCCAGAGAATACTTTGGATTAATTATAATAATTAACTGTTTTAGAACTATATTGAGTCAGTTCATTAATTTGTGTGTTTGTTGAAATGTGAATGTGTAAATATAATTGCATATCATGAAATACATTTTTTAAAAACATTTTTCTGAGCAAGTGAGTGCCTGATATCTCTGCTTTGCTAAATTAACTACAGCCATCCTCATGAGTACTGTTGGTTGTGTGGATACCAGCATCTCCCTGTCTCTGCTGGGAGATGCTGGGTGAATACAAAATCATGTTAATTGTAAACTGCAATACTGGTCTAATGGCTCAGTAACAGAAATGGGACAGTTGACTTCCTGTTAAAAATACAGAATTGATGAGCCCTGCCTTTTAATAGTTGGAAATCTCCCTAGAAATCAGTGGATTTGTGTTTTTATTATTGAACGATGACCGATTTTATTTTTTTTTTTTTTTAAATAAACGCAAGTTACTATAGGGATGTGGGCAAGGATAGGGGGTAATATAACGAAGGATAACTCAAGCCCCAGATACAGAACTATAAACGGTTACTCAAACAAGCATGACTTGAAATACAACTCTAAATGAATCAAAAAAGACTAAAAGCTTGCACCACCACCTGGCCTTAGTTAAGGCTCACCTGTGTTCTCTGTTCTTCTTCTGTCAAAGGCCAAAGGTGGCACACGATCAGACTGCAGTAACGTAGCTAGCATCTAGTGGTGATCTATGAGAATACAACAGGGCTAGGTCAGCCAGTCTAATTACTAGGGATGCAATGATACAGTTTTCCCACGATTCGATATATATCTCGCTCCTGCGCCTCTGGGACCCCGAGACGACTGCACTTAGCCCCGTGGGGCGCGGACCTCTGCTTCAGTTCTTTTGCCTGTGGTCACCTACTTAATTAAGTATTTGAAAATTAAAACCTCAATTTTTTTTTTTAAAATTATTTATTTTTTATTCCTGGGTCGATCAACATAAAATAAAAAGTGACTGAAAGATAAGACTCACCTCTGTTAGAATATTTCAGCTGTAAGTCCCTATGGAGCTGTTTTCTTGCTGCATCTGAAGAGGACGATGCAATAACTGTTTCTCTTTTGGACCAAGATAAATGACAACACAAGCGCGCATGGACGGACACGTGCGTATCGACCAGGCACGTGTATCGAATATTATATTGAATATCGTTGCATCCCTACTAATTACAGATGGTAGCTTTAAATGAAACTGCACGATGTTCAAGTTTCCAAATTAAGATTACAATTCATGATAGCCTATTTTGTATGTAGGCCTATATATGTATGTGATTAGAATTGCATTTTAATTTTTGTCCATCTTGTTCTAATAATTTGCTCAGTTCTATCCTTCTTACCATGCACTTGGTATTTTTGACCTATTTTAGTGACAATGGACATGCCTTACCAAAGACGGGGCAAATTTCTGCTAAAATTAAATTATTACACAAATTTGATTATTGCAAGTCACCAGTTCTATAGCATCAAATTCTTTCTGTCTCCTAAGAAAACTAAAATGACCATTTTATTGCGTTACAAGGTCCTGTGCACTGACCTTAAAAGACCACTACGGTGTGAATGACCCAGATGTTAAGATGTAGGTTATATGTTACCATGGGAACAGTTTATACCCAAGAGCCCATATGTGTAAAATTGCTATCTTGTGTTCATCTACCACTTCCTTTACAGATTAGCAGCCCAATTATTAGATTACTTTTGTAATTCTGAAAGATACATGATATACTAACAACTTGGTGCTTGTATGAAAACACTTGCATAGTGAGACCATATAGGCTATAGAGGGACATAGAAAATAGGTCAGTGCACTACATCAAATACAACAGGCAAACAGTAGCAGTGTCTGGAATATGTGAATGTGGTGTGTAATAACTCGGTGACAGGCTTCTAAACAGGACATAGCTATCGTATATGTTTAGGATGAAAATCATGGACATTTACACTGCAACAGTTTGTTATCTAGACTCATTTAAAGTGACTTATTCAAAATATGAATCTGGAATTGATTGATTGTGAATAGACATTTCTGACTGGGGGTTGAAAGTACCTAATTGTACATATTCATGTTACTGTTTTGAAGTTTTCTTTCTTTTTTCCCCTTTTTTTTTTACTTGTAAATGTAATTGAATATAATTCTCGACTTTTAGAAGACTTCTGAAACTAATTTATTCAAGTCATTTATTACAGTGAATAGACAAAGGGAGATTGTTCAGTGCCAAATTACAGCTGTTGAAGTCAGTCCCTTTGGTAACCTATGACCTTGAGATCATAGCAACGTGTGTCATCGTTTATGTCAAGGCTTTTGGGAATTGCTTTAGCTAATCTAGTAAATTGGTTAAACTGCATCTTGCCATTTCAAGAGTTATGTTTCTCCGGTTAAGCACCCTTCATAACTCATAGGTTGGATCTTCTGACCAACTTGATGTGATATGAGTAACTACAGAATTCAGTTGTTTCTGTTTCCCATTTTTTTTACATGTTTGTTGGTTGGGTTGTCTTTTATTAACACATTTTTAAAGGTGCATAAGTAAGTGGGGGATCCCACCATAAAAGATAACGGTGTACCACCTAATACATTTGTGTCACAGGTTGTGACCACAGTATGTTTTTTGTTTCATTCAGTATTCTGTTTCTACAAATCCCTTAACAGATGTGGCCATCACCAAAGGCACAATACGGCAAACTGAAAGTGCAACATCTGTAGATCTAGCTGATCAGAGCAGGTTGTGTACTCTTCTGTACATTTCTATCATCATATTATAGCTGCTCCATATGGTTTCAAAAACACAATCTAAAATTTGATTAAGAAAAACAACCTTGGACATCATCTCTGATCTGGATTTTTGCTCAGAAACTAGAGTTGGACAAGTGTTGGACTTGACAAGGTTAATAATAATGATAATGCAATGGTGTTATATTGCACTTTTGCTCAAAATTGCTTTGCAGTTGCATGCATTGTTCATTCATTCCATAGTCTCTGGTGCTAGCTACTATAGCCACAGCTGCCCCAGGGTAACCTAATGGAAGCAAGGTTGCAATTTTGCCCCATCTGCCTCTCCAACCACCAACAATCATAAGTGTCTTGCCCAAGGACCAGCGATCTTCCATCCAAGTAGTAACTAGGCTCAACTTAGCTTCTGAGGTCAGACATGATCAGATATTGGGTTGTTAACAATGGTGAAAAAAGGTTTGATAAATATAATTATTCAGTAAGTTTAATTCCCTAATTTGGTTTGAAGATGTGGAAGTGTACACCATTGCCCATGCCATGACAATTGAACTTCTTAGTCACTCCATCCATGCCTGTGTAATTACAGAAGAGTCAACGCTCTTTGATCTTCAGTCGTGACAGTCATGGCTCTGCAGTTTATGGATGTCTCAACAGCTCATGTCATCCAAGATTTCTGTAAATCACTGCCAGCATGTGCTATGTGCTTTTTCAAACATTGCATTACTTCTTTGACATCATTTCTTTCATCTCTGGTACAAAGGCTCTATTCCTCACAAAGGCGGAAAGTGCTTTGGAGTGTTTACTCACAAGAAGTGGGCCAGCACAATGGGTTGTTAACACAACGGTGACATTTTACAACCTCGGAGTGGGCTAAAAATATTGATGAGTGCAGTTATGGCTGTATTTCCAATCCTTATGTGTATACGATTTCTCTTTCATGATGACTTGGCCTGCATAAAATGATTAAAGACTAAGTGCTGTGTCGTATCCATTGACCTCAATATTAAGAGGCACTATGGCAGCCTTGGAACTATAAAAAGTAGGCTGTGCATAGTCTGATTAGTTTCATTACGTCTTCCGTATTGATTATACTTTAGATCATTACGTACAGACCTCTTTTTCAAGGTATGAAACAAATACAGGTCTGTACATAAGAAAGTATGCATATTTAAAGTGCTATTTCAATGTTGATCAATTTAGACCTTGTCTTATCTTATAGGCATCATCTCAACAGTTGTGGGGTAGGGTTGCTTGCTGCTTTGGATCAGCAGATATCTTCTTACTTTAACAAGTTTTCTAATTTGTTAAAAATTCTGAATTACAGCGCTCAAGATTGAATGTAAAAAAAGATATATACTAACAATTCCTCAAAGAGCTATGGAGCAACCCGATAAACTGCTGGTCAGTACTGGTAAATACATCATCTATAGTGTCAGATCTACTTTTAAAAAATCAACAAGTTTATAATTTTATATATCAAAATCTTGGTTGGACATTCAAACACAAGCCCTGCATAGTTGGGGTGAGTTCTTCTCTCAAACAGAAAACACTCTGTTCCTCACTCTGGTCACACCTTGTGACGTCATGTGTCAGTACAGGAAGTGCTTCACTCTTATAAACTCCATACACCATCAGTAGAATCACCGGATGATTTCAGCCCTGTAATGACCAATTTCTAAAGGAAAAAGGTAGCTGTTCATTTGAAAACTACCACTACATTAAATCACAAGGGGGAACAGAACATTTTGAGCTGCATGTTTTTGAGAAGGTAACAACATTATAACATGTTTTAAAACTCACAAGAATCAACTTTGTGTATTATAGGACCTTTAAGCCTAAATCTGAAGCTAGACCTCCTCGGTATTTGCAATTTGACCCACAAAGCAGCAGATTGTGAATGACTATGAATGACGAGTGTGACGCAGCACGAGAATGAGGACAGGCGTTTAAATGGTACCTCTGTGTGCAGGTGAGGCTCGATTAAACTCACAGACAGCTGAGTGGAGCAGTCACAAAACACAGTGGGCTGAGGAGAGAGGACTTTGTTGACGTGTCTGCTGCAGAAAAATGTCTCCTCTTATAATTTTGACCCACATTCAGGAGACAAAGAAGAGGGAGGTGCTCTTCCCCTACACTGGTCCATTTGATCCAGTGTGATAACAAGGGCTAATGAAAAATACAGTTTGCTCGGGTGAAGGTGCTTACAGAGACACTGACACTGTTTCTAAAGTGGGGTCTATAAACCTCTCAGGAATATTTTGTTCTGTGTGTGTGTGTCTGTTTCACAAAAAGGCTCCACCACCTGTTAAACTGTTCATTATTTTAAAGAGCAATCAACAGGCTGTGTTGCTATTTTTTGGAAATACCAGAAGAAATTGTAGGTATTTGCAGGTTTGTCTCAAAAGCAGCTTGGTGGCCAACACAAATTGCAAAATGATAAACAATTAAAACTCAAGGCTAAGGCTTTTGGGACACAATTTGCATGTTTTGTGAAAATAAAATGTGGCAGTCTAATTATGCCATGAGGACTAGACTAACTTTCCTATATGATGCTAGTTTAGACCTACATAACATGTCCACTAACATTTATAGCAAGCCTTTCAGAGGACGAAAGATATATACTTTTTTCAGATCTGATGCCTTTACCAACCTCTGTGGTAAATGAAGTGGACATATAAAATGACTGAAGTGTTATTTAAGTGTTCAGAGTAGGTTTTATAACATAAGTGTCGCATTTAAAGTCTCATCACCAAATAACTGTTTGATCAAAAAGTGGTTTCAAATGCAAATATCACACTGATATTTGTCAACGATTATCAGTCCATACGCTCTACACAGATCTAACCTGTAACTTGGTCTGGTGGCATCGTCTGTCTCTGTGAATGGAGATAGAAAAGTTTAATCCATATGTTTATTTCTGACTCAACCTCCAATGCGGACATGATTTGAGCCTGGTATCTATGATATAATAGGAGCAGAACTGAGTATGTGATATTATTGTTGAAGTGTAAGGGTGAGGCTGCTGATGCTGTACTTGTTGATAGTTGTGTAATTATGTACTTATGTAACTGTGGTCTTAGCTCATTATTTATGGCCTTCACTGTAGGGACTAGTTGGATTTATCAATGATTGCAGTTGTTCTCATTGTGCTGTTGGGGCTCTTCTTTACTGTGTGGATCTGTAGGCATCAGCACTATTGCCACCAAGACTAATGGAGATAATTTCTCATTGTTTCTCTTGTAATGCTCAAAATCCCTTTACAATCTAAGATAAGATAAGATAAAATAAGATATGCCTTTATTAGTCCCACAGTGGGGAAATTCCAGTGTTGCAACGCACAGTTCAAGAACAGCAGGAAAATGGCAACATACAATAAAACAAGATAATAGATAATGGCTTAAATATAATTTAAAAATAGACTTAAAAATAGACTCTAATGTCTTAATCTTATCTTATCTTAACTCAAGTAATGTTCATTTTCTCCTTATGCTTGGTGATGAATTTTGCAACCATAGCTGGCTCAAGGTAACGAATATAGTATCTTCTGACAACCACCAATTAATATACACACTACATCTGAGGGTGTATGAAGTGTCTTGCCAAAGGGAATAACATCAGTACTGCTTGGGGCTGAGACCAAACCGAGACCCCAGCTACACCGCTATATTACTAGTCTATGGCACAAGCACTCAAGTAAACTAATATGCTTTTATCTCTGGACTGTCTTGACGTAAATGTAAAACATTTTCTGTTTTTCTCAGTCCTCATTTAAATACGGAAAATGAATGACTAATATTTGATAGAGCAAATTCACAACACGCTTCATTAAAATGTAATAAAATGATTCACACAGTAATATGAAACCCAATGGCCCCTAAAACATGAGGACAAACATGATCCTTCACACATGCACATCTGCTGACTGCTGTACATGATGTCCTGTTCACATGCTGCAGTTATCACACCGCATACACTCGGGACGGCCTTTAGGAGGCGTTGTTGCCCTCTGAGACAGAACGGGACAATTTATGCAGTCACACTGTCTAAAGAACATCTTGCATTCCTATAATTGTATATTTATACAGTGAAAGTGACAGGCAGATTGATGCACTGATATTTGCACTTTCAGTGTGATCTGTGTTAGTCTATGCAAAAGAAGACAATGCTAGGATTGAGTCAGAGCCTTTATTTTTGTGTCTGGTTGTGATGTTCAGTAACAGTTTTAGTAAAAACACATTTTATTAAATATGCATCAGGACAAAGAACTTCATCTGATGAGTAGATTTATGTAGCCAGAAATAACTATAGAGCTCAACAAATTATTGCTCTGGTAATTCTACACATATAGTAAACTATGGCTATTAATATGTACATTTAGACTAAGTTGTTTACACACAAAACATATTCTCCCCAGTCTTATAATGTTCTTTAAATGTACATGTTATGCTTCCAGCTAAATGCTGTTTCAAAGTAATATCAGAACATTGGCAGTCAAAATGAAAATTACAGTTTGATAATGTAACTTTTCTGATAAAGGGTCTTTCACCAACTGGTCTCCAAGCTGCTTTGCCAAGAATGTTTCACAGTATAGCATCAATCTCATCTATCTCCATGGAGACAAGAAGTAGATTCCACCAGGTTCAGTTACAGTTCAGATCTGTGGAGAAGCCGTAAGAAAACATAGCAATGAAATTACAAGACCAGTACATCTATTACAAAGACTCCATCTCCAAAGTACACCTTATAACCTTAACCCTAAAACAAAGAAGAATTCTTTGTCATTTGGCACTTAAATAGTTCATATTATATGAATATAAGGTCAAACTGAGCAGCACAGTGCAGACAAAAATAGATGATTATATAGTGATGGCCAGAGAATGGCTGTTTAACACTAGAAGTCCCAGGAATTTTGACACCCCCCTAAAAGTCCTGGAGAAGAGTCGAAAGACTCTTAGTCCAAACTGACGACTCTGATGGCCACAATTAGCATCTCTTCATTTGTAAATGCCTCCAGTACCTGAAGAATCAGCAGGGGGGAGGACTAGCTGGTCAGTTCCCATAAGATGTGTGGGCGTGTGGCAGTGGGGGATGGTGGGCTAAAGGTTCCAAAGTTGCAGGCAGCCTTTTGTGCATCCGGAAAGTATTCACAGCGCTTCCCTTTTCCCACATTTTGTCATGTTACAGCCTCATTCCAAATTGTATTAAATACATCTCTTACCTCAAAATTCCTTACCTGCTGAGATGCCAGTCACACAACAAGGACATGCCACTGTAGCCTAGTGTAAATATGTAAATATGTGTAGAATTGTTTTATTACTTGTATTTTGTAACTTTTTTTTTTTTTTTTGATAGAAATAAAAAGCATTGGAAACAAATCACAGTTGTTCTTTTGTATATTTGTCATGCTGACATTTCAGTCCTCTTGACTTAGACACTAATGTCATTTTACTCACAGACCCCTGGCTGTACCACCAGGACCGAAAAATTTCCATTTTAAATAATAAAAGTTATTCATTGTTTGTGCTTTTTTGCCATAAGGTACATGAACAATATGTTTGAAAGTTGGCAAAGTTGGTTAAAAATTCTGGAAAATAGTATTTTTTTCATATGTATGAAAAGAAAAAAGCGGGACCTTTTATAGTGATTTTTTTTTTTTTTACAAATATTAATCCATAATTTTGTTATAGCATTCTAAAATGTTGACTTTTTTTATCGAAGGTCCTCTTTTTTTGTTTTTTTTTTCTGCTAAAAGCACAAAAATGTGTCGAGGAGGGATATCATAAATATTTAACACATTTAATTTGAGAAATAAATAAAATAAAAGAAATGGACCGTTTTTGTGGTTTTATTCACAAACCACACCATATTCAATACACCAAAGAAGTACAAAACAAATGTCATTTCAAGAGTCTACAGTGTCTCCCCTTCAGCCGCCCTCCTGGGGTGCGCCAGTAATGGCCTCGTTTACAAAACAAAAGCAGCTGTTCGCAGCTGAAGACAGGATGTTAGCTAAAATCCTTCCAGTCAATCGACTCCTCTCTGGGTTCTAAAGGTAGAAAAGTCAAATGACTCCTCTCTGGGACTTCTAGTGTTAAAAAGCAGGTCAGCAATTTGAAAAATGTGTGTCACTGCATGTGCTGGGGACAATACCAAGCTCTAGAGTTATCAAAAGGAATTATAAAAGGTTGCAACAAATTTATGGACAATAAACACACTTTTATATCATGATTGGCCTGCTTTGAGACTGTTGTACATACAGTAAATCGACCACCAGGGTTTGGGTATTCAATATACAGCAGATTACAAAAAGAATTATAAAAGGTCATTCAAAAGAGAGCAAACTGAACTCAAACAAGGTAGCCTATAGCACTGAGAACTTTATTGATACTTTACAATGACATCATGCTTGGGGTGTTCTACATGTATGCATATGATGGAATGTACATCAGTTACCATGGTATAAAATTGTTTTAAGATAGTCTGAAAACTTAAAACGAAATACAAAATGGATTTTAACACATTTTCAGGAGCTTGTGATCAGTATGAGAAAATTGCTATCTTGTGACTGTAATTTGAGAGGGACTTGTTTAACACCACAAATCAGGTCACTTGTTGTAATTCCAACCAAGTCAGTTCTTTATGGTCGGACTGCGTTAAAATAAGCTCAGATTAAAGTCTAACAAATTCTCAGACAGAGCAGTGCCTATCAGCTGCAAAGTATCAATTAGTAGTTTTGATTCCATAATACAATTTTGTGATTCAACCAAAAATCCTTAACAAGGTCGACACTTACTGGTCTTACAGCCATTTAGTTACAGATGTTTTTATTATGTGGTCACCTCTCTCCCCACATATCTGACCTGTACCTTGGTCTGGTAGAGTCACCTGTATGGGGAAAGATAGGTTTAAAGCCATATTGTGCAACATTTTCAGCAGGCAAGAACATCCCCAAGGAGACAATTGGGCGGCAGACCATAGTCCACAAAAAATTACATAGTGCATATTTGAGTGAAGATGTCTTACTACACTGTTTCCCCTAAAAAAGTCCACAAACCTAGATCAGTATACTGAACACATTTTGTCAAAATGGCAAAAATAAATTAAATAATGGTATTAATATTCTGAATTCAAATTTGAACTAATTTAGATGTTTTTGTTTATTTATTTATTTATTTATTTATTTATTTATTTATTTATTTATTTATTTATTTATTGTAGTGTCTTTCACTGAGAAGGCAACATTTAGATAAGAAAATTATTGCTTGTTGTAGTAACTTAGAAATAGGCACAAAGTGATCCAGGGTCAGACAGTAGTAGGTACAAAAGAAAATAGGTCAATGTAGACCCCAGGAGATGAAAGTGGGCAAAAGAAACTTGAGGTCAGATCTGAGTTGGACTGAAGGCTGAGTTTGGTCTACATGAAAAGACAAACTATTCAGAAAGAGAGGAGACATACTGGTACAAATGTGAATGTTCAGCTACAGTCAGTTCCTGTCCTAAATGTTGGTCTGTCTGAGCTGTTATGATCCCACAGAATACATGGTGGCTACAGGTAAGTTTAAAAGTAAAAGAGGTAAAGAAGGGGAGCACATGGAAGAAAGGAACGGGAGGCAATAGTATCGCTGATGAAATGGGCCCAAAACACTTGACTAGTTACATTTACTTATATTACATTTACCATTTTTAAAATTGTACTTTAAATTGAGTGTTCCAACACCAGTTTTCTTTGTGTGTAATATATTTTACAGTGTAACAGTACTCTTACTTGAGTAAAGTATTGGCTACTTTTCCCGTTGTGAGTAGTCTGCATTAACTCCATTCATCCATTTTCTTCCGCTTATCCGGGGCCAGGTTGCGGGGGCAACAGCCAAGCAGGGACTCCTAGACTTCCTTCACCCCAGACACTTCCTCCAGCTCCTCCGGGGAAGCCCGGAGGCATTCCCAGGCCAACCGAGAGACATAGTCTACCCAGGGAGGCGTCCAGGAGACATCCAGAACAGATGCCCGAGCCACCTCAGCTGGTTTCTCTCAACGTGAAGGAGCAGCGGATCTACTCCGAGCTCCGGGCTGTGCCTGGCCGGGCTCTGTGGGGGAAGGCCCAGTCCACCAGACGCTCGCTGTCGAGCACCTATTCCAGGCCTGGCTCCAGGGTGGGGCCCTGGTAACACCAATCCAGGCGATGTAACTGGCCTTGATCCATTTCTTGACATGGGGGCTTCTGAACCGCTCTAGTCTGACCCATCCCCCAGGACCTGTTTGCCTTGGGTGACTCTACCAGGGGCATGAAGCCCCCTACAACATAGCTCCCGGGATCATTCGGGCACTCAAACCCCTCCACCATGTTAAGGTGAGCTCTGCATTAACTTATAATTAGAAATCATATGTTATGTCTAGTCATTCCAGTTACTCCAATTACTTGAGTAACAGTTTAATCAGATGCTTTTTTACTCACTTCAGTAATTTCTTGAACCACTATTTTATACTCCACCTTCAACCATTTGGCTACTCTCTCCACCTCTGATAATCAAAATTGAGAAATAAAAAGTATCTGACAGTGGGGGTGTATACCTTTTCTTCTATGGCTTCTTTTGAACAACTGTACATTTTCTTTTGTGGCCAAATTTGGATCTTCTCACCTCTCCGACAGCCTGTTAGATTTGTGTGTGCAGATGAGGCAATTTTTATAGCAGCCGACGTTGCACATGAAGAAATGTTACATAAATAATACTCATCATCACAGCGTGTTTCTTCACACTGTCTCTCTGCTCCTCGATGAGCTTCAAGAATGCAGAAAATCTATAGATCATTATCTTAGATTCCCCAGTCTCTTTGAAATGAGTGCTCTGCATTTTATCAATCTGCTCATGTTCCTTTTGTTCATTTTGTCAGAACAATTGAATTACAAATGTGTTACTCATCAGCTCCACAGACAGGCTAATAGTTTGCGAATGAGATTTGAAAAGACAGAGCCAGGATTTTTTCAAATGTTCAGTACACATGCTCCAAATGGACTGAAAACTATGACTAAACTCATTCATTTGATGGAAAGCTAAACATCCAGTGCTGTTGCAAGACTGGGCTGGCTTTTAAGGTTTTTATTATAAAATTTAGGCGTACTGTATTATGGAGCAGTCAAAGTAGTGGTCAGAGGTCACTAAACTGTAATAAGAGTATCATTAGTTGTACATATTTCTAAAGTAGAAGTACACAGGAGCTTAGTGGTCCAAGAATGGCTAAGTAAGTAACTAAAGCCAGGTTTCCATGGTCATGAAAAACAGGGGGGCATTGGCGCGGTCACTTTGATGGGGCAACTTCCAACCTAGTTGTGTCTCAATGCTCCAGGCATGGCTCTGGGTCCAGGAACAGGGGTCTGCCAGGGTAGCATGTTTTCTTATTTTCTTAATAAATAAAATCATGAATCATATTATAATCATAATGTTGATAATTTCACAAAAAGACAATTAGTAATTTAAAGTTTGTGGCTCAGCAAGATGTGACTGTAGTAACGGAAAACTTCGGACCTGTGAATCAAGGCTTAATTGTTCCAGAATAATATAATATTATAGCAATTTTTCCACTTATCCGGGGCCGGGTCGCAAGGGCAGCAGTCTAAGCAGGGACTCCTAGACTTCTTTCACCCCGGACACTTCCTCCAACTCCTCCGGGGGGACTCCAAGCCGTTCCCAGGCCAGCCGAGAGACATAGTCCCTCCAGACCTCCTGGGTCTTCCCCGGGGCCTCCTCCTGGTGGGACATGTCCGGAACACCTCCAGGAGGCATCCGGAACAGATGTCCAAGCCACCTCTTGACACAGGTGAGGGCAGGAATGTAGATTGACCGGTAAATCGAGAGCTTTGCCTTTCAGCTCAGCTCCCTCTTCACCACAACGGTCCGATACAGCGACCACATCACTGCACCGACGCTGCACCGATCCGCCTGTCAATCTCATGCTCCATCCTCCCCTCACTCGTGAACAAGACCCCGAGATACTTGAACTCCTCCACTTGAGGCAAGGACTCTCCACCCACCCGGAGAGGGCAAGCCGCCTTTTTCCGGTCAAGGACCATGGCCTCGGATTTGGAGGAGCTGATCCTCATCTCAGCTGCTTCACACTCAGCTGCAAACCGCTCCAGTGCACGTTGGAGGTCCAAGTCTGATGAAGCCATCAGGACAACATCATCTGCAAACAACAGAGATGAGATCCTGTGGTTTCCAAACAGGACCCCCTCCGGCCCTTGACTGCGCCTAGAAATTCTGTCCATAAATACAATCAACAGAACCAGTGACAAATGGCAGCCCTGGTGGAGTCCAACATGCACCAGAAACAGGTCCAACTTACTGCCAGCAATGCGAACACAGCTCCTGCTCCAGGCATACAGGGACCGGATAGCCCTGGACCCCATACTCCCGGAGCACTCCCCACAGAACACCACGAGGGACACAGTCGAATGCTTTCTCCAGATCCACAAAGCACATGTGGACTGGAACCCTCGAGCACCTGCTGGAGAGTATAGAGCTGGTCCAGTGTTCCGCAGCCTGGACGAAAATCACACTGCTCCTCCTGAATCCGAGGTTCAACTATCAGTCGGATTCTTCTCTCCAGTACCTCGGAATAGACCTTACCGGGGAGGCTGAGGAGTGTGATTCCCCTGTACTTGGAACACACCCTCCAGTCCCCCTTGTTAAACAGAGGAACCACCACTCCGGTCTGCCAGTCCAGAGGTACTGTCCCCAACCGCCATGCGATGTTGCAGAGACGTGTCAGCCAAGACAGCCACCTTAACGCGGTGAAGGGGTTTGAGTGCCTGCATGATCCCGGGAGCTATGTTGTTGGGGGCGTCATGCCCCTGGTAGGGTCACCCAAGGCAAACAGGTCCTGGGGGACAGGTCAGACTAAGAGCAGTTCAGAAGCCCTTATGATAATAGAGCAAGCCCTGTTACGTCGCCCGGATTGGCGTTAGCAGGGCCCCACCCTGGAGCCAGGCCTGGGGTGGGTGGTGACGAGTGTCTGGTGGCCGGGCCTTCCCCCACGGGGTCCCGAAGGAGCGACGTGGGGCCGTCCTCCTCTGGGTGGCAGTCGAAGGCAGGGGCCTTGACGACCAGATCTCCGGACATGGAGACTAGCTTTGCGGACATGGAATGTCACCTCGCTGGGGGGGAAGGAGCTCGAGCTTGTGCTCGTACAGTTTGGGAACTGGAACCCAACTCCTTCTGGGGGGCTGGACTTTCCATTTCTCTGGCGTTGTTCATGGGAAGTGGCGGCTGGCAGGTGTGGGCCTGCTCACTGCCTCACAGCTCAGCCGCCGTGTATTGGAGTTCACACCAGTGAACGCGTCCCTGCGCCTTCAAGTCGGGGACAGGTCTCTCACTGTTGTGTCGGCCTACGGGCCGAACAACAGTGTAGAGTATCCAGCCTTCTTGTTGTTCTACTGGGGGACTTCAACGCCCACGTGGGCAATGACAGTGACACCTGGAGAGGGGTGATCGGGAGGAACGCCTCCCTGATCTGAACCCGAGCAGTGTCCTGTTATTGGACATCTGTGCTAGTCATGGTTTGTCCATAACGAACACCATGTTAGAGCATAAGGATGTCCATCAGTGCACGTGGCACCAGGACACCCTAGGCCAGAGGTCGATGATCGACTTTGTTGTTGTATCATCTGACCTCCGGCTGCGTGTCTTGGACACTTGGGTGAAGAGAGGGGCCCAAGCGTATAGTGAAGGTTTGTTGGGAACGTCTGGCAGAGGTACCGGTGGGCCAAGCGTACTGCAGCCCAGGCGATTGCAGAGAAAAAACTCGGGTTTGGGAGGAGTTCAGAGAGGCCATGGAAGAGGACACTCGGACGACCTCAAAGAAATTCTGGCAAACCATCCGACGCCTCAGGAGGGGGAAGCAGTGCTTCACCAACACTGTTTACAGTGCGAGTGGAGAGCTGTTAACCTCGACTGGGGATGTTGTCGAACGGTGGAAGGAATACTTTGCGGATCTCTGCAATCCCACCATCACGTCTTCTGAGGATGTTAAATAATAAGTCTGTTAATTAATGTTATGATCTCCCTACTTTGTTTTGCTTATGTCACTTTTACAGTTTTTCTGTAGTATTCTTATCCACTTCCTGTCTCAGCTTGACACCTCTCTGTGTCTTCTTCTGTGATGACTGACGGCTGTCTCGTGCAGCAGGAAATCCATCATCTCCTCCACACCCGCTGGGGTCCTGGGGCAGGCGGCTATGACACGTGCTTCTCAGATCACCCCCTAACACCAGCGCAGCCCACTGTCACTGTCACAGGATACCCATGTTTGCCACTGTTAATAATGGGCTGACATCTCTGCGGAAGAAATGACGTGGACTTATTTATTTACTGCAGAGTTTACTCTCAAGCCTGGATAAATGGAAATTACTGTGTAGAGTGTGTTCAGTTTGAAATGAAAACCTAAATGAGTGTGAGTTACTATTGTATGATTCTAATTTAAAATTAAAGGTGCATTATGTAACTTTTCTGCCGTAGTTATCCTGTTAGGTTATTTGTATTTGGTTGTAATCTGTAATTGAATAAATGCAAGATAAGTTAACCTGCCCTTGATTTGGATTCAAGGGCAGGTTATGATTTTAAATCATTCCCATGTTTCAGATTACATGGGCAATTGACTTAACATTATCTCAACATTTATCTGTTTAAACCAGATGCCCAGTCTTAATTGTTAATGGAGAGATAGAATAGTTCCTCCTGAATAATAATAATTTAAAAAAAAAGTTAATATTCTTTTAGTGAGAACAAACTCCCTTGTAAAAGTCAGTCATCTGTGCTGCCATCTGGACTCTGCAGTTAAACAAGTATTTTGCTGTGTTATCCACTTCCTACAAAAAGAGTCTTATAGGTGCTAAAATTGTCTGGTGCACTAACTAATGCAATTATGTTTATCCTGCATGCTCTTACCAGACTTATAATATCAGCTTTATTTAAGCATCAGGTACTTTATGGTAGAGATCAAATCATTCAGCATTGTTAAAGCTACTACTACTACTATGTAATATACCACATCATGTACCCATTTAACAATGTTGGAGAAGTGGCAATGTACAGCAGGCAACATAAGCTGAGACTTCTGCCTGTCAATATTAATAATTTAATTTAATTTAATTTCCCTGATTACAGCCAGGTTTTTGTAATGAGTCTTTGTAATGCAGAGTTTGGAGTGTGGATACACATTAGAGGTGGTCCTTATACCTCTAGATTACACCCTCTCACTGTTTCCATCTTACATTGTGCTTTGTGTTCTTTTTTGCATATGCTGAAAGCTCTCCCTGTTTCACCTATGTATGTTTTCCGGCATGGTATTTTAATGTCATATATGAAATCCCATGCCAGTCATGTAATAAAATATATTTAGGTGAAACAGTGAGAGCTTTCAGCATATGCAAAAAAGAACACAAAGCAGAATGTGAAAAGGAAACAATAGGGGCAAGTACAAGAGTGACACAGAAAAAGCAAAACAGGAGAAGATTAAATCGGCCATCACAGATCACTGCAGGAGAAAGAGACAAATCATGGACTGGTACAGTGCAAACATAATTCAAAAGGAGGACTACAAATACGTTGAACTAAGGAGGCTATTGAGATCCGGAAATGAGCCCACAGAACAGTAAATAGGAACGAGGGGGCCTATCAACTTTCAAGCACCTGGGATGCTGTCCTAGAGAAGTCGGACTGTAGATGGCGCTATTCTCCTACCAATGCAGGTAGGAGAATGGTGTCAAAATCTTTGTAAATCAGTTGTCAAGACACATCATCGTAACATGGCAAATATGTCAAGGTATGTGTAAAGAAACTGTTAAAAGAACTTTTGTTTGGAAATAATAAATAACCAAGATGAACCTCTTTGAAGTTCTAAACATTTTACATTTAATTTTGTCAGTAATAACTGGGCTCATGCTGAGAATCTAAACTGTAGAAATCCAAAACTACTACTACTGTTACTAAAATTGTAGTCTGAAGTATGTGTTCCCTCAATGCATTGTGAAGATGTACCAGAAATCAAGGAGTTCGCTAACCATCACGTTTGTTTGTATAGGTCTGACATGTGAGCAGGTCAGGTGGGGCGAGGGAGAGAGTGGAAGTGTAATGGCGGCCTCTCAGTCGGGCTTTTGATAGTGCCGTGTTACATTCTGCACCACTTTAGCACCTTTGGTCTCCAGGGGTGATCTGTCTCCACTGAGGAAGATACAGTTTCTTCTTCTAACAGAATGAGACATGCACTGGAAATGTCCTATATGTAAGTATAAAACATCTGACCAAATTGTATGTACTGTAATCTGATTCAGAACATGGGCAGAAATGTGATCTTCACGTTGACGACAAAATTACTTTAAACGTACACTATGTAACTTTTCTGGTGGAGGGTCAGCTATCAGTGCTTTGTCTGTTTCTATGGGTTTTGGAATGATGAAAAAATAGGACAGCTGCCATAACAATAAACGATTTAAAACAAATAGTTGTATACATATTTATATTTGATATGAATGCGAGAAAAGTCCTCAAAATCTCAGGAAGCTGAAACCCACATTTCAGGGTTTTTTTTGTTTTTGTTTTTTTGTATTGCTAAAAAAGTCCTTGAAAGACATCCATTCTTAGAGTGAGAGGGGTCACTTCTCCCCAGATCTGACCTGTAATTTGGCTTGGAGACATCACCTGCTTGTTTCTGTATGAGATTAATCAAATCATTGCCATATTGTGAAATATTCTTGGCAAAACAATAATACCTTTACAGAGACAAGATGTGTACCTTTAATTTGTTCAAACTACTAAAACAAAGTAATAGAAAGAGTTTAGGAGAGATTTAGCTATCTGATCTGAGTGTTGGTTTCAGTAAGATTTTATTTCAGCTAAACAGAGGAAATCCTGTACAGAAGGCAGGGACTGAAACATTAGAAAAGTGAGAAAAAGCAGCAGATGATATCTTGAGACTTGGCACTGTTCTGACCAAGGACTGAGTGTGGTTGGACTCATCGTTCTCAGTCTGCATCTTCCTCAAGCCAGTACATTTTTTTACATGTCTAAAATATATTTGTACATCTATGTCCTTATGAAATGGTTCTCAAATCTTATACTCCATCACCAAGTTCTCAAAATGTCACAACAGGGAGCCAAAAGCCATGAATGCTGTCTATAAACTATGACTATAACCCAAGTTAAAATTATAATTCACCAAAATACATCTGAATGAGGACAAGATGGACAAATAACAACTCAGTATGTAACTGTTCTGGTGGAAGGTCTGCCACCTTCTTGCCTCTGAGGAGATGTTATTATTTGCCTGAAATGTTACAGAATATCACAACTGATACAGCTGATGTCATCAATAGTTATCCCTGGGGGTGTGTTTCTAACTGTAGGCTCTGCTCTGTCTGAAACGCTTTTACTCAAATTAGCCTTTAATCTGAGTTTTATTTTAACACAATCTGACCATAAAGAGCTGGTTTAGCTGGAACTACAGCAGATGAGCTGATTTGTACATGATGTCAAGGAGACAAGCACATGGCACGATAAGGCCAAGTATAGGTTTGGTCTGTGGAGAGGCAAGCCTGCTCACACTGTGTGTTTGTAAAAAGTATTGTAATTTTTTTGTAATTTAAGATATAATTCCAGGCAAAGCAATAACATACTCATGGAGACAAGCAGAAAAGTTATATAGCGCACCTTTACAATTAGGAAGATGAGGTTATAGAACTTCAAGCGAGAGGAAGATCAAACAGGACATAAAATAAGATGATGTGTTGAGGATACGACTCACATAGGGTTAAACTAAGGCTGCCTCTGAAAGGAACACTCAGGAAAAGACTTGGGTCATATCTCTTTCCACTGATTTTCTGAACAGTGTGATCTGATCAGTCGGGTCATGGTAGGGCCTTCACACTTTTCACATGGAGGACAGTAATTGGGGCCCCATTTGACCAGGACCTCTATCACCGTGGTAACTGGCAGAGGAGAGTTCTGGACCTGTCTGGTCACTGTGTGTTACTTTCTCACATTAACCCAGGCACAGCTTTACGTCATTAAGTTACATAGACACACTGAAATCAAAAATAGAAAATTAGAGGTTTGACTAAGGAGACTATGCAGAAACTTTTATGTAATCAGGTGCAATCACTGTTTTGAATAACTGTTGTCTATATGTATTTTTTTGTACTTTCGAATATTATATTTGAACACAAATCAATTTCAGAAACTTTACATCTCAGAATTTTTACATACTAACCCTTGGCCCACACTGTCTTGCTCTGATTTATTATTGATTATACTGATACACCTCTGTTGATTTAAAATCTACTACTGTGGTATGGTTGTGCCTGTGGCGTCAAATATTCAAGAGATTACCTTGCTGACTGGGTCAAAATGGTTGTTCTTTCTGTTTATGTTGTTCTTTGAGTTTGTTTTGTTTCATTCACACATTTAACACACAAACCCGGCATATTTAGGCTCTCTCAAACAAAAAACACCCTGTTCCACCTTGTGGAAGTGTATATAGGAAGTGCTCCACTTTGTTTTTAAACTCCATACACCTTCAATGGAATCATTTGGATGATTTCAGCCCTGGAATTGTCAATATCTACTGAACAAAAGGTAAAAGGTAGCTGTTAACTTGAAAAGTACCCCTGCATGACATCACAAGGTGGAACAGAGCATTTTGAGAAATATGTACACATACTAATACTAAAGGATTACTCAAAAATGTGTGAATGAAACAAAACACTACTCCAGGTATGTTTTTGATGAGGTAACAACTTTCTAACATTCTAAAGCTTTCAAGAATTCATTTTTGTAATATAGGACCTTTAGGCTACACATTTTTCATCTGATTAGCAGCCAAAAAGACAGAGATTATGACTTTTCCAATTGTGTTTACCAAATCAGTATAGCCCTTAATGAATTACGTTAGACTAGCAGGCTGCTGATTGGTTGATGACTGAGGGCTAGTGACCGTGGGCAGAGTCAGGGCCACTGGATTAAAGGTGACAATAGGTTGGTCAGGGACATACAAAGCAATACAGCTTTTTCTTTTGGTGTGAAATTCCATTCAATTTAGAAAGCAGTGATATGTATAATATTCCAGTGAAGGTTGTGACAAGTCAATTTATGTGCATCAGCAAAACGAGATTATAGAGTTTTTTCATCTATAAGATTCAAGGCAAGATTCTTTTGCCTTTTTAATGTTGGTAAAACACTTTTGAATATTTTTTCGAAGAAAATATGTGCTTACATTTTTCTAAAAGTACTTATGTTAAAGCAGATCTATTATGCAAAATCAGAGCTTTAAGTTGTTTCCCCTTCTCATTTACTCTCTCGAAGTTGTATTTGGAGTGATTCTGGCGTGTTTGAGTAATCTTAAATCACTTATTTTCAAGACACCATATTGCCGATAAACTTTCACCTCCACCAACATATGGCCACTGCTCTGTACTAACTTTGTTCTACAATTTTATTTTCTTAATTGGTGATGACCTCTGGTACAATTCACTTATGTCATTTACTGATATTTATCCTGTCTGTACATAAACATAGTCATTACTGTAAATAACATAATATACTGAAGTCACTTTACTGAGATTTACTCTGTTCATATGCTGCACTGTTACTTTTATTGTACATAATAGTATTTTTTGGTATTTTATATTTTGTATTTTATATTTTTGCTCCACCAAAACAAAATTAGAGTCTATCTTTAAGTCTATTTCTAAATTATTCTTTTTTTAGCTATTATCTATTATCTTGTTTTATTGCATGTTCCATTTTCCTGCTGTTCTTGAACTGTGCGTTGCAACACTGGAATTTCCCCACTGTGGGACTAATAAAGGTATATCTTATCTTATCTTATCTTATGCATGTAGGATTCGGGAGCATCACATAGCCATTTTGGTACAAATGAAAAAAATAAAAATAAAAAATCAGGTGCTTGTTAGCATGACGTGCAGCTATCCATAGGAGGGGCTGACAACTTCACAGATCTTTGTTGTGATTACCTTTATGGTGGCGTCAGCTCCTATTAGGCACCACAGTTTTCTAACACGGAAGTAAACAGACTTGTTTCTTCTATTAAAGGTTGTATAGAGGATTTTTTAAGGAACAACAAATCCAGCAACATATTTTGTCCTTTTTCAAATGTTGCGCATGTGTGAAACCACCTCCCCTCCTCCACAGCTCCCTAAGTAGAAACGCCTCCTCCCGCCTCCTCCATACGCTAGTAATCATGTTTGTTTGCAGCCAGTGTGCATTCAGAATCGCTGTTGCTGCTGTAACTATACTGTACGTTTTCAAATGAAAAGCAGAAGTTTCCTGTCCAGACCAACGCGTCCTTCGTCTGCTTCAGTGCACGCCAGCGCTGGAAGGAATCGCAGAGAATCACCTAAGTTTGGCTTCGCTCCTTATCCCCTTGTCTTCTTCTTTCAGCGATCTCAGTGACTTTCTTTTGCGGTTAACTGGTAGTGGATTCTTGTTTGCCATTGCAACAAATTTTGTGCTAACTGCGAGGAAGCTACAGTTGGAAAAAGCCGCTAAGATCTGCTGCGTTGGTTGAATAAACAGCGTCTTGTGTCTGTGGAATGCGTGAGAGGCGCAAGTAAACCACGTAATCCCAGCGCGCCGGCAAGTCAGTTATGATAGAAGTGTAAGGAGTTTGATTGACACAGCCTAACGAGGTAGCCTTGTTATCTATTGACTAATGTTTATCTGGCCCCACCACGTCCACAGTTGGATTTTCTTTCTTTTTTTTTTTTTGGTCATTATAATTACAAGGCTGCTGCATCTCTATAATGCTATCATTGACAATTTGAAACAAAAAAAAAAATCCTTCATACAACCTTTAAGTAATTTTAGTTTCATATTGCGATTTAAAATGTATGAATTGTAACATAATGATCCATGGGTTAGTAGATTTTAACTATATAGCAGGCTTAAGTATAATATGACTTCTTTAACATGAGAGCTGTACAATTATTTTTACTTGTTTAAATGTAGAATATAGGATCATCCAGGTGTATCTTTTTGTGAGATAAGCAGGTTGTCTTTAGTACCAGCAGTGCTCAGCTTTGCAACATTCAACTTTTTGAAGATATGCATTGGCAAGGTGGGTAATATCTCTTTGTTAACCAACTTGTAAAACTGGTGAAGTTAGTTTAGCATTAGTAGAAAGTACATTTAAGTGCACATGCAAAGTGAACCTACTCTAAATTATGATACTTGAGGAAAATACAGGGAAAAGTATGTGTCCATTACAGGCACAGTTTATTTGTGCAGGTGGGAGCAGGCGTTCACGTGAGCTGGAGACACACTCCTTAGAGCCCTGACTCCTAACACTTAAACACGATCTCTACAGTTTGATGAATAGGTATAGGGCAGCGCTCACAAAGAAGTCCACACGCCCTAAAATGACTGCACAAGTGCTGGACAACAAATACAGTAAAGTACCAGTAAAGTACCATGTGATTCAGTTTTGTCCTTTTGGACAACAATAAACATCAACAAGAAATCTCTATCCTGCGCGATGGCCTGCTTCTATCAACACAGACAACTGAGCAAAACTTTAAAGATAAGTAACATTGAATAGCTTTGACAAACTATATGTAACGAGTGAATGAACTTCATTGTTCTGTATGCTCGGGCAGACAAATCAACCAAATGCTGTCAGATCAAATCAGTTGAAAACAGTGCATCAGCATTTACTATAATAATAAATAAAATAACCTAGGTTAAACATATTTTAAAAATTCAAGTACATACCCACACAGCACACCCATAGTAAATAAATGATCATGCTTATAATATGCCTTGTTTATGATTTCAATTCAGGTCACACATATTATTTATAACATATGCCCAAAACAAAGAACTGTCCGAGCCTTAACCAGTGTTCCTGCAGAACAGCCTGGTGGCAATGAAATCTCAAACACATTTTGCTACAAGGGGAGAATAATGTTTTCCTCAAATTTGCTTGATTTAAAATATTACTTGTTCCAAATAGTTTACTGCTATTTAATTGATCCATTTGCCTGATTACACATTAAAATTTGTTTGTACGTACAAATGTTTATTGCATACAATTCTACAATACAGTGTTGTAAACACAGTCAAATGTATTGTTCAAAGTGGTACTATGTAACTTTTTCACCTGCTTGTCAGATTTTGAGATATTTTTCGTTGCCTGGAAGGTTTCACATTACTGTATCAATTAAACTTGGTTATTTTGCATTGCATTTTAATGTTTTACGTTTCATCCCATACTGAACCTTCCACTCAAAATGTTCCACAGTGCATCATTATGAATGCTGTAGTGGGTTGATAACAAAAGTCTTGTAGACAGATTCTTTTGCAACCTCTCACACATGGAGACCTCCTGACCAAGTGACACGCTCTCTAAAAACAAATGAACACGATGCGTTTAAACCAAAGGGTAGCTCATGGATCTGTAATCAAATCAGTAATACTACAAAATGTGCCTTTAGTAATGACAGTTTGTTTGCCATCTGTAACAGCTGTTTTCTGTGTGTTTTTCTTAATCGCATTCATCACTTTTAGGCTTATTTCAATGTTGCACGTCTAATTTAGTGTCTAAAACAACATGTCAAAAATAGAGTAAATTGAGCCAATCATGTCAGAGATTATGCTCTGGGGGACAACACGTGTCTTCACCATCTGCCCTGGACAAGTCTTGCAAAATGAGTTTGTTTATTCACGTGGTCCAGTATAACACTATTATTACTGTTAACTCATCTCCTCCAGTCTCGAGTGAAGAAGAAAACTGCAGAATGGAGCTGTTAAAGGTGTTTCTGAGAGTCAACGCAGGCCATGAAAATGATCAGAAATTCATGTGAGAAATAGGCCATGTGAGTCCATAAATGTTTTTGTTGTTGTTGTTGTTGTTGTTGTTGTTGTTGTTGTTGTTTTTCATGTGTGTTAGTTCATAGACTGTCATCATGCATATTCTGCTTTTTCCTATTAGTGTCTTTGAACATAAAGCCATCTGTATCAAATATATTACTTGAGAGGGGCAAAAATGTGGGATGGGCTTATTGACAAGCCATGATCTAAATAGAACATTAATGCAGAAACTCTGCGTCAAATTGATTCTGGGTGTCTAATGGTATATAAATGGACTTAATTTTTCTGGGAGTAAATTGATCGACTGTTCTGATTAAATTAAGGAACTGCAGCCAATTAGCTAATCTGCCTTGATATTTAGCAAAAACTAGGAGTCCATTTCAGCAATTATAATTGGTCAGTAGCAATAGGGAATTTTGACATTTTTACTACTGACCATTGATGTTTCCTTTGTATTTTACGGAGCCCCACAAGGGCTGTGGGTTGAGGGTTTAAATAAAAAGAATCCTGAGAAATTATCATGTGATCCTGAAAAATTATCATGTTATCCTGATAAATTATCATGTGATCCCAAGAAATTATCACGTGATCCAGAGAAATTATCACGTGATCCAGAGAAATTATCACGTGACCCTGAGAAATTATCACGTGATCCAGAGAAATTATCACGTGATCCCGTAAAAAGTATCTAGTGATCCTCTGAAAGTATCTCATGATCCTGTGAAAGTTTCTTGCATTGAATGAATGATGAAGTAGACAGGAAAGCAGAGAGCATTATAACTGCGCCTGTGCCATGTTTCTGGCAGTAAAGGCAGTGGGTCTCTGGGCGCATAATTCAATTGATTCACTGCGCTTACATGCAGACGCCCATATATATTTCAACTTTCTTTTGTTGTTGTCTGTTTTATTTGGTTTTATTTGGTAATAGGCACCGTCAAAACTTCAGAAATTCATTTTCATTTAGTAGGCTATTGGCTGAAATCTCTTCGCTTTTAATGTCACATATGCAGCGTACACAAGTCCTGCCTTTATCATTTCTGCTCTTGAATGCACAAATGCAGTATTAACAGTTTAATAGGCTATAATAAGCAATGAATGAACAGTGCTGACTAGAATAAAATCGAACAAGTGCGCCACCACTGAACGGACAGTGCAAGTAATCAAGTGAAAGAAATATCTGTTTATAAAAATATCTGGGTAAGTGTGTCCAGGGAAGCCTCTGAAGGGTGCACTGAATGTGCAGAGTAGACAGGGTTCAGGGAAATCAAATCACATCCAGAGACCCACCTCCTTTTCACAAGGAAAACGGGACGGGGCATCTGCCTTACCCTGCTCACTGGCCATTGATGTGCAGATGGAGCGCACATAGGACATTATCGGCCATGGCGTTTGCTGAGTAGAGACCAGGTTGAGGCGTGGCATATATAGCATGCAGTTATTTATGCACATACTTATAGATGAACAACTTTTATGCATTCGTTAACCTGACACCTCCACTGCGCTCTCATCGCAGCTCTGTGGGCATGTAAAGATCACATAAATAAAGCCCACCACACGCTTGTGAATTCTTGCAAAATCCAGTGGCGTAGCAATTGGCAGTGCGTAGGGCACCCAAATGGCTAGCGACGGCCCTGAGTGTCAGCATGTTTACAGCCATTTAGAGTGAAATGTCAGTCTCCGTCAAGGAACCACATATGGAAAAATATAAGATGTTTCACAAATGTGGAGATGAGGAATGTTGACAATTTCTCCAACTTAACAAAAGATTCTTTCTTATTGTAATTCTTATTTCATGTTTTGATATTTATATTCTACTAACCCTATACCATAGCCTTGGTTTCCTTTAGTACGATAATTATGTACAGGGATAATACTATAGCTAGTTATAAAAAATACCAGCAAATGGCACTAGGTCTGTATCATCTGGCACTCTGAAGGCAAAAGTAGTTTGTAACAGCTAAAACAAAGTCTGCTACTGCTACACTAATACAAATTAGCTGAGGCACTGAAATAGAGAATGATGTTTTGAGTGAAAGGACAAAGTCAGACAGTCAAATTTGTTTATTTCAGTGACATTTACGAAATCCACTCACTGGTCATCTATCATTTTGGGGTTCGTTCATTGACTCAACAGAAATCTACAGTATTTTTCAGTCCCCTGTGATATTTAATGATTTTTTCTTTGTAAGCAGACATACACTATACTACCAAAAGTCTTCACTCACCCATCCAAATAACCAAAATCAGTTGTTCCAATCACTTCCATGGCCACAGGTGAATAAAATCAAGCACCACGACCTGCAGACTGTTTCTACAAACATTTGTGAAAGAATGGGTCGCTTTCAGGAGCTCAGCGAATTCCAGCGTGGTACTGTGATAGGATGCCACATGTGCAACAAGTCCAGTTGTGAAATTTCCTCACTCCTAAATATTCCAAAGCCAACTGTCAGTGGTATTATAACAAAGTGGAAGTGATGGGAACAACAGCCATTCAGCCACAAAAGTGGTAGACCACGTAAACTGACGGGGCAGGGTCTGTGGAAGCTAAGGCGTATAGTGCACAGAGGTCACCAAATTTCTGCAGAGTCAATTGCTACAGACCTCCAAACTTCATGTGGCCTTCAGATTAGCTCAAGAACAGTGTGTAGAGAGCTTCATGGAATGGGTTTCCATGGTCAAGCAGCTGCATTCAAGCCATACATCACCAAGTGCAATGCAAAGTGTCGGATGCAGTGGTGTAAAGCACGCCACTATTGGACTCTAGAGCAGTGGAGACGCGCTCTCTGGAGTGAGGAGTCGTGATTCTCCATCTTGCAAATGAGTCTGGGTTTGGCGGTTACCAGGAGAATGGTACTTGTCTGACTGTATTGTGCCAAGTGTAAAGTTTGGTGGAGGGAGGATTATGGTGTGGGGTTGTTTTTCAGGATCTGGGCTTGGCCCCTTAGTTCCAGTGAAAGGAACTCTGAATGCTTCAGCAGACCAAGAGATTTTGGATAAGTCCATGCTCCCAACTTTGTGGGAGCAGTTTGGAGATGGCCCCTTCCTCTTCACATGACTGTGCACCAGTGCACAAAGCAATGTCCTTATAGACATGGATGAGAGAGTTTGGTGTGGATGAACTTGACTGGCCTGCACAGAGTTCTGACTTCAAACCGATAGAACACCTTCGGGATGAATTAGAGCGGAGACTGAGAGCCAGGCCTTCTCGTTCAACATCTGTGTCTGAGTGGTCAAAAATTCCCATAAACACACTCCTAAACCTTGTGGACAGCCTTCCCAGAATGTAGTGTATTTGTTTTGATAAGGACGGACAATTTGTGTCTCTGGATGGACATTATGTGTCTGACAACATTATAGCATGATTAAAAGCTACATCTTTAAATTATTTAGACAATCTACATTCCTTTGCTGTGTTTTTTTTTTTTACCTATACAGGCATTTGAAACTTGCACTTTGAGTGTGCTGCTGCTCTTGTGACATTCAATCAAATGATCCCTCTCTGAAAATCCCGGATTGTGTCCTTACTCAGGTGGGAGAACACTTATATAACACTGTTTCTGTTGTTTTTAAATGACTTTAGGTCAAATATCTGTTTTGCAACCATTATGTTCTAAACCATCTATGGCCTCCCACTGTGACTGTCATTCAGGTTCACAGTGTTTCTGCTTAGTCAAACTGCTTAGTGAAAAATCCATTGGATAGAACCTCTTTGTTTGCTTGCTGCTATGGCTCCTGTTTATTGCACATGATCACATCCGTGTTCAGAAAGCATTAGGCTAAAGCCCTGGCGTCAATAAGCAGCTGCAGCCCAGGCCTGATTGCATTAGTGTGTGGGGATCAATAGTCTTTGGGAAGCGGCTGGACTTCTGTGGAATCACTACTGTACAATACAATACAATACAATACATAATGTATAGCTTATATGATCAGTCATTTATGAAGAGCTGTGGCCTAATTTTGATGCCCAAGCTCTGACCTGCAATTTGATTAAAGTTGCTATAGTTTCAGTGTAATGCAGTGAAAACTAACTGCTGTCTTTCTTCATACTAGAATGTTTTGAAGCACTAGGTGTAACTGATCTGAAGTGTTTTTATGCACTGCTTGAGACAGCCGTATTAGCTTTGGTTAAGTGTTGATATCACATAAAGCTCCTTGAGATATTTTTTGCAATGCACAAAGAACAAATGGTCACTGATGTCAAAGCACACATTGAACAGGCCCTGTTATATAAGTGAACTTGCTAAGTTAGTTAAGTTCATGCACATTATTCACGCTCTACAAAGTGATGAGCACCAATATGGCAGAATGCTCTTGCGTAATGCTCGAAATAACTGCTTAACCAATCACTTTTATGCTGTGCAGGTTCTGCTTATTGTATCAATTAACTAATGCTTATAAACCTGTTGGTACAATGTGTTCATGCAAATGCACAAATCCTAAATTAGTGGTGTAAATCATTAGTACAGATATTTTTGATTATTTGTAACTATTTTTTTCACAGTGGATTGAAGCAATAGCGAAACATCAAAATGTTTTCCTATTTACTATTTTTCACTTTGTTAACACATAACAATTTTATACTGTGATGAGTTGATAAGCGTTTTTCCCAACTTTCCTGAAAATAAACAGATCATTTCATGCAATCCAGCAGTCCATTGTTCATTCCCTCAAATATTTCCTCTGAAAGGTCTTCTGCCACATTTGGTGTAAAAAGCCTGTAGCATCTCAAAGGTCCATAGCTAGCTCCTTAGCTTGCCTGCATGGTCTCCAATGATACGGGAAAAACAAACTAATTTCACACAATCCAACAGTCCGTTACTTGTGTCCTTTGAACTGCACATGCTGCACTTTTCAAGTTTCAAAAACTGCTCAAGCCAGTTAGCCAAAAAAAGCATCCAACCAGAAATAGAAGACAATTTGCAGTAATAATAATATGAGTGAAGAGACTGCCATATACATGTACTACATGTATCCATCATTAAAATAGTACCTTCTTTATCAATATTTACCTTAACTCAGCACAAACAGGCCTTCAAATGAAATCCGTGTGAGAGAAACCTGAGATCAATGGCGTCTGGCCTTTTTCAACAGCTGTAACTTCCTTGTGTCTTGGCTGACTTCTCTCTGTGTTGGGACAAGGCTTTACCTGCTCTGATCCTGACCAGCTGCCTAAATGAACGCTTTGTGTCCCCTTCCTCTTGCCGTCTCATAACATCTTCAGGTTACGCAGACCACTCTTGAACTTTGCTCTGGGAAATTGCATCTACAACCCCGAACACACCCGGATGACCCAGACACACAGTGGGCTTTGTGGGAATGTTATTCAAAACTCCATTTCTCTTATAGCGTCTGAGGATTAGAACAAACTAATGGTGTTGTATGGTGAAGATCTGTGTACAGAGGCTTAGGGAGACTGTATTTCAAAGTGGGATTCAGGTTTCATTTGCGATGCTCCTCATGTGATGGTGTGGGTCACATTTCAGATATTTCAGATAACGCTGACTAATTTGATTAGTTGTGGAAAACACGTAACTCTGTATCACAAATATGAAATCAGATGAAGCTTGACTGTGCTGTTGCTGTGAGTTATCTGAGCTTTCTGTCTGTGCTGTGAGAAGAGGTGATTACTCATTCTAGGGAAAAAAAAAACCCACAATCCTTAATAAGAGACTTTTGACTCATGCATTTAAATATGAAATGTAGACCCTACAGTATATTTAAACATAACTTTTATGGTGGAGGGTATGCTACTTGCTTGTATGTGTTCATGGAGATGTGACTGCTTCGATGGACTGTTTTGCAATATGGCATTAAAGTCATCTATGGTGCATTTACGCAATTACAGGTATTTTTAACTGCACAAAATACCTGTATTTTTACTATGAGTGGGCTTGTCTTTCCCCAGATGACTTGACCTAGTCGCATCACCTCATAGTCTCCTCGGAGGTAGATAAATTTAATTCCATGCTGTGAAGGTAAAGCTATAACATTGTCATAGAGTCAAGGTGGTTTCCAGAAATATACATATTGCACCTTTAAAATACAATTTAACTTAAAACATAATTTAACATAAAATATAATTTAACATAAAATATTTAAATAGGGTAGTTGTCAGAGAGGCTTACGACCCAACCCACATTAGTCAGGCCCAGGACAGCTGTGGCTTTGTGATTTTCACAGACACATGTCACAAAGACTCTTTACAGATCATTATTCATTCACTCCATACCCGGAGTGAATTGAGTTAAGCATTGTACAGCTCCCAGGTCACATACGGCCCTTTGGATGACTCTGAACGGCCCATTTAAGCTCATTTGGAATAAAAAAATAAACATATTTTATCATTTTACCTCATGCATGGACTAAAGCTGCATTGCTTTTACTTTAGAGGTGTTTTTTATTATTATATTTTTTGTAAGGCAACCTCACTTTTTCATTGCTTAGTCATAACATATACTCTTACCAGTCTTACCAGCTTGTCTAATCAATGCTATTTACTGCTTTTTATAAAGAAATACAATTAATATTATGCAGTATTGAGTTAAGCATTTTGGCCCGGCCCCCCACAATATTTTCTGTTTTTCATGTGGCCCCATGGAAAAAATAATTGGCCACCCCTGTTATAGAAGTATAGAAGGCATTTAAAAATTGTCACTTTTTTATAATTCCAAACCAACATTAATATTATTGTATTAATGCTGGTTTGGAAGATAGATAGATAAATACTCAATTGATCCCCAGAAGGGGAAATTCAGGCGTGCATGTAGCTCATATTCACACATTTCATCACACACTAAAAACATTTAAAAGATTAATAAAAGGCAATAAATAGTCATTAAAAGTTTGTGCAAAACATGCAAAGTCTGTGTGTATAAAGTGCTAGTTCTGCAGGGTGACGAATGAGGTTATGACAGACTATAGATCCTGATGGCTGTGGGGACAAAGGACTTCTTAAACCTTTCAGTCCTACACTGGAGTGAGAGGAGCCGTCTGCCACTACTGCTCCTCTGTGCAGCCAAGACACTATGGAAGGAGTGGGAGCAACTGTCCATTATGGCCTTCAGTGTGTTTCGGATGGGTCCCTCCACCACTGTACTGAGTGAAACCAATGCCCTCCCAATCACAGAGCTGACCTTCACCAGCTTCTGCAGCCTCCTACTGTTCTCATCGGCCAGACTCCAGCCCCAGAACACTGCCCCATAAAAAAGGGCACTGGCCACGACTATGTGGTAAAACATCAAGAGCAGCTCCTCACAAACATCAAATGCCCTCAGCCTCCGAAGGAAGTAGAGGCATCTCTGACCTCTTTTATAAAGGGCATCTGTGTTTGGAGTCCAGTTCAATTTGTCATCCAGGATCACCCCCAGATATTTGTAGGTCCCCAAAGCCTCAATGTTCTCTCCCTGAATGCTGACCAGCTGAGGAATTGACTTTGTCCTCCTGAAGTCGAAGACCATCTCCTTCGTCTTCTCTTCGTGAGTGATGGATTCATCCCCAGGACACTGAGCTTCTCCTTTAGCATGGAGGGCTGAATGGTGTCGAATGCACTCGAAAAGTCAAGAAACTTCACCCTCACATAGCTGCCAGCTGTCTCCAGATATTCATAGATTCAGTGGAGCATGTCGATGATTGCATAATCCACTCCCATTCCCCCACGGTAACCAAACTGAAGGAGATCCATTCCATGTTCCACCTCTGGTTTAATGAGGTAATGTGCGAGGTAAGTGCTACCAGTCTGTAGTCATTCATCTCTGCTGGATGACCAACTTTAGGTATTGGCACAAGATAGGAAGTTTTCCACAGCTTCGGGACTCTCCCCATCTCCAGACTTTGGTGGAAGATCCTGTGCAGCGGTGGAGCTAACTGAGCAGCACAGTCTTTGGGTAGTCTGGGACACATCATCCGGACCTGGGGCTTTACCTGGATGCAGCGTTTTAAGCTCTGTCCTCACCTCCTCCACAGTGAGTGCCATGCATAGGACCCCTGGATTTACTTGAATTTGTCTCTGTCCTTCTCCTTGAATGCCTGCTTCTTTTGGTTCAGTATACATTTTGCACTGCTTGTGATCCATGTTTTATTGTTAGGATAGCAGTAGACTGTTCTGACAGGAATAAGAGTGTCTCTACAAAAGTTGATGTAATCTGTTATATTATCCACTTTCCTGTCTATGTCCATGTCTGTGCAAGAGCCCTGTGACCCCAACAACACATCTGTGTAATCAAAGCAATCCTGGAGAAACTCACTGGCCTCTCTTGACCATTTCCTGAATGACCTGGTGGCAATGGGCATTCTCTTTACACATGGTTTGTATGTGGGCTGAAGGAAGACCAGATTTGGAATTATGTAAAAAAAAAAAAATTGTTATACTTTATACTATAACAGTGGCACATTTCCGGTTTTAATTTTATTTCAAAGGGCAAGTATCAGATTTTTACATATGTACTTTTGTGTGTGTGTAAAAGTATGAAACAAAGACCAGTCAGATTACATAAACCACTGATAACAACATGTTTTTGCTGACACATGGCAGGTTTTCTGTATCCTACCAGTGCTCCTTAAATTGGATATAATCAGACAGTGTATTATTGAACCATAGGGGGAGGTGCACATAAGCTGCTCTTACCCTTGTGCCTGCCCCTAGAGAAATGAGATTAGGAGGTGGGCTGCTAAAGATAGTTCCTTCTCCCAAAATAAACCCACAGAAGGAAAACACAGAAAAGACAACAAGCTAAACGGTACTGAGGCCAGTATAGCAGCATCCTTTGTGTTTGTAGGCTGAGAAGGAGCTGGTGTCCTGGGGTGGGACAGTTTTATTACATTTTAATGACCAATTGATCTGAAGGGCCAGAGCCTGAAGGAGCAGAGACACCCTTCAGATGAGTCACTGCTTTACACGGCCTCCTCCTCCAGGTATATTTAGCACAGCATGTCTCTAAAGTGAGCCTTGTGTTTGTCGCAATGGGAACATCATTATAATTAAAGGTGGTCCTATACCATGTGACCCACCCAACTTTGTCTGCAGGGGAACAAGCAAACCTGTGTTCTAGTAAATATTGGAAACATGCGCACGGCTAATTTTGGAAATGTGTAAGGAGAAAGTAATGGTGAATAAGAAGTTGGGTTAGGGTTAGGGTTTAGACTGGGTAGTGGGGCATTTTTGTCTGTACACTTAAATATAAGTGTTGATAATTTTGTGTACCTCACTGTTTTTGTTGTTTCATGTTCTGTTTTGTTCTGCTTTTGTTAAAGGTCCTATATTACGCAAAATTGACCCTTGTGAACTTTACTTTACCTCCTTAAAATCATAACTGCAGTTGTGTTCTGTTCCATTCACACATGCCTGAGTAATCATTAGTTTGTCTCTCCAAAGCTCAAAATACTCTGTTCTACCTTGTGATGTAATGTAGTCATAATTTTCAGGTTAACAGATACCTTTAACATGTAATTCAATAGAGATTGGCCATTATGATTTTGATTCTAGTGAAGGTGTATGGAGATTAAAAACACAGCGCTTCCTGTATTGCCATATGACATCACAAGAACAGAGTGTTTTCTGTTTGAGAGAAGAACTCGTGTGTTAAACATGTGTGAATGAAACAAAACACAACTCCAGGTTTGTTTGTGATGAGGAAACAACAAACATTGATCAGAAAACAGCATAATATGGGCCCATTATTATGTAGAAAACTCAGTTCAATAAACAACCAAAAGGAAAAAATATGTTTTTTGTATGGTCTATTTTTATTTGGAAAATGCATACTGTGGCTTTAATAAACATTTAAATTGTAAGAAGGGAATCTGCTCATCTGTTTTCAGTAACTCTCTGCTATAAGAAACATTCACTAGCAAGGACCACGCCAACAACATCATGCGATGAAGATATTTATTAATGAATGAACGATGGATGATTGGACGAATGAGTAGTGATGACTGGGTTGAGACTCAGGGTGGGGGCTCAGTCTCAATCATCAATTGGCTCAGCCGGAATGGGACCCCCGAAAGATTTAAAAGGAGCACAGAATGAAGTGGGCCTGGTGGAGATCATTGAGGTTGTGACAAACATAGGTGAGGTAGGTGCTGGAGGCCCAGCGACCGAGGGTCTGGATTTTCCGGTTGGGTACGCCAGCCCTGGCAGCGGACGTGGTGGCACCGATGTGGAAAGAATGGATGGAGAATGGAAGCGGAGATATGCCGGAAGAGCATAGGATTTCTCTGAATTGTTTACTGAACCAGAATCTGGAAGCCATCTTACCTGTTTCCATAAGGAAGAGCGGATCATTGTAGAAGGAATTGGAGGTGCGTCGGAAAGCGAGATATTTTACGAAAGGTTTGCATGGACTTAACGGTGAGTTAAGGCGAAAGAGGTGGATAGGGAAAGTGTTTCCCAAATGATCCATTTTACTCCTGTGGAGATGGGCAAGTTGGGAGAATGTATAGCAAGATCGGAAAGCCTAGGGTGGACGGACAGTTCGAAAATTCTTGACGTTGGAGCCAATTCTGAACAGTGGAGAAAGCTGAAGAAGGCTAAGAGGAACATGCATTCGAGGGTAAGGTCCTTGGGTGGCGAGAGGTAACCGTAGAGAAGAGTGCGAAGTAAGTGGTAAGCATTTAGGAGGATGACGAGGTTCGGCCTTTAACGGTCCACTAGACCACTTTTTGTCTAGGGCGCAACCCTAACCCAAAGAATAGCTGCGATGACGATGGGGTAGAGTTCAAACAAGGCAGAAGAGCAGTTTGCTTGCCTGAGAGGGAGGAGCTCAGGGGGCCACATGGAAGGGAATCACCTTTCCTGATAAAACCTTCCGAAACCAACTGAAGAAGCTGCGTCAATGAAGAGGTGAATGTCTTCGGGAAGAGACAAGAATTCGTCATAAAAGAAAGAGATGCCGTTCCAGGAATCCAGGAAATGCTTCCATAGGCGCATTTCGATCCTGCAAGCTCTGTTCAGCGGTATTATTGAGTGAAGGGAGGGAATAGATGTGGCTTTCGTGAGAAGACATGAAAGGAAGGGCTTGCCCTGAGGAAGGATGCAAATAGCGTAGTTAAGGTGACCGAGAAGTCTCTTGGTGCACGAGGTTGCCAGAATGAAGTTGGAGAGGAGCAGAGAGATTTCCTAGACCTCCTCAGCAGGAAGAGACGCTTGGAATGAGATCGAGTTGAGAGTGATGTCGAGAAACTCGATTGTTGTGCAAGGGCCGAGGGTCTTTTCCTTGGACAAAGGAACTCCGAGGTCGGAGAAGGCTTTGACAAGTGATGATAGGCTGAGATGAGGGGGGGAAAACATGGGAGTCATGACCAATAAGTCATCCAGGAGGTGTAGGATGAAAGGAAGTTTAAAGTTGTTGACGAGAATCCAGCACAAGGCTTCGGACAAGGAAAAGAAAATTTTAGGACTGCTACGACAGCCGAAGGTCAAGCGCACAGCAAAGTAATCTGGGTGGATGGGCAGGACCTTGAAACACTTGTGATGTTTGCTTTTCGTCGACGGTGACTGGATTGGGCGGGCAAGAGATCCTGGCGTGGGCGCCGCCACTGAAGGAGCAGGGCGGGAGCAGGGATAGAGCAGAAGAGGGAAATCGATAAGAGTGCTCCACAGCTCTATGGTGCTGCCAAAGAGGTCGTTGTAGTTGTGGTGGTGAAGACGGGTGGAGCACAAGAAGCCATCTGACTCATAATGGCTGGAATAAGAGAAAATGAAGGAGGGATGGGGGGAAAAGATGTGTGTGCATGGAGATTTTGTGTAGCCTGCCCAGACAAAGATGAGAGGAGTTTGGTGACCCAATGGTCTAACACAGAGGGAGCAGGCACCGGGGAAGAGACGACTTGCCCCCCACTAGGGGGAGCTGAGGAGGCAGACTGAGAGACTGGAATCGCACCAATGAAGTTGGTGGCTGAGGCTGTGCGCGCACCAGGTTGAGAGCGAGAGGGGCTGGGAGCCCTGGGTGGCGGGCCTCGAACCGAAGCTGAATAGAGGTGGTATAGCTTGGATTTGTTATCCTGGCAGCTGAAAGCAATGCCTTTATTCTTTAGTTCCTTTTGGAGACCACCCATGGTCCAGCTTCTGATATCCTGCCTGCTGAGGGAAGCCCGCGGGGAGTCCTGTGGGGATGGGTAGTGCTGCTGCGGAAGCTTTGGTGACTTCTGTGGTGGCTGCCATGGTGGCTGCCATGGCATCGGTCGTAACGAGTGTCATGGCTTGTGCCAAGTCCTGGGCGGCTGCCGGGTGAGCAACGATTGCGGAGATGTTTATGGCATGTAGGCCCTCAAGGGAGAGCTCGAGGGCGAACTGAGGAGTGTCGTGAATCCTTCTTGCTCGCGGCCCACTAGGAACAGTCTTTGTAGGACCGCCGCAGCTGTGAGGAGACATTGGACTGCGACACGCCGAACAAGTCAGAATCCAAATCGGACAGATTAATGATAAGCTCATGATCCATAAAGCTGATAGAACTGTCTCGTGCTCTGTCGAGTTAGCGAAGACAAACTGGGATGATGGGATAGGCAGCTACAAATGGCTTCTGGGAAATTATAGGTGTGGTTGTGGTGAGCTGTGGTGAGCTGGTGAGGAGGAGAGGGTGGTTGAGGCGTGGTCCTGCTCCTGAATCTCAGTTAATCATATAACATTAAAATTTCTAGATCTGGCTACTTCTACCAGAGGAAACCTCTCTGGATGATAAACAGATATTGGTTAAACTAATTTGATTGTGGTCAAAATACATTGTCTGTCTAACACATTTCTGAAGAGGCATCTGTGTTCTCTGAAGGTGAGCCATTATTGGTAACACAGACAGATAAATTTGATATTAGTTTTATGTAAGTTCAAAATGGTGCCACACGAGCCCTTTGTTTGTCACATAATGGGCACCAAAACACACCCCTTTGTAGTAGGTTTATTGTTTTACCACTGTTTTTGTTAAAGCAGCAGCAGCATGAGAAATTAGAATTTATTTAATTCCAGTTATTTCATTGAATTCCCATTATTTTGAATGTTGGACCCAGTTATTTTAAAAAGTGAAATGTATTTGAGTTGAGTCCTTGGTATATTTGCATTTTTTTTTATATCTTATCTGAAACATTAACCATTAATTAACATTAACCATACAGACCAATGGAACAACTGCATACTTTTATAGGTACAGCATGTAACTTTCTGGAGGTGGGATGACACCATGGAAAAAGAGTAGGAATGCATGTTTTTCTGTGTAGTAAACAACCAAAATGAGAAAAGCTGTCATAGTACACTCCGGATTTGCTTCTCCCCCACATTTACCTCAATACCTGCCTTATTGGGAACTGGCTGGGCGTGACCATGGCTCCTCCTCCTGCTCCTGGGCTGGCCTGCACACCTGTGTCTCATCTCCTCATAGCCTCATCACCAGTATAAAAGCCTGTGGTCTCCACACTATCTCTGCCAGATTGTCAGTTAACCTATGTGGTGAACATTTGCGCTGGCCTTTTTCTGAACCTTTGCCAAGTGTATTTTGCAATTTTTTTTTGTTTACCTGTTCTGTTTGTTCTCTGCTTCAGCTCTACAGCCAGCCTGCTGGGTCCTGCTCCTGCTCCATCCCCAACTCCAGCCATTTCAACTCTGCCTTGCACACTTACCTGCTGCTCCTGGACCTGCCTCTCCTCCCTGCAATATTGATCAATTTCTGTAAATAAATCATTGTTAAACCTTCCCTGGATTTTGTCTGCTTTTGGGTCCTCACCTTGTTGAGTTGTGACAAAAGTTGCTTTTATTATAGTCTTTTTCTTATCTAAAACGTTGCATTCTGTGGCTTTAAAAAAACAATATTATTGAGAGTAATTTCTGAAGATCTTTATCAAGAAATGTATAATCAACCAATGTCCTTGTCCATATAATGTATTCACAAACCCTTTTTGATTTGTCACTTCAACATTGCCGCATCAATAACTCTTCTCCCTGCAGTAAAGACTAGTGTCTCGTGGGTAGCTCAAGTATGCTTAATCAATCACATTAAAGCTTTGTAATTATTGGTCTGTCTGTCTGTCTGTATGAATAAATGTTCTGTGTGTATATTCTTGGAACCATTATTGCCCAGCCCCCTTAAAATATGTATGAGAGGTTATTCTGTCATTTTTATTGTGTGGAGTTTAGAAGCATTGGATGTCCTTATTATTCAAGTTACAAAGAGATACAAAGATGTAATGCATGGGTTTCATCATCATAGCATTCTACTTTAAACTAAACAGTATTGCTTTGCCTGTAATGTTCCACCATATAGCATTTAAGTTATGACTTTAGCATTTAGTTCAATACGGGAGTTTTTATTGCTCAGAAATACATCTTAGCTTATAATATATCTTATTCTCACTGTGAATGAGCTCGCCTCTCCACAGATCTGACCAGGAACTTGGCATGATGGCATTGCACTTGGCACGAGCCATCACCAAAAAAGTTAGTGCACCTTTACTATTGAGGTGAAGAATAGACAGAAAGAGAATAAGATGTTTTAACCTACTTTTGAGTAATATCTCTGTAAAAATATCTATTCAAATTCAAACAATATTCCATTTTAAAATAATCTCAACTGGATTTGAATACTGGATCTCAAACTAAAGTAGACATTGTAAGTCATAATGTCTTCAGAGTTAAGTTAGCAAATACATGAAATGGTAATGCATTTTAAAACATACAGTAGCTGTGCCTGCAACCAAACATCTTTTTGCATTTAAGATTATCTGAATGGACTTGAATTCTTGAACTGACAGCAGATTACACTAGCAGACAGATAGTTCAGAATGACTTGATGCTACACTCACTGTAACAGTGACACCATCATACCTGTGCCAAAGAAACCATCCCCATCATGCTTCAACAACTACTGCCCTGTGGCACTGATGCCCATCATCATGAAGTGCTTTGAACAGCTAGTCATGTCTCGCATCAAATCCACCACCTCTTCAGGGAGGAGGTACAGGAGCCTCCATTCCTGCACCACCAGACTCACTAACAGCTTCATCCACTAGGCTGTTAGGATGCTGAACTCTCTCCCCTCTCTACCCACCAGGTTGCCAGGAAGTTAGGAATCTGCATCTCCCCAAGAACAGAACTCCCCAAAAACACTTGGACTCAGACCCCCCCTGACTTCCCCCCCAAAAAAGACTGTCTTGTGCCTTGCACTATATGCCTTTTGCACTTTTGCACTATTTATTTATTTATTTATTTATTTATTTATTTATTTATTTATTTATTTATTTATGTATTTATTTATTTATTTATTTATTTTTATCACGCATAGGATAGTGAGAAACATAATTTAGATTCTTTGTATGATCTTTGAACAGATGGCATCTGCTGAGCGCTGTCTTGTTTTGGACACATTCCCAGAAGCTACACAGATTGGCAGAGTTAGACCAGGGGGCGGTGGGTACGAGGTCCAGGTCCCTCTCTCTCTTTGGGTTATAGAGAAGGGTGATTCTCAGGAATGCCTCATGCTGGTATTTGTTACATCATTTAACAAGGAACCCACTGTGAAGGTTTACCACTGTGCTGGCCCTGAGCGCGAGAATACAAGTGGGGAATAATCACTCAATAGCACATCTGCACTAGAGCCCTGTACTTCAAATTATGCTTGCAACAGTTTTAACCATTTTAAAGGTGCACTATGTAACTTTTCTGTTTTTGCATAGTCTAGAATGTTACACAATATAGCATTAAACCTATATTTACATTTATCAAATTACATGTTTTTAAAATATCTTAAAAACATACATTCTTGCTGTTAGTGGAATCGCATCGCCAGAGATCTGACCTGTAATTTGATCTGGCTGTTTTACCTACTTGTCACATGGAAATAGATGAGTTTGATGTCATATCAAACATGTGTGTGTGTGTGTATGTGTGTGTGTGTGTGTGTGTACTGTTGTTAAGGCCAGAGAGATGATTACTGAGGTGTCCTAACGGGATAAGTCGTTGATTGATTGCTTGATTAAATGATTGATTATATAGGGGAGCCCATTAGACTTCTGCTGCAAACCCACTACTGCAAAGACATTAGCAAAGCCACAAGCTGAAGCCCAAAGGAACCGCAGTGTCACATGTGCTCAATATCACTCATGGTTTGGTGTTTTCCATTAACAGGGGAGACTACGGTGGTCCTATTGTCTTAAAAATGTTCATTAGTCTAACACAACCATGTACCACACTCCTGCTTGAACATTAATAGTAAATATTTAGTCAATGTCATTTATACTCCACAACTGTATAAAAAATATATATTAAAAAAGACCTATTGTGCTTGCCATATAGCTATAATTTATGACACCCATGGATAATAATTTGCACATTTTAAATCACAGTATTGATCTGAAATGGCTTAATAAAAGAAACAAACTAACTGATGTCCATGTTAAAAAACTGCAGTGTGCAATGGAAGTTGACGTCACTGTAAATGTCATCACAACATCAAGCTAACAACCTGCTGATTTTTAATTTATACCAAAATGAGTCTGCTCCTTTGCCTAATCCTACATGTATCTCTGATTAAGAAAATAAAATTGGAGAACAGCAATATCGCGTCTTAAAAATAAGGATTAAAGATTGTTCAAACATGCCTGAATCACTCCAAATACAGCTGTGGTGAGTAAATGGTGAAGGGAAACTTTAGACCTATTTAAAAAAAAAATACTGCCACCATACAGACTCAATTAGAAACCCTGTCATTTTCATGGATTTTCTGTGCAAACTGCGTCACTACATTCAGACGACCAAAAATGCTGCTTGCTGAGGTTAGGCTGACTCATGCTCAGATTGCGTGTCATATTATTTTTTCAGCACAAACTGGTGTATTTTATTAATGTGTCATGATTTGGGTTGGGTTTGGATGCACACTCATGAATACTGAAGATAAAAGATGTACATTTCAGTGTGTGTCATGCTTGGAAATCAGTTTTTACAGAATGTATTGAGATCCCTTATCATATTTTACGGTCTGCCACAATCTACAACACAACATTTATAGAGATAAGAGAAGAGCAGGCAAAATTATCTGTCATTGGCTGAATCTATTTGGGAAAGATTCCACTGAAGAAACATTAATTTGCAGAAATTGATTCCTTTTGTTTTAAAATTAGTTAAAATGAGTGTCAAATCTAAACTTTATTATACTTTAATATTTGAACCAAAAGTATTAGTGTTCATGCATTTTAATTCCAGGTGTTTTATGATCCTTAGAATTAACGATTCCTTTGTCAGACAGGAGAATTTGTTTACCTGCTTTACATGTTTCAGTTATTTCCTCAGAAGTGTCACGTCATCACATCATGAGAACATATAAAGCAAGTAAACAAATTCCTGACCAAAAGAATCACTAATTCTAAGTTTAGAACTGAAGTCAGAATGAACCTTTACTAAAGATGAAAGAATTTACTTCTGTTGAGATGGCTGTGAAAGTCTATCCCTGTCTTTTTTAAGAAGCACAAACATGTTGCTTTTTCAAACCACTTGACAAAATGTAGAAATAAACACTAGTCTAATTTTCTATCAGAGCGCTTTTAAATGGCTCATATTACAGTATTTCCTGATCTATGTTATATTGTTGTTTACTCAAAAAAAACAACAGTATATTGTTGCTTACTAAAAATACGCATATCTTTAGCACACAAATCCTGCGTATTTAGGCTGAGGATTTCTCTCAAACAGAAAGCACTTAATGCATGTGGTGATAGAGGAAATCCTCCACTGTGTTTTTGTACCTTTACTGGACTCATTTGGATGATTTTAGCCCTGGAATTGCCCGTCTATACTGAACAAAAGCTAAAAGCCTCATGACATCATGAGGTGAAACAGAGCATTTTGTGCTTTGGAGATGTAGACAGACTAATCAACCAGGATATATCAAAAATGTATGAATGAAACAAAACTCTAGGTATGTTTTGATGAGGTAACAGCATTCAAAAAAGCGTCAATTTTATGTAATATATCAAAAGTGCAAAACTACATACAAAAGCTATATGTACCTGTGTTAGAAGCTCACTATTGTTGTGCAGCATAGAGATAAATGAGGAAGTAAGCAAGAGAGGGGATCAGAGTCTCCGGAAACCCGTGTTGGATGCCGTTTATATGGGTTAGAAATATCCAGCCAAATTTAGCTGATTCCTCCTATTGTTCTGAGGGGTTCATCTACTACAGCTTGTTAGAAAGCAAGGTCCTGCTAAGTGCAAACTTCTTTGAAAGTCATGAAGCTTAAAATCACATGTATTGTGCACACAGACAAAGGGCTCCACACTTGCCTGTAATTGGTTAAATATATTTCTGTGAATTTTGCATGAATGGCTACATTAATTGAGCTGAAAATGCATTACCATCTTGGCACCTCTTTGTATGAGTATGGAGGTTTTAAGCTCAGTTAGACAGTATAAACAACAATGTACAGGATTGTGAAAAAGCTAGTTTAAAGTAAAATGGTGTTTATAATTATTTTAATGAGAAAAAGTTCCTCAAACTGTGATGAAGGCACGTTGAAAGCAGTGGTTGTATAAAACACTTAGGCACTTTTCATGTGCTAATGAGGAGAGAGAGTTTATAAAGTGTGTGCCCAGACTGTGACCTTGCCAACAGTGCGTCCCTCAACTCAAAGCCCAGTATGTTGTGTTACATAACCAACACAGACGCATTACAACAGTTACTAACAAAAATATGTGCTCAAAAACTGAATAAATGAGAATGGTGGACAGGGACTACTCGTTATTCTAAATGAGGCTGGGATTCTGGATACTGCTCAATTCACTGTCGTTTCCACTGCATAATCAGTGAAAGGCTATTGACATTTGGAAGGACTGAATAAAAAAAAATCACCCTTTTATTCAGACCAGATTTTCTACTTTGCCACTTCTGTTCAGTATTGTTTGCAGCTGATTGAAAATGTGCAAATGAACAAAATCTTTCGCTACCAATGATAAAAAGTAGCAGCAAGCTGATTGTACCATTGTTTCAACTGGCAGTCTTTGGAAAGTGACACAAAAAATACTTTGAGCACCTGGAATGATAATTACTCTCCATTCAATAAATGAGACATGGATCAATATGTTATGGGCTCAAAATGTATTCTTTGTACGTGTTTTTTGTAGTAAGATCATATTTGAGCTTCTTTATTGCTCATTATTACTTCATATTGTTGGCCAATCTAATTACAGGTGGTAGCTTTAAGTAGTTTATGTTTAATCTGATCTTTTAAAATATTATACATGTTAACCCTATTATTTTATTTGAAATATAATGTTCATTCGATAATTTAAATTGGGTCAACATTTAATTATTTTGTAGTGATGGCGTGTCAGGCTTATAAGCACCATATTTACAGGTCACTGAAGGCTACTGCTGAGTGAACAGGACACTTTATATCAGTCATTATAATTTCACACGGATATGTAAAAGGACAAGCCATGATGCAGCGGTCTGATGTGTTCCCATGGTAAAGGTCACCACGGCTGCACCTTCACAAGTCTATGAAAAAAAAAACAAAAAAAAACTTACCACCTACACAGGAACCAGGGGACTTAGTGAGTATTTGTGTGAGCATGTAAATGTCCAGGAGAGAACCGGGGGAATATTCTTATGTTCTATTATATTCTTATATATTCTTGATTATTATTCTTATTATTTTATTTATTTACAATAGTATTTGCATGTGGAATAGATTGTGATGTCATTTAGGAGTAGTTTTAAGAGCAACTTTTTCCTTTGTTTAGAAGAGATTTGCAATTTCAGGGCTGAAATCATCTAAATAAAGATATATACAGTTTAAAAACACAATGTTAAATTGTTTTGTTGACATTTTCAATTCAGTTAGAAAATTCATACTATATACTATATTTGTTATAGAAGGACACAACTAAAGACATCCAAAGTTAAACAATTTGAATAGTTTGGCACCAGAACCTCAGTGGATTATATTTTGTTGAATTTCTTTCACTCTTAAAAACTCATTATGATTCACAAACACCTCCACACACCTCTTGTTGTCTCTGCTCTTTGCATCTCAGATTCAAAAGACTTTTTTTTTCTCTGTTCCTCTGTTCTCTGTCACTCATCAAACAAACAGCATATGCCCCCTGGAGTGAGGGAGCCTGTGTTCCTATACGACAGCACTGAAATATTACTCTACATCGTTGTGTGTGCAATTAGAAAGCAACACATGACCAAGCTGTTATGTAACACTTAGGCAATCACATTGATTTCATGATTAGCTATTCTTCGCACCTATCCTAAAAAAAACTTGCAGATTTAAGTGAAAGAAAGAGGATTACTACCTGTTGTGAGTTAATCTGGACAAACTGCTGCGGAGAGGATTACTATAATGTACAGAGTTGCACTGTGTTTCCCAACATGGTCCAGAAGAAGTGACTCTTTAATAAAATGTATTTGGTTCAGAAGTTCATTGAGAATTAGCAGTGAATGCAGCTATTGATACTGCTATATGTAATGCATTTAAAAATAGAATACTTAAAGTGGCTGTATAGTTGTTTAGCAAAATGTGTTTTACCCCAGTACAGGTATATTGTATAAGCAGCTCTTAAAGTGATTGTTTTGTCCTTCGAGAATCAGTAAGTGCACTGTTAGCATGCTAGTTGTTGTTAGCATTACAATGATGGCAAAGTTCCAATCTGGCCCCTGGAAGTTGTGAAAAACACTGTTTAATATTTACTGTTTACTATACACTGTTTGTATTTTTCACTTTTTGAAGACAGACAATGCTTTTAAATAGAGATATGCCATGAGGATGTTGTTCTGGCCCAGAAATTGCAGAAATGGGAGATGACGAATGCCTTTTACCCCACAACAATTTACCATCACCTAACTTTATTCAAGAACGCTAAAAAGTTATGTTAATGAGGGATAGACAAGACATAATAGGATAATGGGTTAGACTTGGACAAACTTTAATGATCCACAACAGAAATTACTTAGACACAGTAGCTCACGCATCTTAATATAATATAATAACAAAGAAAGGGGTTAATTGGCACAGCAGGCATAAAGTCTACAGATTTGCGCTCTCTTACTTCCTTTGACCATAGTTGGGCAGCCTGAGTGTGTCTCAGAATTTGCCACTTGAAATGAAAGTGTTGCATGGTCATGTCTTCCCTCTTCAGAATCCTGTGGACAAACTGACACGTCAGCTTGAACCATGTGAGGGTGTCATTCAGTAGTACTTGATTTGACAAGGACTTTTCAGCCCATCTGCTCATAGTTTCATAGTGTAGGCAAGATATGGGACATAAAGTCTTCTATTCATTTAAAGGGCCCATATTTCCGATCTATGTTATAATGTTTCCTCATCACAAACATACCTGGAGTTGTGTTTTGTTTCATTCACACATGTTTAACACACAAATGCTGCATATTTAGGCTGAGCTCTTCTCTTAAACAAAAAACACACTGTTCTACCTTGTGATGTGGTAATAAGGGACGTGCACTATAATCATTTGGATGCTTTCAGCCCTGGAATTTCTAATCTCTACTAAACAAAAGGTAAAACTTAGCTGTTACCTTGAACTACCACTACATGATGTCACAAGGTGGAACAGAGCATTCTGAGCTTTGGAGATGTAGATAGACTAATAATATTCAAACATGTGTGAATGAAACAAAACACAACTCCAGGTATGTTTTGGTAACACCATTCTAACATGTCTTAAAGCTCACAAGAATCAATTTTGTGAAATATAGGACCTTGAAACATAATAAGTGAGTAGGTATAGGCCAAAGAATATCTTGAAATGTTTTGATGTTGCTTGCCTACTAAGTCTGAGTGCTGCTACTTGATTTGCACAGTTTGTTCCTGGTGTTTTCATTCAAACCCTTACATCATCGAGTGGACATGTTTACGCTTAGCTGTGCCAATAAGCGCAGGTTAAGTCCTCAACTGCAGCCATTTCCAAGAAGCCTGTGAAATGTCTCCCTTCTGCTCCATGTGGTGATGCCCTGCCACTCTCCCGAGAGCCTTATGACCATGGCTCAGATGATGTCACCGCGGTGTATCACCACAGGTTCACAGGGAAATCATGCACCCTATTTTCCACGCCAGCTGCTCTGGTTCTCAACAAAAGCAAACAGTAGTAAAGGGCTTGTGTAATATTAAGGCCTAATTTCATCCAGGTCATACAAGTGAAGAAAATCAGTGTGTGTCCACCGCTCACAGGTGTAAGGTGTTTGGGCTACTTTAACTATGAAGTGACCTTTTGTGTATTTAAAGGTGCACTACGTAACGTTTTAGGTTGGGGGTCTGCCACCTGCTTGTTTCTATGGATGTGTCATGTTCTGCCTGGAAAGGTTTTACAGCTCAAAAATACCTAGAAAAACAGGCATTCTTACTATGAGTGTGGTTGCCTCTCCATAGATCTGACCTGTAACTTGGTCTGGTTTGGTCTCCATGATGATAGGTTTAATGCCATACTGTGAAACATTCCAGACAAAGCAATAACATCTCCATGGAGAAAAGCATTTGATGCACCCTCCGCCAGAAAAGTTACACAATGCACATTTATATGTAAATAGTTTTAATGCGTGCAAAATAATATTTAAAACATATAGTAAAGTAATTCAGAAACTGTATAGTTTTAGTTTAATTCAAATAGTCTTGAATTGGAACAAACCCATCTGCTCTGTCATCAAAACTAACCACTGAAATTATGTATTTTTTTCTCAAATATTACAAATACTATTTTATTACTTTATTATACTTTTGTATGCAGAATCTTTGAAGGTTTTTTTTTTTTCTTCTTAAACACTTAACTTATCATCCTTCAGAGGTCATTTGCACCTCAAGGCTCCATTTGAGTTTGTGCTTTTATCATTTAAAGGTTAAATATCTCATGGGTTCAGAACTCAGCGAACTGCTCATGTGTGAAGTCATTTCCACTTCAAATGTAACCCGTCCCATAATGCATCTGGGCCTGTGCTGGTGTAATGAGCCCTTAGAGTTGTGCAGGACAGGTGCCTGAATTGGACTGATACAACACTGCAGTATCCACATGGGTATTCTGTACATGAAGACTTTCTTTTTTTCCTTATTCCTTTTCCCTTTCTGGGTTGTGATAATTACTGAAAAAAGAAATATTCTGTATGCCTTTCATCTTAATTTCATGCATGTAAAAAATTTTTACACGGTTAAAGGTGCACTGTGTAACGTTTCTGGTGGAGGGTCCACTATCTGCTTGTCTCCTTGGAGATGTTGTTGCTTTGTTTGGAATGTCCTGGTATGGCATTAAACATATGTCTCTTGCATTTACTCAATACGATGTTTTTTTGTTTTTTTTTTATTGACTTGCATTCTTACTGTGAGTGTGCTTGCCTATCCACAGATCTGACATGTAACTTGGCCTTATGGCGTCTCTCCAGAGAGATAAATTGTAATACCATAATGTGGAACATGCTGGTGACGGACACTCTACAAGAAAGGTTACACAGTGCACCTTTAAATATGAATAAGATTTAGAAAAAAGTACCTCACAAAATTCTTCTCAAAATTGTTATTTTTAGGAAATTTAATTATAAATCCACATTTTTCTTCCATGTGGGTCAACTTTACAGAGAAAATAAAATAAGTATTACCCCTGACCATGACTAGATCCTGCGTGTGCTGTGGCAGTTCACCGGTTCCTAATAAAGTCTGTCCATCTTGTGGTTTGACTGTAAGAAAGATATTCCAGTAAAGATTAACAAAGTAAGAAAAAAAGATTTGGCATATGAATGTATAAGTAAGTATATGAAAATATACAATGACCGTTATTAGGAATGTAGAACAATGGCAAACCTTGGATTAGATGCCAAATCAGGTCAGTTGTAAGCCAAGCACTTAGAAAAGACTCATTATTAAGACTCATAATTAAAGTGTCCTCCATACATTTTAATGGCACGTGCATGGTGATTATTTCTGTCCCTGATGTGGTGCTCACCAAGGGTGACATTTGAAGAGGATGATGCTGTCTCCATACTCTTTAATCTGCTGCTGCATTTTTTATCACCTGTCTCATTCACTCACATCACACAGAGATCACCATCAGGAGTCCAAACCTGCCACGTGAATGGGCCTCAGCTGTGCAGAGTGACGCACTGAGAGCAGCCCGTGGCTCTAAAGGTCTGCTAATGGAGCCCCCTGCAGTGAGGGAATGCCAGGTCCCTGCACGACGCATGCATGGGCCAATATGACCACTTACAATATGGACACATCTCTTTACTTTGATTTGGTTAGCAAAAAATATATTGTCACCATTTTCAATAACTACACCTTAATTAGTACTTATAATAAAGACTTAATTCATAGTAAAGAAATAGCTTAGTAACTACTAGGGTTAGCTAAGGTTAGGAGTTATGGATAGGCTACTAATTAAGGTTAAGGTCATTATTAATAAACTTGTACATTCTGAATTTTTTTCTCTTAAAACAAATTAGAAGTAGTTATTATGGAGTGTTGTCAGTGATGTTAGTTCTGGGGGTTGAATATGCGTTTGCTTTTAATTAATCTGAATCACTTATCATATGTCCCACATGCCATATGCCTGTACAACACATCCCTATAGTTGATGTTTGTTTCTAAATTGCTGCTGCTGAACTATCTATCCATCATATAAAGTTGGACTTCAATTTTGTACCAGTCTGTTAGCACTTCACCGGATTCTGAGAAATCAACACGTTTTAAGCCTCTAATCTATACAGTCCTACTATAACATACTCATAGTCAATTCCATGTATCAAGGCAAAAGATTACAGCACAGAAAATGAATTACTGTGGCCTCATTGTGCTCTGTGTGATCTCGATAATGTGATTAATCCTTCTCAGACTGGTGCAACTGGTCCTCTGCATCTATCAGGACAGGCTGCTGTGTATCTGCATGCTACAAGTAAAGCAAATAAAACTAACCCTGTTCCGTTGATATCAGTATGGGCTGTGTCTCTTCCTCATGTGCTGTTTGCCCAGTCTCCAGGTCACGACGACTGGTCAGTCAGGGAGATCGTCCAATACATTAATCTTTCAGGAGGTGTTATCCACTGTTACAGTGTGAGGATTACCATTTTATATTTGGACACCATAGACTGTTTATAGATAGATAAATATTTCGTTTATCTTGAGGGAAATTCATTATATTAATTATATAAACAAACGTAGCTCACTCCCTAGCGCCACGTTCCAAATAAGAAGTGTTCATGGGGATGGTTCCAGCTTCTTCAACTCTGGCTCCAATTGATTTTCCACTGGAAAATTGTCACCACTCTATGTAACCGCTGCAGTGAGTCATTGTCATTTTGGCCTAAAGAAAATTAGTAAAATGTTCCTATTAACTCACTCTACATGATCCTTGTGTTTTTATTTCACTATTTTCTGCATAAATAAATTTCTATTTCTAACATGGACCTGGCTCCAGATTTAGTCCTATAACTGCTAGCATTGTGAGCTTCATTTGACTTGAGCCGAACGCTATAGGTGGCATCACACTCCCTTTAGTCACTTCTTCATACAGTCTATGATCAGACCACAGCATTTATAAGCAGCATTGTCTTTCGTCATGTTTTGTTAAGTAGCACAAATGGCCACAGCAGAGGAGTGGAGTGGTAATAACATTGTCCTCACAAAGTACATTAGAGGATTCTGTGACGCCAGCTGTTGTAGTGGAGCAGCAGTAGCACACAGCTGCCTGAGGGTTGAGCAAAACAACGGCTGCTGCCAGACACTGAAACATGATATACAATTTAATATGGACAGGCCATCTGAAAGACATCCTGCACAAAGTTAGGTAATGTTGTTGTGAGAAGTCTGTTTCCATGGTGATTGTTCTAGGTCCTGGTTTGAAGATGGATAAAATTGGGTTTTCCACTCAGCACCATTGGCTTGGATTGGCAAACAGGTTTGTGTGATTTAGGTCAATAGAAAAAGTCTTTTTCCATAGCATGGCATTAAATGTGTCTAGAGTATCCCCAGACAAATAGTATACTGAAAGTCCCATTGACATGTCAGATCTCTGGAGTGGTGACCCCGTTTATAGTAAGAATACATGTTTTGGAAAGTTTTATCTAGCAATAGACACACGTAATTAAATAAATGTTAGATATGTTACTGCATAACATTCCAGGCTCAGCAACCACAACTGCATGGAGACCAGCAGGTGACATACTCTCCATCAAAGAAGTTGTATGAATGTAAATTATGTATGTGTAGTGTTTTTAAGCGAAGTTACTGCATTAAAATGACTATGACTCTGTAAGCTGAGCAAACATCTCCAAGCTTTACAGTAGGTCATTAATATATATTCACTGTCCACACTGGTGGTAATCTTTAGCTGCCTCTCCCCCTGGGGCTGACTCATGGAAACACGTCAATATGTTCAGTTGCCACTCTGACCACAAGTGCTCTGTCCCCCAAAATAAGTGGTTTCCAACATTTTTTATCTGAAAACCTCTCTTCTACTAACAAGCTACATTCTAATGAGGCAAAAATGTATGGTTAATAAAGATGTTAAAGAACATCACCAATCACCAATTGTGTTTTAATGTTTTCTATGTTTTTAATAGTTATATTGTGACTTTGACTGTGGTTTTCTATGTTTTTGTACAGCACTTTGGCCAGGGCTTTAGGGCTAAGGTTGCACTCACACTTGTCCTGGGTTGGTTTGAGTCCAGTTTAGTCCAAACTGGATTAAGTAGACTTGGTTCGGTCCTGGTGTAGTCCTGGTTTAGTCCTGGGCTAGTCCAGTTTTGGTTAGTGATTGCTCAAGTGTGACCAGATTTACCAGTGAGATTCACAGTATTTAAGATCACATATTTTAGTTGTGTTTGTCCTATTGATTATTTATGAGGGTTGAGCCTGTGCTTTCATTGCGTGATATCCACACAAAAGCACATCATTGTGAATACATGTGAATACTTACTGCCCACACAATAATAACTATGAAGGTGAACATACTTTTCCTGTTTGATCCTGTTGTTTACCTCTCACATAAAGCAGCTTGTTGAGTCTCGCTCAATAACAGCATTGGTGTGACATGGCGCATGTGTGCTGTGGACTCTCTCTCCTGATTGTAACTGGGCCATTGCAGGAAGTGATGGAGAATGGCTTTATAATACATCCGGAAAATAGGACAAGGCCAGAGAAGTGCCACAAAAGTCCACTCGTGTCTCAATTGATAAGAACAGTGTTAATCCCAGCTGCATGGCTAAATAATGATTTTGAACATGGCTACACGCACTGCTCCTTATTTTTAAGGAATTTTAGTTTTCACTTCAAGTACAACCACTGGCAGTATATGGATTTCTGAGTGATGAAAATTTAGCACTGTTGTCATAGAAATCAACAGTTCAGAACTAAATATTCTACCCTTTGAATGACCAACAGCCAGAACCCACGAAGACCAAAATTATTATACCAACATTTCTTAGATTAAAACTAATACACTTGACATGAGGCAAAAAAAAAAGCAAAAATTAAACATGATCAGATGCAAATGCTGAAATCTGCACATGTGAATACATTTGGAATAAAATTGTAAATACAAAAAAACAAGACAGAAACAATATTTAAAGGTGCACTATATAACTTTTTGGTTGGGGGCCTGTCACCTGCTTGTTTCTATGGATATGCCACTGCTCTGCCTGGAATGTTCCACAATATGACGTTAAACAGCTCTACCTGTAATTCATTCAATTACAGGTGGTTTTACAGCTCAAAAACCTAGAAAAACAGACACTCTGAATGTGAGTGGGGTTGCCTCTCCTCAGATCTGACCTGTAACTTGGTCTGGTTTGGTCTCCATGAAGATACTAAGGTTTAATGCACCTTTACACCTTAGATTTGCCTTGTACCACTTGTTGTATATATGCACCCCATTTTGAGAACTTCTGAATACAAAACAAAACCCAACAGGTATTATGCTGTGTATTGTTTAGAAATACACTCCCTGGTAAATAGGTATTTTTAAAATAGCTGCTTAGTGAATCTTCTTCCTCTGTACGGAAATTCCTCTTCTGCGGCTGACCTTCTGTGCAGATGTTTCCCCTCTATGTTATTGTCCGGCCACAGCACCCAAGGGCCCCTGTCTCAGCTTGTGCCCACTTAGTCATTATGTTAAAACAGGAGATATTTAAGGCACCAAATGAACAGAGTGTATGTTCATGTTACTATTATTGCAGCTTTTACTGTGGAACATTAGACAACACTTGTGGAAAACAGGAAGATGTGTGTAGACTGCTTTGTTCCGGTTATTTCTAGATAGTGGAAGAACATTTTTGTTTTAAAATGTTCTGTTTTTGGTCGTCTGACTCATCACTGGCACAGTTGTACTGGTGTAACAGCTTGGAGTAAAAATGCCTCATCTGAACTATACCTGGAGTTAAAGCTATTGTACTTTTACATGTATTTGAGGAGAATTTGTCTTGCTCAAGTATAAGCAGCTGCTGAGGTCAGTATAAGTCAGCTGTGCGCTGTCTGCATCTAATTATAAAGCATTTCATTGTCCGATAATCAGGAAGTGCACTGTTAGTGTTCTAGTTGTTGTTAGCATTACAGTGATTGCTATTACAGCTCTGGCCTCTGAAAGCTGTAAGTTTTACTTAAAAATCTGGGCTCATCTCTAAGTTCTTATCCTCTACCTGGAAGAACATTCAGGGCTATCAAATAAAATATCAAGATATAAACAAACAACACAAACTCTGAAATTACTAGTTCTTCTTATGAGTTTTTCTATGGGAAAATTTTCTGTGGCCGATGTGTGACTCATAACAGTACCATTCATGACAATACCAAAGTAAAAATTGTAATGAATTTGCCTTTACATGTTGTTCTCAATGAAAGAAAATTACTTCATGCAAAAAAGAAAGAAAAAACCTTTGTGATATCCAGGCACACGTGATGCTTGTGTAGTCCTGCAGACATGCCCCACTCATGATCCGAACACTCACCCTCCATGCCCCCTGTGAGTGAGAGAGAGAAGAGGGGGTGGGGCTACTATCACGGCTTAAACTGTCACGTGCACTGGCCACACATTCGAGACAATACAATCATCACACAGATCATAAGGTTCCCCTGTAAGGCCTCTTTCATTTACCAGCAGGTACATTTACAGGGCTAGGGCCAGTGCAAATAAGACAACAGAAAAAATCAGGTTGCCCGATAATTAGATCTGATTTTGTGGTGACATTAATCAATGGATTTTTCAAGTATCTCCTGTATTTAGAAGTAAAAGTACAATGAATGTTAAATTAACTCTTTAAATCTTTAACATTTTCTCTTTCATTTCTCATTTCAACCTATTAGTTTACCCTTTTTGCATAATTTCCCTGGTCAAAACCTGCAGCTGTTGAACAATCAGAAAGACTGTGTAGCTCTTTGAATTGAGTTCTACACATCAATCTAAAAGGGCTCTCACTGAAAGCGATTGGAACCAATGATCGAAACGTTCAAGCAAATGCTGATTAGTCAAAGTGATTACAATTGCAGAGCGAGTCAAAAAAATCACAGACAAAAGCATAGACATCTTAGCCATCCACAAATGCACAAAGCTCTTCCCTCAGCAAGTTTCATAAAGAAAATAGTTTGTATTTCAGATAAAAATTATATTTGCATTTTATTAGATTTTATTAGATGGATGAATATTTTATTAGCAGATTACACTCTAGAGGAAGTGTCTGGGGTGAAGGAAGTCTGGGAGTCCCTGCTTAGACTGCTGCCCTCGCGATCCGGCTCCAGATAAGTGGAAGAAAATGGATGGATGGATTAGCCAATACATTTGTCCATGTTGTTTCGTTTTGATTAGTTTGGCTCTGAATCGAGAGAGTTCATCTAGCTGTCAAGATTAATTACTCAGGTTTTAATAATCTGATAACTCCAGAAATGATCAGATTTCTAGTGTGAAAAAAGATACATTTGCTCAAGTTCAGTGTAGGATAAATTGGCCATATTCCCATGATTACATATACATATACATATTCAGTGATTATTGAATCATTGAATATGTATATGTATATAATCATATTCAGTGATTCTCTATTTCAGTTTATTAGTTTTTATTAAACACACTTGGGATATTTGGCCATGTGTTGCAGTTTATTATGTAATCAGGCAGTTTGTTGATTCAGCAGTTTAAGCACACCTTTCCCTACAAACATAGCGAGGACTATTATTAGAATTTATGAATGATTTCCTCATGCGGCACCTATAACTGCAACAAGGAGCTAGGGTCTAAAGATAGGAGCCCTGATTGTGTTTGAGTAATGAGGTGCTCTGATTCTCATCCAGAATAGAACCGGGTGCATTCCTCCAAAGTAGTGGAGCAGAATCGAGGGGAGTACACAATGTACTCTTGACCTGGAAACACAGGCTATTTTGTGCTCAGTTCCCAAAAGGTAGAAGTCTGTCTTAAGCAGGATTTATTACAGACAAGAACAAAAACAGCTCACATTTTTACAGTGTTGAGCGTGAAAAATCAAAGCAAGATCCAAGCCAGAAGCTCACACGTGACCTTTTCCTTTCATTCAGAACATTTTGTCCACTTTTAGGACTGCTTTAATTCACTGATAGCTGTGTATTATAAAACATGGTATTTGTTGATGTTCTAGCTTGCACATGTTAATGCCTTTGATTGCCCACACGGGTTTGTTGTTTTTTTAAATGTAGTCAAAGCTCAGACATGGGGGGGTTCCTATGGAGCACATTTGTGAGCCCAGTAGGAAGTGAACAGATCAATATAAAGTCATCACCAGACCTGCAGTGAGTGTCAAACACGTGCACCAACACACCGCGCCCAAACCTCAGCTTTCCCAGAAACACGAGAACAAGAGGTTTTAAAGGGCAGTGTACCAGTGAGTGCTTTCTCGGGTCACATTTTTATAGAACTTTTGCTTCTAGCCTGGTACGCTAGACTCTGTGTTCTCTGTAGATTTTATTTAACTGAACATATTGAATCCAGACTACTGAGGAGGGAATTTACTTTCCAATTTCCATATGTCCACTTTTATGGCTGCCCTGATTCACTGAGTATGGTGAACTTAAATTTGACATGCGCAGTTACCCGTCTTTTTTTACCTTTTTCTGAAGTGTAGTGCGTTGTGACAGTGTACAGTGTTTTAATGCCTCTCCACAAGTGAAAAACTTGGGTGTGATTTTTGACTCTGAGCTGATGTTTATCCCACACATTCAGAACAGAGTCCACCACGTTCTCTTTCGGGCCAACACAGAGACACTGATGCATGCTTTTATCACTAATCGAATAGACTACTGTAATGCCCTGCTCTCTGCTCTTCCCAAAAAGAGTATTTCAAGTGTACAAATATAAACTATAAATTCAGCCGTACGTGTCCAGATTAGCAGGGCAGGCCCATATTACACCTGTTTTAAAATCATTGCATTGGCTCAGGATCTTTTACTCTTTTTTTTAAATATCTTAATGGTGTTGGGCCTTCTTATCTGCGCTCCTCCGGCAGCAGGCTCCTAAGCCTTCCTAAAGTCCTGACACACAGTGACGCATCTTTCCAGTCCTATGGCCCTCATATTTTTTTCAGAGGAGGCTCAAGACTCACCTTTTTAGCTTTTGATTAATATTTATTAAACCATTTTATATATATTTTTCTTCTTAGCCTTTAACTTATATTGTTTAGGTAAGAGCCCTCTGTGGAAGTGGAGGTCTGCTGGGGTCTGTCTTGTGGACTTCTGGTGAAAAGTTGGGTTCTTATCTCACCCCTGGGCTGTGAGTCCGTAGTCCTGGTGGTTCCTCTGATGGTGCTTCCTCAACTGGTTTATCTGTACTATATTTTAGCGTGTGTGTGTGTGTGTGTGTGTGTGTGTGTGTGTGTGTGTGTGTGTGTGTGAATGGTTCATTGATGTAAAAGTACTTACTTAAAGGCAAACGACTGAGAAAAAGAGCGGAAACCCATTGAGGGAAACAAAACACTAACTTAGGATATCAACATTGTTTGATACAAACTTGGCAAAGACTAACTCATTTTTGATCACTAAATGTTTGAATTATGTAGTGACTTTTACCAAACCAAAATAATCAGCTATGACTGCTCCTGTGACTGTCATTTTCTCTTGTTACTGTTTGTTTGACTGTCTGTGTGTTTGTTTAATTCTTCATTATGTAACAGTGATATTTGCCTCTGTTCATGCTTTTATGAAGACAGTTTAAACAACACACAGAGGCACTCCTTGGGTCTTCCTGTTGACAGTTGACACTTATAAAGCACTTTGTGTAACATTTTTGTATGAAAAGTGCTTTATAAAGAAGTTTGATTTGATTAACAAAATACTTGTCCTGTCCTTGTTTAATATTAAAGTATTGTAAAGTGTCTTTCAGTTATTAGTCTTACTTGGAAAAATATGTCCATATAGTGGGTAATTTTTTCACATTTGAGCTGTAGAATAAAGTATAAATACAAACTGAAATGTTTCATTATACTACTTATTTCTTGCAGCTCATGTTTTAAACAATATTGTCCACTTTTTTTTTTAATAATCCTGGTTTAGGGTTATTGTGTCAGTGACATAAATTAGCTTCAGTTTTAGCTTTTACTGTCCATACTTTCTTCGGTAATATATCACAGCTGATTTAACACTTATATTATATATTACTTCCCCTGACCTCCAGTTGACCCCTGTTCACCTGCACTCACCCCAAGGATCCACTGACGGCAGGGATCACATCACAGTGTTTACAAATTCACTTCCCCTACCAGAACTTTTGTCCTCCTCACCAAAAACACTGCATCTTTCAGGTGCAGTGGCAGAAGACAGACTTTAATATTCTTGACAAGGAAATAAAATAAACTAACAATTAGCACAAATGATAATAATGGGCAATAATTTATTCTTCTGAAATATAGCACAGAAACCAAATTAAATCAGGTTCTACATTACAGCCATTGCAATGTTTTCCTTGCATTTCACACCAATATAGTTTTAAGTGACTCTCTAGTTTAATGCCATACTGTGAAATATTCAAGGCAAAGCAATAATATCTCCATGGAGACAAGCAGGTGGCAAGTAATCTACTGTACCTTTAAAAAAGATGTTGCTATTTTGGACACTTACATAATAGGATTTTAAAGTATTAAAAGTATTTGAGTTTGGATTGTGAAAATGTAAAAAGTTGATCTATGAATCCCTAGAAAGATGGTGTTTTCTAGGCTTTGAAATGCGTGACTTGGAGATGCAGCCAGTAGATTCTTTGATTTGTTCTGGCTTTTCCCACTTGTTTCCATTGTTTATACTGGTGTCTGATTGAGTCCGGCTGTGTGCTTAGATACTGGTGATACTGCCATGCTGGGACTACAATCAAGAAAATGGACAAGCACAGCCATTAAGGGATATACTAACGTTTCTACATCAATTATAGTTTATCTTTGGATCTAGACACTGCTACCCAGGCAACAATACATCATTTTCACTGTAAGAACTACACTGTCAACATCAATCATAGTCCCAGTACATCTGAATAAATTTTTAAGCATGTTTTAATGTCGTGCATTTCAGGAGCCTCAGACAGCAGGTATGGATTAAATGGGCCTGGATAATGGGCAGTTACAGTCACATGGCTCATACTTACAAACAAACAAACAAACAAACAGTATTTTTCATATTAACTCGCTCAGGTGTGTGTGGGCAATCTTTTTGTAATACATTTTTTAAATTATATTTTCCATTCTTATGTTTTTACATACACCCCCCCCCCCCCACACACACACACACAAATACATACACACATATATGCATATACATATAAATATCACACATATACACATATATACACACTTAAACTACAAACACACACACCTACATATATGTATATGTATACACATATATACACAAAATAATTAATAACACCCATATGTGCACACATCCTCATACACATATCCACATTATTATTCACAATTATTGAAACTATGTCCAAATAACGTGATCATCTTAAGTAAAGCTAATGTTACATTAACGGCCTGAATAACTGTGATTACTGTGATTATTAATTTTTGATATGCCAGTTAAGAATAAAACTAATAACTAATAACATTACATTTCAAGTTTTAGAGTTAGCTTTTTTGGTTACACTTCACAATAACTACACCATAATTAGACTTAAGGAAGACATACTGGTCTTGAGCCTGCTATAGTTATAATTGACACCATCTGTGGATCATTATGTTATAATTTGCACATTTTAAATTGCAATATTCATCTAACAACAAGTTGTCAGCTGACTTCCACATTAGAAAAATGCAGAGCCCAATGGGAGCAGACATCACCATAAACATTATCACAACAAACTCCAGATACAACTTTGAGAGGGTAAATGAGAAGGGGAAGAAACTATAACATGATTAAAAGCTCTGAAAAGTTGTTTGTGCATAATAATACTTCAATAAAGCATGAATAAATCATTCATTCATAATGGATTAAAATTAGGGTTAGTTAGGTATTAATTAAGTATTCATTACGCCTGAGTAATTCTTAAACCATTTGTTCAGTATGAATTAAGTGTTAAGGTGTGTTTAGGTGTTGCTGTCTTTTCCTGTTTCATCTTTAAGCAGAACTGCACACTGTTCGACAGTGAGCTCATAGAGCTCTATAATGTATGAATGATTGATGATAGTGTAGCAGCTCCTTTTGTTCTTGTACCCTGCTGATGCCTCTCTTCCAGTGAAGTCTGAAGCCTGTTGATTTCAGACCATTGCATCAGTCACAGCACACAATCCAGATTTATTTATTTAGTTTTATTGAGCATAATCTGAATAGATCAAAACACAATGAGAAAATATATCTTAATCATTTTCATCTTTTCATTGTCCTAGTTTAAATTACCTCATGATTTCCACTCTGAAATACCAGTTGAACACCTCATCAAAACATGTTTGGGAAGGGCTTGTCAAATGAATGCCTCAGCAGACAGTGAGGAGGTTTTGGCCAGTTCTCCAAATGGGACAGACATACACAATAAACTCAGCTAGATTGCAACAACAAGATGCAACACTCTATTTGTAGAATTATATTTTGTTGTTTTTTGCCAAGCGTGTGGTTCTGGTCAGTTAATCATCAATGGTTTCCATTCACTAGTCACCTGCAGTCAGTTGCCAATCAAGCTACAACCTATGCTATACAAAGAGTCTGCTTATCGTCAGATCATCAGTTTCTCCACCATGGTACAGTCACTGCTTGGCCTAAGTTTTTTCATTGCATTTTTGTAAGTTGTTTTTTCATTTTTTCAGACCCTGGTTTTGGACCAGACCCACACCACCTCATCCTCCAGCCCAGCTCTCAACACCCAGCCTTTGATATTTTTTTTTTACTAAAACACTTTTAAATGTGCATTGTGTAACTTTTCTGTTGGGGAGTCCATCAAATGCTTTGCTCCATGGAGATGTTATTGCTTGTCTAAAATGTTTCACACTATGGTATACAACTTTTTATCTTCATGGAGCCCAAACCAGGTCAAGCTGCAGGTCAAATCTATGGAGAGGCAACCCAACCCAAAGTCACAATGCCTTTTTTTTGTGTGTTTTTGAGGTATAAAACTATAAAATATAATAAATGTAACATAGAGCTATTTGACGTTATACTGTGGAACATTCTAAGCAGAGAAATAAGCCGAACAGTTATACAATACACCTTTAATTTTTGAGTTTGCCTTGTTTGTCATTACAACAATACTTTGATTTGTTTCTCAGTTTAGATACAAAGATACAGATAGATTTTTTTTTTTTGTCAAACCATATATATTCTCTATGCATCTAAATTGCTTCAATAATGTGCCTTTGAAGTCTATAATACTTAATAAGCAATAAATATAATTAGTGCAGGCGTTTCTCAGTACATTAGACACACATTACTCATAGCTCTGGGGTGAGAACTGTTGTACAATAGAAAGGATTCAGAGCTTAACAAAGACAGAAGTTACTTGAGGTTGTATTGTGAAATCAGAGCCATTTTTTTTTTTTTTCCTGTTTATTAACTTTTTTTTTCTTTTGTTTTTTTACAGGAGTTTAATTTTGTTACTAACGTGCAGCAAAAGAAGAGCATTGTGCAATACCTTAAGGGGATTTTAAAACATATTTGGTAGTACACTTTCTCACAAAATGACACATACTAAGCATCTCCAGGAAATGTAAGTATTGGTGGGAATAGGCCGTGTATGTGTCTATGTGAAGAAATCAGTGTTCAGTTCCAACTTATTTCCTGTGTTTTGCCTTAGCTCAGGATTCTGGATTAGATCTGAGTAATTCGGAGGGAGCATTACTCATTAGTTTTACTGAAAATCCCTGTGAAAATGGAAAACAAAATTGTGAATGGTTAGAAAGCACATAACTTTTCCTTGTATGCAACATGAAATATATTAATTAATGGTTATTTTCATGCATCTTGTACATAGTTTAGTCATAGTATGACATCTGTTACCATAGAGTGAAAGTGACAAGAAAAACTTTAAAGGGCCCATATTACACTATTTTCTGATCTATGTTATAATATTTCCTCATCAGAAAAATACCTGGAGTTTTGTTTTGTTTCATTCACACATGTTTAACACACAAACCCTGCATATTTAGACTGAGTTCTTCTCTAAAACAGAAAACACTTTGTTCCACCTTGTGATGTCATGTGGTATTACAAGAAGTACTCCACTGTTTTAAACTCTATACACGTTCACCAGAATCATTTGGATGATTTCAGCCCTGGAACTGCTGATCTCTACTGAACAAAAGGTAAAAGGAGCTGTTAACTTGAAAACTACTGCTTCAAGACATCACAGAACTGAAGAAGCAGCTTGGATGAGCTGCAAAACGTATTCGTCCAAATAAACTTTTGTCCAGTTGACAAATTGAATTTCTCCTTTTGCTAAGGTGGAACAGAGCATTTTGAGCTTTGGAGATGTAGACAAACTAATAATTAAGAGTTATATTATATATTATGTATATTATAACATGTCTTTCTACTATACTAGAGTTGCTTTTTCTTTCACAGAACTGGATGGCTCACATTTAGAAACATGCAGAAATATTCTTAAGTCCTCTGAGTGCGCTGCAAGCAACAGTTGAACACGCCCCATGATCACTGTACCGCCCCCACACCTTCTTTGGAGCAAACATACAGGCGCACTAATTATAGTCTGCAGAGTTTTGTTCCAGTCGGTACCCCGTCTCTGTCACCTGTAGGAGGTGATTTCTGAAAACCCACAGGCAGGAGAGTTTAGGCTGTGATTGGAAGTGCATAATGGTTTATGGTACAGTAACAATATCATGACAAAGTGACACCAAATATTCAAACAAGCCGTGGTGTTTATAGGATGCTAACAAAGAACAAAATGTGAATTAACACTAGAACACTAGCTGAAATGATCAACAATAGTGTTTTCATGGTACTAAGATTTCAAACACGATACCAACCACACTGATAATAAAAAAATATATATATTTTTAGACAATTGACATCACTTATATTCTTATGGAATTACTGCTAACTTTTAATTTCCTTTGGGTTCAATAAAGTATCTATCAATTTATCTATCTTAATGGTGTGGAAAAAATGCAAAGGAAAATCATACTGAAGTTATTTTAACAGTAGAGCACATGTGAGTCAGTTTGAAATAAGGGCACCAGCATGGCTGTTCATTGTAAGAGTCACATTTAACACTAGATGTCAAAAGTAAATACAAAACAGGGCAGTGGCTAACTTTAAAGCCAACTCATCATCAAGGCAAGGCAAGTTTATTTGTATAACATTTGTACACAAAGTCATTCAAAGTGCTTTACAGACAAACAAATCACAACATAAATAATCAGCATAAAATTAACATTAAAAGAGACGAGTCCATGAAAATACCATAATGTCACAATGTTGTTAAATGTTACGTGGCATCACTGCTGCACTGTTATAAAACATAAATATATTTAATCCATTAAATTACTATACAAGGAATACATACAATATACAATAAAGAATTATTCATTATCATTATTACTTAAAGAGCCCATATTACACTGTTTTCTGATCTATGTTATAATGTTGTTTCTTCATCAAAAACATACCTGGAGTTGTGTTTTGTTTCATTTACACAAGTTTAACACACAGATCCTGTATGTTTAGGCTGAGTTCTTCTTTCAAACAGGAAACACGGTGGTTTCACCTTATGATCCACTATACACCTTCACTAGAATCATTTAGTTAATATCAGCCTTAGATTTTTCAACCTATAATAAACAAAAGGTAATCAGAAATACTCAAACATGTGTGAATGAAACAAAACACAACTCCAGGTAAGTTTTTGACGAGGTAACGACATTCTAACAAGAGTAAATTGTGTAACATAGGACCTTTAAGATTAGTTGCAGTTACTGTTAATAATCATCACATTTTTGTATAGTAGCCACCCCTGCATGGTAAGTTAGACAAATACAGCAATTTCATAATACATTCCAGAGACTGGTCCTAGTGTTGCAAAAGGCAAAAGGGGACACTCAAACAGCTAAACCCACTGACACATATTTTAAAGTGTTAGTTGAATAGAATAAAAACAAATATTAATAACAGTGTGAAGTGTTATAATTCAGTCTGACCTGTAGGTTACACCCTAATATGAATCTATATTTCTGAGAAGACCTGCCCAGTGTCCAGTGCAGAGAAGGTGAGAAATATAATCTCTCTGTGCACTGAGGTTGATTCTTGGAGCAGAGGGAGTCGGGACATACACTGCAAACAGTATATGTAAGTTAAAATGACTTAAATTAACAACATTTTTTCATGTTTTTTTTTTTTTTTTCCATATTTTTTTCATCATATTTTTTTTTTCCGTTCGATTTTATTTCTTATTTTAAGTGCAAGGAGAGTTGTTCTAATGTATTTTCACATTTTAAGTACAAAAAGTCAAACAGTCTAGTGAAATTTACTCACATCATTATAAAACGTTCTTAATTAAAGTAATGTTAACCTGGCTAGATTTGAGTTTTTGCAGCGTAGGAGAGACTAAAAATACCACACCTAAAACCAGGGTGGTTTACTGCGGTCAAGATTAGACTCTCTGCAAGGACACACTGAGTATACGTGATCAGAGGGTAATTACTGGGCTGGGGATAACCTTTCAGTTAAGTTTTTTTACTGTACTGTACAAATGTATCTTATTTAATGGGCCTTAAAGGTGTATTGTGTAACTTTTCTGGTACCACCTGCTTCCCTCCAAGAAATTGTCTTGCTTTTCCTGGAATGTCTCACAAGCTGTACACGTATTTACTTTAGTATTTATTAAATTGCTAGTGTTTTTCTGGTTAAAGACAAATATGGCTGTCACCTGCTTGTTGTTTTGGAGACAGATACATTTAATGCCAGATTATGGAACTTCCCAGGCAAATTATATTGAGCACTTTTAATAAAGGTACTATTCTCAAATAATAACATGTAAAATAAACTGGTAAGAATTAATTTAATGCTAAATTAAAGGTGCATTGTGTAACTTTTCTGGTGGAGGGTCTGTCAAATGCTTTTCTTCATGGAGATGTTATTGCTTTGACTGGAATGTTCCACAGTATGGTATTAAACCTTTCTATCTTCATGGAGACGAAACCAGAGTTACTGGTCAGATCTGTGGAGAGGCAACCCCTTAGAGTCAGATTTCCTGTTTTTCTAGGTATTTTTGAGCTTTAAATTGAATGAATGTAAGGTAGATCTGTTCATATTCATATTGTGGAACATTCTAAGCAAAGCAATGACATATCCATAGAAACAAGGTCACCCCAACCAAAAAAGTTACCCAGTGCACCCTAACTGGAAAGTTACACAGTGCACCTTTAAAAAAACAACACATTAATAAGGTTTTAACAAATTCATGCACCTTTTATTTATTTTGAGAGTACAGCAAACTGAAGCATTTGGAGCAGCCTGGGATCTTTACCTTGCTTAAACCATTATTATGTATCATGACATTTGAACAGACAGACAACTGAATAACAAGTTACTAATTCTTGTTATAATAGTTTACCTCTTATCACAATTCAAGGGAATATAACAATAACGATATTTTGGGCATCAGTGTTTTTTTTTTTATTTTATTCTCTATTGGTGGTTTTCAGATTCTAGAGAGAAATATATTTTCCTATTGATTACATTGTACTTTGTCATGAAATATCCAAATGGTAAATTCACAAATCTTGAACCTGATAATTTTTATTAGTAAATGGACCCAAGATCTCCCCATATTCCAACAAGAATCTGCATTTCAACAATATTCGTTTTAGCTGCCCCCCGTCTAAAGAATGTTGTGATGTCTTCTGAAACCAAGCAATATCCAAAATTATTCATTTGATGTTCACGTCACTAGATATTTTCCAGACAAACCAAGGACAGAAACTGGGGATCTCGTTCTTGCTGTCTGCCTTCTTGTACTGGCTTGCATCCTGTCGGCAGTCGGCGGTCCTGAAATAGCAGTGTAGTGTGTGGGCCAGAGTTGTGCCGGAGAGTGAGCGCCACTTCCTCAGTTGGTGTTAATCACAGACTGGGAGGATCTGGAGAGAGTGGTGTTGAGCAGAGCGACGCGGGTCGGGTGGCGGTGCGCGGGCGGGTGCGGTTGTCTGGGTGTGCTTATGCAGTCTAAATGACATACAAGGAATGGCACGTTCTGATTGATTTTGTCACCGTCGTCACACACAGCAAAACATGTGCATCTCTCATTGACTCATGTATATACAAATTATTTATTAGTCATTAAAAAAACCATTGGGTGATTAAGTGTTCTGAATCTCAATTAAGTTTATATGTCATGGTGCCAAAAGGAATTTCTCATCTGTACTTATCAAGGTAGTAATAATTAGATTACGTTAACCCAATATTAATGAAACCCAGTATAAATGAAAACATTTGCATGATCAAACCAATTAGTAGTCAAATAGCTTAATGACAAGGTAATGTCCACCCAACTCTATTTCAACTGACGTAAAATATTGTAATTAACATAGCATTAAATTAATTATTAAATAACAAAATGTTCATGAACTCTGATCCGGTTCCATCATGGCAACAGTGTTTTTATTCACACTCTGTTTCAAACATTTTGGTGCTTGGTACTGCAGTGACATCACGCTGGGGGTGGTCTGCCCATGTGTTTATGATGGAATATTCAGAAGTTACCATGGTGACACAATGCACACATTAGCAAACACTGACAAAAAAAGTTTGAAGATCATCTGAAAACTCAAGAAAAAATAACACATATTCAAGAGCCTGTGATCAATATGAGCGTTCATGGTCCTCTTTAGGTGTTTGATTTTCAACAAAAAGGTGAGAGTGACTAACTGAAAACCTAGAGAGAGGCTTCTTAAACAGCTAAATCAGTTCTTTCTGGTCAGATTGGGTTAAAACAAAGCTCAGATTAAAGTCTAACTTCAGTAACAGAGCTTCAGACATAGCAGTGCCTACAGCTAGCTTCACACCACCAGGGAATGTTGATGATATCAGCAGTAAAGTATCATTAATGGTCATCTGTTTTTCAGACAGCATATAAATATTTTTATTCAGTTCTTCAGTGCTTATTCAGAAAATTTGAGTTTTCACCCCCCTATCCCCACCCACTGCTCTGTATACTTCAGAGTAAGAAGCATAAACAATATGTCACATAGTCCTATTTCAAAAAGAACAAAACACTACTTGCTGGATCTTGGCCTATGACATATGCTGCTCCATACACCTTAGAAAACACACTGTTGTTTGGAAAGTTAACAAGATATTTTGTCCAAACTGGTGAAAACTATGCAAACTTGAACAGATTGCGCTAATGATCCCTGACTGCCACAGCAAAGAACATTGTCTACTCATTATTTGTGTGTGTGTGTGTGTGTGTGTGTGTGTGTGTGTGTGTGTGTGTGTGTGTGTGTGTGTGTGTGTGTGTGTGTGTGTGTGTGTGTTAATAGAACAGTGCTCTTTCTTGGATTGGCTGTCAGTGATAAACACAGACCTCCACTTCCGAGGCCTGGCTCCTCTACATCTTCTACTCTCACTTCTCCAGTTGGTGCAAATCTTATCAGCGGTGTTCCTTTTAATTTATCCTGTCCTATCAGTCAATTATCATGCAGGAGGAGGTATTGTTTAACGTGCAAGTGGATTTTTTGGAAAGTTTGTGAGAGAGTGGCGCCTTTGCAGCCTGGTCAGTGTTTGGGTCAGCTGATCTGGACAGTATTATGTAGTGAGGCGACAGTTAGTCATGAATAATTACCAATGAGACATGTGGAGATAAGAAACAAATGGAGGGTCAAATGGAGTCACAGAAACAGGGCACTGGCCCAGAGCAGACTGCAGTGTTGGACTTCCTGTTTACGGCCCTGGACAAGCTATTTATGTCTTAGATGTTTGAAGCAGGCCTTCAGCTGAACAATAAGCAGGGGACTGTTGCATTGATGCACCAATACCTGAGATGTTGTGTAAAATGTTTATTGAAATTACTGATCATTTCCAACACAAAGTAGAGAAAAGACATTTAAAAAATTGCAGCAATTCTTAAAATGTTTGTTTTCTACAGCAAGGGTTTATACCTTTTTATAACGCGAGTCTGATTTTTTTTTTTTTTTTTTTTTTCCATTGATTTATTTGTCATTTCAGTCAGATAAGTTACATAATGACAACTATGTTCTTTGTTTTACTTTGTTTCGTTATTTCATTTCCTTGTACTTAAATCATATTATAGTCACATAATTATGAGGTACTTCTAAGTCTAATTTTCAGGTTGATTGTGTTGCTATAAGAATTTAAATGATATTTTAAATTTCATACAGCTATGTAATTATAGGTTAATTAAAGCAGTAGTTCTTTTACATAAGGCTGTGATGATGGCACCATTGTGTAATCATCTTTCTCACACATTGAGAACTCATCCTGCCCATTATGTGAGAAGATTATTGTCCTTAACAGGAACTTGTTAAATAATAGAACATTCCTCATCTGACTGCAGCACTGTGTCTGTCTTTGTTTTGTCAAAAATGCAATATTTTGTGGTAGACAATAGTTCAAAGGCGTTTCCTGATCTGACCATATAAACAATGTCTGAGCCCTGGTCCTATCTCCTAGAGACAGATCAGCCAATCAGAGAAACATGGATAAAAGCAAATATTCTTCCAAGGACAACTTCACCAACATGTTTTGGTGAAATAAATTGCCCTTATTCCAGAGGGCCTGACTGACAGGTGGATTAACCAATCAGAGAGACGCATGGTCTGTTCTGGTAAAAACAAACATAGCGGTTAAGGAGTAAAAAGGGGGGAAAGAAACATGAAGGACTGAAGCAGAGCAGATTTTTGCAGAATCAACAATCATAGCACCAAACTGTTACTTATCACAAGTAAAAGTTTTATATTTTTGTTCTGAATGTTACTAGAGTTTTGGAGAGGAAATGTCTTGCATTTGAGAGACATTTGCTACAAATTAGGTGGTGGATGGAGGACTTTCAGGCTCTATGGTCCGATTCCAGACCCTCCTAGATTCGAACAGAATGTAGAAAGGACTGGCTACTGATTTCTAATTGCATTCTTTAATAATATCTACTCTTGTGCACATTTTTGTACATATGTTTGGTAATGAAACTGTATTTATGGGAACCTACATGTTTTACTATTTGGTCAAACAGATGAATGATTCTGTCAGACAAACTGCACTGGACAATCGCCAAAACAGGGAGCAGAGCCTTGAGCCCCACTGACCACAAAACCACATCCAGCTCTCTTCCCACAACTCTCTGCTCCTTCTGCTCAGGATTGTGCCTGTGTATTTTTAACCACCGTTCTGTGATGTGTGTTTTCAAAGCAGAGCACTGGATTCTCCAACACAAATGCTGCAAAAGTCTGTTTCTTTTTCCATCTGCATAGATAAGGCAGAGGCCAGTGTTGTTTGGTCAGGAGGAAGCTTTGCATGATACAACAGTGAGGCCCATGCAGCTAAAGACAGGACAATATTCTCACTGGTGTTTCCTATTATCATTCTGAAACCCTGGATGTTGAACATAAATTTGTTGTTTCTTGTTCAGCTTTCTATATGGTTTGATTTTATTCCATTTTATCATGCAAGTGCACGTTCCACCTCCAGAAAGTTACAGTGCTGCGGTTACTGAGATAAACATTGAAAATGCCCCTCCTACAATCTGGGCTAAGAGGATTGCACAAGCTTCACCTGTGGGCCTACACTGCCTGCTCAGCCCATTCTCACTCAATGCCTTTTTGATACTTGGGTTGCTCACTGGTTTCACCTTCCTGTTATATGCAACATTCAGAGGACTTTTCTCAATTCAAAACATGGAATATTATGTATTAAACTGTTCCATCCTATCTTTTTCTCTGAAACTTAAATTTGATGTTTCGTCCATTCCTTTTTTACATGGATGATTTTATGCCATTTTATCACGCAAGAGACAATACTAATTGACCTATGGAGATCAGACTGGCAGACTCCTTCCTTCCCCTGCATCAGCTTCACCTTCGAGCTTCCACTGCTCAGTCATTTCTCACTTATCGCTCATAGCCACATCCTCAAATCACTGTCCCGCCCATCAGCGCTCATCACCGTCATCAGCTCCCAGCAAACATGTGTTAAACTGCCCATATTATGCTACTGTCTGATGTTATAATGTTGGTTCCTCATCATAAACATACCTGGAGTTGTGTTTTGTTTCACTCACACATGTCCAAATAATTTCCCTTGTGGATCAGTTCAATTTGTTTAAGTCTAAGTCTTTAAAATACAAACATTGCATATTTAGACATTTCTACCAAACAGAAAACACTCTTGTTATGTCATGTGGGAAGTGTTCTGTTGTGTTTTAAACTACATACACCTTCACTAGAATCATTTAATAATTTCAGGACTAGAATTGCTAATCTCTACTGAACTAAAAGCAAAAGATAGCAGTTAACCTGAAAACTACCACTACATGACATCACAAGGTGGAGCAGAGGATTTTGACCTTTGGAGAGACAGACTAATAATAAAGGATTACTCAAGAAATGAATGAATGAAACAACTCTAGGTGTTTTTGATGAGGTAAAAACATTATAACATGGCTTAAAGCTCACAAGAGTACATTTGTGTGATTTAGGACCTTTAAAAGTTGCTCTCACTTCAGAGCTCTCACAGCGCTCCTCCACTCCAGTACCACCTTTACAGGGGATTCATTCACTTTATCAGTCCTTTCTGGCTCTACTCCTCCAATGTATCAACGCCACGTTATATCTTCCTAACCAAATCTCTGCATATTTAGAATCTTTTTGAGTTACAAAATAAAAAAGTAAAACCAGAGTTTGAGTATATTTGTGTCAATGTCACATTTCACCTTATTATCTTGTGTATTTGCTACACTGGGCTACAAGGGATTACTATATTGTGGATTTAAAACACACTACATCTGCTTATGCATCAACAGAAAGTCACTGCGTATTATGCAAATAAGTAATTGCACAAAGAAATCCTCAGTAGGCATTGCCACTCTAATATTTCATTACGCCACATCCCACATGAGTGTTTCTCAAGGGCCATGTAAACCTCCTTTCATCGTGTATTTGCCTTCTGCATAGCTCCTCCATGCTAATACACACATGCTGCTCTCAGTGCACACAAATGTACCTGACCTACTTTTGTCTTCATATTTTCCTGCTTTCATTTATCAGTTCTCATTCATAGCTTCAGCAGCAAATGGAGGTCAAATAGAGTTGAACTTTATTACACATGCTGTTTTGAAACACACAGTCAAGCGTCAAGCAAGTTATTTGGTTGTGTTTTCTGATATAATTTTATTTTCATCAGTAGTTCTTTCATTATTTTTTCATCCATTCAGTAATAGGAGCAGTGGTGGAAGGTAACAAAGTAAAGGTAGTAAATTACTGTGTTTAAGTATACATTTTAGGTATTTGTACTGTACATTCTATACCACCACATTTTTAACTGGACTAACAAGTAAAATTATTTTTTATTATTGTCTGAGATCTGCTGAAAAGGCTGAGGGTTTATTTTTATAAAGTTCATAGCTTGAGGAAAAAAATATATACAAAAGAAAATGTACAATTGTTTTACTGTTGTTTCTGCTGAACAAAATTCAGCACAAATCTTTATCAAAATCATTACAACTCCACAAAATACATTTTTAAATAGGTACTTTAATACTTTTACTTAATTAGATTTTTCACGTGATACTTGTACTTGCTCCATTATCTGTACTTTTACTTAAGTAACAACACTGAGTACTTCTTCTATCACTGAATAGGAGTATGTACATCCATTCACTCTTGGATTCAATGATAAAGCAAAAATGACAGCACAAACCCCACGCCCACCCACTTTGCCAGCATGCAGCTCATATACAGTTTTATTCACACAATGTAATGAGCCAGTGCCCCCCTTTGCATAGAACTACCCCAAGCACAGTGTGGATAATATCAGAGAAAAATGGTCTTCTGCTGTATTGATGCCCTTTCCAGAGAAATGTCATTATTGTCAGTCTCATTTGTCATGCAAAATACCTACTTGCTTCTTCAAATGTCACTTTGAATCTATGCTGTTGTGTATATCTCATTCTTGCATTAAATATCAGCCACATCACAGTAACCATGCCAACACTGTGCTAATGACCACTGACAACAGTTAGGCCAACTATCCTCTTAGCTCAGATTATAGGAAGGCATTTTCAGTGGCCATCTCATTAATTAAAGGAACACCTTTAATTAATGAGATGAGTCCTCATCCTTTGAGGACAGCGAGGTCCAGATCTTGGCCAGAGAAAAGAACTGGTTTGAGAGGGGAGTTAAAGAGGCTATTTTTGTCAAGAAAGAGAATCCTTCCTTGAACAGAAATGGGGGTCTCAGACATCATTTGTCTCCCATCTAGTATAACTCTATCCTCAAACCTAAATCAAAACAAACTGGGAAAACAATGGGACTAGCCAGGACATGTCCAGAGGTGTGAAAACACCATCATGGCCCTGAATGGATATGCTAACTACTCCCCCACTCCCACTCCATATTGAATAGACTCACATGACTAACAGAAACTGTAAACAACTCCATATTGAATAGACTCACATGACTAACAGAAACTGTAAACAACTCCATATTGAATAGACTCACCTAACTAACAGAAACTGTAAATAAATATGTGTTGTCTCAGAGTAATTTTCATTGTAATTAGCTCCTCCCTTCAGGCAGATATAAAGCAGTGTCCACCAGCATCTGACCAGAACTGAAGAAGCAGCTTGGATGAGCTGCGAAACGTATTCAACCAAATAAACTCTGTCCAGTTGACAAATTAAATTTCTCCTTTTGCTAAAGCAACACTGTGTAACTTTCTGGAGGTGGAACGTCACTTGCATGATTCCATGAAATACAAAGTTAAAGCCATACTTTGCAACATTCTCCACAGAGATACATGTTTTGGAATATTATAACCAAAGGAACAATATTTCCACAAAGATAAGCAGGAGGAGGCCAGGTCAGTTTTATGGAGATGCAAGCCTGCTCAGAGAGATGTCTTTTTTTTTTTTTTTTTTGGCTAAAAAGTTATGCAGTGGGGCTTTAATGTAAATTTGATCCAAAGCTTAGGTTGACAATAAATATATGATAAAATAATAAAAGAAAATTCTTCAACTAAAATGTGAAGAGAAGAGGTTATGTGCAGATACCTGCAGTTCCCACTGGTGAAGTTACACTGCATATAGAACAAAGAATGCTTACAACAAAGTGTTGGTGACTATAGCCAGCGGAGCATCCTTTCAGATCTATAGCATCATAAGAGCTTGGTGTTAGAGTGGAAATGTGTGATGTTCTGCCAAATATGGAGAGGCTGACCTTAGAAATAGTTCAGAAATCTAAACAGGACACTTCTGTACAACTGACCCAATTTGAACACAATGATCACTTTCAATATTATAAACAACTTCACCAAGAAGGTTGCAGGTGGGAGAATTTAATGTACGCTTTTTGTCTGCTTTTGCCTTCAGAGGTGGCTACATCCGATCATTTAGACTTGCAGTGATCAAGAAAAAATACGAAATGAAGTTACACATTTTCAAGAGGCTTTGATTAATATAAGTGTTTATTTTACTTTTCAACAAAAGGGTGAGTGTGAGTAACTGAAAAACTTTTGGCTGATTGTAACTTGTGACTGTAATGTTATCTGAGTGGGACTTGTTTAACAGCACAAATCAGCTCACTTGTTGTAGTTCCAACTAACTCAGTTCTTTGTGGTCAGATTGTGTTAAAATAAAGCTCACATAACAAAGCTTCAGACAGAACATGCTTGCAGTTAGCATCACACCCCCAGGGAATGTTGATAAATATGATGATGACAGCAGCAAAGTATCAACTGAGAGCAAAGTAATCTGATTGTATAATGTACTTAGAAAATGTAGCTTGGAAATGGGTAGCTCTAATAGCTATGTAAACCGGTTTCTGTTTAGGTTTACAGCTCCCGTGTATTACACTTTAAGACAGGACTGGGCAAAATTGCAATAATAAAATCGAATAGTGATCCAATCCTGCGACAATATGCAGTTTTGACGAGATTGTCAGGCTGTGGTCCAGTGCTCTTTTTGAATGCAGTGTTTTGCTCAAACACAGACACTGCAAAAAGCTAATGGTTATTGGGAGATAAACGGATACTAACTACATGAAACAGGCTGAAAATTAAAATTATGATGTTTGTTGTAACAGGACTTTTTGGCATTTTTCCTACCCCTACCTGAAGGACTTTACGGTTATGAGTTCCTGGGATTACTTTTTTCTACCTTACTCTGCACTCACTTCTCTCCCTTTTGTCTTTGAAGAGCCTGCATATTTCTCCTCTTTTATCTTGCTCTTCTTGGTCTATACTGGAGACATGCCAGCTATGAGTGTTGGTGCATTCCAGTCAGTTTTGCAGGGTCAAGGTGGTTGGGTGGACAGGTCCGACAGGCACGTGATTACATCAGAATATTTTAAGAGAGTTTGGCTGCAGACCTCCACCTGAATGCACCTCAAACAGCATTTCCCTGACTTGTTTTAAAGGTGCACTGTGCATAGAAATAAATAAGTGTAATGCATTACTGTAGAACATTTCAGGCAATATCTGAAGCAGGTGACAGACCTTTAAATTATTTTACTTTCTAGAAAATATGATATGCATATTTCATCAGTTGTTCCCTTAGTGTCCATTTTATGTTATTAAAGGTGATAAACAGCTTGTTTCAAAAGGTTTTGTAAACTGTTTTTATGACCGTAATGTCTGTAGTTTGTTACCATAGGAACGTTTGGCAGGAGGGGAACCAGAAGAGGGGCATCCTGATGGAGCCTGTTACCTGGTTACCTGTGTGAAGGGTATATTACATTGTACTGTCAGTAGGATCACAAACAGGTTAAAGATTAAGTCAAAAGAAGCTTGACAGGGTACATACTTGAGCATTGATTTTCATACTGCAATGTGTCATTAATAATTTGCAAACACAATACTCTTCAAACTAATAATTGCAGAGTGCACACCCACAACATCAACAATCAGTTTATTCAAGTAGACAAGTACTGCTTATGTGGATTATATAAGACTACAGAACTAGCAATGGTTATTTCAAACATCATTTGTAAAACGAGCATACAAGTATAAACAAAGGGTTGATCGTTTTATGTTGCACGATATGGCTGAAGCACTTCCCTTTGTTGTGAATTTTGCTCATTAACGACGGTGATAACACTTTTTCTGATTAGCAAAACTTACTGCAAAATGTACTGTTGTTAATTAAAGGCGCACTCTGTAACTTTTCTAGTGGAGGGTCTGCCATCTGCTTGTCTACACCAAAATGTTCCACATTATGGCATTTATCTTAGCTATCTCCATAAAGACAGATATGTGACACCACCAGGCCAAGTTACAGGTTAAATCTGTGGAGAGGCGAGCCTACTCACAATACAAATGCATACTTTTCTAGGTAATTCTGAGCAATAAAAACACCTGTAAATTAATCAGTGCAAGACATAAATTACCCCTCCATAAACCACCACCTTAACATGGTAAAGGGGTTTGAGTGCCTGAATGATCCGGGAGCTATGTAGAGGGCTTCATGCCCCTGGTAGGGTCACCCAAGACAAACAGGTCCTGGAGGATGGGTCAGACTAAGAGTGGTTCAGAAGCCCCCATGATGAGAAACACAGCAAGGTCTCTCACTGTTGTGTCAGCCTGTGGGCAGAACAGCAGTGTAGAGTACCTGGCCTTCTTGAGTTCCTGGGAGGGGTACTGGACAGTCACCGACTGGGAACTCTGTTCTTCTTCTGGGGGACTTCAATGCACACGTGGGCAACGACAGTGACACCGGAAAGGTGTGATCGGAAGGAACGTCCTCCCTGATCTGAACCCGGACGGTGTCCTGTTATTGGACTTCTGTGCTAGTCACGGTTTGTCCATAATGAAAACAATGTGTCTATCAGTGCACGTGGCACCAGGACACCCTAGGCCGGAGGTTGATGATTGACTTTGTTGTTGTGTCATCTGACCTCCAGCCGCGTGTCTTGGACACTCGGGTGAAGAGAGGGGCAAAGCTGTCAACCGATCATCACCTGGTTGTGAGTTGGGTCCGCTGGTGGAGGAGGAAGTCGGAAAGACCTGGCAGGCCCAAGCATATAGTGAAGTTCTGTTGGGAACATCTGGCAGAGCCCTCTGTCAGGGGGACCTTCAACTCACACCTCCGGGAGAGCTTCTCCCAGATTTCAGGGAAGGTTGGGAACATGGAGTCCGAGTGGACTTTTTTCTCGGCCTCTATTGTTGATGCGGCTGCTCGTAGTGGTGGTTATAAGGTCTGTGGTGTCTGTCGCGGCAACAATCCCCGAACCTGGTGGTGGACACCAGAAGTAAGAGATGCCATGTCCATCACCCTGACTGAAGTCACTGAGGTGGTTAGCAAGCTCCTCGGTGGCAAGGCTCCAGGGGTGAATGAGATTCGTCCTGAGTATCTTAAGTCTCTGGATGTTGTGGGGTTGTCTTGGCTGACTCTACAACATCATGTGGTGGATGGGGACAGTACTTCTGGACTGGCAGACCGGGGTGGTGGTCCCTTTGTTTAAGAAGGGGGACCGGAGGGTGTGTTCCAACTATAGGGGAATCACACTCCTCAGCCTCGGATTCAGGAGGAGCAGTGTGGTTTTCATCCCGTCCACGGAACACTGGACCAGCTCTATACTCCACATGTGCTTTGTGGATCTGGAGAAGGCATTCGACCATGTTCCTCGTGGTGTTCTGTGGGGAGTGCTCATCAGTAAGTTGGACCTGTTTTCGGTGCATGTTGGACTCCACCAGGGCTGCCCTTTGTCACCGGTTCTGTTCATTGTATTTATGGACAGAATTTTTAGACGCAGTCAGGGGCCGGAGTGGGCCCAGTTTGGGGACCACAGGATCTCATCTCTGCTGTTTGCAGATGATGTTGTCCTGATGGCTTCATCGGACCAGGACCTCCTTTGCAGCCGAGTGTGAAGCGACTGGGATGAGGATCAGCTCCTCCAAATCCGAGGCCATGGTTCTTGACCGGAAAAAGGTGGCTTGCCCTCTCCAGGTGAGTAGAGTCCCTGCCTGAGCTGGAGGAGTTCAAGTATCTCGGGGTCTTGTTCACGAGTGAGGGGAGGATGGAGCGTGAGATTGACAGGCAGATCGGTGCAGCGTCGGCAATGATGTGGTCACTGTATCGGACCATTGTGGTGAAGAGGGAGTTGAGCTGAAAGGCAAAGCTCTCAATTTACCAGTCAATCTACGTTCCTACCCTCACCTATGGTCATGAGCTTTGGGTAATGACTGAAAGGACAAGATCGCGGATACAAGCGGCCGAAATGAGTTTCTTCTGCAGAGTGGCTGGGGGCTCCCTTACAGATAGGCTCGGAGTAGAGCCGCTGCTCCTCCACGTTGAGAGGAGCCAGCTGAGGTGGCTCGGGCATCTGTTTCAGGTGCCTCCTGGTTGCCACCCTTGAGAGGTGTTCCGGGTATGTCTCGCCGGGAGGAGGTCCCAGGGAAGACCCAGGACACGCTGGAGGGACTATGTCTCTCGGCTGGCCTGTGAACGCCTTGGGGTCCCCCCAGAGGAGTTGGAGTGTCTGGGGTGAAGGAAATCTGGGAGTCCCTGCTTAGACTGTTGCCCCCACAACCCAGCCCTGGATAAGCGGACAAAAATGAATGGATGGAAGACATAAATTACTTTAATACTATACTATGAAACAATCTGGGAAAAGCTGTAACATCTCAATTAGACAAATAAGTGGTGGACACTCCACCAGAAAAGTTACATATTGCACCTTTAATATACCCTCTTTTCTCAAGTCATATGCAAAAAAAAAAACAAAAACAAAAAAAACAAAAAAACAGTTCAGTTAATACACCTTGTATAATTATTTTGTACCCAAGTAATACTCAAGGCACAGCCCAAAAAGTACAACTGCACGAATAATATCACAAAACAAGCAACCTAATGACCGAGGCTTAACTTGAAAACAACATAAAATCTTAGAAAGCAGCTGAGGTTTACACCAGCATTGTCCACTTCTGTTGACATATAAACATGATGGTCAGGGGAGTCATTAGTTGAGTAAAAGCACCGGCACCATTTGTCATTAGCAGATTCAGAAGCAGGCGTCAGCTCAATTCAGACTGCAGTCGGTCAAATCCAGTTAGTCTCACCAACCGGCTGCACCTGTCTCTCTGCATTTCTCTGTGTGTGCTGAGTCAACTCGTGTCTAAAGGCCTGTAAAGTGCTGACATTATATGCATGAGTGTTTTAAGTTTATGTAATCCTAATGAAAGACACACCCACTTATGCTGGAAACAAAAGAAACACAACTCCTGGCACTTGACGTGTCACTTGGAAGGTACACTGCAAAAATCTATGCCAAGTTCAGATTACTTGAATTAAGAAAATTTTATAATAATGTGAGTAAATTTCACTTAACAAGTAAAATGAGTTACCAATGGAACAAGATTATTTGTAGTTAAAATATGAAACAAAATCTAATGTTGCTTGAATTAAGAAAAACACACTTAGTCCATTGGTAGATAATTTTACTTGTCAATTTGAATCTACTCAAATAAATTAAAATGTTCTTAATCTAAGTCATTGTAACTTACCTAGATATTGCTTTTTGCAGTGTAAACAGTCACACTAAGTTTATTTTAGATAAGACTGAGATGGATTTCTATTTCTATTTTAATGTTTTTTATTCTTACTTTCTTACACTTTAGCTTGTAGTAAGCTATGTGAAACAGGCAAAGATGTGTTTTGTAGAGACCTGTTTGTTGAACTCTAGTCTATCTTCAAGTCTTTGCACCTTTGTAGTGTCTGGGTTGTTTGTAGATGCACCTGTATCAGAGTGTTTGTGTGTGTTTTCAGGTGCGGTAAAGAGAGCACTGGGAGACTGGGAACACAAAAGAGGAAACAGGAAGGAAATGACGGTGGTTTCCCTGACCTGCTAAACTGCTTCTCTCTCTCCTCTGTGTCCTGGATGGAAAATCACGCACACACAAACACACGCATATACAGGGCTGTGGTGCTGTTGTGAAAAACAGGATTGGAGACACAGGAAGCACAGTCCCAATACAGCTGGATAAACAGCTGGAAAACTATAAACAGTGTGAGAGTAAAGGATCTGACCAAATTTAATGCTGATTAAAAATCAGCTCAACTTAAAGGTGCACTATGTAACTTTTTGGTTGGGGGTCAATCACCTGCTTGTTTCTATGGATATGTCACTGCTCTGCCTGGAATGTTCCACAGTATGACATTTAACAGTTCTACCTTTACATTTATTTTACAGATGATTTTACTGCTCAAAAACACCTGGAAAAACAGGCACTCTGACTCTGAGCAGGGTTGCCTCTCAACAGATTGCCGTGGTTTGGCGTCCATGATGATAGAAAGGTTAAATACCATACTGTGAAACATTACAGACAGAGCAATAACATCTCCATGAAGAAAAGCATTTGATGGACCCTCCGCCAGAAAAGTTACACAATGCACCTTTAAAGATAAATGTTGCATTCTAATATTTATCTCTTTTCTGATATGTGTAATAACTCTAACCCTGAGTTGAATATAGAGCTGCTTTGGCTGTCTGTGGAAGGATTTCACTTCAGCTGATTAGAATTGTAAATGTGATATTTAGTTGAAAGTTGTACAAATTGATTACCTATTACTTATTTCATCTAACTCCTAAAGTCGATCAAGTATATATCAAAAGTGTGGGGAACGAGACTGAAAAGTATGACAACCAATTAAAATAGCTGCACTTTCACTTGCGTCAGTAATTCATTTAATATTTGACGTCTTTATAATTAAAGCCAGTCACACCTCTGATGATTGTGTCCTAGTAAGTTTAACCTCTCCTCCTGAAACTGCAGAATCAGAGCATTTTAAAAACGTGAACAAGAGAAGAGTGAAATATGTGGAGCAGGAGGAAGTCAGTCCTTCCACTCTGATAACCCACAAGGCAGAGACACAAACACCACAGGCGCCAAAACATGACGTGGTTAGCGCATACAAAACTCCGTCACGTTCTCTATTGTTTTCTGTTACTGCCTCATCAGCTTTTCCACATTTTTATTTTATTTTCACAATTCAGGAGCAAATGCAAATCACCGGATGCAAAAACATATGAGTGGAATGTCACAGGAAGGTCATAGGTCGGGACAAGAATGTCACTGGCATGTTTGTTATCACATATTTGCAGCTGCATAGCTTCAGAACATGCAGGAATGTGTTTTAAAAGTAATAAATGTTTGTGTAAAGTGTCAAAACAACAATGTGAGAACTTTCACAACATATTAGTCATTGAGCGGTGAAATAGCATAACACTTTATCATTAAGCCTGTCACGATAACAAATCTTCAAGTACCATATATTGCTGTATATGTAAATATAGACGATAATAATATTTCAAGTAATTTGTGTCACAGATGCAATAACCCAAGAGCAGATTTAAACCACAAAGATTATTTTAAATGTACAATATTGTTAAAAAATTATGAGCTACAACAAATAAACAGTAGACTGAAACACTTTAGTACATAGTTGGCAACTATAATGAGTCAGAGAAGTTATTTATTCAACCTATTATGGCTTAAATCTTATGATATTGCCAAAAAATCATCAACATTTTCAGTAGTGGAAAGAAAATGTAAAATCAGCCCAAAAATATATTGTTCCAGCATTCATATATTGAACGATAAGTCGATATAGTAATTATCGTGACAGGCCTATCATGACATACAGTGTAACTATGTGGAAATCGCATATAATCTCTTTCATCTCAAAATCTTTTCCACTGCTGTGTGAATCCTTATCTCCACTCCAAGATGTTTTGCTGTAGACAAATGAAAAATATTAAAGGTGCACAATGTAACTTTTCCAGCTTTCCATGTGCACGTTTTTCACCATGGAGATGTTATTGCTTTAGTCGTTTAATTACAAGTTTTTATTGCTGGAAAATCTACCTATAGAGCATGCATCCTTACTGTGGGTGTTGCTGCTCCAGAAATCAGACTTGTAACTTGGCCAGCTTTTCTCCATATGTTTAATGTTTGTACTGTGAAACAATTTATTTATTATTTATTTGTTTAAAATAACTTTTTTTATATGAATGGGCCTACATTTTCTTTTATAATCCTTTTTGTGTTTAGACTATTTATATTTGTCTAATGCTTCTATCTGACTGAGCATATCCGTTTGTACAAGACCTTCTGCTTTTTGAGCTGGTGATATGACTCAGCTTTGTGCATTTGTATCATGCACTTATCCATTTTTAGACACTGTCCTGTCTACTCACACATTTCTGTTTTAAACCTGTAGGTGTGGAACATTTCTATCAGGACAACCTCTATTTACCAGCATTTCTTTACCACTATCAGTGACACAGATTTTTAACAGATGATGTCATCAACATTCCCTGGGGGTGTGACGCTAACTGAAAGCACTGCTCTGTTAGAAGCCCTGTTACTCAAGTTAGACTTAATCTGAGCTTTATTTTAACACAATCTGACCATAAAGAGCTGACTTGGTTGGAACTACATCAGGTGAAATGATTTGTGCTGTTTAACAAGTCTCTCACATAAAATTACACAAGTTAGCTAGCATTAGCCAATAGTTTTTCAGTTAGTCACTCTCACCTTTTTTTTGAAAATCACCTAAACAGGATGATAAACGCTCATGTAGCTCACAGGCTCCTGAAATGTGTTGTTTAAAACCATGTTGTATTTTTTTTCTTGAGATTTCTATGGAAGATAACTTGTTCCATTAGATTTTGAATTTTACATACCACTGAATTTTTCACTTTGAATTTTTTAACTCTGAAAAAAGATATTTGAATTATTTTTATTCTGAATTTTATTTGCTGAAATGTTAAGTATACTTTAAGTAAGTATACTTTTTTGAAATATGTTTCAAATTCAAAATAATTTTTTTTTACCTTTTAAATATTCAGAACATATTATTTTCAAGCCCTCAGATTCAACAGTCAAAATTCAGACTGTAAAATTCACAGCAAAGAGCCAAGAAGCCAAGGCAGAAGCAATCGATCCTGTGTGAGCGAGGAGGACAGAGGCTGTTTCCTATTGGCCGTTCTCACATGTGGGCGGGGCTTACACTTAAGAAATAAAAGCGATGAGGTTTTGATGAAGATTATTCTGACCAATCAGACTGGTTCACTGCACCATTTCCTGTTGTTACTAAGTGAGATCATTTTGGATTGATTGCTTTTGCCTTGGCATCTTGAATTTTTGCTGCAAATTTTTTCACTGCAAATTTTGACTGTTGAATTTGAGGGCTTGAAAATATTTGTGCTGAATATTTAAAAGGTGATTTTTTTATATTAAATTTTAAACACTTTGAAAATGAACACTTAAAATTTCAACTAAAATTAAATTGCTACAAAAATTCAGAATAAAAATAATAATGTTTTTTCAGAGTGAAAAGATTCAAAATCCGATGAAACAAATTATCTTCCATAGATTTTCTAAAACTTCTTTGACAGTGTTTCCAAATGTTGAATCGTGTCACCATGGCAACTACTAAACATTCCTCCAGTAAAGATGCACGTAGACCACTACCGGCATGATGTCATTGCAAAGTGGGAAGTAAACTAATATGTTGTCAAAATATTATTGCCGTACAGTGCAATGGTCATAACAACACCAGGGGCAGGGTCAACTTCTCTGTCATGGTGCAGGATGACACGCTAATTCCATGGCAACAGTAAAAGGGGCAGGGTCTGGGATTAGCATGTGGCAGGGGCAGTTGTCGAGGCACTTTGTTGTTTCCTGCCATGGTACCCTACGTCTTAAGAGGCTTTAGCAAGTTTGTCGGAGCTGCCATCTGGTCCAGTCCAGAGCAGACAGTGGATATAAAAACTAATGATGTAGTGTGACGCTGCAATAAGAGGCTAATAGGGGATCATTGTCTGGTGTCTGGGGTTTGCTACTCAGATGGACAGCAACAAGAAAAAAACTGTCTGTTGTCATTTAAACCATGACAAAACAACTACTTTATCATCACAAAATACTCAAGGACAGGGCAATTGCTGTACCCAGTGATTTGTCAAATACTGAGTGTATAAACTGGCACTAGCTCTGTTGATATTTTGTAGCTGATGTCATCAACATTCCCTGGGGGTGTGAAGCTAAGTGAAAACACTGCTCTGGTAGAAGCTCTGTTATTTAGTCAAATCAGACTTAATCTGAGGTTTATTTTAACACAGTCTGAACATAAAGAGATGACTTGGTTGGAACTACATCAGGTGAGATGATTTGTGCTGTTTAACAAGTCTCTCATAAATAAAATTATAGTCACAGGCTAGCTAGCATTAGCAAAACGTTTGTCAATTAGTAACTCACACCTTTTTGTTGAAAATCAAATATGAAAATATGTTTGTGTTTGCTAATGTGTTCATTGTGTCACCATGTCAACTGATGAACATTCTGCCAACAGAGATACATGTTCAACACCCCCAGCATGATGCCACTGCTCATAATTCAATGTATGTAGTAATTAAATTGACAATTTACAAAAATGTTAAAGGTCCAATATGACACAAAATTGACTCTTGTGATCTTTAAGCCTTGTTATAATGTTGTTACCTCCTAAAAAACATACTTGGAGTTGTTTCATTCACACATGTTTGAGTAACCTTTTATTATTAGTCTGTCTCCATCTCCAAAGCTCAAAATGCTCTGTTCCACCTTGTGATGTCATCAAGTGGTAGTTTTCAAGTTAACTGCTACCTTTTTTTCAGTGGAGATTGGAAATTCCAGGGTTGAAGTCATCCAGGGCAGGTTGATATTGAAATACAATTAACTTTGATAAGTACTGATCAAGTAGATTATTCACAATAAAACAGTCAATCTCAAACACTTACTCACATATCTACCATTATACTTACATGTTGCAACAGTTGTTTCTCTTGTGGGTGAGACTCTGAAAACATCTAAGTTATGTGTGTTATCACAGTGATACTGGTGACTAAGCTCTGGCTGTCTACACACAGTTCAGTGTAGTTATAATGTTCACAGTGGGGCATGTGCAGGTATTTCATCTGCATGTGAGGTGTCATTTTCACAATAATGATACAGACACATAAGACAGGTCTGATTACTCCTCTGCAAAGGTGTGGTGGGAATCTTTGTTGTTATGTTCAATAGATATTTGTGTTGACAAGCCCAAACACATTTTATTGTTATTCATATTTTGAAAGTGTATTATGTAACTTTTCCGCCACCTGCTTTTCTCCGTGTTATTGCTTTGCCCCTGGAATGTTTACAGTGCGGCATAATCTATGTTGTATTAAACAGCAGCTAGGGCTCGGTGGGGCTAATTGCGTATTGCCATAGAATTAAATGAACTAAAGTTAAAAGGTAGCTGCTAACTTGAAAACTATAACTTGATGACATCACAAACTGGAATAGAGCATTCTGAGCTTTGGAAATGTAGACAGATTAATAATAAAGGGTTACTCAAACTCAAACTCCAGGTATGTTTTTGAGGAGGAAACAACATTATAACAAGGCTTAAAAATATTGAATTATATGCTGAGGATCAGACAGAATCAATATGTTGTTTACCAGTAGCAAATACTTGTGCATAATAGCTTTTGCTGCACTATGAGCCCCTGATCACAAAAAGCTTGTAAAAATATGAATCATGAGGTGAGAGCAGAATTCACATAAGCCACAAACACCTCCAGACAAGACTAAATGACTGCATTTTCAGGACCATGAAAATGATGACAACCAACATTGAGGTTTTGCTGGTAAGTTAATAGAACATTAATGTGTGATTAATACAATAATATTACTATTAAATATCACCTTTTCAAAAGCTACTGTATAAGTTGCATGGAGGAACAAAGATATATCTTAACACATACTGACGTGAAAATGTGAGAAGTAGGGGAGCTGAAATGATACGAGGCACTCCTGTGTACAAAAATGAAAAGTTCTCTATTCTGTTCTTCTATATACTGTAAGTTGCCGTCACTGTTTCATAACTTCAGATGGGGGCCTATATATTTATTTGTTTATTTGATTGGGACAGTGCATGTTAATGAACATACATGACAAAAGCACGAATGTAAACACGCCGGATTGTAGCCATACGGCTAATTTCCATCCGTAGTCCCACAGGTCAGGGTCACAGGGATCAAAAATACAACAATAAAATTTACATTAAACAATCATCAGGCCTTAAATACAATTTTCCAACCATACAATCTTACAATCAAAAACACTTATTGTGCAATGTTCCTGTGCCTTTTAGCTTAGCTTACAGTGTTGTGTTTTTTAGTTGATTGTAAATACTTATTATTATTATTTATCTTGATTTTGATGCATGCTCTTATTTTCCTACTGTTTCTGTAACTTGCGTTGTGACACTGCAATTTCCCCATTGTGGGACAAATAAAGGATTATCTTATCTTATCTTATCTTAATCTTAGTCACTTTTGCACAAAACTCCATAAACATTCACTCAGCTCATTATCCACACCCACATACATCATACAATACTAAAACGGTCCATAAAAGATACACAATATATCAATAAAGAGCCTGGCACCTAATGTGTGCAAGTTTGGTTTGCCCAGAGCCAGTTTTTCAGTTGAGCCTTAAATGAATTATATGTTGGGCACTCCCTCAGAGTTAAAGGAAGGCTATTCCACAGGTTCCCACCTCGGACAGACAGGACCATCTGACCAAAGGTGGTACGTCTGTGGGGTATGACCGTATCTCCTCTGGCGGAGGCTCGTGTGGTTCTTTGTGTGTTTTCTTTACTCTTGATAAATTCTTTTATTGGTGGAGGAGCGAGAGAGTGCAGAACTTTATAGATCAAACATGCTGATTTTAAATTGATCATGTTTTGAAAATGCAGTAATTTATATTTGTATAGAACATGGCAGTGGTGATGTGACAATGGTTTTTTGTCCAATGTTTTTAAAGCTTTTTTGTAGAGGCGCTCTATGATTTTCAGAGATGTGGGGCATGCGAGTGACCATGTAGTAAGACAGTAATAAATATGTGAGATGATCATGGAGTAGAAATACATTTTAGCTGCTTGCAGTGTTAAGTTATTTCGAATATGGCGGAAATTTTGGAGATTAAATTTGACTACCTGTGCTACTTTTTTTATATGACTTTTAAAAGAAAATGTTGGATCCAGAACTACTCCAAGGTATTTAAACTCTGTAACAAGGTTAAGCTCCTCTCCATTCAGAAAAACATTTGACCTGGTTGATTCTATGCAACGTTTTGAGAAATACATACAAATTGTTTTTTTTGTGTTCAGCATAAGACACGAGTCCCTGAGCGAGTCCTGCACTGAGGATAGCGCAGCTGTGAGGTCTGTAGCAGCTTGTTGTATGTTTTTTCCATGAGTGTAGATGATCATCCGCATACATTTGCGAGAGGATGTTTGGGCATGCATTAGGTAGGTTATTGATAAAGAGAGAGAACAAGACCGGACCAAGGACAGACCCCTGAGGAACACCAGTGTCAGAGTCTAGCCAGGCTGATTTAACACCATCTACTACCACATACTGTTTCGTGTTGGACAGGTAAGATTTGAACCATAAAAGTGCCTGATCAGAGATGTTAAACTGAGTTAGCCTGGATAACAATATCTGATGGTTTACACAGTCGAAAGCTTTCTTCAGGTCTAAAAAAACAGCTCCGACACAGGGATACTTATCAAGCAAACTCTTAATGTTTTCTGTTAACACACACAGGGCACTGTCTGTGGAGTGATGTGTTCGAAAACCAAATTGTAGTGGGTGTAATGTGGGCTGGGTGTTTTCTAAATGGGCAGTCAGAAGTTTCACTACCCATTTTTCTGCTATTTTAGATACAATGGGGAGTATGCTTATGGGTCGGTAGTTGGACATATCTGTTTTAGTACTTGATTTAAAAATTGGTGTCACTGCGGCCACTTTCCAATTTGTTGGAACTATGGAGCTTTTAAAAGACAGATTAAGAAGATGAGTGATTGGACGTACAAGAGAGTCTTTATATTTTTTTAAAAAAATTTGTGTTCAGGCCAAATGCATCCAGGGCTCTTGAAGTTTTCAATCCAGTGATGATTTTTCCCACTTCATAATCTGAAATTTCAGTGATCCTGAAGGTAGACTGATCAGGATGACAGAAATTGTCAGAACAGACAGGTGGAATAAAATGCTGAGTAATCTCTTTTACAGAGTTTATAAAAAAGCAATTGAGGTTGGTGGCAATGGAAAGAGGATCTTTGATAACTGAGTTACTTATTTGAAGCTCCAAATTCTTGCTGTTATTGTTTGACTGTTTTCCGAGTAGTTTGTTTAAGTTTTGCCATATTAATTTCCCATTCCCATTAGCGTTCTCTATAACCTTAATGAAGAAGTTAGCTTTAGCCCGTCTCAGAGTCTGTATTACCTTATTTCTCATGTGTGTGAACTTCTGACGGTCTGTTGTTAAGCCTGTTTTCAGAGATTGCTTTAATAACTGATCTCTGACTGACATCAGATTTTTACATTCTTTATTCAGCCATGGCAAGTGGCATATTTTCTTACGTTTAAATCTACCTCTCCTGGAATAGCTTGATATGACATCTTTCACAGTTTGGATGAGTTGACTGCTGCAATCTTCAGGATTGTCACTAGACAGGATTATGTCCCAGTCCAGTGCTGACAAGGCTGTGGCCACATTTTGTCGTTGGCTGCAAGGGATAATTTCATATCGAGACCTGTTTTCTGTTGCATTACAAATGTTGTTGTTTACCCTGGATTTATAAAGTTTCCTAGAGAAGAGTATTATATTGTGATCTGAGAGACCAGTCAGGAAATTATAGGTTTTTGTGATTCTGTCAGGCCTGTTACTAAAGATGAGATCAATTCGAGTTTCTGAATGTTTAGTAATCCTTGTGGGTTGCTCTACAAGTTGAGATCTTTCTTGCAGTCCCAATTCACATTAAAATCTCCAATAACAATTATTTCTTTAGACTTATTGTGTGTTGTGTGATGCTTGAGTAGTAACTGCAATTGTTCATAAAAATCTGTTTTGGCTGATGGAGGACGATAAAGGCAAACCAGTGTAAAACTCATCTCTGTAGAGAGGGATATTTTCACTGAAATACTCTCAATTTGAACCTCATTGGGTGCATCAAGTTGTGAGCACTCCAGAGTATTTTTCACATAAAGCAGCACCCCCCCACCTCTTCCTTTATCCCTGTCCCTTCTGAAAACTTTATAATTTGGGGAAACAACACCTGATTCAGGGGATGATCTTGTTAGCCAGGTTTCTGATAGTCCTAATATATCGATATTTGAATTATTTAAAATATGGTCCAGTTGCTCACGTTTAGGGAGCATGCTTCGTATATTTATGTGGGCGCAAAGTAGCCCTTTTGTTTGTTTTTTTTTTGTCCCAAAACAGTTTAGCCTGTATAAGTCTACCGATGATTAATTGTCAAATAACCAAAAAGAAATTCCACACACATTGAAAATTATGGACTGGGGCTACATATTATTTTACATATATTGCATGATATTTTTTGTTTCAGGTGAATATGTCGAGTTATTAACCATAAACCTGGTCCAAACTGTTACATTTCTACAGTTAAATTGCTAAGTAAAATATTGCAGTGTCATGTGAACAGTGTCTACATCCACAATGACATCATTCAGTGACAGGTCAAGAGTGACGTAACCTGTCATTATGTATTCGCTTCAGATTGGTGTATTGATCTGATCTTCACAAGAGTAACAGACCTGATCTCTTTTCTCTGTAAAAGCCAATAGATCAGTGCCAGACCTAGTCACAACAACATACTGATTTGAATAAAGGGCAGCAAACATTGTGGTGACAGCATTACGTTCAGTAAAAGGCCTAAATAGGACGGATACCAGTGGAAAAATGTCTGGGAACTTGTAATTTATTCTAGTAACTGTATTTAAATAAGCATGACAATGAGTATGTTTTGTGAGGTAATGAGCAGGCATTTCCTCACAGGTGTAAGTGAATACTGACTGCAAAACCTTTGGCCTCTATATGCAGTAAAAAGTGGTGTTTATGTGAAACAACCACAACTGAGGAATTTTTACATCTGCTGACGATGACTTTCAAAGCTGTAAATCATTGGGGCATTTGAATATTTCAGGTAATGCACAAGCAACATGCGAATCCAACAGGTCAGGTTAGGCATTTTTCAGTCATGGGTTTTGTTTATTCTCAAGAACATGGACAAAATGTATATAAAAACAATATGCATATAATTGTTTCCCTTTGTGTGATAACTGAGTGTACAAAATATCTTACAGTGTCATAAGAACCGTATTTTTTTTTATAGCTATGCTTTTTGACCAAACTTCTGGTCAACCACAATTTGACAAGTTTTCAGTCACCATATCAAGTAGTAGTAGTAAGTGTTCCACTTTAAAGCACTAAGTACACTGTGTAACTTTTCTGGAAAAGATCCACAACCTGTTTATGCTTTGGTTTAAATTGTCCACAGTTTGTTATTAAATTGATCTGTCTTGCATTTATTCAACTACAGGTAGGGTATGGTAATTATTGCTAAAAAAAAATAAATGTATTGCTATAAAAACCATCCATTCATCCACAAATCTAACTTGTAATTTGGCTTGCAAGTCTCTATGGAGATTCTTAAGTTTATGGCCATACTGTGGAATATTCTAGGCATATCTCCATGGAGACAAACAAGTTACACAGTGCACCTTTAAGATAGGGGTGGGCGATATTGACAAAATACACTATCCAGATTTTTTTTTGTTTGTTTGTTTGCTGTCAGTTCTCAACAATGTTATGCCAATCGATCAGAAATGAATTAAAATATGCTTGTAATTGTGAATGTCTTTGGCAATATCAGTCAAACAGGTTGAGAAATATCTGCTTTGTTTGAGAAGATTGCACAGTATCTTTGTTGTAATTTTGTTAGCTCATTTTGCAATCTTTTAAAATATTTTGTATAGAAGAGACAGTATATTCAAATACATTCAAATTTTGCTTATTTCCACCAAAATGTGATGAAGAGCAATTAATTACTATGTGACGCGTCTCCTTGCAAAAACTCACTGATATTACCTTATTTGACCATTCATAGAAGGAAATACAAGCACGACTCTGCCCGGCCACTTGTGCATTCAGTCAAGGCAGCCACTGTGTCCACTGTATTCTCTTCCCTCCTGTTATTATTACATTTCCTCCCCTTGAACGGAAAGACCGAAATAACCCTGCTGAAATCTATGGCTCTCCGGGGGCAGGGCTTTTGTGTCAGTGCAAGTGCAAAACAAGAGCGGCGCTGGTTTTGAATGGAGCCTCGGTCACAGCTCCAGTTTTGAGGCCTCACGGTCCACCGACACACAACTCATTACATGGAGTAGAGTGTGTATAAGGACTCATATAGGGAGATGTGCTCAGGGAGAACGAGAGGCTGGACTCCTGTCTGTCTGTGAGTGATGAGGGCACTGATGAAATGTGATGCAACTGTACCTGTATCAGAGAAAGAGAGATGACTTGTTGTCATTTGCTGTCATTTATGAGTCTGGCAAAGTTGAAATGTGTAACTTTTCAGATTGAGTGGAGCGTCTGCCACCTGTTTGTGTCCGTGGAGATATTATTGCTTTGCCTACAGGCCTGGGTATACAGGGGTGCAAAAGGGTGCATTTCAGTCTTATTCAAAAGTGTTTGCATCCTCATTTCAGGTGAGTAAATTAATGAGATTTAATTGTATTGTATTAAAATATTATCTTTGCACCCCTTTGAAACCCTGACGCACCCTCAGTTTGGAATGCACCCAGGCCTGAATTCCCTTATATTTATAGATGAACTAAGTAACTTTTCAGGTGGTGGGGGGTGGGGTCTGTCATCTGATTGTCTCCATGGAGATGTTATGTTTTAGTTTTTTAGAATGTTCCACAGTATATCATTAAACTCGTTTTTATCAATGGAGACAAACAGGTGACACCACTAGGCCAAGTTATGGAGGTTATGTTTTCGCCTGAGTCTGTCTGTTTGTTTGTTTGTTTGTTTGTTAGTTAGTTAGTTAGTTTGTTTGTTTGTTAGCAAGATAACTCAAAAAGTTATGGACGGATCTTGATGAAATTTTCAGGAAATGTTCCGAATGGTAAATCCAACAGATGATTAAATTTTGGTGATGATCCAGAAGAAATCCTGGATTCTGGATCACTTTGAAAATTTCGTTAGCATTGCGTTAAATGGGGCTTGGCGGAGGTCTGCGCTCTCTGAGTGCTTTTCTAGTTTAAAGTATTTTTCCTGGTTAAACACACACACACATATCTGTAATTACACTGATGTTACGTTTAATGTCAAGCTATGGAACATTCTAGGCAAAACAGTAACATCTCTATGGAGACAATCAGATGACAGACCCCAAAACCACCACCACCAGAAAAGATACTTAGTTCATCTATAAATATAAGAGAATTTGGGATCTACTTTTCTATCCATCCTATGCAAATGGCTGGATGATGTTGCTGAGGTGACCAGTTTTCTTATTCATTTTTTTTTTTTTTCACAATAATAGTTTGTGTGTGTTTACTGATTGAGAACAATATCACTTACTAAAAGTTTTTTTTTTATTATCTTCTATTGACATGTAAAATCTTTGAGAAAAAGCATTAACCACTGACAAAGTGCAACCCTGTGTAAAGTATTCATTTGGCTGATTTCTAGCTACATTTTTTTTTATTATTATTTTCCACAGTGCTGTCAGGAGGGGCTGTCTGCTGTGATTTGTGTTTTTTTTTAAGTTTGGAAACAGTTTATGATTAAAGAAATTGTTAAGCAGAATTTTTATCCCTTTTATATAGAAGTCTCACCTATATAGAGACTCTCATGGTTAAGGTTATGTTGTTTTTTTTTCTTTTTTGCCACAGTGCTGTCTGGTTAACGCTAGAATGTTTGGTCAGGAGGGAGAGTCTGCTGTGATTTTTTAAGTTCAGAAATACGTTATGATTAAGGAAATAAGGTTAGGGTTTGGTCAAGTTTAGGAGCAGGATTTAGGTGAGAAAAATATATTTAGGAAATTGTTTTGTGATGGAAAATGGTAGCTTACTGAAGTAGCTTTAAATAACAAATGCGTCACCTACTAGCTTTATCCCAACTTAAACTTAACAATTATCTCCATTTAAACTTAACACTTAAACTTAAAATAAAACATAAATATAACATTTTAAGCCATGACCTGGAGGTGACATTGCACTTAACAACTCTAGACAGTCTTTTGTCCCACCAGATACGCTGTCATCTTCCAGACACGTGATTCAACTTAATTTCAACCTTTTTTCCTTTGGGCTGCCACCACCTTCCTTACACTTGATGGTCTATACTCTTAGGGTATAATAATAGTTTATAAACTTATGCTACCTTGTATTTTCTGTGATTGGAGACTTGCTTAATAACACACTTGTATGTTATAAGTAGATGTTGAATGCGTCCTCCACCTGTGCAAACGCAGCCTAAGCACAGTCTCCAGTGATCCAGGGCCTGTAAGAGCATGCTGGGGCTATTTGTGGAGTCACCTGTGTGACACTATATGTTTTCAAGGGAGAGATGCTTCACGCCCTGATTTAACATCTCCATTGGTGTAATCAGATCCATGGCTAGTTCAACTTGTCTGGTGTTCCCTCATGCATTATGGACAAAGGATTTTGTAGCACAGTCAATAATGCAGCTATTCAAGAAGGGTTGACAAGAGGATCATTAGAAAACTGGTGCTGTCTATAAACACAGACAAACATTTGCATGAAGATTGCATGAGTTATCTAATGTGAAGCAATAAGGAAACAGACTTTTGAAACAATGTAGGTTACTGGTGACTATCCAAATAGGCTTTTCACTAGTGCTGGGAGTCACAGCGTCCCTCATGATTCAATACGATACTTACGATACAATATTTTCACTATATGTAATACATGAGATAATTGATATTTTGCGCCTGTATATTTATTACTATTTTTAAGAAACAAATACACTTAACAATAGTATTTCTTTGTTAAACCACTACCTGTGCAAAGTCAATATGGAATAAACCAAATGTAACCATTAAAACATTGAATATGTCAAGTTAAGTTTCCTTTCTCTGAACAAAGCACTGTCACAAAATAATTTAGTAAAATATACCAAAAAATACTCCGTGATATATCGATAGAGCAGCCCTCAATAACTGCATCACTAAATTTAGTGTCACGATATTTCGATATTTTAGTACACCTCTACTTTACACTGATATTGTTTTGTTTTACAAGCAGGCTATTAGTCAACTTTGATATTTTTAATGGTCAAATCAGAATTTTCTCCATTACTGCAGTAACTTGTATGACTGTGCCAAACAATTTCTATTCTGAAGATCCCTCTCTGGCCCAAAGCTGCAGTGACATATTAATAATCAAAGGAATAACTGTAGATAAGAAATAACAGCAGGCAGTTGGCCAAAACTTTTAAATGTTTTGCTAATTTCTGCATGAATCATTCTTGACACAAGGTTAAACAAATGTCTCCCCGTTTTACAACATGGGAAGAGAAGCGCTGAAGGTGAATTTTAACAAGCCTGCTTATTATGATAACTCTTATCTCCTCCAAAGGTATGTAAAACATGTGGCAGACAAAGCATTTCATTATGTTCATTGTGTGAGAGACTATAGCTGGTTCAAATATAGTCAACAGAGACATTATTACCACAAATGGAGCTGAATAGAAAACTAGGTCAGTATAGGGAGAGATCTCCACCAAGCAATGCGTTGACCATAATGAGCTGTTGCATATATAAGCTAGCTTTGGCTGACCACTAATCACATGCTTATGATGTCAAGTCATTATACAAGGGCAGGGCATACTGAGAAGTGAAGTAACATGTGGGCTACCTTTTTCGCTTCCTATTTTGAATTCTAAACTGAAGTCATACACTCATATTTAGTGGATGTTTTTTATGGGCTCATAGCCATGGGTTGAAATACTATAACCTCTTGAATTAATCCATGTAGGGAGGGCTATTTTTACCTCAAAGCATTAGTCTGAGCGAGTGAAATGTATTCTAACCATACCCTCCCGTCTCTGGTTGCTGTTGCTGCCTGGTGCTCATGTCTTATTCAGACCTGTTAGTGTGCAAAGAAGCACTTCTCATATAGTGAAGAGGTGGTGGCTGGCAGAACAAAATATCATGCTATAAATCAACACCAAGACCACTGTCACAAGCACTTGAGACTAGTCTTGTTAAAGTCTCTGCAGCATTGAGAAAGGTATGCTGCTTTATTTTGTAAGATTTAACTTTGTCAGGCATGTAATATGCAAACGTTCTAGTTTCCAATTAAAGTGGTTTTATAAATATGTAATAATGCTGAGCTAAATGGCATTGCCCTCAAGATGGTCTTTAAAGGACATTGCCTCAATTTATTCATATCTTCAGTTGATCTGTGGTATGCATAATTTTTGTGCATGAAACAAGAAGGACAGTTGATGTTGTCTTGTCATTAGAAGGTTTTTATGTTCCTGTTGTTTGAGTCAATGCTGCCGTCCATCTGTGGAGTCTTCTGCCTGAATGAGTCTAATCATTCTTCAAAGCAGTACCTTTTAGATCTGGGAAGGAGGTTTGGCACTATTATCCACAAGAACGAGAGCACCTTTTAGAGTTTCATAAAATGTATTTTATTGTTTCTGAGGTTCACAAAACAAACCACATTTTCTCTTCTTTAAAAAATAACAAATGTATCTTTTATATTTTACATTTTTAATAATTGGTCTTTTGCACAGCAAAGATATGACACTTATGTTTCAGACAACATAGCAGACAAACAATGTGAACAAAGGAATACTTTCACAACAGTGCAAAATCAACAGATAAACTGGTTGTAACAAAAGCGTCCTAAAGATAAGGATGCCTTTAAGAACTACAACAAAAATGTGCATAATACGGAATGTTTTCAGATCATGGTAACCAAAAGAAAATGTTAAAGCGGGAACAGTTGGTAAACAAGCCAGAGGCTGCACCAAATCCTCTTAAATAAAAGAGATGGATTTAGTGCGTCCTTATGCGCGCTGGGATTTTGTTGGCCTGCCCTACACGCACGTGCATCAACTCTGAACCAAAACTCAACATGAGTCTGTTGCGTATGGCGTGTGGTAGACTCTACTTTACTTCAGAGGCACAAACGAGACAAACACTCAAAACATGGTTAACAAAGGGTGTTATTTCTCGTGGAAACAACTTGGCTCAACAAAGATAACGTGCCAGTGCGCGCGTGTTAAAGATACCTCAGGTTAATTAGGCGACTTCCTGCACCTTAGGTTCTTCATAATCATTTGAGAGGTGAGGGGGCTCTTGGTTGTTTTCTATTGAGGACTCACTACCCGTGCTCTCCCCGGACAGTAGTCGGGTCACCCTGAGGTCCGCTTTCAGAGACTGCACATCGTTCCCTATGCTCATCTCCCCCAAGTCATTAATAATCTGAGTCAGCTCTTGCTTGCCATTACAGTCATTGTCCAAAATGTCCTCACATTCAAAGTGCATTGACTTCTCCTCCTCCTCTTCCCCAACCAAGTCCTCTGTGATAGAGCCCAACTTGGGGGCGCTGCGGCTGCGCTCCACCGGTGGTTTGTAATAACACTGTCCGTTTAGCAGCTTTCTAAGAGGCACCAGTGGGATGGTCTGCTCCCCGATCAGCTGCTGCTGCTGGTGCCGAGCATCATCCCTCCGCTTTAGTCTTTTAAACTCTGCCAGAGCCGTGGCGGAGGTCTGGTACAGCAGCAGTGCCATGGCTTTAGCCTTCTCTGGTTTGGACACAAGCACCGCGTGGCAGCGCAGCATCACTGCCTTGTGCTTCATCTCGTGTCTGTAAATCCAAGCAAATATTTTAGGCAGTCTGGGGTCCGCCACGCAGTACGTAATCCGGTGTAGTAAGTACAAGTGTCCTGGTCTGCGTGCCTTATCGTCCACATGTACCATGCGGATGCCCTGCGAGCTGATGGTCAGTCTCATTTTGGTGCCGTTCTTTCCCATCTCACTCTTGGCCCAGATTTTGCTCACGGCCACGTCCGTGCAGCCGTCTCCTTTGGACTGGATGGTAGTGGCGTTTCCCAGGTAAAGCACAGTGTATGTTGGGTCCTCGCTGGTGATCTTCACCTTTTTCCTTTTTGACTTAAACATGCTTCCCACCTTGTTGAGCGCGCTCTCGGGGCACGACTTGGCGAAAGAGGTAAGGGCAGAGTAGTTGAGACTCACCGCATAGCCCTTTTGCTTGGACTGCTTGTCTTCCTCTATCAGGTCAAACTTATTCTTCTTCCAAGGCAGCATTTTAGACGTGTTTCCAATCAACAGAAACGTCAAATGAGAGACAGAAAATAGGATGTTGTTACTAGATCCAAAGATGTGTAATGTTTAGTCAAGTCATTAATTCCACTCTACTCTAAATGACAACTACACACAGAGACATCGTACTTTTGTCTATCCACTCTCCATCGTGAGCGTCTCCTCCAGCGTCATCGCTGACTCCACTGGCTGCTCGTCTGAAGCGCTCCAGTTATACAGTGGAACAAACCATCGGAAGGACTGTAGGGGTGGAGCAGAGGAATCTACCAAATAACCTCCATACGGATGGGGAAAAAGGGTTGTTGTTATTATTATTATTATTATTATTATTATTATTATTATTATTAGTAGTAGTAGTAGTAGTAGTAGTAGTAGTAGTAGTAGTAGTAGTAGTAGTATTACTAGATACTAATACACTATCTTAACTTTTCAGTTTTTAATATGCAATAGCTTTATTATTTTTACACATGTGCTGTGAAGTAGCCAGTAGCATTGGGGCTGGATATAATCTGTAGGTGCCTCAGACTGTGTAACCAATTGCTCAATTGAAAAAGAAATTTATTTAACTATTGATGATTGTGAAAAGAGAATTGTAGGCTACTGTAGGCTAGATTTTGTCAAGTTTGTATGGTAACCTTCGCTGGCCTAATGATGTTTTGGTATGAGCGTGCAGTGATTGGAATGAATGTCTGTCTGCTCGTACATTAATTTCGCCACAAGACACATACAGCGACGAGTGGTTGCGCCTGGCTGTATACCTTAATCTTGCCTGCCATCTAGAGGCCAAATGAAAAAGTACAGTAATCTAATCGATGAAGTCTTTCTTAATTTGTAGCATATAACCAGTGCTAAGACCAGTGGTAAGAAGATATAACCAGTGGTAAGAATATAACACTTTTAAAGGGTAGGTTTGATTGGAACCTGATTTGCACGTTGACTGAGTTCAGGAACCAATTCAAATGTTGTAGTTTCACTGGGGCATAATTGAGAGCTGGACGATGCGACTGTACCACTATATGTACTACAGCCACAACAGACAACACATCCCGACGTTTTTTGCAAACAGTTAATCCGAGAGGGACAGAGTGTGTTTTCTGTCGTGAACTGCTTCATGCGATGCTGATTTACAATATTTTTCATTGTTCATTTTAGGTAATGGCCCCGAACTAGACCTCCAGTAGTCTCTTCCATTTCCGGTTTTACGTCAACAACAGCAGACACATGTGGGTTTGTGCTGCGCTTCAATTTCTCTGTTTTACGGGGTCAAGAGGATATTTTAATGGGTAAAAAGAAAGCAGCAGGCGGTGGACTCGGAAGGGCGCTGATAAAAGAGAGGCTTCAGTCTGTCCGGGGGCACAAAAGAGGAGACTCATCATGGGTGAGCCGTTCAACTCTTTAGCTAGTCTTCACGATTTACAATCCCATCTTTCTAGCAGAGCCATTACCTACAAGTTGCCTCGACATGATTAATTCATTGCCAAGCATCCTGTTGGCAGTACTACTGATGTTAAAAACACACTGACGTTGTTTTCAGCTTCACACTAGTGAACTCAATGATGGCTATGACTGGGGGAGGCTGAACCTGCAGTCAGTTACAGAGCAGAGCTCTATGGATGATTTCTTGGCTACTGCAGAACTTGCAGGAACAGAGTTTGTGGCTGGTAAGAGACAGGCTACCTACATTTCTAAACTTTGATTCGTACATTTTCCAACTGTGTTTTTTTCATCTTTCTTACAGAAAAACTTAATGTCAAGTTTGTACCAGCAGAGGCAAGAGCGGGCATATTGACATTAGAGGAGAAAAACAGACTGAAGAAGTTACATGAAGAACATAAACATTTCCTCAGAATCCCACGCAGGTTAATATGGTAAAACAATGGCCTACTAAAATTCAGTGACACAGTAAATTGTGAGTTATTCTGTTTTATTTCAGACCCCGTTGGGATGAAAGTACAAGTTCAGAAGCTCTTCAGACTGCAGAGAAGGACAGTTTTTTGGAATGGCGACGAGAACTTGCCCAGTATGTATTGGTTTTTGAATAATTTCAATAATAACTTTTACAGTATCTTTATTTTTTTTATTATTAAAATAGTAATTAATTTTAAGTCATTTTAATTTGAAGATTGGAAGAGGAGCAGAAGTTAATCCTCACTCCTTTTGAGAGGAACTTGGAGTTTTGGAGACAGCTGTGGAGGGTTATAGAAAGGAGGTAAGCGAACAGTCTATTTGTCAAGACAAGGTATACACCCTTTTGAAACGTTTTCACAGACTTTCATATCCTTGACTGTTTCAAGGGTAAACCTAAATGCAATATAACAAGCCTAAGAAATCCCATATAGCAGTATTTGTTAAATTAACTGTATATTTCTCTTCTCTAGTGATGTCATAGTTCAAATAGTGGATGCAAGGAACCCGTTGCTGTTTAGATGTCCTGATCTTGTAAGTAATGTATTAATAATTTTAATCCAATATTGATGTTAGTGGAGCTTTGCTCTCTCGTATTCCTGAAGTCATACCTAGCCTACATTGTTTATGCACAGGAGTCATATGTAAAGGAGGTCTCAAAAGATAAGGTGAACATGCTTTTGATAAACAAAGCAGATCTGCTGACCAGGAAGCAGAGGAAAGTCTGGGCTCGATATTTTGAACGAGAAGGATTGAAGGCAGTCTTCTGGTCTGCGTTGGCTGAAAGCAACCGGTTAGATGCCGAGGAAAAGGTAAGTGGGTTTTGTCAGTTAATAGTGACAATAACAAATTACTTTCAAGAAAATACAGAAAATGGTTGTTATTTCACAGGGAATAGAAACTGAGGATGCAGATCAAGAAGAAAGTGACGAAGAGGAAACACAGCATGACTTAAAAGAAGTCAAAGAAAATGATAAAGAGGCTGAAGTGTCCAGTACAGAAGGGGAAGAAGAGAACGATGTAACTGTAAATGAAGAGGACTGGCAGACCTGCTCAGAGGATGAGGGGGAGGACGAAGGAGCCTCTATTTCTTCAAATGAATCTTCCCTCTATAACTCGAGCCGACTGCTGCACAAAGATGAGCTTCTGTCTGTGTTCAAGTCGGTTCACAGTGGACAACGCTGTAAAGAAGGACAACTAACTGTGGGACTGGTATGTGGACATGAATAATACTCTACACACTGGCATAAAAGCAAGTTCCCTTTTTGTGATAATTTGGTTTTGTAACAGGTTGGGTATCCCAATGTGGGGAAGAGCTCTACTATAAATACTATACTAAGAAACAAAAAGGTTTCTGTTTCAGCTACTCCTGGTCACACTAAGCACTTTCAGGTACAAATAATTTAAATCTAAATCTCATGTCTCATATTTTTCTCATATATTAATGCCATCCATCTTTTACATGTTGTTTCACAGACACTGTATGTGGAGCCAGGCCTCTGCCTTTGTGACTGCCCTGGTCTAGTCATGCCTTCATTTGTTTCCACCAAAGCAGAGATGATCTGCTCTGGGATTTTGCCCATTGACCAAATGAGGGACCATGTCCCCGCAGTTTCCCAAATATCCTTTGTTGCATTACAAATTAATCATAAGGTTAACATTGGTGTAGGTAATGTTTAAGGTTTTGTCCTGAACTTGTTAAACGTATGTCAGACAATCCCACGGCATGTATTCGAAGGAACGTACGGTATTAACATCATCCGACCTCGAGAAGATGAAGACCCTGACAGACCACCCACCTCTGAGGAACTGCTCACAGCTTATGGGTGTAAGACTTTGAACATACCTTTTACAGGAATCGGAAAGGTTATTATTAATTTGAGCTATGTTTATTTCAGACATGAGGGGCTTTATGACTTCACATGGCCAACCTGATCAGCCGAGATCAGCACGCTACATCCTTAAAGATTATGTAAATGTAAGCCTATTTCTCTTCTAAAAAAACAGGGCGATAATATCTACAGATTGAAATATGGCATTAATATCTATTTTTATTTGGCATTTGTGTCCTTTGTACATTTTGATGAACTAGGGTAAGCTCTTATACTGCCATCCGCCACCAAGTGTAAATCCTCAGGATTTTCAGCCACAGCACAGCAACTTTCAGAAAAGAGATCCAGACCAAATCAACCATTCCTCAACTAAAAACAATAATCCAAAAATTCGAAGGATTGAAAACACAGTGGACAAGAACTTTTTCCACCAAGTAAGTTGCATTCACACATTGTTTCTTTGTATTGAGCCTCATAATATGTTACATTTGTATTATTCAGGAAAATGTGCGAGCTTTATCTAAAGGAGTTCAGTCTATCATGGGCTACAAACCAGGAAGTGGTCCTGTTGGACCTGGGCAGATGGAGCCAGATGTAATGGCAGGAAAGCCCTGGAAGAAACACGGGAACAGAAATAAAAAGGAGAAATTACGGCGGATCACCAAGCATCTGGATGCTTAAACTAAATATTGAATTTAAATTTTGTAAATTTACAAAGTTCTTAAAAACAAGCCCCTCATGAAAAGATAGCTCATCTTTCGTGCATAGCACATTATGCACAGATGATGACATGTTAGTACAATTAATGAAGGTAGACTAAAAAAATCAGTAGTATACAATCTGAAAGACTGATTTTGTTGTATATTGTTGATTGCCTTCAAACTATGAGAAGATGTGTTGACATCATGACATTATGTATACATTCAATCATCACAACAGTTTGTAGCAGCTAAAGGTGAATATAAATAAAAAGAAAAGTAACAGCATCATGGCTTTTATGCATGTTTGTCACTTTGGCATTGTACACATAGCTACATTAAACTTGTGCGACTGTTTAAAAAATGAATAGGCCTACTTTATATACAGATTATCAGCAACCAAATGAGTAATTTATTCATTCAAATTCCATCAAAGCTAGTCCTATTTTAATATCTTGTATTCCAGTCAGATGCTAATGCTCCGTTTACATAGGCTAGAGCAGGTGAATGAGCTCCTCCCTCCTTTGCCATCGTGACTTCTTTGCTCTCATCCACCGAGTTTTTCCGCACATCTGGCTTTGTAGTGAGGAATGTGTTTGACATGCATTCGTTATCAAGTTTTTGGGAAGACTCCATCACCTGTTTCACCGAGGAAGTAGGAGGCAAACTTTGTGGCGCTATCGCTCTCGGTACCATTTCAGGGTTGCTGCTCCTGCTGGCACACGCTGCGTAAGTGGGCTGAGATTCGTCAAGTTAATGTTTTCAGAAACATTTTACCAATAAATGTTAGATTTATTTATGAAGGTTAGGCTATGAGAGATGCAGATATCAAGCGGCAAGTGAGAGCCAAGCCACGACGTCCCTTTATTGCCTCCTGGGTAACAGTTGTAACACAATTGGAGCCATTCTGTCCAGGCAGCTCCATGTTCAGGTAAAGTCATAATTTAGTGATTAATTGCCAACACTGAGCACATTTATACTCTTTGTTTTGTTTGTAGGTTATTTTGGCGGCTTTTTCTGCTACAATAGATGCTGTGTCTTTGATCACTCTGTGCATAACAATATGTTTGTGTAGGAACTCAAAAGCAGGTAGGAAAATGCCATTGCTTCTACCCTTTTAAAAAGAAAACTGTCATTTAAGGCAAAGACAATCGCTATCTGGATACCCATTCCAAAATACTGTCCTTGTTCCAGGACTGAGGATGAGAGCGAGAAGAAGACGAAGAAGACAGCATCTCTATGGGATCTGTGTTTTGTTTATGATCACTGGAGGATTTTTCAAAGCTGGACTGAGGAATAGTGAAATACACAAGACTCTTACACACAGGAGACTTTTACAGATCATAATGGAAGTAAGTGCTGAAGCAATAAATAAAAAAAACATCCCATAGCCTACACTATTAGGCCATTTAAAAATGCCATCCATCCATCCATCCATTTTCTCCCGCTTAATCCGGCTGGGTCGCGGGGGCAGCACGCTGCCCATTACTCTGTGCACCATAGACCCCTATGAACCCCTCTGCAGGTGGTGAGCCCACAGGAGGGAGGCCATTTAAAAATGATGTAGGCCTAATAAATACAGTTATTGCAAAGAGAAAAACACTACTACACTTCCACAAGTTAATGTCTGATTCACAAGTGAAAGTTTGTGATAAAGGTCCTATATATTATGCAAAATTGACCCTTGTGAGCTTTTAGCCATCTTAGAACATCACAAACATAGCTGGAGTTGTGTTAAAAATGTGAATGAAGCAAAACACAATTCCAGATTATTTTTTTTGATGAGGAAATTATAACATAGCTCAGAAAATAGCATAATACGGGCCCTTTAATATTACTAGAATATATAGTCATTATTGTTTTGAATAGATGTATTCTCTGGGCTTTCAGATAAACCATTGCTAGCTTTGAGTGCATTGTTGATCATTTACTCGTATCATTGCATAGATGCCATTATTATTATTTTTATGGACTGACCCTCTACCATCTGTTTAAATAGGACAACTCTGATATAGTTGGATATGTCCTTGGAATCCTGTCTTTGGTGATAGCATGCACATCTAGATTTCCTGCACTCTACAGAACAGTAAGTTAAAGACAACCATTATTTTTCAGTTATTATTCAAGTAATTGGCCCAAGCATTTAATACATGTTTGCGCCTTGCTGGACTTCTTTCTTTTACTAGTGCACAAAGCGACTGATGACAAGAGCCCAGCTGTTTTCGGTAGTGATGTGCTCCCTGGCTGGTACATGCTATGCCACTGCCTTACTCCTTTATGACACCAGCAATGCATTTATCTGGAGGACATTACCATGGTTGCTGTCAGGTGTTTTGTGTGCCATCATGGACCTTCTTGTATCCTTTCTAATAGTTTAACTTAGAATATCTTGGTGCAGCATTCTCACAGTGGCCACTAGATGTTGCTATACAATTATAAAAATTGATAAAAGGTTAAACCCAGGTATGGTAAGGAAAGGAAGAGACCGTTTGATACTGACTTGACACCTGGGGCTGACTTTATCCTACTGACACAGTAACACTAGCAAGAGAATACCTGTGAAACCTTTTCTTGAATGTCCAATATGTTTGAAAACATGAGCTGCAATAAATAAATAGCACAATTAAACACTTGTAGTTAGTGTGGAAAATTAGTCATAGTATTTACTTTATGACGTTCTACAGCTCAAATCTTCTCATACTACAAAAATGCAATTAATATCCTATATTACCCAAATTGATTCTTGTGAGCTTTAAGCCATGATACTATTTTGTTATCTCATCAAAAACATACCCAGAGTTGTGTTTTCTTTCATTTACATGTTCCAGTAACCCTTTATTACTATGCACATCTCCATAGCTCAAAATGGTTTGTTCCACCCTGCGACGTCATGAAGCAGTAGTTAACAGCTACCTTTTACCTTTTGTTCAGTAGAGATTGGGAAATTCCAGGGCTGCAATCATCCAAATGATTCTAGTGAAGGTGTGTGGAGTTTAAAAACAGCCCAACGCAAATATTGAATGATAAGTCGATACGGTAATTATTTTGACAGGCCTACTTTTCACCAGGGCCATTTATAGCTCATTAGGGACCTCCATTTCCCCAATATTGAAATTGTAGTGCTCCCAAACTCAGGCCTGTAGTTGCAGGAAAAGGCAAATATTATGTTGATAATGTTCTCATAAAAACAACGGTCAGTCCTGGAACAAATTGTGAGAGTGAGATAAAACTATGCAAATGAGTAGCTTTGGTCACTTAAACCAGGTGTGAACTGTTGAACTTTAACCTACTTTTCCAGATCGTACTCATTCATTTGTGCAAGAAACAAAATCCTGTGGTGTTGTCTCCAGACACGGTTAGTCTTCTGGGAAAATCAACCATTGCTGTTAAAGAGAAACCCAGTGAAGAGAGAATTCGCTCAACGCCACAGACTAAAGTAATACTATTTCTGCTCCACCCCCTTTTACAGAGTGTGATTCATTGTTGACCTGTTTAACTTCATATTTTCAAAGAAAAATGCTGATAAGTTGACTGGAACAGACTGTTACTTGCATGTGAACTGTCCATCTGATAGGAAAGTAAGCATTAGCCACTGTTACGTAATAGTTTGATAATGCAAATATTCCACTTGTTGCTTAGTGATGCTTTTTGTCAACAGAGCCCTATTCAGTTACACTTGTCCAGAACAGTGAAAAAGGAGGGAGTCCAAAACAAAGATGAAGAGTGTTTCTGTTCATCTGACACATCTTTTGACTCCTCTGTTATCAGCTCAGACCTAGAGGTGTGCATGTCTTGTATTCTAGTTTTCAGTTTTTATGTCTATCTTATAATGACGCATTAGTCTTATTTAGCATTTTACTAGAAAATCCTAGATGATGTATGCATGTTTCATTCACTCTGAGCCATTTCTCTAGACTGACTCTAAAGGTGCGTTCACACATTGGCCACATAAAAATTCAGACTAACCTGGGACTAAATCCAAATGATTTCCCTTATGGATCAATAAAGTTTGTCTAAGTCTAACCAGGAACAAACCAAACAAAAAGACTATAACGGAACCAAAAATCTACATCAGGACTAACCCAAGTGTGAACACACCCTAAGGTACATTTGAAATTCAAATGTTAATGTAATAAAAAGATAAGTAACAATGCATAGTATTCAGAAATGGTAGAATACTTCCATGTTCTTCTGCAGAAATGGATAGTCCTCATTATTTAGGCCTGGGATAGAGGCAGCGCTGGTCACAATCCAAACTTGTTCTCATGGTTTTATTTGATTCCATTGGGTGTGGTAATTGTTCACATGTTCCACTAGGGGATGTAAGTAAGTACATGCATACATGCATACATACATACATACATACATACATACATACATACATACATACATACATACATACATACACGTAAGTAAGTTTTTTCTGGGAAAAAAATGCTAAAAGTGAATTATTCTCTGTTGTATAACTGCTATTTCATTTTATGAACATTTAACACTTGCTCTAATTATTTTATATCTTTTATGTTATGTAAGGGATTTTACACGCACAAAGGCAACGTCTACTTTGATCAGCAGTGATTTACTAAAAACAAACTAACAAACTTACATACAGCATGATGTGTAATGTCAAAGACCTCCTATAAGAAAGAAAGAGAAGCTGTCATTGGGAAGAAGTGCATGTTGTTTTGAATAGGTCTTTGTGCTAAGACTTTGTGCTTATCACATGTTTCTAAAGGAAGTAAATAAGACAACCTTTCATCCATAGAACAGTCAGCATGTTAGTGACCGTTTAAGGGAAAATAAGCAAACGATAAAGGGTTCTGGTTAAGATTTGTTTTCTCAATTTGTCAGTCTCAATTTTCAATTTTTCAATTTGAATTTTCATTGGAAAAAAAATGCTTCCAGTAATGATTTATGGCCATAAACAAGAATGACTTGTAATCGTTGCCATTTAATATTAACCAAAACTAACAGTCTAATGTTTAACCAGAAGCAGAAGTACAACTTAATGGTGAGTTAAAGTGGCACTTTCTTCTTACTTTGTCTATAGTTAAAATTCCGATGGAGGACTGGAGGAGAATAAAATGTAAAAGCTAAACCAACACTGACTTGTAATTGTCCTCAGAGGTAAAGTTGGAGAGTGCCCAGACTCAGAACAGGGAAGGAATTGTTTGAGATTTGCCATGTGCCCCAATTGTTCTGTTGTAAAAGATTTTTGATTAAAGACTTGCAGAGGGTTGGGTCTGTCTGCTTAGGAAGTTTGTAAAATGGAGGCCCTGTCTATAGAAGACTGTAGCTACCCCTGCTATTTTAGGACATGTTTATTCTCTCCTGTGCTTTGCCTGTTGGCCAGAGGCTTAGGGGTTTGCCACTAAATGTATCTCAGCACTTTCAAACTCTTCTAATGATCTGACATGAACATGACTCAACATGAATAATCAAAACAGTGTTATTATACTAAAATCTCACATTTTCATTAGTCGTTATCATAGATTTTCGAAAATTTTGTATGTCAAAAGAAAATAAATAATATAGACCAAGCTGGGCTGTATTTCACTTTAAGCAGAAATTTTGCCTACAGGTTTTTGCTGTTGGTTGTCATTTTTAACATAAATGCTGGATTTATTATTAACTCAACCAAATAATTTTACCAAGAAACTTTGGTCAAATGATTAGGTTGATATAGAGAGGTTGATATAGAGAGGTAATTTTGAAAACATCAAGCTATTTTTGTCTGTTTTGTAATTTTTATTCTCTGTATTTTCCAGTGGGATTTTGAAGAGGCAAATATCCAGTGGCGTGAACCAGCAGCAGTAAAATTCAAGGTTGACAGGTTTCCATTGCAAGAGTGGCAAAGCATCTCTTTAACTAATTAACATCAGGCAGACAACAAATTACTGATTGACTGATAAAAATGTACATCTGGAATTGTTGATTTGTTTAATTGTATAAAAATACCTCAGGTAATAAAAGAATATTGTATTGCTATCTTTTTGGGTTCCTGGGTCACATCCTGCATTTTCATACTTCTCAGGTTATCAGGGCTGGACTGGGAAAAGAGCTGGAGCTGATAAGAGGCAGACCAGACGACTATTGCTATCTTTTAGACCTTAGACCTAGGCACCAAAATGCCATGGCCACACACACCGGTACATAACCATGGGGACTTCCAAAAGCCAGATAATTGAACAATAAAGAGATTATAGCCAGAGGATAAAGTGCACACCACACCTTAATTCCTTCTTATTACCAATACAGGCCACAAGAACCAGCAAAGTAGTACCAGTATCAGCAATGGAAAATACACTTCTGTCTATAAAGATGGCCTTCAAGAAGAATGACAACATGGCAATCAATGCACAGATTGGATATCAGCCGGCCTGACCTACTGTTAAATTTTATTTAGAACTTATTTATAAGATGTCCACTCAAAGGTAGCATACACTGAGCCAGTTCCAAGCTCAGTCAAACATTTTAACTCACATCATAGACCTTTGACAAATCTTTCTTTTACTTGTAATTCAGAGAAAAAGCATATACTTTCCCTTTTTAATGTTGTAGGCTATAAAGAATAAATGCTGACCGAGCATGGCTTTAGTGTCTGGGGGCCTCCCTCATATGTGTCCCTTCTGAGACCAGACAAAGAAAGCCCACTTGTGTTGTCTGGTGCTGGTGGTGTTTGCAGAGGAGAAGAACAGTGAGATTAGGACATGTGAAGCTGCAGGATGGACTGAAGCTTTGTTTTTCTTTGGATATGCGTCAGTGATCGCTTCACTGCAGCGGATACACCGAATAACTTCAGTCTGCAGGACATTTGATTCACCTCGGCAAGGACATATGACAGACACACGAAATTTACTAAGTATACTTGTATTTGTAATTGGTGCATTGTATTGGTGGTTTTCAGACTCTAGACTAGAATGTGATGATATCATTCACATGGGTGGCAAGAGCCAATTGATTGCATGGTATCTTCATAAGAATCTTTTAAAAGGTAAATTCACAAATGTTGAGAACAGGTAATATTTGTGTCATATCACTATATGACAGCATACATTTTGACAACATTAATTTAGTTGTACTGTATTGGTCTATAAAATGTTATGATGTCATCTGAAACTCAGCAAGATAGTAGGCTGTAGCCAAAGAGCCAAGTTGATAAGGATTTTGTTCTCTGATCTGGGCAGGACCTGTCCATGTGGTAGGTATGGTTGGCTTATGGTATTTGGGCAAAGTGGTGATGATGAATGAACATTATGTAAATACCAGGGATCTATAACACTTTAATGGTGAATACACCTTGCATGATGCTCCTATGATGTCACTTCCTGCCGTCACACAACAGCCAGTTCAGGCCAGTTCACTATTGTAGTACAGAGGCTGTCCCACTGAGCTGTCAATACGCAGAGCCCGAGAGCTCCCATCTACTGCTCCTCTGCTGCGACAAAATTTTCCCCTTAAACTTAGTCCGTTTTCTGCTTCAACGACGTCTTCTTCCAGATAACAGTGGCTTTAGTGTCATAATGACTCGGAGGTGATCTTCAGCGTGTCCAGGTGGTTCTGGTAAGTGTAGATCTTTATATTATGGTGAGCGGGATATGTCATGTTCAGCAGTACATTACCTTGGTGCTGTCATCATCACCCATGTGCTACATAGCGAGGCTAGCGCTAAGGCGGTAACGTGGACACCCGTTTTCTGTTTCCATGTGCTCCTGCCGAAACACGGGCTCCTTCAATAAATGTGTTATTTCGATAAGGCTGTTCAAAAAAATAAAACTAAAAAATGAAATGGTGTAAGAAACGTGGAAGATGCAATAAACAAGAGGCTGAGTAGCGAGCTAACAATGACACGGGGCTAAGGCTAAGCAGTTAGCTCACGTCTAATAATGTCCTTATAAAGCACTTTCCATATGCTTATATTAGAAGCCGTGAGTCACTGTCATAACGTGAATATTTGTCTGTCACACGTGCCCTTATAATAATACGTAATTACGTACTAAATTACTTTGCACCCCATTAATGAATGTGCTTCTGCCTAAGCTACAAAACCAAATTCAGTTGTATGTTTTATTTTGTTTATTTTATTATTATTATTATTATTATTATTATTATTATTATTATTATTATTACTGTTATTACTATTATTATTATTATTTTATCTGAATTGTTTGCGTTCTTATCTAAGCCCTCCTTCAAACTATTATCTTGATATAGTTGAGCTATTTTTGGTCACTAACAGACCTCTATAGTACAGTTAATTTGCCTGTTTTTGCTTCTACAAAATATCGAGGAGGGGTTTGCTTTAGTTAGGCAGTTGTGACATTTACTTATGGGAAGTGTATGGGAGTATATAAGCGTACTGTACCCTGTTACTACATAATAGGATCTTATTTCATACCTTTTCTCTTCTACTCAGTGCCACAAGTTGCCCCAAATGGTTATATAAAACATTCCAGTGTTACTTGTATAGACTGGCATGTTCACTTAATTTGAACGCTTTTTACTTGGCCCTAGGGGTGGGAGATATGCCGAAAAACAGAAGAACCATCTCACAATTTTTAGATGTGATATCATGATTTAGATTTGATCATAATTCATCCAGTTAGGGTCTTTTTTAATCCACCATTAAGAAACTAAACCCATCTGCCACTCCTGAGAGTCTACATTTATTTCACTGTGATTGGTTAAATTTATCTGTCAATCACTCAAGGCTGACCAATAAAGGAAGGAGTGAGGAGCTACAGAGCTACACAAAAATATAAACGCACTGGGTCACATTATGCCAATTGAATCAAAATAGAATATTGCCCCAGGATAGGATCACAAGGGCTGCAAGAATCGAAAATCGCAATTTGAAAGCACTCAACTGGCAAATCTCAGAGGCTGCAGTTTTTGAAGTACCATCATTTTCTCCACCAATAAAAAAATTCCAGTCTTTTATAGCATAAAATTGCTAACCCTGTAATTTCTAAAGTACATGTAATTCTTGTTAGTTTGTAATTTCTGGTCACTTCTCCTGGATGTGATTAAAATGTGTAGTTTGAACAGAATCTGATCATTAAAACATAAAATCGGAAATCTAGTCTCAATCAAAACACCCATCAGAAAAATCACAATTGGATATTTTCCCCAACTCGTTCACCTTTTTTATAATTAAAGAAAAATTTTATCACCATATCATCCAGCTCTTCTTGGCCTAGTTTAAGAAGTAGCTGCCTGGTATTCCACAGGCGTTTGAGACCATCCCACATGGCTTTCACAGTGAGGAAAAGCCTACGGCATGTAATATGAGTTCTGCCGCTGTTGATTCAGAGTCCACATGTGAAATATCCTGACATGGTTATAGTCCTGTCCACATATCTCCAATGTTTGTCCTGGGAGCCTCAAAGCGGAGAGGTGAGCTTTGTTGTGCTGCTCTAGAGGTTTACCTTGAACAAGAGAAGGACAAGTCCATGACCCACATCAAAGAAGGTTACGCTAAAGCATTTGATGCAAAATAAAGTAGAGACAACTGTGAAACTTGACACTGTAATGTAAAGCTTGGAACACTTTTATACAAGCTGACAGGTATGTTTCCCATCCAACATAGAGAATACATTATCTCAATAACAACTTAAGCAGCAGTTTGGACAGTTTTTCAGTTCAGTTGTTTTTGGGGAAGATGATGTTACACGACTCGTGTCATAACAGCATCACCTGCAACACTATATGTACAATGAAAGAGGCAGTTTGTATAAAACAATGTGTTTTAACAGTGAGATTTAGTGGCCTAATTGACTTAATTGACTCATATTTTTTGAGCATATATGTTATTTAGATAAAGCAATCCATATATTTTTTATTGTTATCTCTTAAATTTCTCATAACAAGAGTATAATGAAGTAGAAGAAGGGCAGTGGTGTTTTAAGCTCCTGTACACTGTTAATCCACAGGCACATGCTTTGACTTAAATCCTTCTCACTTTTGGTCCGTTGGATTGTTTTTCCTCAGTTTCTGCCCTCTTTCTCCTTAGCAGTGTTTTCTCAGGCCTGAGTTGTACTGTCTGCTACACATTAATATTAGTGTCAACCATTAACTGTAACACCCTGTGAAATTTAGGCCATCACCTTGGGCTGAACTAATTCCCGCCTTATTTGTAACTTCAATTTAAAATTGGAAGCAATTCGGAAAAAATGTATGCACTAAAGCTTTTTTCGCTTTTGAATTCATTCTGTCATTTAGCTATCCATACATTCTTGTGTGTGGCTCAAAAACTGGTAATTTCTGTAATCCTGTAAAATTCTTGGAACTAGTCAGAGATACAAATCCATGCACAAATAATTCTTACTTGACCCTTTACAGACCTTTAAATGTAATCATAATCTAAAATGAATTAATGTATATTGCTTGTTGATAAAGCTATATGATTATGAGTATGTGACTGTTATGACTGCGTAGGGCGGCCATACCCAGATGTGAGGCTACCTGTGTGCACAGCTGGTGTTGGGCAGGTGGTTCAGAGCTGATGTGATAATGAGCCTGTGCATGAGAAAGACTTGGGCTCAGAATGAGGGGAAGTGATAGCGAGAGCACATTGAGCACATGCAGCTTGATGGCAACAAAACACTTTTCCTCACAATGTTTCCATGAATTATCAACTTGTGTCATTAGGTCATGGCCCATTGTTAATTGTCTGGATTTACTCTCCCTGATTTATTTACCAGTGAGTTAGGGTGGGCGACAGCGGCTAGAATGAGTATCTGGATATTTTTTTAGAGTATCCCAACAGTATTCAGACAATATTATGTTCTCCAACAAAATGTGCCAGAATGCATGTTTAAAGGGCTCGTATTATGCTGTTTTCTGATCAGTGTTATAATGCTCATCAAAAACATACCCAGAGAGTTGTTTTGTTTCATTTACGCGTTTAACATACAAACCCTGTATATTTAGGCTGAGTTCTTCTCCTAAACTGAAAACACTCTGTTCCACTTCCACCTTCCCTTGTCGTGTGGTAATACAGGAAGTGCTCCACTGTGTTTTTAAACTTCATACATATTCAATAGAAATTCATATGGATGATTTCAGCCCTGGAATTTCCATCTCCACTGAACAAAAGGTAAAAGGCAGCTGTTAACTTGAAAACTACTGCTTCATGACATCAAAGTGGCATTTTGAGCTTTAGAGATTTAGACAGACTAAAAAAATGACATGTGTGAATGATACAAAACAGAACTCCAGGTATGTTTTTGAGGAGGTAACAACATTCTTATATGGCCTAAAGCTCACAAGAGTAAATTTTGCATAATATAGGACCTTTAAATGTATTAATGGAGGTTTAAGTAAAAGACAAACTGCATTTTACCACACAAGTGCAAATGTATCACTCTTATTTGAAAGACTGTGGCATAAATCTGGGCTCTTTTTTTCAACATTTTCAGATATGTTTTTATTATAAACATGAATATTCTATATTAATTTGCTTATCAATAAATCAGTGTATTGCCCATCTCACCTCAAGTGGTGCAAATCAACAAAATATCATTCCCAGGATTATCATTATGCATTTCTTATGAATAAATATATAATTAGATATACAACTAGGGTAGAGGAATGAGAAAGACTATTCAACAGTCACAATGCCGAGGCGTGTGATTGGAGCCTCTTCACCACTGGACCACAGTTTTATTGCTTACTACATTTGTTAGTAAAGTAACATATATAAAAGACCCACACATTTCTGCCAATGTTTTTTCTTTCTTTGTTTGGCAATGTTTTTTTTTTATTAATACAATAGCAGACTAATCAAATTTTAGACAATGCAGCTTTAGGCTGGCTCAGACTATAAATATAACTGAGGTCATGCTGACTCCAGGAGGCCTCATATGGGGCTTCCTCAGTTGCAACATTTATTTCATTTGTCAATCCATAACCTTATCATTACATTTTAAAAACTTATCAGCGTACCAGTATTGTCTTTACTGAATTTTTTGCTTGTTTCTGTCAGTGAATGCAGATAAAATGGATGCTCTTTTTTTTACCAATTTGTACAGATCCTTGTGTGATGACAGTTTTACATCAACAAAGTTTAATACATTTGAAACACTGTTGAACTTTTTATTCTGTTCTTCTCAGGGTTCCAGGTTGGTGTGGTGAGAGAGCTAGCTAACTGCAGGGAGGACCGCCTGGGGCACTGTGCACCTGGCATTCAAGGTACTGCAACATTAACAAACCATCAAACTGTAGTTTCAATTCAGTTCCCATTTATTTTGAAATAAGTAAGTATAAGTAATTCTATGGTCATTGGAAAAAATAACTTTGATGTAGATTACTTATATTATTTTATTTATATAGTTGCCTTATATTTTCTAGAGTGATTCGTTAAAGATAAACCACTAATCTGTTCTATGAGACTGTTTGCACCTTATAGTTGGAAGACTCTTCATTTTCTTTACTGTTCTGACATCTCAGTCCTAAGACAGACCACAAACATCAGTCTGTGTAAGATCGTCCTGTAATTAGAGATCCCATCTGTGTAAAGTTTGCTTCACGTTATCTGAATTCACACAGTAAAGGCAAAAGTCTTATGAAAGACTGTATTCATCACACTCCGTGTTGGTATTTCCAGTCATTGCAGAGACTTTAGTGGGGGTTTTCTGGTGCACTGCACTCAGCAGCTAGCGCCAGTCAGGGGCTGCCTCTGTAAAATAGAAGGAAAGGGCTTGGTCCACAGAGTGCCAGAGAGAAAGTGCAGCCTAGTGCAGCCAGTAGATAAGATCAAAGTGTAGCAGGAGCATTTTTGTCACATTGCCTGTAATGCGGTGGCCCTAGTGGGCATTGTGTTCTGGGGCTGTGACCATCTCTAGTCAGTTCTGTTTTTAAATCAATGTTGGACTTACAGTAGAAAATATGTTTACCATATTGAAAAGTACTGAGACAGTGAGTTACTTTGAGTGGGTGTTCACCTGCCGTGTATTTCATCGCGGACATGCAGCAGCATGCTTAAGTCAACAGACGCACGGTGATGTGAAAAATGAAAAGACACGCCTTTCACCCCTACATAAAATCACTGGGCTCAGCATCTGTTGTTTTTACTGGTACCTGATTATGTTTTAGTTTCGATGTCTTGTAGCCGTAAAGGCTACAGTCTTTGTTTATGAAATGTGCTATAGAAATAAAGTGGATTGGATATGTGGACCTTTTTAAGGCATTAAAAATCTTAGATTACTATAAAGAGTAGAGTCAGTGTTACATGCTATCTAAGAAACCTCACTGTACAAGTGCAAGTGACACCATAGGCTTTCCTTGGCAGCTGTCTCATTCTGAGTAACAACTGGGGGTGAAAGGGGGTCAGGTTTGATATTGAGTAACACAGATCTGATGACTCTGTGTGTGGGACTTTATCACTACACATGATTCTGACTCGGGTCAAGCACCTGTTTCTGAACATAAATCTAAAAAATATTTTAACATTATTTTTAAGGATTTAATTTAGAAGTACATTTTATGTTTTCTACTGTAAGCGTATTTTTAATCATTTGTAGCTACAAACTGACTGTTGTGTTGCAGTCACTCAGGAGGGGGCTTGGAATACGACAGCATGGAGAAGGAAGACTTTAAAGTACTCAATAAAGGAGAAGAGGAGGAGATGGTGCGTATTTTGTCTTTATGTCTATGCAGATGTCTACTGGACTTTGTTTCACAGAGTGTACTTTTCTGTCTTTCTAGGAACTGCATGGCTATTGCTTTTGTCGATGGCGACTGGCCCTTGTAGGCCTCGGAGTGCTGTGTACAGGGGGCTTCCTCCTCCTATTGCTGTATTGGATGCCAGAGTGGTGCGTCAAATCCACCTGCACCCGGACCACAGCACGGGATGCACAAGTGGTGTTGTTACAGTCCACAGTACGTATGGTGTGGGCAAAAGCAGGGCTTGGATCAGAGTTTAAACATTGACCGTGTAGAAGGGAAACTCCTACCACACTTCACAGATGACTGTCTAAGTTTTACTGGGTAGTCTAATTATTTACAGGCTATATTTAGAAACTTGCTGTGTAACTCTTGGTCATTAATCATTACCACCTTTGAAATGTGTTGATAAATTGTCTTGAGATTGTTATTTCAGTACAACAACACTATTGTTTTAGCACAAATGCATTTTTTGGTTCTTAGACAGTGGCTTGTCCGGGAATGTTCAAATCATTTTTCTCTGTTCTTCCTCGCCTTTGTGGGTGGGTGCACAAGTTTTTGTGTGTGTGTGTTTGCATTCTTTTTTCCATTGTTTATTGTTCTAGCGTGTAAAATTCATGTATGGAGTACAAATGACAGGAGCATTTTCATCCTAACGTATGCCCCAAGCATACCATTGGCAATTAGAAATGACAGATTTTTAATCACCATGTATGTTTTGCATTTTTAAAATGTGTTAGGATGAATTCCGACGCTGGTTCTTGGCCAAGGTACGAGTGATGCTTGCCCCGGGGAGCAACCCCTTCCACAGCCTGGAAACCCAGACCACCGCCCCCTCCTCTCCCTCCTCTCCCTCCTCTCCCTCCTCTCCCTCCTCTCCCTTTTCATCCCCCATGTCTCCCCCTTTGGCCAACGGACACACACCTCATCCCTCCGATGGCAGCCCTGCTCAGGAGCTTGTCAAAAGATACGCTGACTACCAACCTTCACAGGTAATCATACTCTTCTGCAAATAATACTGTCATAATAATATAGTTGTAAAAAAGTATCACTTTCTTTTTCACAGATCCGTTATTTTACCTTGCATAGCACAAAGTATTATTGGAACGATGCAAAGCAGAACTTTGAGGTTTTAAAGTGAGTCTTTCCAAAATAATTATCAAGCCACAATGCATTTGACTGCAGCTGCTGTAAACGTAGATTTATCATTTAATGTTATGCAATCCATATTATTGTTACAGTGGCCTGGAGGATTTGCAGCTCAACTGCTCTAGGCTCCACTCTGAATATAGTGGGGGCTTGTCCCAGAACCAGCAGGAGTACAGGTGAGCTTTGTAGTTATCTAAACACAAAGTCAATAAAGACTTTAAACCATTGAACCATTCGAACCATGCGTCTGTTGTAGGAGACTGTTCTTTGGAATGAATGAAATTGAAGTGAAAGTGCCTTCTATTTTCAAGCTGCTCATCAAAGAGGTTACAAACATTTCTTTGGTCCTAAGTTCGAGTTTGTTTTGTAGTAATGTCACGTTATTGTCTTTTTATAGGTTCTCAACCCTTTCTACATCTTTCAACTCTTCAGTGTGATCCTGTGGAGTGCTGATGAGTATTACTACTATGCTATGGCCATTATGTTGATGTCGGTCATATCCATAGCTACCTCTCTGTACACCATCAAAAAGGTTTGATAGTAGTGGACTTTGGAATGATTTTCATTACAGTTGTAATTGACTTTTTTACTGTTTAGCAATATGTCATGCTACATGATATGGTGGCAGCTCACAGTATTGTCCGTGTATCTGTTTGCCGAGCCAATAGTGGTAAGTGTTTTTAAGACCACTAGAAAAATTATATGTTATAGTTTATAATTTTTGCACTTTTTTCCCCATACTAGATATTGACGAGATTTTATCTACTGACCTTGTGCCTGGTGATGTGATGGTCATCCCCAGTAATGGGACTATCATGCCTTGTGATGCTGTGCTAATCAGCGGCACCTGCATTGTCAATGAAAGCATGCTCACAGGTATGCTCACAAGAACATATTGGCTTAAATGAGGCCAATGATAGTATATCAATCTCACTGTTTATTTAATAATAATAATAATAATTATTATTATTATTATCATGATTAGGTGAAAGTGTTCCAGTGACTAAGACCAACCTTCCAAATCCATTGCCTGGGGATAGAAGAGACTCTGATGGTGCCTACAACACAGAGGAGCACAAGAGACACACTCTCTTCTGTGGCACCAATGTCATCCAGACACGTTTCTACACAGGGGAACTGGTGAAGGCACTGGTGGTTCGTACAGGTTAGTAGGATTGCCAAGAAAATGGATACTCAAATACTAATCAATCCTTAAACTAGTAATGATAATTGTATAAAAAGAGTGTGTTATTATTATGTTTTTATTATTATAGTATTAAAATGGCCATCTAGCTTTTTCCTTGGCCAACAATATCGCCCAATGTTTGTAAAAGTTCACATTGTACACTTTTAGAATATTTGCAGTTTGTGTTTACATATTTTTCAGGTTTCAGCACAGCAAAAGGCCAACTTGTGCGTTCCATCCTTTACCCAAAACCCACTGACTTCAAGCTGTATAGAGATGCCTACCTCTTCCTCTTATGTCTAGTTGGTGTGGCAGGAATTGGTTTTATCTACTCCATTGTCCTCAGCGTCATGAATGAGGTTACTTAAATATTATAATTTCAGATAATTTTTTTTAAACCACATTAAAAACATAACTGAGCACTTTTCTAAGTAGTAGCTGAATCATGGATGGCGGCATCTGTTCCCTAGGTTCCTGCTGGTACCATAGTTATTGAGTCCTTGGACATCATCACCATCACTGTGCCACCTGCACTCCCAGCTGCTATGACAGCGGGCATTGTGTATGCTCAGAGGCGTCTTAAACAGATTGGAATATTCTGCATTAGTCCACAGAGAATAAATATCTGTGGGCAGATCAATCTGGTCTGCTTTGACAAGGTGAGCTTTATAGCATTGTTTTATTTTTTTATGTATTTTTATTGAAATTCAGTTTCAGTTATGTACTATTTTTATGTAAATTTGTTTGTTTTAACAGACAGGAACTCTTACAGAAGACGGTTTAGATCTCTGGAGAGTGCAGAGAGTGGAGAATGGCAGGTATGCTAGTCTGGCTACTACTCTGTGTTATGCTGTTCTGCTTTATGTTAGAATTGGAGTTCTATTTATCTGTCTGTAACATATTTGCGTTTGACAATCTTCTAGTTTTCACCTTTCGGAGGAATCCGCTTATAAAGAGAGTCTTGTAAAGTCTCAGTTTGTGGCCTGCATGGCCACCTGCCATTCGCTTACCAAAATAGAGGGCCAGCTGTCAGGGGACCCACTAGACCTAAAAATGTTTGAGGCTACAGGCTGGGTAAGCCAGCACATGTCTTAATCATGACAACAACAAAGTGTCTCCAAGATCTTGCTACTTCTGTCAAACAAAATGTAACAAACGTCCTATGCTTTTTTTTTGGGTTCAGATCCTCGAAGAGGCCACTGAGGAAGAAACATCTCTCCACAACCGGATAATGCCCACAGTAGTCCGTCCTCCAAAACAACTGTTGCCCCAAGATGTTGCCATATCAGCTGAGCAAGACATGGTACAAACACTGAATATGAGATCATTTGAGATTTCAATAAGGAAGCCACAGAGTCTGACTGGTCATTCTGTTTCTTTTTAGGAACTTTATGAACTTTCTGTAAGTCATCATTTCACACAATGACAACTTCACACCTTTTGCAATTTTTGAAACTTTAAAAAGGTCTTAAACAATGATCGATGTTATTTATTTATTTATTTTTGTATTTTGTATTTTGTGTGTGTATAGTCTGCCTATGAGATTGGTATTGTGCGTCAGTTTCCCTTTTCATCAGCCCTGCAGAGGATGAGTGTAGTTGCGCGATTATTGGGTGAGAAGCGAATGGATGCCTACATGAAAGGTGCTCCAGAGGTGGTGACTAGTCTTTGTAAAAAAAATACAGGTAACTTGCCTTCTGCATGATGAGTTTTTATAGGGTCAAAATCACTTTTTAATCTCCTATATCTTATTCCTTTCAGTACCAGCAAATTTTGCAGACATTTTGGAGGGCTACACCAAAGAAGGGTTCAGGGTCATCGCTTTGGCTCATCGTCGTCTTGAATCAAAACTTTCCTGGCACAAGGTCCAAAATATCAACAGGTAATTTCCGTCATATGTAGGTTTATGAACAAGTATTGTTTTTTCTCTGTCTCAAATCAGATTTGGGCTATACTATTTCCTGATTGTTTTTGTTTTTTGTTTTTTTTTATATTAATTTGCATTTTAGAGATCATATAGAGAAAAATATGGAGTTTCTTGGCTTGATCATCATGCAAAACAAACTTAAGGCTGAAACCCCAGGTGTACTGAAAGACCTCCATCAAGCCCATATTCGCACAGTTATGGTGACAGGTGAGGACTTTTTATAGTGACCCTAATTTACATGTGGTTTTACATGAAGTTTCCCATCTATGAATGTGTTCTATGAATCTACTATTCCTGGTGGTGAGAGAGTTTGTAGAAGAATAAAGGTACAATGAAAATGCAAAAGGCACATTGAATAGAAAGATTACAAAAAATAGATAATAATGATAATTTTACTGACTTCCAAATACCACTGTTACTCTAAAATCTGTTAATGAAATGACACATGTATATCTTTACCATATTTCTGATATGATTATCCAGTGACGGCTGGTCAATAGAGGGCGCAAGTGCACCGCACTCCCTAACTTGTTATTTTATATTAGGATATATGTTCAATATTTTGTTTAAAATTGAACGTGTATTTTTATAGACATATTTTTGTCATGTTAAATGTGCTCATATCACTTTATTTAAGTCATGTGTTTGGACTTGAGTTCGCTGGGCTGATGCGAACTCAATGGAGTTCTATGAGAGAGCCTGAAGTTTTGAGGAAATTTGACGTCAGTACGATCTTTCTGCCCATTATTTTACATTGCAGCCCTGAAGTACGTCTTTGGAGCGCAGGGTGGAATCAAACTCATAAACGTTTATCACACACCTGACCTATTGTGATTTAGTGTGCTAGTTCTCTCCCGTCTAGCCCTAACTCTTCACTAGGCTCATGAATGGATAACAACAGAGCTATGTGCTTTACGAGTTATGGCGAGTTCAACTTCAAGTCGAGGAACAGCTTTTAGGGAGCAATATGTCTTTTCTTCAGCGGGACCCTTCTGACAAGCAAGAAAAGAAGCATTAAGCTGAAATGAGTGCATTGGCTGCAATGATATACTACAACTCTTATTTTGATTCACACACTGGCTGTTGGCGGCTACTTACTTTAGCCTAAACCTCCACACAAGAGACACACGCGAGGGAGAGGCACCGCTCATCAGACCCAGAGCAGCGCACACACTGATGTGGACTGGTCGTAACTTTCAGATTTAAGTGGGAAGTAGGATTAAGACTAGGTAAGACCAGCTGGTGCACTCGGCTCCTGGACCTCACGTCGTGGACCTGACTGGACCAGGACTTGGACCAGTTTCATCTCTTCATATTGGACAATAATAGACTTTTGGAGACAGAACCAACAAGACAGTGGATAGAGAATACACTCTGCTTCAGTCCTCTGGAGAAGGTAAGATACAGAGCCTCACAGGTAAATAGTGCGTAAATGAGCTTGTGGGTCGACGGAGCTGTTCCGATGTTCTGCCACGTGCGTTGTAGGAGCGGTGCTGATGTCTTGTGTTCGTGTTGTGACCGTAGCCTCTTATTGTAGTTTTGCTGACATTGTTGGGGCTGGTTGTGAGCGGTCTCTCAGGTTATGTTGTTGGGGATGTTTGTGAGCGGTGTGTCAGGTTGTGTCGTTAGGGATGGTTGTAAGCGGTGTGTTACGTTGTGTTGTTGGGTCTGGTTCTGAGCGGTGGATCAGGTTGTGCTGCTGCGTAAACTTTGCGCTGTGCATTGTGTTCTAATTGTGATAACCAAGAGGTTATGGTTAACCAGGGGACTGATGAAATATGAGACAAATTATTTATCTTCATTCAAGATATAGTTCAGCTAGTAGTAACCAAATGACAATCTGTCTTTTTTATAATACTATAGCCTATATATAATACATATATTTATAATGTATAATTTTTGCCTAGGCGCTTCCCCAAAAAAATTATACCACCAGCTGCCACTGGTCATATCAACTAATATTTGTTTCTGACTTTTCTGACCATGTAAGTGATGTATATGATGTGCATATATGATGATTTTTAAATGAAACTTCAGGTGACAACATGCTGACGGCTGTCTCAGTAGCCAGGGACTGTGGGATGATTCCTCCTCAGGACACAGTCATCATTGCAGATGCTCTTCCTCCCCATGACGGACAGTCCGCCAGAATCAACTGGAGATACGCTGACAAACCGAGCAAAGCAACTCGACTAGAGGTGAGGCAAAAATACACTGTAATTTGTACTGTATCTGGAGCAGTACAAGTAATACAATATAAATTTATTACATCTGCAGGAAATTAACATAAGTCTAGAGGATGTGTGCCACATAGATGAGCCCAAAACCCGAGAAATGTTCCACTTTGCTATGAATGGAAAGTCCTTTGCCGTCATAGCAGAGCACTTCCCTGACATGCTTCAAAAGGTATGAAGTTACCTTTCAAGAAGACGGGATTGGCACAAACTGCTAAAACCTTTTGTTTCTGTCTTCTAGCTGGTCTTGCATGGAACAGTATTTGCCAGAATGGCGCCAGACCAGAAAACTCAGCTCATTGAGACACTGCAAGGTGTAGAGTAAGTATATTTCTGTTGCAAAAGGAGAAATTTAATTTGTCAACTGGACAGAGTTATTTCTGTTATTCATTACCATGTTACCATATACGGTTACCATGTTACCATATACGGTAATGGCATAACAGTATTTGTGAATTTGTGATTAGAACATGGCTAATTGGCTGTTACTTTGTTGCAGTTACTACGTTGGTATGTGTGGAGATGGAGCCAATGACTGTGGGGTATGCATTTTCTTTTAAGATTGTGTATCATGATAGTGTGTTGCAGTATGTAATTTTGCAGATTGTTCATTTTTCTGGTGCAGGCTTTGAAGAGGGCACATGGAGGCATTTCTTTGTCAGAACTTGAAGCTTCAGTAGCCTCCCCCTTCACCTCCAGAACACCAAACATTTCCTGTGTCCCCAGCCTCATCAGGTGCGTGCCAGTTTATATGTGTCTGGTAAAACAAGATGGGAAACGAAATGG